>JAPMUZ010000014.1:0-1200000 GCA_029931735.1 Dactylonectria alcacerensis | reverse complement strand
CCACGTATCTCATCTATCATAGATTGACCAATCGCGTTAAGATACCCCTCGGAATTAATACTACAGAAGGGCAATAGCATTCTGTTTGCCTCAACTATTACAGTCCCATACAACTCCCACTCTTCGCCGTTGCTGCTCGGTACTGACGGTGAGCCGGAAGAGCTCACCGAGCCAGGGGGAGACATGGCCGGCTGAAGCGGTCGCACGTGCCACTCTGTCCAGCTGATGACACCAGCTGAAGCGTTGCAACGGCACCTTATGCCTGTCTCGGCGCGCTGGAAGAAGATGGGCCACTTGATGGGCTTTGTGAGACCAGGCCCCAGCCAGATGACCTCATGGCCCTTGAAGCAGCGAATAGGCTTATCCCTGCTCCGAGGCTCGAAGAAGGGATCGTCGGCAATCTGCTCCGGCTCAAAGGGGACTTCACTATAGTTGAGCATGCCGGGGTTGTGACGCAGGATTGGCTCAAAGGTCTGGATGTAGTCGAGCAATTGCTCATAGGGTACATCGCCGGGAATCGGTATTGCGGTGATTGCGCGGCTCTGTGCCCGCATCGCTTGCTTGGTGACCTTCTTGGAAGAGTAAGTCAAACAGACAGTTCTTGGGCACGGCAACTCGACCGATTGGTGAACAAGCGAGGGGCCGACTTACTAGACGAGGTCCAATGTGGCGTTTTTTTCCTGTCCTGCCTTATCCCGAATATGCGCGATTTTCTTTGCCTCCTCCGGCGGCCGACCCTCAGCCTCAGGTGGGGTCGAGAGGGGTCAGAGCTAAAGAAACAGGATTCTTTCAGGGTCTGGAGAACGAGAAGAGAAGAAACTAGCTGCCTCACGACCACTGGACAACGGTGCAAGCATGCTACAGCAGGTTGTAGGGGGGAGCATGTGCCGTAGGGCGTGAGCATGCAAAGGATGCAGGCGGGGAGGGGGAGGGGGATGAATCTGTCACAAAGTAACTTCCAGATTACCTTGCGGGGTCGATGCATTATTCGGTGAGGGGTCAGGCTGAGGCATGTGACTCGCTTCGAGATCCTTGCATTGGAAGCGAAGCGAAGAATAGATAAAACATTGTGAGTACATTTGTTACATTTGTTACATTTGTTACATTTGTTACATTTGTTACATTTGTTACATTTGTTACATTTGTTACATTTGTTGGTCAACACTGTTATCCTTGGGAGAATGCACACTGTAAATGGGAAGGGAAGCACTGGATGAATGATAGTTGGCAATGATAGAGATCGACTCGTGCTGACCACCTTCAAGAATGGTTTCAATTGGTGTTGGATGAGTACCTAATTTGCTAAAAGGCGATAATATCGCGCGCAAGACAATTAATAAACATATCGGAAGTTCATGTTCTTTCCATCAGTCTCATCCGATATCTCATCATCTTGTTGGTACTGCGTCGATGCGCTTGATTCCTGCAGCCTGTCGCGACGCCGGTTCTCCATTATCAGGGAGACACGAAGAACCAGCATCGTCACTGTTGCAATCCCAAAACAGATGGTGGTCGCCAAGAAGCCGCTCTATAATCGAAATAATCAGTTCATTTGCTCCATCAAAGAGAAAAGGATGCTGGATGTGCACTCACCGCATATTCCGGCGCCTCCCGGGGGAAGAAGAGAAATGGCCCGATAATGTTGCCTGCAGTGTATGCCATGAACATCATCGCTGAGGCAACACTCTTCTTTGTGAACCCAGCAACGTTTGAAGAGATCATGGACAGACAGATGGGAAATCCAGCAGCAAAAGCGACAAACAACCAGAGTCCGAACAACCGACTGCCCTGATTGGGACCGTAGCGAACCAAGATTGAGCCAACCAGACTATCAAACCGTATTAGCTCGGACGAAAACAATAGTATCTCTAAGCGATACTCACCTGATCAAACTCAAGGACGACCCAACAATAGTTCTGTAGCCGTTGAATCGACTACACAAGTAACTCGACACAATGAGGAAAAAAGCCAGGATTGCGCCCATCGGCATGTTGAGCAGGTAGACTTGGAACCTCGTAAAGCCGAAGCCAGCCATGACAAGACTACTGAACTGCACTGGCGTTAGATACATGCGCAATTAGCCTCTTCAAGAAATCTCACCGTTGTGTGGGCTCCGTTTGGAATGCTGAACGTGAATTGGAACAGCATCAGCAACAAGACATTGCGATCCGTGACCACCTCACGAACTTGCTCCCACTTGAAAATGTTGCTCTTCATGCCCGTGTGATTGCTGCGGATTCGGTCGACGGCTTCGATGCGTTGCGTTTCGTCGAGAAAGCGCGCCTTCTCGGGTGTGTCGGGGAGGAAAATGACGAGGACCACGGCCCAAACGAGGGTGATGAGGCCGAAGATGATGAAGAGCCACTGCAAACAGTTCATGTTAGACGAAGACGCAATGATTGGAGGACAACAGGCTGGCTTACCCGCCACGTATCAAAAGTTCCTCCGATGTGGGAGATTCCGAATGCGAGCAGACCTCCAAACATTGTAGCAATTGCATTACCAAGGAACCAGATTCCGTGTCGAAGAGGTTGCTCCTCACGCTTGTACCACATGCCAGTGATCAGAGAGAACCCGGGTGAAATGGATGCCTCCGCAGCGCCGAGGAAAAATCGCACGATCAAGAGACCTTTGAAGTCCTGCACGGCGGCATGGCAAACCAAAATGATAGCCCATGCAAGGCTGTATACAAAATGAGCATTTTTCCATGGAATTTGGTACCTTGCTTGTCTCACCTTGTGCCGGCCAAATATTTTCCTAGCGGCAATCGGACCATCAGGAATGATGCAGGGTAGCTGAAAGCAAGATAACCAAAGTAGAAAACGCTGCTGCACCAGCTGTACCTAGATCCAACGAGATTCTGATGATTGTTAGATGATTATTACTGAGAGGACTCCTACGTGCCAGAAATACTCACCAAGTCATCGATAATTCCCATGATTGAGGCAAAGTTCAAGGACTGCTTATCAAGGAACTGGAGCATGTATGAAACCAGAAGTAAAGGCATCAAACTAATTAAGCCATATTAATGGACAAGAAACCCATAATCTACCGTTGTGTCACTTACAATTGGTCAATCTTCTTTAGAACTTTGCGATTGTTGTGCGTTCCGCCTGAACCTTCTTCCATAGCGGCATCAAAGTCTCGTAGACTGAGGACCTCGCCATCCTTGGGCAATGGCTCGCCGTTGGACGAGCTTAGGTTTCTCATCTTTTCAGATGTCATGATGTGAAGGAAAAGAGGTTCCAAGAAGCAACGAGGTGAATTGAGGTCTTGAGAGGCTGGATCGTGTCGTTGAGGAGGCGAGAAACCAGGCGATGGGACAGCCCTTATTATGTAGACGATGTTATCAGAGTGAAACGTCAGCCAAGTCGGGACCCCATGGGGAGCGGCGCATTGACAAGCCACAGATAACGGGATGGTGGATGTCGAGTGTCATCCGAGGGGAGATGAACGAAGAGGAGAGGAGTTTGCCACATTAACTCGCCCGTGGTCGATAGCCGTATTGTCTAGCATGAAAAGTTCGGCAAACGAAGAGAGATAATTGGATAAATCGGCAAATAGTATCGTGACGTCGCGGTGATACTAGCGCGAGTCGGGCTGGTGTAGATAACGGATGGCCTCCGATTGGACATGTCGGCAAATGTTGGGTTCGCCTGGCGCTGGAGTTGAGTCAGGCTGGTCATGTCCATATCCGAGGCGTCTAAAAGGCGGGGGATGTGGGTTTTGGCTTTGGCTTGGGAGGGAGGAGATAAGGCTGAGTGGGAAATGAACTGAGGTGATGGATCATAGGTGACGCTGACTGACAAGCCACCCTAGTACTGATAACACTCGGCTGATTCAGAGAGTTGACACCATAGCCGCGAACCATAGCCATTTTCCGTCTATGAGCATGTCGTTTCGACCACAGACAGGCCTTCAATCAGGCCTAGGAACTGCGAACTGGGAACTAGCCGTAGCTTCGTGGAATGCTTATGGAGCATATGATACCACAAGTAGACATGCCTAGCTCATGAAATTTATGTAACTTGATGATTCATTTGTCGCTGAACGATTTCTCTAAGAATATTCCACTAAAGTCTTCCGATGAACGGCTGAACATCCTGCTGAAACTCGCCCCAAGCCTTCTCTGCCAAGCTCCGAGACAACAACACGCCGCAAGCCGTGGCGGCCAGTCCTTTGCTGCAGTCCAGCGCACTCTCGAATGCTACTTTTGTGCCTGCGGCTGCTGCGAATGCTGGGGTATGGGGTTGAACGGTAGGGTCGTCGGTTCCCACAGAAAACATGGGGTGAATACCGGGTACGCAAAAGGTGACGTTGCCTTAAGGGCTGTTAGTTACGGGCAACTAATTGGGGTATTTCGTTACTCACCCATGTCTGTCGAAGCCCCCATGGGTGGTTGAGAAGCATCGTTGAGATATGTTTTGCCAAATGCCTCCATGTGTCTCGTAAACTCATTTGCGATTGCCAGGTTTGGGCGGAGCTCCATGTAATCCTCGTCTCTGTAATATATGTCAGCTCGGATAGATACCGATGGGCACCGTTGATATGGACTCACGTCTGCCAATTGCACGACACTCTGCATCCCGTTCCAGTTGCCCCAGCCTTAAAGCACGCCTCTACTTTGTCAGACAGATCCTGGATTCTCTCCGTGGTGCTGTCCCGGAGGTAGTACTCGAGACTAGTCGAGTCTGGAATAATGTTTGGTTCTGCGCCACCTTGTCTGATGACTCCGTGTACCCGCGCCGTAGGGGGCAGT
Organism: Dactylonectria alcacerensis; assembly: GCA_029931735.1. Lineage (NCBI taxonomy): Eukaryota > Fungi > Ascomycota > Sordariomycetes > Hypocreales > Nectriaceae > Dactylonectria > Dactylonectria alcacerensis. Next base: position 1,195,241 of record JAPMUZ010000014.1, on the reverse strand, counting down.
TGCTGTCGGAGCAGAGAGATGTTGACGTAGGACGACACGATGGCGTCGAGGGCATTCTTCCCGTGCCAGGGGCTCATACCCGCGTGGGCGTTTTGGCCGTGAAAGGTGACCTTGACCTGCCTGCGCGCGCTCGACTTGGCCGCCGAGATGCCGTGGATGTCGTGTGTGCCTTCGGGCGAAATGCATCCCGTAGGATGGGCCATGAGGCAAGCATCGACGCCCTCGTAGGCTCCCGCTTGGATCAGGCGAATCTTGCCGCCGCCGCCCTCCTCGGCAGGTGTTCCGAGAAGCCTCACTCGTCCTTGATGGTTCCCGTTTTGGATTGCCTCTGCGGTTGCGAGAAACGCGGCGATGGAACTGGTCGCGATCAGGTTGTGGCCGCAGGCATGGCCCAGCCCAGGGAGGGCGTCGTATTCGGCGTTGAAGACGACCAACTTGCCGCCGTGGCCGAACTCGGCTTCGAAGGAGGTGTCGAGACCATAGGCGTGTCGTGTGACGGTGTATCCTAGTTGTTCAAGGAGGTTGCAGATATTGTCATGAGCTTGGAACTCGTGGTAATTGAGCTCGGGATTTTGGTGTATCTGGTGTCTCCATGTCAGCGTTGTCAAAGGCCTTCGACGGGTGATGAATTACCGTTGCGCAAATTGTCGCTAGATCTTGCTCATGTCGACTGATTGTCTCGGAAATTCCGTTGTATATTTGCTGGCTAGTGAAATGCATGGTAAATTAGGGTAAAGGTAGTGTTGGATTGAAAGATTGACTGTGAATAATCTCCACGGATTGGCGTTAGTAGAAAATGAACATGGGGAACGCTCCATTTTGAACTGCAACCTAGCTCAGCATTTTTCTAAACTCAGGTAAAGCAACACGCCTAGCTTGGAATAATGACTACTTGATCTCGCCCCATCAACAATCCGAATGGCGACCCCGGATGGTGATGCCGGGAAGAGTGACAACAAGCCAACGACGTCAGATACGCTTGATGCAGCAAATCCAACACGATTGGAAGAACAATCGACGGGTATGTGTGGGTTTGGTCCATCGGCTACGCGAACCAGTGGACGTCCAGAACTCGCGAATCGTGCGACTGGGCCTCTCCAAGGAATAGCCGACATAGCCATTCACAGGCCGCGGAGGTTTATCTGTGGTGTCCCATGAAGCTATTCCGAAAACGGCCGTTATCTCGACCATCGCCGTGAACCCCCCGCATGATTTGCCGAACTGACCAGTCCGCTTCTTAGGGTCGCTACTTGAACCCGCCAACCCTCGCTTCATCACGACCTCCTTTGCCGAAGTCGTCGTTGCCCAGCTCCAGAACCGCGGCATCCCCTCTCGTCTTGTTCATCTGAGTAAGCCAATCCGACATGTCGGACGTACCCCAGTCATCTGGCCGCCGCAAGACGCGATCCAAAAATGGTACATCGATCCATCCCCAGATAAGTGGCTGGCTTGGCGTGGGCGCTGACCAGGGCCTGCAGGCTGCTTGACGTGCCGCATCCGCAAGGTCAAGTGCGACGAGCGGCGACCCAGATGCCAAAGATGCGTCAAGAGCTCCATGAAATGCGAATGGTTGGAGCCGGGTCGTCCTCTGAGCGCGAGGAGGACCCCAAGCTCCAAGGGCTCCATCCCCAGTCCCATCTTTCAGCGGCCGCTCGCTCCCTCGCCGAATTCGGGTATGGACAGGTCGCACAGCGATGATCTCGAGCACGAGAAAGCTGCCGCGACACGCACCGACAGCAACTGTGCGAGCAAGACGGAAAATGACATCCAACACTCACCATCGCCGCGGCCAGCCCTGTCCACAAATCATATCCCCCTCTCCAATTCCCTCCAGCTCACGGCTGAGGACCAAGCTGCGTTCCTCTACGTCCCAGAATCAATCCTTGTGCTCTCCTACGGGAAACCCTGGAAATGGAGCTGCTTCTCCTACATCCACGACAATGTTGCGAGCCAATACTCGGGTGTGATGAGGAGCTTCATTGCCGTCGCCGCCATGGAGCTGCGAAGCAAGGAGATGCTCAAGGCCCGAGATGGAAACAATCCTGCACGGGCTCTGGAGAACGCACAAACCATCAGAGCCATGGCAGGCGTTCACTACACCTCAGCGCTAAAGGATCTATCGACTCTTCTGGATCACATTTGCCATTCCGAAGGCAGAAGCAACGACATCGACGCGCTCTTCGCGATGTGGTTCCTCATTCTGCGGTACGAGGCCTATGATTCCGAAAGCAAAGGCGCGTCCCTTGTCCATCTTGAGGGAATTCGGTCCTTCTTGAAGCCCTATTTGGAGGAGGGTGGATATGCCAACGGGGAGAAATTGCCATACATTTCCCAGCCCATGCTACTCTACACACTGTGAGTTTATGCTTCTTGTCAAGGCGGACGGTCACAATTAACTAGTCTGGCAGATACCTGGACGCAGACTCTGCTACCGGCAACAATATCAACGGCGGCCGGCTCTGCATGGACCTCCTCTCTCGAGACGCCGACGACTGCATCTCGCACGAACACATATTCCTCAGCGTGCGGTCCGTTCTTCCCAAGATCTGGGGAGACGTATACCCCGTATCTGAGCTGCTAGACGACCTGGAGAACTACCGACCACTGCGGCTCTTCCACCTGTGCCAGGCGGCGAAGCTGGAACTCCTCGAACTGGCGAGGTCGAAGACCCTAGACCAAGATGCCGCTGCCGTACGGAAGCTGTGGAAGCACACGCAAAATTTCGGTGATGTATGGAGAACACCGTGCTTTGGTGAAAAAAAGCTGACGATTCACAGGAATTCGCCGACATCCTCATTTTAGCCAAGGCAATGCCCGACTCGGGCGGAAAGCGCCTGATGTGGACAGTCTATTCCGCAGCATTAGACTACCACGCCCTGCAAGTACTCTTCACCTGCCTCTACCCCAGAGACGAGTCCCGATCCCGCCTCGACACTGCCTTGTCACAAATGCTGTCCATCGCATCGAAAGCTCTTGGAGAAGACCCGCGTCAAATCTACCGCTTCATGTGGTCGCTCTCCGTCGCCCTTTGCAAGACGCAGGGGCACAGCGACCAGCATTGGTTGGCGGCGCAGCTGAATCGTGCCCGGGTTCTTATGCCGAATTTTGACGTTGCAGACTTCATCTTGCATCGGCTCAAGTGATGGGTTGGATTCGACGGGGTCACAGAACCAGGCTACCGGAGGTGATGCGGGAATCGACGGGGTAGGTGGAATGTACGCCACGAATGAAGCGGGAGTAGCGAAAGAACCATGGAAATGAAGGTAATTAGCACAGTAAGGCGCGCCCCAACGTAGCAGTTGAAGTTAAAAGGAGAATAGAGTACTTATCGAGGATAGGAAGACGCCATGTAGGCAGTGCATATCACACCTCTCTAGGATTCCCAGACACCCACATCCTAGTCCATATATCTTTAGTAGTATGAGTAGCTTCTAATTAATGGCACTACACCTACTAAATTAAAGCATAACAATCGAGATCTTCAGCTTTGTAGTCATCCTTGACCATTGAAGACGAGTTTGCTGGAGAGTCAGATGTGCTTCGGAGAGTGGTTTGGCGACAAGATCACAAAAGACCTTGGGGGTGCCCGCTTTCTTGCCTTGAATCGAAGCATCTACATCCGCAAGCGCAAGCGCAGTTGAGGAAGTAGTCGGACGGTCGATACTCAGGCGGATGGACTCCAGCTGCTTCCGGTGGATGGAAACATACCTCATGGCGATGCGGTAAAAAGCACTTGGACCGTATGGAATCGTGTCTTCATTTCTGAGGTGCTTCTAACACTCGGAGATCTGGAACTCTCGGACGTCGTCAAAAACTCCAATAGACAAATGCAAGAGCATGAGGATACGCTCAGTCATCAACTCAACATTGACAGGCAGAGTGGGAGCAGGAGCGGTGATGTCTGGGAAACGGAGAGGGTACGTCGTGGGAATATTTTCGGACGCCATGACGGTGGTTAAGGGGTAAGATTCTTGGAAATTCGTGATGCAGTGAACAGAAGAATGACAAAGTCGTGGGTGATTCATATACTTTTCCAGCGCATGGTCCAAGCGGGATTGTTCAGATGTCAACGACCAATCTACACCAGCCTTGTGTTTTTCTAACGCATTCCACGTTTTCTGCCTGCACGCACGCACGTTGGTATTTGTTACGTGTGTGTTTGAGGCTTGAGCTGTCTGTTTTCCGAGTGGGACGAACAGCCGCCCGCAGTTGCAACGGGGGCGACACTCCCATCGCTCCCATTGCGCAATGGAGCAAGCAAGTTATCAGTGTGTCAGGCTCGATATTGTGCTTCGCCACCACGCTATATCTTCTCAAACAGCCGCCTGTCGCGAGAATGTGAGTGCCAACCCTTGCTTGTCTACTCCGTATCCTCTGTCTTGCGTCAAAAGGTTGGACATCTTAGCGAAATCTGTCTGAAACACACCTAGAAGTTTGCTCGGCTTAAGGCTATCCTCGTTATTTGACAACATATGGTTGATTTTTTTTTTAAAAAAAAAGCTGGTTAAGCTTCAGTGTCGTATGGAATCTGAACCTACCCTCGTTTGCCAAACAGCGGTTCGTGGCCCTTCATAGTTCTATCGGTGATGTTTGCCAATGACATCGTGTACAAGAATCCCAGGCACAAGCGTGCAGTGGACAGTGCGACCTTTTCGTAGTGGGGGCAATAGGGCGCACTACAACAGATACGCATATGTAAAGCATTTCTCTTGGACCTTTGCATTGTTTGGTCTTCGCTTTGGCATCATCCACCTCACCCACCGTCGCGCACCTTAGTTGACATTCGCCTCTGCATCGACTTATCCACATCCACGTTTCCTTAGTGGCCATATCGACATCATCTTTTTCTTCCTCACGCTGCCGCGGTGGTTACCCTACGCACTCTGCATGCGTCTGTGGTGTGGTGGTCGCCTGGTTTCGCCCAACTTTTCCATCACGTGATCGCATTCCTCGCCCTCACGTCTCGTCACTTCGTCTTCCTCGCATCACCTTCTCCATCTCCAAACTTTGCATCAACTTTTTCATCTAAGTTTGCATTACCTTGGTGGCGCCTCTTCTCACCCCGCCTTCCCATCGCCTTCTCATCGCTTTGCTGGCCACCTTGTTGGGTTCTACCTATTTAACGAGAGATCTGACCACCTTCGTCTCCCATCACTTCACACATGCTCTCGTGCATTCACCCTGTACTTGTAACTCGCCATGTATGAAGGTATGTTCACCCAGCGCTACAGTATACGCTCTCCTCTAACAAACACTGCAGAAATTCTCCATCCGTCGCTCACAGACGACGAGATCATACAAACCTTTTCTCCCCTCGAGCGAGAGTTCTATGCTTGGGTTCAGGATGGGAAATGGGATAAAGCTTCTCATGACGACAAAGATCCTGGAAAATTCGACAACACTGGGGAATTTTTTCGAGTACTCTCCAGAGACTTCCAAGTCTTCGACGGCCAACACTTCGACGGGCAAGATGACCTCATTCAGAAGTGTGGTGTCTTCGCAGACAAATGGTTCGGGAAGGTGGCTCGCAGATTTTTCTATGCTATGCCCACTGGCGAGCTCCTCTCCCTCATCCGGTCGACCTCTGGCGAAAACCCAGACCAGCTCTACAAAACCGTCTTGAAAATCCAGACCAACAATGTCCCAGATCTGCTGTTGGGAGAGAGCACTTTTGGTGGTGACCTGACCGGATACTCCGTCCGTGTTGACCCCCATTCTCTCTATGCAGATGTCTCGGGAAAAGAGACAAGCAACCCAGACAACTCTCACCTGCTCGATTACGCCATCTTGGTCGTCGACATCGATGACAGCCGATACCCCCTCGCCCTGCCGCCACTCGAGGGGAAGAAACGACGTCTCCAGAACAGCAGCCCCGGCGAAAACTCAGCTGCATCGGGTGCCAACAACGACGGCTTTCCCAGCGATTCGTCACTTCGCTTCTTCCAGATCGGGTCATTGATGGCTTGTGCGGGCGGGGAATGGGCCAAGGTTCGCGGCGAAGACAACGAGGAGATTGGTGACGCTGATTGGGACGATACCGGGTACACCGTTGTCATCAAGTTGGACGGCTCTGGCTACCCGACTGGCCCCGTCTTTGCTATTTACGGTTTCCAACAGCGCCGACACACCAATGAGGGACCCATCTGGGAGCCCATGGAGTGGCAGGACAACAAGGATCAAGAGCTCCCACACATCCGTCGCCTGTATCCTGCTTGCGAGCAGAAATTCTTCCTCGCCCAGATTGCCGACAGGCTCGAAGACTTGAAAAAGGGATCGTCATTCAATTTTGATGTTGTTACAGCGCAAAAGTGCCCAATTGCTCGAGCCACACTTACCGAGACCGATGGAAAGATCGTCCCTAACTACGTCCCGGACAATACGTGTGACACAGCAGTGAAGCGGCCTCGAATCGACGACTTAGTGGGGATACCTTAGGATGTTACTCCATTTCTCGAGAGCAGAGATCACTAGATGGCTATGAAGAGGATCTGGACTCACCATGGATGTTGATGGTAGTAGTCTCCTAGTCGAGTCGATAGTAAATGAAGTGTTGGTGAAACTGCCAACCGGTTTTCTTCTAGGCCCCACCACACCTGCCAATAATTGCGGCAGCTCTGTAGGCAACCTTTTTCGTTTGACCGCTGTAGTGAATGGAGATGAGTGACATGATTTTGTTTGTATGGCCAACGCATGGCCAAGCCTAGATTGCCCTACTGACTCCGCTTCAAGTTTTCCAACAGCTGAATCAGTCCCTCCCCCCGAGACGAGGCGTCCCCCATGCATTATGCCTGCACAGGCTAAGGGAGGAAGCTGTTGATTCATTAGCGGCTTGGACGCGCAGACAATGACTCCCTAATCTCTTGACGCATCTCGCCTGTGCCCGGCCCGTGTACTACCAAGCACCCAAGCAGAAAGACAAAGATGGCGTGCGGTACTGGAAGCGGTTCCACTCTTGAACTCAGGCCCCTGTTTGCGAGCCGTTGCACTTTGCAAGCGGAGACCGGGAGCGATGATGGATGGGGCTTTCATGGGTCGGATCGGCAGATGGGCTAGGGTGGGGGGAAGCCAGATTTGATGCACCCGGGACGTGCTGTAACACGCGAAGACGCTTGGATTAACGAAAGAAGAGTACCGAGATTGTTTTGTTGCCAACATGGAAATTCCATCAATCCATCCGTCCGCCCAGCATCCTCCGGTAGCAAACGATGCGTATGAAGCGAGTTGGCGCAGGGGGCACACTGGGCCGATCTTTCAACCTGGCCGTGGCAGGGATCTGAGTGATCAAGCTCCATTGAACAGGCTTTGCCCTTGTCGCTAATGCCCCCCACAAAGCGTTTTCTTCTTCGCCCCGTAGGGCTGTGAAGGGCGTGGGAGGGTTTCCCACTGATGGGACGGGACAGCTTGGGCGGGCCAAAAGTCTCGGCACACTCACTGCCTAGGTATGGTCTGCAGGTGCACCGAGACTTAACGTCTTGACACTGGATTTCTTAGCCACATGGTCCATAAGCAGCTGTACCAGAACGTTAGGTGCAATTTACTGGATAGTTCCTACATCAAAGTAGTACCTAACATAGAATATCTCATGCCATGCCTACCTAAGTAATGCCCCTTTACACCACTTGAAATCCCACCGCCAACGCTAAAGAGAATCAAAGATGCAGGCGGCCCAAAACACCAGGCTAATCACACCGACTTTATCACGACGCGCGCCCGTTGGAGGCGCCACACCAATGATGCGCAGTCAAACCTCAATCGGGCTTCTTACTTCACGGCGCGGTGGATGGGTGGGACAGCGCCAGAGAGGTACAGCTTTTCTTTTGGGCGTACCTTGTTCCAATCACATCGCTGCGACGCTGCACTTTTCGTCCTCTGGGCTGGGTTTGGTGGCATTGAGGCGGTCCCCCCTTGCTTCGGTAGGGTTACACAACTCCCTTGCGTTCAGCAGGGCCGGGATTTTGCGCTTTTACTGGACGACGAGCGGGGATTTCGATGGACTTGGCTAGCACAATCCCCCAGTCGCCATGTATGTCTTTCATTTTGTGCCACCCTCACAGGTGGTTGACCCGGCTTGCCATGTCAACGGTTGGTCCTTTGTCGACTCGAGTCCACCTCGTTGGCTTGTTCACGCTCTTATTCAGCTAACGCTCCCAGGAAGAACCTTAGCAATGCAGCAGTCCCAACAAAAGGCGACTTTTTGTCCAGTCACACCGTTCTTTGCGCCTCCTCTGCATGCAAGACAACTTTGAGGCCTTCCCCAAGCGATAAAACCTCATGTCCACGGTCTCAGCCGCCCACCCTCTTTACTCCTCTGCTCTGCTCGTCCTCCCTCCCTTGGCCCCGCACTTACTGTGGGAAATGGTAATCTTTTCCTCGTCCTGCACTCTCGACTACCTCCATGCCATCGTCGACGATGGTAAAAGACTGGGCAGGGTTCCAGGAAGAGATCCGCAACCTCTACCACGTCAACAACAAACCGCTGAGCGAGGTGATGGGCCTGATGAGGGACCAGCACAACTTTGTTGCATCGTAAGCTCACTCCGTCGTGTACAACCAAGGCGCCCGATCCGCTCACGCTTAGTGTCGTTTGTTTGTTGGCGCTCTGCAGGCAGCGATCGTATCGTGCGCAGCTCAAGAAATGGGGCTATACCAAGTACAACAGGAGAATCGATCCGAGCATGATTAAACGGTTTGGTTTCGAGTATGAGAGGGAGGCCGCTTTGGGACGCAACACAGAGGTCGCTTCAGGATGCGGCGAAGACGTTGATCCGGAACACAGCAATCAGGCCGACGTGGGACTCAACAAGGACGACAGCGCCAAGCCAAACACCATCACTGAACCGAAATCAAGCCCGAGACCACACACCCTCAGCCCAAGCCTCAGCCCAAACCTCAGCCCAAACCTCAATCCTCTCCGTCGCAAAGGCCGCACCAAACGTCGAGCCCTCCAAACGAAATTGCACCCGGCTACCTACCTCCCCTCTATCCAGTACCTCTCAGAAATCAATCCCGCCCATCCTCAACCCTCAGCAAACACTCCAACTCTCCCGTCATTGCCGAATGAGCATCGTCACCATGTCGAACCACCGCCGGTAGCAAACCCACCTATCCGGCTGCCCAGGATACGGATTCCATTCGACCAAGACGGCCTCAACCTGCAAGATGACGACGGCAAGACCCGGCTCCACCACGCTGTGCTCTGCATGGATACGGCCCAGGTTCGCACACTGCTCGCCGACGGCGCCCGCGTCAATATCAAGGATCGTACCGGGAACGAGGTCATCCACTATAGCGTCGTCGCAGGTGGAGACGGCATTCTCGAGCTGCTCCTCCAGTTCGGAGCCGACATCGACGCGAAGGGCGCGTTGGGACGATCTCCACTCCACTGCGCAGCGTCCAGTGCCTTTGGGCTATTCGACGCGGTCATCAAAGCAGGCGCCGATGTGTCGATCCAGGACGAAAACGGTGACACGCCGCTCCATCTTGCGATATCTGCCGCGCTCGGCGACGTCCAACTCATCAGCGCTATGGATCTAGAAGCCATCATAAACTCCGGCTGCGATGTCAACCTGCCCAACTATTCTGGGCTCACGCCATTCGTCAAGCTCCTCGACAGGCCGTATTCCCAACCCAAAGTGCTGGGTGCCATCTACAGCTGTCTGCTGCGAGGAGGTAGCATCAACGACATTCAACCCGACGGACGAACGCCGTTTCAAATCTTCCTCGCCAGGTCGGTCACCCAAGGGAGCAGGTGGATCAAGAGAATATGCGGGTACTCGCAGGAGGGAGTCCTGGAGAAGCAGATACTTGAGGCGTTTCTCGACAAGGGCGGCTCCATTTCCACCTTGATGCCGTCCGGGGCATCGTTGTATGCGTACTACTTCGCCATCGCTCTCGAACCCCTCTGGAGGCAAGACGCCGAGATAATGGACATCTTTTGCAGGCTCTCCCCTCCCGGCCCGCTGGAGAGCAGCGGCGATTGCATCCTGCATAGGCTAGCAGCTAACTGCGGACCGCTGAGCCAGGCCGGCTCGGCCGTCGACGAACTCCTACAACGCCAGCTTGACAAAGGAGCAGACCCTAATTTCAGGAACAGAGACGGTAAAACACCTCTGTTGTGTCTCTTCGCATCCTCAGGAAACGCGACACACCTCAGCATGAGGGCCATGGCGCCGCTATTGAGCCGCGGAGCCGACCCATGGCAGCAAGATCTATCAGGTACGTGCGCACTTTTAGAAGCGGCGAAAGGCACCCCAAATCATAGGGACGATGTACTGCGCGCCTTACTAGAGGCAGATCTCCGTCAAATAGATTCCAGGGTGAGACACGACAAGTCAAAAGACCGCTTCTGCTGGAACGACTGGGACAGCGCGACCAAGGCAGCAAGCTGGAGCGAGTCGAAACATCACATCCTAGCCCGGCTCAACCCATTGCCCGCGGGCGTCGACGAGGCCGTCAGAGGCGCGGCCCTCTCTGCTCTGGCAGGCAAGCACATCCACCTCTCCAGGGCTAGATTCAGCGGCGATACCAATGAGGCGAAGAGCCGCCATTGCTACGTGGCGGACATTCTGCGAGACTGCCGGGCTCGCCACCTTTTCGTCGACATGGCATGGGTCGACCACCTCTTGGAGCTGTGCGTTCCCGAACGGAGTGAAGTGCGGGCTGTGTATGTTTGATGAACGGGCATGGATGGCTATTAGAACTACGGGCAGACAGGCGTCTTTTTAGGTACAGTACATGGAGAAAGGAGTGAGCAAGGGGTACTAGTGGACGGGGATAGTTAGAGTGTGGAGTCCAGTTGGGCATCATCGAAAGCGCTTCGATGGTTGTGCGTCCCACGTCCTTGTCCGAATTCTTCTCTGTGTGTGCCTAGGCTTTGTCCTTGGAGTTCTATCCAAGTGAACCTGCCTCCCAAATGTCACCGCTGGCGCTCGCCAATTTCCAGTTCTTGAAAAACTTTCGCGTGGGATCTGAGTTCGCATATTCTCTGGTAGTACCAATCCACTCAGCCTACTTGTTCTCGGCGAGAAGGACGCCAAGGTCGGACTGATGGCGGATTCCCTTGTCTGCATCGACTTTCCCACCGCACTGGCGATTGTGTCGGTCAAACGGCGTCCCTTGAGCAGGAACCGCACCACCGCCCAACTCCGGAGTTTCGAGGCATTCATATGACTTGACCGTCAATGCGTCGTTGGTTCGCACATGCGACAGACGGGCATCGTGATCGCGCTGCATTCTGGTCTTGGTAGAGGGACTCTGTCATGATAGACCACGTTCATGCTTGCGGCAACTGGTGCGCACCAGTTGCGTCTCGGTGGACGACGTCGGTCAGGTTTCCTATCTGCAGGGCCGAAATTGGGTTAGTCAAAGATGTCAACATGACCTACAAACGCACGTTTGAGACGAGTCAGCGTATACCGTTCACCTCATTCACGACGGGTCGCTCGTCGTGATCATCGCATTGGTTTCATGGCCTCTCGCCGCTTCCGTTGTTGCACCTGAAGCTAAATAGGAAGAGTCGGCGATTCGCATGGGTCGATGGCACAAGGGTCTCCCGGGGGCCGAGGAAGGGTGGCTTTCAAGAGAAGGAAAACATCGCACACCTCAAAGAAAGCTACCGATTATAGAATAGACAAATCAAAACAGCTAAACCTTAACCAAATTAGAATATAAAATGTAAATAAAAAGGACCATAAAGTGAACTAAATGTAGGTATGAATTATTATTTTATATTTAGTTTATCAAATTAATACTAAAGGGATACAGTATCGTGATGCTCTACGCCGTATGGGGCTACGGGTGGCGTATTGGGGACCTTAAATGGTCGATCACGGCACAGATTCCAATTTCTCTCTTGGTAAGAATGACAAACGAATGAGTGGTGTATTGTAAAGAAAGTTGAGGTCATCCTAAGGGCTCCTAACACTTGGACCGGCAGAACTCCTTGGTGTCGTCGAGCAAATTGAGAGAGGGAGAGAGCGGGGTCAAAATCACCTTCGTGCGCTTGATGTTCTGACCAGCAGTGGCAGGATCTCCCTTAAAGTCGGGCAAGTCCGGGACCCCGGTGTGAGGAAAAACAGACTGACGTGATGGGTAGCTGGGACAGGGATCTGTGGAGTAGTGAAGGGGAGAAATGAAGGGATGCACTGAACTAGGAGAATGATAGCCCGGGCTCCATTGTTTACCTCACGTTTAGGCACCAACCAATAGACTTGGACTATCATTGGCTGTAATGGTCAACCTGAATAGGGGAGCTCGGCACATGCATTCCTTGTGGGGGACGTGTAGGTTAAGACTTGGTGTCTCGCTTTGTCATCTAGAGCTCGGGAGGTGTAACTGCACGTCAGGCTGCCAACCAACCGCACGCCTGAGGCTTCCACGCATTAAGGAGGGGCTGACGGATGGCAAATCCACAGGCGGGCCGAAGAAAACCCGTCGCTCTCATCAGTCATCCCCCGGAAAGCGGATAAGATGTCAGAATAGCGTCATTTTACCCTCTCCCACCACAGATTCTCGGCTTGTGAATATGATGCTCATCAGGCTCACACACCAGCACATACGACCATAGCTCTTAGAAAATACGGGATCCCGTCCGCTCTCCCTTAGTCAAGCTGAGAAGCGGTGGATTAGTACTCGGGTCGGTGACGACCGGGGAATCCCCACTGTTGTATGTCTTTTTTTTTTGGTGTTTTCCACTATCTTGTGGAGATAGCATCCCTCCCGCATATAACCCAGCCCACCGCCACAACCATCACATACGACCATAGCTCTTAGAAAATACGGGATCCCGTCAAGCTCTTGCCTAGTGTTTAAGGGAAACCATTTTTTGACGCCTAAGCCTCCTAGAATGGAGACCCTAGACCCGTGATATTGGAAGTTGGAGAACTAATAGACGGGCTAATGAAGAACCACTTTGCAAGTACTAACAATCTTTAGACATAAGAAGAGTAGAAAATAAGTTAAGTTCAAGTAAAGTTAAGAAAGGAGATTAATAAATTTAGATGACCTAATGTGTATTTTTATTTTGTATTATTTATTTATTTTTAAGATCAGTTTAGATAAGTTGATTATAGTAAGTATACGTAGATATGATGATAGGAGTTCTAGGTCTTAAGGTAAGGATAATCACCTTAGTATCTATTATTCAGTTACCTGAAAACCGTTTTTAACGTTTTAAATAGTACTTTAGTCTTAGGACTGAGAAGGATATAGCCATATATATACACCTTACCTCCCTTATGTAGACATTAGGTTATCTTAAGCAGTAGAAATAGTGCTAAGGACTTACAATTGATTAATTAATGTTAATTAAAAATGAACCCCCTGAAATTAATTAAAGTTAAGCTGAATACTTTAATATAATGTATGATTGGGCTCTTGGGACTAGTTATGACAAACCTTAACAACGTCAACAAGATGGCCCATACACAGCACCACCAGCATCAGGAAGACAGCCCGGCGCAGGATTTGCTGAGTTCAGTTGACCTGGCTCAACAGCATCAAGGTGTAAGACTTGCAGCCCCAACCAACTCTTCGCGATGCTTCAATCAGCTGGAAAAGCTAGATCTTGGAAAAGGCTAAATCCCCATGGGATAAAAGCCCGGTCTGCGAAAAGTCGATCCGGAAGCCCGCCGCTGTGCTGTCGAAACGTCCGGCCGCTCTCCGCCGTCTACTTCTTACCGACAGCGACAGATAGCAGTGGCGGACAACATTGCAGCGGAAGCGGCAAGAGCAGCAGCTAATAGCAGTCACTGATGAGAGCCGCTGAAGCGAGCCTCGTGATCAATACCAGCCATTGATCTCGAAATATTTGGCCTCCTACAATGAAGAAGAACCAAGGGAAAACAGTGGAGACGCTTGAAACGTGTTGTAGGCCAGCGTCTTTCCCGGTCGGCAAGCCTTGGTGCCGCCGCTGGACGGGCTGCTTGAACAGACCCCAGCCTTATCAGGCTCTTATGCAAGAACTGTCGGCCCATGCGGCCTCGCCCAGTTAAAATCGCCACTCAGTTGTATTGTTGTTCAAGCGGTGATTATCCGAGGGCGATATGTGCTCGGATCTCACGTCTGTTTGTGTTCGCGTATGGGCGATGCGGCCGGCTTACAAGACGGCGCGAATTTGTACTTCGAGGAGTGAGGATCTGCTGGAATAATTAAGATTGGAGGTACCAGTGCGCCAGATATCCTTAAAATGAAGTTGCTCAATGCCTCTAACGATCCATGACCTCTCAAGACATCTTCTTGATCCGCACTTGTGCTCTTCGCTTATCATCTTCACGTATCCTACACTGGGCTCTCAGGCTCCCATTGGCTCCAATTATCTGGCCAGCTCGGTATTTCGAACTCGGGAAAAGCAAGAGGTTCTGTACCGTTAATCGTACTGGGAAAGCCAGGAGGGCTGGAGGCTTCCACATGCTGAATCCCTTGCCATCCTTGCGTGGTCAAGCTGGCATCGAAAGCGTTAGATGGCCCTCGCAGATTGCTAGACGGATGCTCGTTGACCAATCCACCTGCCGCGGCCATAGAGAATCCACTGCCTCCCATATTGTGTAGCTCTTGACCAACAGTTGTGCCCGCTGGGCTTCCCAACGACCTTTCAGGGCGGCGAGATGGCTGCGATGGCGAGCTCTCGGAAAGCTGGCTTGCCACCAATACGCCGCTGTCGGGAGCAGAGCCAGAAGGAGTGGTATCCAGAGCAACATCCAAGGTGCCACCATCGCCGCGTTCTCTCACTGTGGAGGAGCCACTTGAAGCTGCGTACAGTGCCCGCTCCTGGGGTGGAGTCCAAGTGCTCACAATGGCGCCGAGGGCGCTAGTGACGGCCCGGTGAAGGACTTCTCTTCGGGCGTCCTCTGTCGATCCCGCCATCGACAACACGCCGCTTGCTTCCACCGCGCGGACCACCATGTCTGGCCCGAGGCTCAAAGAGTGCTCCTGGAAGAGCGCGCAATCCTCTGTCATCTGCCCATCTAGGTAGGGTGAACTTGGATAGGATGTACCACGGAACAGAATATCCCACAGCTTGAACCACTTTTGTCTTTCCGAAAGAGCTGGACGCCCAGATTTTCGAGAGATCTGGCTTTGCTGCTCGCGCGAGATTCCGTCTAATCTTCCTAATGGGTTTGGAATGCAAGTGTATCCTGACGGGTCCATTATGTGCGCGTTGAAGCGCTCTGACTCTTTGAATGTGGCCAGGCAGCGTGGGCAGTAGAATTTTGGCACGTGTACCCGAACCAGATGCTGTTTAACATTTGAGACATTTCGTAAAGTCTTGACGAAACACTTCCGGTATTTCCTGGGGTTGAGCTTCCAGAACGGACAAGAAAAAGTGCTCTGCGGGGTCTCTTGCCGTTGCTTTACTTTCTTAGTAGGTGGTCTCTGGAAACCATCCTCGCCTTGATCATCATTGTCCTGCCGAGAGATCACCCTCTTCAGTGTCCCTCCTGGACCGGTGGTATGTATAGTGGCAAGGGGCGCCACAGTCGTACTAGAAGCATTGGACGCACCGGTATCTGCGTTGGCACTTTCGCCGTCAACCGGAGATGACCCTGCTTCACTGAATGCGCAGGAGCCTGAATGCATGCTCGGCGGAACAGCTTGTTCATCCTGCAAGAAGCTCGAAATAGAGAGCACGTCGGAGTCAATGGATGCGCTCGGTGAGCTCTGTTCGGCCACATATTCAAGTGAAGAGCCTGAAGGATTGAGAGCAATAGACCCAGGCTTCCAGTCAATCTTATGAACATTTGGGGCCGCCTTCTTCAAGTTCGGTGTGTTGTCGAGGTCCTGGGTAGAAGAAACTTCAGCTTGAATAGGGCAACCCTTTGCCGTCTCACAACTGCCGATGATGTGGCGGCAGAGGCAAAGCTCTTCGAACGTAACGGATTTTATCTTCGCACGCTCAATCGTGTCGAAGAAGACCTCTGAACAAGTACAACCCAGCGACGACGAGCCGACGATGTGCCAGAGCGAGATTCCGTTTGCGATCTTCACCAACTCCAATGTGGTATGGGATCCGCGGAGCAATCGGCGGCCATTCCGGAGGTTTGATGTAGAGTCAAGATGTGGCTTTTGCACAATCGTCAACAGATCCAACCATGGGACTTCGAGGCCCAGCAAGCCGTGACGGCGGCGAGTGGGAAATCCACGAGCTGTGCAGGCGGGAGTGAGACGACCGTAGAACAGCTGCAAGGCCTCGGTCGGAAGGGGTAGAGAGCCGTTAGGGTCTGTAATCGGATCTTTTTGCGCCTCTATAGAGAACTCCAGATGGCCAGTCTCGCGTATACGAGGCGTGTACGCCGTACCACCATCGTCTATCGGTTGCAGCACCGAGTCTAGCCAAGCTAGTTGCTCACCACATTGAGCGATGGAATATGCAGGGCCAGAAACGGTCATGACAAGATGCTGACCATCTAGAGAAACCGGGCTCACGGTCTTGTTTGAAGTACTGCCTGCAATGTTGCATTAGTCTTTGCCACACAAAAGCCCCGCGAGTCTTACTTGAGAGAGCATCGAGACCATCTTCGTGTGTGAGTAACCTCTGAAGAGGTTCAAAGAGCTCGATGTCTCCATCTGGCCACGTTTGCTGGAAGTACTCTCCCACAGTGCTTGCCTGTATCTCATCGCTAGATGTGCTGGTCAGGGCCATCAGATTTGAGAGTAAATTCGGTCCGGCATTTGGTCTTCGTCTTGCTCGTTCTTGAGCAAACCTCGCTCGGATAGACTTCCATAAGAGCCTAAATTTGACCTCGAAAGTGCGTGGGGGGCGCTTCTGGCTGATGCTACCGGTGGGAAGCTTTTGCAGGATCGTGTTTCGAACCTCATCGACCAAGATGCTCAGTTGTGAAGTTCCCCAATGCAATGAGGATTGCTTGGCGAGAGCAGAGAGAAGCCACTGATATGCCTTGCTATCCAGAATAACTTTGCTATAGGAGGGCAATTCGAGCGGCGTAGCCTGTTCGTCCTCGTCCTCGACCTCGATCTCATCCTCGTAATCGCCTTCCATATGGGGTTGACTTTCTCTAGTGCCGGGACTCTCGGTGGCTGACATGCTACCCCACAAACTCATTTTGTCAAGAACTGACATGTCGTTACTACGATCTCGTCGGGGTTCAGGACAATCATCAGTCTGGTGATCGAACCGCGCAATCAGCTGCGAAACAATCTCGCTGTGGAAGGCATTAGCTTTAACCAAGTCACAGTATGGCATCAACAAAGTCTGAGATCGTTTCAAACTTGCCTGTGGTGTTTATGGATGAAATGCATTATCCGTAGGCTCAGGGGATCTGAGGTGTCGAGGCCGAGCTTCACCGCAAAGGCTTTCAGGAGCAGTGGAAGGTGACCGTGCAGAACATCGTAACCCGAGGGATCGACTGTATGCTTAATATTGCTGTATATATCGTCGCAAACCCAAGAAATGGATTCTTGAGCGACGTGCGGAATGACGGTGGTGGCCGCTGAGTATACTGTTCCTGCGTCTTCATCATCATCCTGATCAAGGGAAGATTTCGGCCTTGGACTCTCTGGAGGCTTTTGGTCCTGATCCTGCCTACCTCCCAGGTAGTCAATGTTGGGCATAGATGCGTAACCAGAGTCTGTGAACATCTCATCGTCCCTTGCAGGAGAAGGTTCCTTCGAGTCTCCAGTTGCGTGGACTTCGTGACGCTTACTGCCGGGAATGGATGTGTAAGCAGAACTTGTGAACAACATCTCGTCGTCCCTTGTAGGAGACCCCTCCGGGTCTCCAGCTGTGCTGACTTCGTGGCTCTTGACAGAAGGATCCAGAGACACAAGCGTATCAGAAACGAGAAAACCTTCTATCGCGGGTAGTCTACTTTCTTCCAGGTGCTCATCGAGAAAGGGTGGACGTTGATCGACAAGGTTCGTAGGTACATCGAGAAGGCGCAGACGTTGGGGCGAAAGTAGGGGCGGAAGTTCATTTGAACCAGGATTTAACGGTGCGGGTAGCAGATTTCTTCGGCCTGGCCCCAGCGATGGGACGTTTTTCACGTCCATGTTACGGCTGTCTTCAGGCTCCATAGGAATGCCTCTTCTTCTGCGTCCACGATTGGGTGGATCGGGCCTCTGCGAGAGTACCTCTTTGAGAAGAGGGTCGTCCTTGTCTTTGTCGATGTGATGCACTCGCACGTGTCTGCGCAAAAATTAGTCAAAGTCCTCATATAATAGAGCAGACCCAAACGTTCAACCGAGCAGCAAGCGGGGCAAGGAGAATGGGGAACTCGGAGAGTGGCGATATACCTTTGAAGATTGTCTGGCCTAGGATATCTATGGTCTCGATCTGGGCAAAATGGGCATACGTATCCAGGCGAATCGTGAACTAGGCCGTGTCGAATCATCTCGTTTTTGCGCTTGAACCCCTTGCCACCTTTGGCCCGTGGACAGCCTTGGACCGGGCAGTGGTGTGGCCGCATAGAGCCATGTACGTTGACGTGCGAATTGAGAAGATACTGTGTCTGGAAAGGAGGAGCAGTGCAGCCGCTGAACGTGCAAACATAGCTACCAAACTGGGCATTTGTGATTGAATCTATGCTCATGCGATTCGCGACACTGGACGAAACAACGGGCGTAAGGGGACCGGGCGTTGAAGCGTTCTGCTCCGTATTGCGTGTGTTCGGGCTGGGTATCCGTAGCCTCGAGAAATCCGGGTCGTCTTGATAGATGCTGTCTGAACTACCTCTGTAAAAAAAAGGCGACCTAGTCCAATCGTTATCTCTTGGGGATTCCACTGGAGAAATTATGGCCGAGTAATGGTCCGTTGGAAGAATGCCTGGCGGAGGACTCGGGGAGGGCCGGATGTCGGGATAGATAGGCCGCATGAGCGGACTGCCGTAGAGCACGACCTCATCTGGATGGTAAGTCCCGCTGGCAAGTTCGAGCAGGGAATGATATTGAGCCGCGTCGGGAGCCATGATCAAGTGGTTCTTGCGGCGGACGCATATGACGAGCTACAGCGGTCTTGGCAGGCGCAGAGCGTTTGTGGAGTCGAATGTGTTTCGGTTTGACAAGCGCTATGAAGCCAGATCGCAGTCAACGAGCTGCTGCTGCTGTAGAGCCTTGTGCCGCATGCGTCCTTTCTAGGGGCTGCAGGGGTGGGAGGCGGATAGATATAGACCGAGAGGGCATCAAAGCCAAAATCTCGCCGAAGGAGGATTCGCTCTAAGGGGTGCGCGCGTAATCTTTGAGCGGAGGTGTGACAATTGACGGCTTGAGGGCTGTGAAGTGAAATCAGGCTGCACATCCTCAGCAGCAGTTCCCGACAAGCCCAGGGTCAATGTGATTGGCCCACGTTCTGCATCAACATGGTCCCATATCACAGCTGTTTTATTCACATACTATTGGTCCAAGCCACTCAACAGCAAGTCACGAGCGCTCAGCCAATTAGATCAGAATAACACAAGGGTGCCAGGGGTCATTCTTAGAGCATTTCGTGCCAAGGTGGCGTCTATGGTAAGAGAGAATGTAACCAGAACGGTGCCAAATACCTAGAGCACGCTGTGCCAGGGCAAGTTGAGAGTAAATGACTAAATCGTAGCACAAATGTGTTTTGTTGTAGTGAAGGATGAGAAAGTAGTGACAGACACTTGCGAGGTCTATATAAGGAGCATGGAAGAAAGACTAGATTCTGTCCGTAGTCAAGACCAAATCATCACTATTAACCTTGAAGTTCGGTTTTGAACAAGCCCGTGACAATGGCCACCAGATCTCCTCCATCTGCAACCGTACCCGAGGATCGCGCGTTAGTCAATGGTGTCCACCGCAGGTGAGGCATGAGCTATTCAAGGCTGATCGTTTGCCAATAGTTCTCGGAAGAAGACCAACTCAGTCATGCTGGAAATATATCTCCAAAGTCCTCCAACCATCACGGAAAAGCTTGCGTTCTCAATAGGAGTTGGGCTAGCTAATGGTGGAGCTCAAGGGAATGGAAGGAAGCTGAAAGAACCCCAGGAACTCAACGATGACAGGGTTACAAATTATGTCGAGATGAACTACAATTAGATTTAGCCAGCAAGCCCTTCTTTGCAGCAAACGCGAGGCACACCGCGCTGACCTCTCAGCCCTCCCAATGCTAGTGAGCTAAAAAGTAGAGTACTGCCCAGGATAGATCATGAAGATGTCCTCCGTACTATCACAGAGCAGAGCCATGGAAGAGGAAATTCAATCGTTCGCAGCGCAGAAGATTTGCGAATTACTGGCACTTTGTGGGATCAGTGATCACAGCCAAAAGCCAATCAAGCAACACATTGTCGGTATTTCTAACTTTGGTACGTTCGGAGTGCGCCTGACTGCCCAGGATGCTCCGAGGCATCGGACCTGAGGGTTAAAAGGGGGAAAAGGCCGATGAGCGCTGGCAGGCTTCGGCCACACAGAATGCTCAATTTCGGCCTCCACACCAAATCACTCGTGCCTTTCAGCACGCAGACCACTTACCTTCATTGGGGGGCGCGCCCGGATGGGCCACTCAAATTACGCGCGCACTTTCGATGCTGCGCAGGCCTTCGATACTAAAATTAGGGTGGCTTTCGATGCTAGACAAGTCTTAGATGCTAGATGCGCCCTCAATACTGAAGCAGGCGCGCTCTTGATGCTGCACAGGCATTCGTTGATGTACGGATTAGATACATAATAAGGCAACATGTCAATCTGAAAATACCCGTAACATGACGATTTTTAGAGTGCTTGCGACTAGGAGTACTCTACCAGCTAGGAACCCTCCGGGTACTAGGAGGGCTCCCACGGCTATTTTGGGAAAATTGGTGGGAATGCTGTAGGCATATGGAGCATTCAAGGCACTGGGAATGTTCCAGGTGCTGGGAGGGCTCCTTAAGCTATTCTGGGGGGGATCAGGAACTGTGCAGGTACTGGGGCTGTCACGTCACTGTGATCTAGGCTTGGTCTCTCGCAGCATATGTTGCACCTATGCTCTGGTGTTTTGCAGTTATTAATACAAACGAAACCAGCCATACCAATGTGGCTTAGTTCCCCCTTTCCATAAAAGTGTGGTTCAGAAGCTATTTTACCCCGGGTTGTGATGTTGCCATGGTAAACAGGTCGATGACATCTGATGACCACTGATCAGGACGAGTCAGACCAACTGCGGCATCCCATGGTTTAGACTTATCCATCAAGTTCATCATCAGTCTGCAAAATGAGTCCCACATCTGACCAGTATCGCCCTGTCGTCTACAACATTCAATATTACTGATCTTGACTTTACCGGAAGGTGTTAGAGGACACTTGCACAAGTAGTATGCTCATAGACCGAACTAAAACTGGGGCGCCTTCGATGCTACATAGGTGTTCGATGCTAGATTAGGATCGCGTCCTATGAGGGAAACATACTTCTGCCAGTGTCGCCATATGTTGTTAATCTCTTTTGCTCTTCTTTTACTGAAGAAATAAGACTCCTCCAAGGGGTTCTCCTCATATTCTTCCACTATGCAGCAAATTCAGTCTTTGTTATTATCTCTAAAGATTGCCTCCTTAGGCCTTGATAGATTGAGTAGTCAGTCACAGGATAGCTTGTATTCGCCGCCTGAAAGCTCCTCTGAAAGTGTGGAAGACATCTTGCGAGATAATGAACGAAGAAAAGAATGTATAAGAAAGGCTAATAGAGAATCCTTAGGATAAAGACGTAAGGGCTTGAGGAGGGGAAGATAGAGAGGGGGAGTGGATGGGTGGGTGGATGGAGAGACCAGGGGGCAGGGAAGGAGAAAGGAGGGCTGGGAGAGATGTGTTGAATAGTTGAAAGGGCCAAAAACGCAGCGCGCTACTTATGTAGCAGCACCTTTATTCTATCACAGGTTTTATCCCTCACACAATCTGACAAGACGAATCCCAGAGTCTTTCAGAGACACCAAGTATCAACAAGCGAGTACGTAGAAACACAGGACACCCCCAAAATGCTACAAGCTCGTCGGCCTAAGACCTCAGGTATCCTTATCGGATACTGATGCTACAGGCTTATTATTAGTGACGAAAATTAAGACTCCCGTGAAGGAGAGGGTGGCTAGCTGATGCATAATGGAGGGGAGTACGCAAAGGATCCGGGCGCAGTAATGTCGCGCAGTAATGGGCGCAGAAGGGGAAGGGGAGTGTGAATGTATTGCCCCCGGCGCTTACGGGAGATCCTGCCGGGTAACGGAAGGCAAAACGGTCCACAGCAGGCCCCGAACTCGCCGTTTTCCCGACAGAACGGGGCCGGTACGGCAAAGCCTCGGATGCGGAGCGGAGTGGAGCGGCGCGGGAGCCAGCCCATGGGGTGGTGTTGATGGCAAAACCTCGGGCCAGTTCAAAAACTAGACAAGGCTCCCCGTCCGCTCTCCCTTAGTCAAGCTGAGAAGCGGTGGATTAGTACTCGGGTCGGTGACGACCGGGGAATCCTCGCTGTTGTATGTCTTTTTTTTGGTGTTTTCCACTATCTTGTGGAGATACCGTAAAAACTCGGTCAACTCAACCACTTAGTTGCCCCAACTTTATCTCCATATTTCCACTGTTAACCGTCATAACAACTGATGTGATTGGTTATTTGAAGCATTTAAGGGGGCTACTAAGCGGATTGATCGACGAAATGGACTATGTGATTGGCCAAGATGATTTTATGGGGGGGACTAAGTGGTTGAGTGACCGAGTTTTTACGGTAGCATCCCTCCCGCATATAACCCAGCCCACCGCCACAACCATCACATACGACCATAGCTCTTAGAAAATACGGGATCCCGTCCGCTCTCCCTTAGTCAAGCTGAGAAGCGGCGAATTAGTACTCGGGTCGGTGACGACCGGGGAATCCTCGCTGTTGTATGTTTTTTGGTCTTTTTTTGGTTCATGTGTCACATTCTGTGAACGTGCTGGACACTACGGCAACTGAAATGGAAGAAGTTCTGTATGGTTGTCTACCTTTTGGTGTTACTGAATGAATAGTGGCGCCAGCATGACGTCCAGTTTGGTTCAGGGTATGTGGCAGGCACAGCATGACAGTGTCCGGCCAAAAGTCTCCGTACATTGCCACATTTATCCTATCAAGCATGTTCAATGAACTATAAATAAGTACATCTAAAGCAGTAAAGTATATTCTATTCTTATGAAAAGTAGATACTGATTGGATCCTGACATTAAGGTACTGAATCGTGACAAATATTGAGAGTGTACAGTGACTTTTGTCCCGAGACTGTATGTAGCGTAGTGACAGGGAGACCACTAGGTAGAGGTGAGATGATATGGAAGTGAGGATCAAGCAACGTAAAAGGAGGTGGATCAACCGACGCAACCTCATCTAGTTCGCTCTGAACTTGTCCCACTGGCACGGTTCTAGCTGGGCTTCTGGGACATTATGCAATGAGCGAACATTGTACATGGAATCACGAGGGATTCGGACACAACTCAGGTATCACAACGCACCAGGAAGTTTACTGAAGTTCCGCAGCTTCAGACATGCCCGTCTAGAGAGAACTGGGTACCAACTCCACGAAGCAAGGTCTGGATATCTCAGGCAGTGTGGGCGACCAAACCGAACCTTGGACACGTAGCGAGGTGTGCTTATCGTTTACCTAAGTATTCTGCATTGCCCGAAGTCGATGGAGAGCCTGGAGTCTCAACGGCGGGCGGTCCCACTTTCACAACTCCCTCCAAAGACCCTTAGTATTAAGGGCAAAGGGGAGTTCGGGTCAGAAGCGTCAACTCCCGAGACACACACGTGAGCACAATGGAAGGCAGTGGCAAAGCAGAGGACCTAGACTATGATTGGTTGTAATGGTTTATCTGAATAAGGGAGCTCGGCACGTGCATTCCTTTTCTCGCTGATTTGTGGTCTTTGTGTGTTCCGGTTTCTGATTGGAGTGATTTGTGTGAATTTGTCGGTGAATATCAGCCGTTTCTCAGGTACTTAAATCTCCTCGCCCTCGCCCTCGCCTTCAAAATTTTCCTCCTTGCATCTTTCTTCACCCTCAACACCCTCAGCACCTTTATCATCCTCACTCCCTCACAACACACAGGATGACTTCTACAACACACAACGCTTCCTTTCATCATATCTGATGGCATCACCGCGTTGCATCATCACCTGAGTTCCTCTCCGCACCCCTTTGGCCGGAGAAGCGAAAGTCAACACCTTGGGTTTCTCACCGCAGCATTAGCCTCAACGACCACGAAACATCTTTAGTTCTCAGCATCACGAGCCTATCGCCAGTTGCATGTGGCTGCCAAGAACTTGACCGCGGCCACGGTGAGCTGCCTGGCCGGCCAACGTCTCGCCCAGGGAAGCGCGGCTGTGGTGTCACTGGTGTGAGTTGAACACAAACACCATCCACCAACTCGACTGCTTCACGAAGCATCTGGAGCTTATGGGTAAGGCTTCATCACTCCGTCGATGGTATGCATCTGCTAACTTTTGTGCGTGCAGAGATCCAGCTCCTCAGCCTCATATCCAAACGACGACGGTCCAGCCATGGTCCCAGGCCCTGCTCAGCACGGAGGGCCAGGTGGTGCAAACAACGTGGCCCTCTGTCACCTGGGACCGCCTTCTACTGAATTGGCTGTCCGCTTCATCAAGGGCAAGTTGCTGCTGTCACCAAGTCAAAGAACAGGTTCTGGGATCGCTGTCGTGCGCATCGGTACATCTACAATACATCGGTTCATCTACAATGTATACTCCAACGGAAACCAAGGCCGTGGCGCAGCGCTAGCAACAGCTTCGCAGAGCGTCTGAAGTCCATGGGTAAGTCATCACCTCTCCGTTCACCTCTCAGCCTGCACCTGCTAATTTGTTGTGCGTCTAGGGGCCTCGAGATCATATCCAGAAGATACTGGCAAGGAACTCTAGTCTCCGACTACAAATTTTCGCACAAGAGGGGTGGAGTGGCCGCTTTCTCATCGGCTTCGTCTCTACTAAACAAGCTATCCACTCCATCAAGGGCGAGTTGCTTCTGGCACCTGTACACCCACAATGCGTACTCCGGCGGCTACGCAGCGCTGGCAACAGCTGCCATCGCCAGTCTCGACCTACTAAGGGGTTACCAACCTTGGCGACAGACGCAACCACGAGCATGCCTGTGTCTTGATTGACTCCTTAGGGTGTCGATTACACGGCAATGCATCTCGGCAGCCTACGCTCTCGGACATGGCCACCCTCGCAGCACTAGCAACAGCTGCCATTGGGGGGATCCCATCCCCTGAAGCTACGAAGGAGTGGTCAGCTGTTGGGAGACATACGACCACGACCGTGCCTATGCCTTGATCAACTTTGGCGTTGTCTACTGCGCGGCAGTAGCCTCGACAGCTTACGGTCTCGACCACGGCTGTCAAGCAGCGCTAGCAACAACTGCCGTTGCCATCGGGGGTTACTCGTTCGCACTGTTCCAGCAGGCGAGATACATCGATGCCCCCTGGGTCAACGCACGATATGGCGCACCACCGAAATGCTGACCTCGTTCGTCGTCACGGGCCAGGGGCTCCGGCAGATGGCGAATTCCTGCCGGGTCCCTGCGTCCGTACGTGTCCTTCTTGAACCTGTCAGACTCTAGCGGCTCGACTTCTGCTTCTTTACCGCTCTCACCACTCAGCCGGATGCTCAAGACTTCGGCCAGCGCGCACATGATTGCGTCGACGATTGCTCCACAGTGGGCGCCTGTGTTGGTAGCCACAGCTGTTATGAGGACAGTCTTGCCCTTGCTCCGCCGTTGATCCGTCTCCCTTACAAGGGGAGGTGGGAGGCAGGGGATGATGATACCTGGGGCGTTGAAAGGCCTGGACAAAACTGTGATTTTTGACTTTGTGATAGAAGCAACTCGCCCTTGGTGTTGCGGACAGCAAAGTAGGAAGAAAGGTCTAGACCAGTCTCAGCAGAGCCGGTGTGCCGATGCGCCAGCCAGCGCAGGCTATGCCGTTGATCCGTCTCCCCTACGATGGGAGCGGGGAGGCAGGGAGTCTTCTAGCTTGAAGGTTCAGGTGTCCCAGCAGACAGCTGTGATTTTTTTTTTCATCTTTGTGCCAGAAACTCGCCTTTGATGGAGCGGAATGCCCTAGCAAGTCTCAACAGACCGTCATGCTTCCCATCTCAACCACACTTCGAGCCTGCGGGGACACCAAGGCCAAGCCTTTGGCCAGACTCACCGCTCTTGCGACGGGGTGCCATCCGCTAATGTGAATTGCATATCACTAGGTTGTCGAGATGCCATCCGCTGATGTGAATTGCATATCACCGGGGTGTTGTTACGTGACCGCAGGCAACACCTACCTCACATCCTTGATCCCCGCACAGGAAAACTTGGGATCATCATCATCGCAGTAGACCACATCGGAATCCTCGCATGGCAACGATTCCAGGTCTCTAGATCCATCACTTCGCTTTTCACATCTTTCGCTTTCTCTTTGCTTGTGATACCTCACAGGTGTCGGGATGCCATTCGCTGATGTGAATTGTATATCACTGGGTTGTCGAGATGCCATCTAGTGCACGGTATGATGCTGCCTCTTGTACAAAGGACTTTGGGAGTATGGGAGGGTTCGAATGGGCACGCATGCTGGAGGGGCACCGGATTCTCGTCAGCCATTTCTGATGCTGCTGGAAAAGCTTGACATTGGGTAATTGTGGAAGCATTGGGTGTGTTGGGGCAAGGGATTATAGCGATGGGCCGATTTTTCATGGACGATTCCGATCGATGATGGAATGATGTTATTTCCACCGCATTCGCTGTCTGTGTTTTTTGTTCTAAGAGGAGGAATCATCGAGAGAGGTCGCGTTGGACGTTGGGTGAGGGTGAAGCGTGGACACACCGTCTCCAAGTCCTGTTTAGAGACCACGGCGATGCTGAGAATTAGCACACCACCCGACCTAGCATATACTGACATAATGGAACAAACAATCTGGTTGTGCTAGGTATAATGCCTTTCTCCGACTGGCAATAGACAAAAGTGTGTGTTTTCGCCTGCCAAGAACTCTCCAGATTCTCCCAACGCCCAACGCTCAACGCCCAGATGAGTCTTCGTCCTTCCCGAAGTACAGCCCGAGGTGCTGTGATGAGCCCCGTCTCACTCATGGCCCAAGATTCAGATCAGAAGCGCCGCTCCATGCTACCTATGCATCGTCGCTCCATCAGCTTCAAGCCCCAGAGTCACCGTGGCTGCCAGCAATACGCCTCAAGTTCTCAAGCGTCTTCGCCGGCGACGTGACCAGCGGCAAATGCAATGGATTGTAACCTCGCCTGCCGCGTGTTTCTTAAGAATCTCAATCAACGCTAGCTGGGCTTCTTTGGGGAGAATCCTGTCCTCTTCACACACCACGTAGTGCACCTCGACGTGTTGGTATCCTGGGTAGGTGAGTTTGTTCTCGAAGCTGTGCCTGGAGTGGAACGTGGTCATCTTTGCTCGCTGTTGTCTAGCTTCTTCTAGGGGCAGATCGGAGAAGGTCAGGGGCTGTCGTCTATGTCGTCGGTTCATTGTATGTACTCTTCAGTGTCCTATTCACGTTGTTAGCAGAACAGGTTGAGGCACGAGTTCTCTACAGTTGGAAACGTCAGTCTAGGAAACACACCTCGATGTTCATGATAGGCGGAGGCTCGGGTCCAAAAAAGTCGACTGGCCCAGCGTTGGGTTCGAGGATCATGGACGACACGTACACAATATTCTGGATGCCGCCCGGTCTGTCGTTCAAGGCGCGTGGCGCGCATCCGAGGTGCTCCAAGATCTGTGTTCCCGCGACGCCCCCAAGAGAGCTCTTGACAAGAATGACCTTCTTTCCCTCATCGAGCAGAGGCTCAACAATTTACCGAATGCACGCACGTCGCCGCTGAGGTTGAAGCTAAGCCAGACGACAGCTGACATTAAAGAACGTGGCCCTGTCCAATGGACACGCTCCGTCATGTCTCACAGCAAATGACATAGTTATGAGCGTTGAACTGCGAGTGATAACGGGACCGCGAGAAAGGCAGCAACGGCTTGACCCAAGTAGCAAGCTCAAGTAAGACTTTGAACCAACCAAACTTATCTCATGAGGACAGTCGCTCACATAATTCCTTTCATATTCTTCCCAAAAGCAACCCACGTCATCCCCAACGAGCCTTACACGATGGACCAAGATGCAAAGGGCTACACAATGGGAGGGGCTAGCTCAAAGCTAGGTAACGATAGCAACAAAACAAGAGTGTCAATTGGGCAAGGCATGGGCACAACTACAAACTGCCTAGAAAATTCCAACTGCTGAGGGAACGTGCAAGGGACCCATGCTACTTGGTCCTCTTCATTGACGCAGAAACTTGCCCAGCCACATGACGACCCAGAGAACCCGCAGATGAACCACTCCGACCCGGATCACCAGATCCGACAAACGGAGATGCTAAGTAGTCTGAGTTAGGTTGTTTACTATTGATTTAGATCTTGCTAATAGCACAGAAACACTTAGGGCAGGGGCCGGTGGAGAGCTAACAGAACAACCTCATACTTTAAACTGAAACTTGCGCTAGTAGGAGTTGAAGGAATTGTTAGATTAGTGACATACTCACGACCCCACTGACAGAAACTTCTAGCCAGCTTGAGGACCCTTTAATTATGGCACGACCTGGCCTCCTAACACTTGGAAAGCCTTCTATAACGCAGAGAGCAAACAACCCCCGTTCACGAAATCTTCCAACTCGTGGGTGCCTCCACCCGTCAATTTAACCGTTTTCGAATACAAACTAAGTTCACGGCCTTGAGCAGCTCTCAGCAAGGCATATTCAATGGCAAGAAGGGCCAAGTTCTAGGCATAACCTACGACCAGCTCGAGAGAAGTCTGGAGTCAGTGGGATCCCTTTCGACGCAAGCCGCTGCGGACTTCCTTGACAAGGGAAGCAGGTATCTAGATCACAAAATTGGCAAAGAGGTAATGCCCTAGCACTTGGTTCATCCTCTCCGTCTGCCTATCGGTTGGGGGAGTGAAAGGCCGTCGAAAGCCTCCTTATAATGTGGGAAAGGTAACATAAATCAGCCCCAAATTGATTTGTGAAGATGGGACCTCGATCCGTGACAATTCTGTCCGGGGGTTCGTGTATCAACTCAACCTCTATGTAAAATATTTTAACCAAGTCATCTCCTAAGGCGCTGCCACTTCGTCGGGCTTCAGGTACTTTCGTAAATTAGTCCCACTCAGGTCTAGTTGTCGGTCTTGTAAGGACTTTGCTAGAACCCGGTATCGCTTGAAGATCGCGCACTCATCGGCTGTTAGAGGGTAGGGTTTCGGTCCCATGGCGCTGTCCGTGGTACTGGTGCGGATCTGTTCCTTCACGGCGTCAATCTCCCTAAAACTTGACATCTGCTTAAGTCCGCCCAGCGCCCTTTTCTTTTCGTCTTCCTTGTACGCTTTGCGGTAGACTTCTCCAATCCCACGAAGCGCCGTCTGCAGTATCATTGGATCGAAGTTACGTTCTATAAACATAAAAGACTAGCAATTGCCGTCAACAAATGTGGCCACTGCAGGTGCCGAACAACGAGCAGGGCATCCCTGGCCAGAGTGCAAGGGCCCTAGTTTATCATATCACCAACCCTCGTCAATGAAAAGCAGACGAATGCAGCTAAAATTCAGCTCTGATACTGCCCAAACTTTAATTGGTCGTTCCTGGTCCCTTGAGAGGGTGAAACAGAGGGAAAGGGGAGCAACGAAGAAAAGGGCTGCCACACCAAGTGAAGAAGTGGAAATTGGCAATACCCAAACCAATCAGACGCATCACTTTCGCGCGCACCCCTGACCCATGTCGACTACGGCTGAAGTGAACTTGACTAGAACCCAGGACTAGAACATACATGATGCCGTAAATAAAAGCATGGCGCCTCGGGTGAGAACCTTGACATGACCTGTATTAAGTTGCAACCCTCCTTACTAATTAAGTCCAGGCACTGTCGGGATATCGTGAACCTGGCCACAGAGTAATAAGTCTCCCATCAATCGCACGGAACCCCGTCTATCAGGTGACAGCACTGCTGCCCGTGTCTTTCCCACCTTCGTTTTCTGCACCAGATATACAATCTTCACCATGTCATCCGGGCTCCCATCGAGGCTTCTTTGCCACGACAACGGCAACTTCTTCGTCGTCGACCCTGCTGCTCACCGTGTAACAAGCTTCGACATCCTCTCCTACACTTGGGGCGAGAACGTGGAGCCGTATAACTGCCAGCTTGGCGGCGTCACCTGGAATGTGAAGATAAATCCCAACAAGCTGGAATACATCAAGCGACTGATGGTGACGGCCGACATCAAGTATCTCTGGGCCGACTGCGTGTGCATAAACCAGACAGACGAGAACGAGAAGGCGGCTGAAATTCCCAAGATGTTTGAGTACTACAGGAGCGCCGAGAGATGCCACCTCCTTATCGACATGGAGGAGGAGTGGATCCCGCAGAAGATTGTCGACGACCTCAAGTTCATTGACCACGTCCTGTACTACATGCGCGGTGCGGCACTCGCCTCTGAAGCCGTCGGGCTGACCGCCAACCTGATCAACCGTCTTGCCCAGTGGGGTAACGCGACATGGAAGTTCGACGTAACCCAGTCAACCGTGAGGTCTGCCGCCATCGACATGGGCGTAATAAACTGTTACTCAACATGCATCAACTGTGTTATATCACTCTTTGACAATCCCTACTTCTCTCGGGTCTGGACGTTCCAAGAGATGATTCTTGGCAAGAACATAACTATGTGGGGGGTCAACCCTACAAGGATGTTCTACATCGGCCAGCTCCATACCTGGATGGACCTGGCCATCGACTGCACCGACAAGGCGTTCAAGCTGCGCGATTGGATAGAGAACGGTAGATTTCTCAAGACGGCAGCGGTCAACGCCATACTGAGGGTCATTGGGGAGGATATTCTATCCCTCGTCAGCTTGCAGACCCAGGTCATGGGGATCAACAGCGCAAGGACCGACATCATCAACGGTGGTTCCCACTGGTGGCGAGAGAACTACAAGGGGATAAGCAACATCTTCTCTGCCATTTCCATCAGGCCACGAGAGTGCGGAGACACTGCGGACATCTTCAGGGGCCTATTGGGTATCTTCAGTGGGCTATTCACCAAAGATGAGGTGAAGACGGAACTGTCAGGAAAGGACATCAAAGTCATCTCATTCAACTTCTTCAAGAGACTGTCTGCTGAGACCGGGCTGGCATGGACCAAGCTTGGAGTAACCAGCAAGGCAAGAGAGGGTGGATGGAACTGGATACCGGTAGTAGAAAGCGACAACCAGATCATGACCACCGACTGCTTCGCGGGGGTACTCAACCTGGGGAGGCTCAAGAAGGAAGGGCGGGTCGAAGCACCGGCCATGACAGGTCTCATCGGGACCCCACGGAAGTTCATGAAGATCCGATTGAGCCAGGGAAATGGGAATTTCCAGTTCATCTTCAAGGGTTGTAACTGTGGTAAGAAGCTCAAGACTGGTTTCATCAGCAAAGAGCGCATACCTACGTATGACCAGCCCAGAGATGTGGTCAAGGACGAAACGGGCAGGACCCTGGTGCAATGCGCCACCATTCTGGGAGCCATCATGGACCCGGGACGTGACAACCTCGTCGAGTATCGAAGGAGGTTGCTCAGAAAGCTTCAGCCAATGTGGGAGACTACGGATCCCAGCGCGAAGCCCTTGGGGTGGGAAGACCGGTCGGTCAGCGGCACGTTCTGGGAAAATCCAAACATCATCGGCTTCCGGGCGCATAATCTATCAATGAACTACAGGATGGTATCGATAAAAAGGTGCGGTTCGCGCCTTGCAAACGGAAGCACGGCGGGCATCACATGCCACGTCAGCGTTAACTGCGGATGCACCATAGTTGCCCCGTTCGCGCTCATCTTCGAGGCTATAACTGCGGTGGAGGGAAGCTCCCTGGGTGGAACGGCTGCGACATGGGACGATGACGACAGGATAGTCCTGCAAGATGGACTGGGGCTGGTGCAGGTTGGGGATGTCGGCAAGGCCTTCGACCTGGTAGCTTTCTCGGGTGATATACAGGCCCACAAGTTGTATTCTGCCAGCTGCAGGAAGAAGAAGGAGAACGAGCCTATTAGTCATGGAGTGCCTTTGCCCAGCGGCAGGGCTCTCGTGAGGGAGGAGTTTACCCACGACGTTACGGACATGATGAAGGATTACGGGTACGTGCATACCGGGGGATCCGGAAATTTGCTCTTGTCCAGGAAACATATGGCGGATCCGTATAAGATCGTCGGCGTTTGCATTGATGAAGTTATTCCCAGTAAGAAAGGACAAAAGCCGGTCACTATTCGATAGGGATATCGCTTGAATTAGTAGTTTATAAGAGATGCTGATGCAACGGGCAGACACGACCAGAGATACCTAAATTTTCAACTCCTTATTGCATTGACAGCATAACGAAATGTGTGAAGATGGGGTTTCAACGACTTCCAACCCTGTCTTCTAACTACTTAGGCAAGCGATTCTACTAATAACGGCGTGGTAAATAGCTCTGTGAGGAGTTCAGTGGTGGCTTTTGTTCTGGCAGTGCGTTAGCCTCATCCTTTTCCCGCCGACGCCCTGCTGACATCTGGCATAGTCCATTGGCGCCTGTGTCATTATCGCTGGTTCAGCCATTCTTCGTGCAAGGAACATAAAAAAGACAGCGCTTTGGACTTGGAAAAACACCTTAGGGGTAGCCATTTTCGACAAAAGCGGGAGAATCTTGGTCACTACACTGGCATCATCTCTAGCACTCTCGTCACAGACTCCTTCTTTGACAGGGTAAGAACCCATAACTTGATCTGGCGCACTAACAATTACTGATCATAACAGCATTTCAAGGAGGGTTTCAACATTGACCATCCTCTATTCCACTATATGCTCCACACTTCTCGAAATTGGAGCGGCATCTCCAGCCTCATCAGCGGCATGCGGCATCACCTAGCCGTGTTGACACATTCTAGCCGTGGGAAGGACGGAAAGCATAGCATTCGGCTCATTGATGAATAAGGCGGAATGATTGAGAACTGCGCCGCCATCTTCCGGGAGCTCTTTTGCCTTGATCGGTTAGAGGGCTACTTAACGTCTACAAGAGTGCTCCGAGATGAGATCCTGCCAACAGGCGAACTCCAGAAGCAATCCCATCCGCAGCGTCAAAAAAATTCATCTTGGGAGACCAGTTTGGACCATGGCTCTCTTTCGGAAACCCAGGAGTCGAGGTCGAAAAGGATATCGACTTCTGGGAGCGAGAATATGCTCTGGATCTCTGATGTTTTTAGTTCGAAGAATTAAGTCAGATCAAGAGGCTAAGTGATATATATTTGCTAGTTACCGCTTCACTGAAACCCAGCAAGCCAGCGGCATCATCCGCATAGACACATAGATTAAGAGCATAGGGCTTGACCCAAAGTTTTGTGATATGGTAAGTTATGTGACTCGGCAGAAAAACACGTACGCTGGTATGTAACTCGTCTTATTTGCCATCTAATCTCGGCCTAATTCCCTTGGGTTTGAGATCATGATGCGTAAGGGCGCTAGAAATATTCTTCTATTAATGTCGCTTCCTATACCCAAGCTCAAGAGCTAGCATATGGAGTTCCTAAAGCGGTTTCAGAATCTAATGGTATTATCTAGTCCGGCTATATCGCAACGCTGAGCTGGCTGGGCAGGTCACTGAGTGGGGGGCGCTCGTGTTCGTGTGCGCTGATAACGAGCTGCTGTCTTTGAAGCCTATCAACGGGACGACTTCTGGCGAGTACATGGCTTTCCACGTCGACCAACTAGAAGGCTACCTTGTGGGCGAAAGGACTACAGCCGAATGTGCCTACTGCCCTATGTCCGACACCAACAAGAATTTCGAGTCTGTTGGTTCCAATTACGAGCAGTATTGGAGGAATTATGGCATCTTGTAGATCTACTTTTGGTTCAATATTGCAGCAGCGTTGCTGGTTTTCTGGCTGATGTGGGTTCCAAAGAGACGCTTGGATCAGAAGAAGAAGCAGGAGTGAATGATAGAGAGCAGTGTATCAATAAGGGACAGTCTCAACCCAAAAGTCTACGGCACTCCCACCTTTGCACTAAAGGCTCAACATCTTCATGTCAATCTTTCAAGTAATTTTGCATGCAAGGGAGGGTTAGAAATGAGCATAATGTAACACATTAGCTCCTAAATGCTATTAATTTACTACCATTTACGTATGCCGGAGAGAGTGTATGTAGACTTTTGGCCTAAACCGGTATATCAACCATCACTAGTCGAAGCAACTTCTTTGCTTGAAATAGGAGTTTTCCGTTAATCTCAAGAAGCGTCAGAACCATACATAATCAGTTTGTCTTCACGCCGTAACTACAGAAACCCTATGACTCTTTGAACTCTGAACGCTGACATCCAATCCCTTGCCCCATTCGACCAAGACAACATCATCCTCCTTATCTCCGACCAGAACCCTCCCGCTGATATCCTCAACTAATGCCCTCCGTGGCGCAACCAGAATCTCGAGCCCATCTTTCTCCAACCGCTTCAGATACTCGGCACTTCGCTGCTTGACACCCAATATCTCCGTCCCAATCTCATACAGCGGGGTTGCGCTCCAGGCGTGGCAGTCGCTGCGCACGCTGCTCTCACTCTCGGCCCACGTCGTCAGATTCTGCGAGATCATCTTCTGCCATGGCTGGATCAGGATCGGCCAGCTCTCCTCATAGATGCCGGCTTCGCTGGCGGCGCGGAAGAGGTAGAAGCCCATGGCAAAGCTGGCTTTGGCCATCGAGTACTCTTCGTAGCGCGTAATGGTTCTGGTCATCAAGTCTCGAGCTGCAGCAGTGTCTTCGAGACATCCCGATAAGACGGCAAACGTTTGCACGTGCTGGCTGAACTGGCCCGCAGCTTTCGGTCCGTCAAGGAACAGTTTGTTGGACTCGTCATAGCAATGGCTGCGGACGGCGTTGACAATGCTTTGTTGGCGTGCAACATACTCCTTTGCGGTATCATTCCGCCGGACGAACTTGCAGAGTTCACTTGCCTTGAGAAGAGTGTAAGCGTAGATCAAGCTGTGGAAGGTTGCACTGCCGGTCTGGTAGTAGGCCGGCGGAACAGCCATGCCCAAGAATCCCTTGCCAGGCGAGATCCAGCTGTCGATCCAATCGACAAATGCCCAGGAATCTCCGTCAAACTGACCGACAAGACCCAGTTCTCCAATGTGTTGATCAAAGTAGTTGAGCACTCCGTCAATGGCCCCGAGATACTCCTTGACCAGCCGCTCGTCACCGAAATGCACCATGTGATCGTACACCATCAAAACCCAGAAGAGAGAAAAGGTAGGAATGTTGATGCAGCGCATAGGATTAGGGTAGTGGGTTTCAACGAGGCCATCATCGCGTCGTGAGGCGTAAAACTCATGCATTGTCTTGCGAGCAAGACGGTCATCCCGAGAAAGCAGATACGTGAAGAGCATCTGGCTGCGAGAATCCATGGAAAATTGATTTTGCTCGTAAAATGGGCAATCCTCGTACGTCTCGTGCAGGCAATTCCTCAGAGTGTTAAGGCTAATGTCCCAGAGGCTGTTAAGTAGTTTAGAGGATGTCTGAATGGTCGTAGCGACATTGAGGGGATAATGGGTCGATCGGTACGAAAACTTGGTGATGTCGAGCGGCTCGGCGCCGGTTCTGATGGTGATTCGGATGTATCGAAAGGTTCGGAACCAGAATGGGCTGTACTGATTCAAGCCAGCATGTGGCCTGTAGATATCCACGGGACCGTATAGAGTGCCGTTGCGGAAGTCGGTCCGGTCTCCCTTGCGTCGAGGTTGGCCCATTTCGAAAGCCGGCTCGTAGCACTCGGAGCACAAGAACTCGATTTCAGGTCTAGATTGAAGCTCGCCATCGTACTGGCACGCAAATTCGAGGAAGCCAGTAGTGAGGGCCTTATGGCAGTTAGCAAGCAGCAGTAAAGTCAATGACCAGAGATTTATACCTTAACCTCGATATCAACGGTGTGGCTAGATTTAGGGGCGAGAGTGACTAGCTTCTCTTCCAAGATCAGAGACGTCCATTCTTCAGATGTGTTCGGTCCGGAGCAAGTCACCACTGCATCAAACTTGGCAGCGTCTTCGGGCAAAAATGGGATCTGACGAGGAGTGAGGCGGCGGGGATCAAGCATGGGCGACATTTTGGCAGTGGCTTTGATCACAATCGCAGATACCCACGTCGTGTCGTCAAAGTTGACCTTGGCATATCCGCGATCAAGTAATTTCCCGTCTACTCTTTCGTTGATGTTCAGAAACGAGGGCCCAAGTCGATAGTCCCATTCGGACGCGTCTGCCATGCGCACGCCGAGATCTAGCTTGGCCTTCCATGACTCGTCTGTCACTATCGTCTGCTCCTGTGATGACTCAGTACATGTTGATGCCGCAGTTGGGGAACTAGTCATACGGGGAGACTGCAGCAAAGGATGAAGCCAGGTAGCGCGGTGCGCATCATGGATAAACACCCCGGATGGCTGCTAGAAAAGCGCAGCACACGAGCGGCCAAAACATTGAGACCTTTAGTCAGATACGGAGCAATGTTGACCGTCTCATAGTTCCACCGACTGGCGTAGCTCTTGCACGGGCCGAAGCTGATGGAGCGGCCGTTGAGATACAGGCGGTATCTGGTATCGGCTGAGACATGCAGCAGGACTTCTTTGTCGGGAATTTGTTCCAGCTGGAAGGATTTGCGGAACGAGGCGAATTGTCCCGAGGCGGCGGCGTCGTCAAAATCGGGGACCCAGATCCATTGCGCACCGGCGACGGCGAAGGGGGCCGTCATTGTGAGATGTACCGATAGGCAGGTCAATTGGACGCTGGTAGTATTGGTGATCAACGACGTACGCAAATACTTGTATGTAATGTGTGGGTGTGTTGTCAAGGACTCAGGCGTGTCTCCCGATGGGCGGAATTGCCGGCACGCATGAATCAACAACGGAGTATTGCTTCCCCGACAACTCGGACATGACGAGCAAGACAGAGAGGGGATTCGGCCTCTCGTCCGGACGTGGGCCACAATTCGCCTTGTATTAAACCGAGAAGACGAAAAGACAAGAGGACGAGAGGACAAGAGGATTTGACCGTCGGTAAGTGGGGGATGGCTCTTGCCGGTAGCTACGAAGAGTTAGGATTTCCAGCATCCGGGTGGACTTTCGTCAGGTTTGCGTTGATAGAACTGCCGGATTGCCGGCATCTTCAACATCTGAGGTGGACAATGGCCCTCACATGTCCACCAAGCCCCCGCATCTCCGCATTCCAGGTGGACATTTGTTAAACCTTGTCTCAAAGCAGCATTAGACGAGGTGGACGCGTCTCCAAGATTGGTCCACAATGACTCGTCGAAAATCTAGGTGGACTATGGCTAGAGTTGTTCAGGCTTAGTACCCATGGGGCTCCAATCCCCCACAGTCCGGTTGGAGGGTAAGTTGAGAAACCAGTGACATGAACCAGACCTCTTGTGTGAAAAATTCCATCATTTCACACAAGGCAAGACTTACGAAGCTTTGGTACATCGTTTTAGAAAACGTAACGTAGACTGTCATCTTTCTCCCATCCATTGTCTATCCATAGTAAAGGTGAGCAGCGATTCTCTCTCCTCTCCCTACTCTTCTCCCAGCCTACAGTTCACCATCGACGCCAACTATCGCAATCCTTCACTTTACCCGCCAGCCGTCATACCAGCTAGCTTTAGTAAATCAGAGTTCAAACAGCCCATGACTTCACCTCATCACGAGGGTGTTAAAATGGGATTTCACCGTGAAACCACCGCAGGATCCTGCCGTGCTGCACTTTTGCCATGTATAATTTCGAAGACCTATCGCTCCTCTCGTGTCATTTCTTGACGGCTCTCACAGGCGATCAGACGTACTTCCAGAGACTACTCCAATCGCCATTCAATGGATCGCATTGTCGACCATCACCAGGAGCATGATGCGTTTCGCAGTCACCGACTCCTCGAATGGCTCGCACATGTCCACGATAACATAAATTAGCTCCATTGCCTCTTGGAGCCTCAGCTGCATGTTGGTAGCTTCTGGCGCCTTCATCGCATCACCATTCCTGACGGAAGCCGGTGTCGAGATCACGATTGGTAGTGGATCTGTCAGTCAGCTTCTAGGCCAAAGCAGCCTCAACAGAGACATCCGTTGTTGACCAATATCACGAAACCCAATCCCGTTGTTTTTGGACATCGTCTACCAATTGCGCCAGAGGTGAGCGATGGGACTCACCATCTTGTGGGCAAGAGCTGCCTGTATAGTCGCTATTTTATAGGCAACCAATCACAGCCCCGTTGGCTAAGTGGTATAGCGTGTCACTAGTAATGACAAGATCACTGGTTCGATTCCAGTACGGGGCAAAAAGAAAACGGCCCTCCTGCCATGGTTTTTTTTTTGGTTTTTTTGTCTCAACTTCGATGCAATGTTCAGTGAATGTCGTTGTTTTTTTATTTACATCTTCGAAGAGAAATTGTGGCGGATGGCTAGTTGCTTTGCGTGGATGATGGTTCATCATCGCTGTGTTATGATCAGTTCTACCTAGGTCGACCAACCTCCAATCTCTGTGGGTGCATTAGGCGAATAAGGGAAGCTAGACGATCGCTACCATCCTGCATTAATTGCCATTCTCCAAACGAGAAATAGACAGCCGCAACTGAGGGCGAGGAGTGAGACTGCACTTAACCACCATGTCTCGATCTGACCAGCGTCCTCGCGGAAAGAGATGCTGAGTGCAATGCCGTCGACACGAACACAAAACACCATAATTTAGAATTAAAAGGGGAGTGTTATCTAGCTGTTACGCAGACTGTGTTGCATTCTTTCGAATCGAGAAGGAGAATAAGGAGTACGAATAGATTAGCTAGCTAAACTTTGTTGTAGTCATTCGATTATTGAACATGCAAATCATAGCGACCTTCACCTCCTCTCACTAATCACCACCGAGGACAGTGCGTTCACAATTCATAGTATACCCGAGGGAATAAACCACGACCCCCTTCCAGGCATCACTAAAATTTCTTCGAGTAACCGGAAAGACGACTGCCTGGGCGAGATAAGTTGGAATGGTTGCGACGGCGTTAGTGGTGTGATGGGTGTAGGGTAAGTGCTGTCGGGAAGTGAATAGATTAGGCATTTTGTTGTACGGAGGGGACTTTTGATCATGAAATCAAAATAAACATACGACACGTCTCAATTAGGATTATCAGATTGTTTTATGATAAAGTTTATTCAAGTAATATTTGCCATAGCTGATGCCTACCTTCCACTCGGGGTTAGTCATGATTTCTACGATTCTCGTCTCAATCATTAATTATTCTACACACTTCCTCAATTTAGGTTTCCTGCTTTTGACAACTCTTAAAATGGCTGATAATGTCAAAGGTAGTGACGTGACATTGATCGGTCTTATTAGAGTCTACTACTGCATAGATCTCAATGGTTCCCTCTGTCTGTGCAACTATAGAGACTCAGCACTAAAGGTGGGATGCGACACAAGGCAGGGGAAAGACGGGTTGGTTGACAGGTGACAGTGCTACCTACGTGTGAGGGAGGACCCGAGGGAACGAGGCGCTAGACAGTAGGGCGCAAGTTAGGCCGGACGGTGCGATGGAACCCAATCGCATCAGCACAGTCTGTCGTATCCGCGCCCGTGGCATTGGCATTGAGTTAGTTAGCGGGATGGATTTTTGGTGGCTCGCTATGACCTTTGGGCGACCGAGGCTATTGCTTCCGACCTATTTCTGTCGCGTCGTCGAGTCAGTGAAGACGGGCTGTGCTCGTTGGGGGCATTTTTAGTGCATCCTGTTGCATCAGCGCGTGCGGTGATACACTGCTAGAGTCTCAGGTCGTCGAGTCTCAGCTGGCGACGGAATGGGTGTCTGCCAGGACTAGTCAAACCGAGTTGCTCAGACATAGGCCTCGTACAATGCTACATGTTTTTGTGGTTCTCTATCCCACGAGTGTTTTGAATCAAATCTGGATGCTGCTGTGCCTGCCGCGATCACTTTGTGCCTTGGAAGGTGGGAGGGTGAATGGCGCCACGGCATGCCCGGTTCGTATTCACATCGAGCTATCTTACGCTCCGACGCAGCGGATAGATTGTCTCGATGCGCCCTTGACGGCAGGACACGATTCACCGCTTTCTAAACCTTATTAAGACGTGTTCGTCCACTGTAGAGTTTTCGGTTACTGGCTGGTCCCTTGTGATGGACCGTGTTGGGCGGCGATGGCGAACTCTACGCCACATGCTGTGGTAATTGATGAAACGACAATAACCTCCGGCGAAACGGACATCCCGCAATAGGTACGATACGGGACGGGGCTCGTGCTTCTTTTTGGTGGAGGGGGGGTTCCAAAAGCCCACCCGGGGAACGTAGCTTGTGTCGCACAAAGCTGGATGGAGATGCTGCTTTGAGATGGCCATCTGCTGATCACATGGGGCGGGCTTATCCCATCCTAATCTGTCACCCGTGTCCGCGCCGCACCGATTCAAACAGGTTTGATGGGCTGCTGGCATGGCATGGGGATAGAGAGAGACGGAGAGAGAGGCAGGAAAAAGCATGTGCCGTGCGCGGGGGAGCACACACACTTCTTATGGAGGCCGGCATTTAGCACCGCGTTAGAGACGGAGCCAACCTGTCGAGATGGGAATCTCGATGAATTAAGTATGGATCATTCCCTCCCGAGTCCAATCACGCCGATCACGCCGAGCTCCGTCTATGTGTGTGTGCTGCACTGCCGGAGAAGACGAAGAAGAAGAAAAAATAACACCGCGCAGCTTTCCGTGTTTTAATAGGGGCGGCCCCATTGTGGGAAAACGTCCAAAGTAACAACGGTCCGCCCGCGGCCCAGATCCGCGCCTTGCTTGGCGTCGCAACCGGGATAATTCTACCACGTATCGGAGACACGGGGGGACGCCTGGACCTGGAATAGGGCAGGGGGGAGGGTTGTCTTTCCACGTGCAACCTTACGCCACGAGC
The DNA here is from genome assembly GCA_029931735.1 of Dactylonectria alcacerensis. Classification (NCBI taxonomy): domain Eukaryota; kingdom Fungi; phylum Ascomycota; class Sordariomycetes; order Hypocreales; family Nectriaceae; genus Dactylonectria; species Dactylonectria alcacerensis. Next base: position 1,154,304 of record JAPMUZ010000014.1, on the reverse strand, counting down.
CTGTGTGGGAGGGTTTCAGTTAGACACAGTGAGGACGTCAGTCAATTGAAGAAGTGAGAACAGGGGGGGGTGGGTTAGACCAGGTGGATCCTGGATGGCATCGCACACGGAGCTTGTCACCGTTCTTGGTGGCTCGGTCCCGGAGGCTTGAAACGGAGGCCTGCTTCTGGGCCTCCGTCCTGGTCCGTCTTGTCGTCACTCGTCAGATGGAAAGCATGTCACTCGATCAATCACCGAACGGGTATCACCCCCAGTATCCCATCGCAGGTGGGTTTTTGCTGCTGGTCCCCTCCCCGCCCTCAAAACGACGCGCCCCGGTGGAGGAGAAAGTGGGCATTTCTTGCGCAGGTAAAGTGTTCACATAGCATTAGCATGCGGTTTATATACATGGAAGCTCTTCGTGGAATGATTAATCTGCATCAAGGAACATCACTCGCAGACGGCGCCTGGATGGAGCCAGCAGTCTGGGTTAAGCGACGTCTCTCATTGCATCCCGTCTTTAGTGTGACGATCCGGGCTTCTCAGATGGGATAAAGTGGGTAGATGGATGATTATTAGGGACCAGTCCCAGCACCCACTGCACTGGATTCTCTTGCCCTGCCCCGAGAAATAGAGGCAAAGAAGAGATAGAAAGATAGATTGGTTAGGGACAAAAGGCCATTGTCGGAAATATCCAACTCGCGGCCCTCACACCACCTGCGAGTTCGCACACCCACCACATTCCGCTCAGGGCTGAAATGCCGGGTAAAGAAAGCCTAGGGGGAGAAGGAAGCCGGGGGCAACGCAAATTATCTGCATGTGCATGTTCCGTCCCCAGCACCAGCAGCAGCGCATGTGGATTCTGTTTTCGTAAAAAAACCTGGCCTGGACAGACCTGTCGCAGTGGAGGAACAATCAACTCGACACGCTTCATGACAGGATGCCACTCTGACAATGCTGACGGGGTTTCGGTATTTAATTAATGTTTTGTTTTTTCCTTTTCCCGGGGTGTTTCTCAATGCCGATGCCCGACATTTGTTCTCCATCGTGGATAATAATGGTATGAGTTTTGCCAACTTATGTCAGATTTTTCTCTGTTCACTTGCACATATGGAGATGCGTTTCAATAAGAATCCACCAATCATCCCATGCTCCCGCCCAAGCTTTGTCACTGCATCGTGCTCATCTGTGAAAGGGGTTTAGGGTGCTTTCCCACCCCTTCTTTGGAATGGCGTTCAACGCGTAATGTTTATTATCCCAGTCCCCAAGATGATCCCGGTTACATGATCCTGGTCCGAAAATAATCACAAGGGGGAGCCCTGGAGGCCACTATCGTTTCGAAGGAGGGGGCGGCCACACAGGTGTGAGTGTTCTTTTCTGGAGCCTTATAATGGCCTGTTGTTGGGTCATTCCCATCTGCCTCTCTTTCTTAATTCCCTCCCCCCCCCCCTGGCCTAGCAGGATTTAAAGATTCGAACCCTTCCTTTTTCGGTTCTTGTCTCTTTTGACTATTCCTTTCTTTTCTCCCTTCTAGTTGAATGCTCAAGCATGTGACGATGAATCTTCTGGCGCCTCGCGACGACGACGAGGACGAGCCTGTCCACACCTTTGTCAGCCCGTGGGTCGAACTCAACGGCGGGCTGTGGTCGCTGTGGGCCGCGGCCACTCTGTTTCTTGCGTTGAGGGTGTATGTCAAGGTTACGCGACGACATGGACTCTGGTGGGATGACTATATTCTTATTCTTTCTTGGGTAAGTCGGTGGTTGGTGTGCTGGGACGATTCATGGCATCGGGATTGTGTCTTGGTAGCTGACTCGGCAACCTTAGATGGTGCTCACCGCCAACGACGCACTCATCGTGCACGAATTCGCCACGGGCTACATATTGAAGGACTCATCGCAAAGCTGGGACGACCGCATGCACATCCTCATTAACATCTCATCATGCGGCACCCTGATCGGCCAGGCGTGGACCAAGTCGGCATTTGGCGTGACGCTGCTGCGCATCAGCAACCGGTGGCAGCAGTGGGTGCTGTGGTTCTGCATCGTCTCGATGAACCTGTGGATGGTGCTCAAGGTGCTCTTCCAGTGGGCCAAGGTGTGCGACAAGGACAGCTATCAGAACTGGTACCGGCTCGACTTTTGCATCGGGTGGCAGTTTCGTGATAGTTTCAAGGAGGGTGGCAATGGTGAGTGTTTCTTGCAATGAAGTGCATGTGATTCTTGGAGTACTAATGATGTGCTTTCTCAGTCTACAATGTCATTATGGATTTCATTTTTGCTAGTTTTCCTTGGTTGATAACCCGCTCGCTGGAGATGCGGCGGGTGGAGAAGATTGGACTCTGCGCAACAATGAGTCTGGGAATGATGTGAGTCCTTTCTTTTGCTCCTCCGTCTCGAGATTGGTTTTGGATGCAACCGGGCGCTGATTCTGGGGGCCAAACAGAGTCGCCATCGTATCAGCCATCCGAATAGCGTGGAAAGACAACGGTAACGATCGCGATGCGTATTACATCTGTAAGTGGCGGCATGGTTCCTCGACGCGATGCGTTTCAGCCCGCTGACAATGATACCCACCCAGGGCGCAACGGCGTATCACAAGTCTGGTGAGTGGCACCGTACTTTTTTCTGTCATGTCGGATATTAAATGCCTCTTTTTGAATTATTCTCCGAAGGGTGTGTGTGCGTGCGTGCGTACGTGGCTAATTGACTTTATCAGGTATTCATCCGAAGTAGCAGGCACCATCATCGTGCAATGCATCCCGATCCTGCGACCGATCCTGCAAGCGTTCCACACCTCGCTGACGTCGAAGAAGTTGGGTTCCTACACGGACACACCAGGCACGACATGGCTAAGCAAGTTTAGTGGGAACCGGGTGTCGACGGGCGTTCACCTCGGCAACGGAAAGGGCAACGGGAACTCGACGGTGATCGCGGCGAATGTCGTGTCGGACGACGAGGACGACGGGAGTCCCCGCCGCCACAGCAACCGGAGAGGCGGGGCCGGCGCCGGAGGAGACCGCGTGGAGCTGCGGGACATTGCCGAGGAGCCGGCCGAGTCGTGGCGCGAGGTGCCTACGTCGTCGTGGCCGCTTGGCGACGGCAAGTTTACGGGGAATACTCCCGCGCCGCACTCGGAGGCGTGGGTGCTGCCGCGCGAGGTGGGCCGGTCTGGGCGTAGCTTGGATGTCGAGCAGGATCGGGCGTCGCACTCGAGTAACGGCTTTGATTTCGAGCTTGTAAGGGACCAGGGCTTGTCGCCTCCGCCGCGAAGGTTGGCTCAGTAGGCCTTAGGTGGACGTGGAGATGGATGATGCTGATACGAATAGACTTGTAATTGTAGCAATAGCACACGGATTTGGAAACATGATGATTATGTACATGATGGGTGGGTCGTGTATTGGGAATACGCAGAGTGTCTAGCCAGTGTTCTGGGTATTGACAAGTCCCTCGATTCCACCCTCGCCAAAACTTCCTCTCCTGGAGGAATTCGGCTGTGATGTGGCATCTTCGTAGTCAGAGCCAGTAGACTCTCCGTCAGACTCTCCATCAGAGTCCACGCTGATATCACAGTCTGTGTCGTCCTCATCATTATCGCTCCCGTACGCGTCGCTGTAATCCTCTTCAGTTTCAGTCTTGAGATAATCCCACCGTGAAGTCTTTTCCCAGGGTGAGGATTCCATCTCTTCGTTCATTTCTTGTAAAACGTCGTTGAGGGCGTTCGTAGCTGACTCCCACTCTCCTTCCTGTATGCGATGGTCGATATCCTGCAACGTTTCCACCAGGTCAAATCTTTTCCATTCTTGCTTTTGTTGGATGATAGAAGCTAGTTTCGCCCTTGAGGCATCCTGACTTCCCAAGGATAAAGATTGAAGGGCGTTGTCCATATCTTGGATGTCAATCTGCAAATTTCTGTTTCGGATATCCTGATAGAGTTGTGCGAATGCTTCTTGTTCGTCGCGACTTGGTCGTCGGAAGCTACCCAGGATCCATTGGGGTGCGTGAATGGTAAGTTGCAGGCTATCCCATGGATTGTTTCCGGTGGAATCTGAAAGTTCGGTATTGATACCCGAGATCGCGCGACTGGTCAGATAGTGCAAGACGTCTGAGTTAGAAAAGTAGGCGGCAGAGTGGAGAATGTTCCATGAGAAATTGCTGACTGCTAGCAACGACGCACCGGCATCAATAAGGCAACGCAGGGCTGTTACATTGCGGTGGATAATTGCGAGGAGTGCCGGTGTGCGCCCCAGGTTTTCTGTGGCCTCGAGGTCGAAATCCGGGGCAGTTTGTAGATGTACAAGTTTGTCGCTCGTCCCTTGGCTGGACCGTGCGAGTTGGTGCACTGGTGATTCGTCACCCATGTCGCGTGCCCAGACAGATGCACCGGCGTCCAGCAGCTTGGAAACTCCCTCGGCCGAGCCAAATGCCACAGCGACATGCAAGGCTGTCATGCCCTGGTTCTCTTGGAGCCGCACATTGCATCCGGCCCGCAGCAAGCGTTGCATACATTCCACGCTGTTGAAGTTTGCAGCAAGCATCAGCGGCGTCCACCCCTTGTAGTCCCTTAAGTCAATGTCGGCCCCCGCTGATATCAACTCGCCAAGTGCTTCCACTTGATTCCGCTCAACCACGTCATGAATTGGTGCACGCCCTCTGTTGCCAATCAGATCAATAGACCAGGGTTCCTGCTGCAGCGCCGCCTGTATACTCTGCAGACTTTCCCCGTTGATAATTGCACTGTGCAGCTTTGTCGTCGTCATTTCTAGTCCGGACAATTCCAACACCTGTCGCAACACATGCGTTTCCCAGTCATTGTTTTCGAAACTAAGACATTGGACGGCTGCATATCCTGCTCTCCTACAACATGTCAACAAGTATCATCAAAATAGCGACCGTGACTCCTACATACCGTGGTAAGCATTTTTCAGTCAACAGGTTCTTCCATAAGCGTAAAAGTAGCTCAACGGCCTCCAAATTATGGTTGAAGAGGGTAATCTTGCCACCAAGATTGATGAATCAGCGTCTAGCAGAAATATTTCGCCGTCATGTAACCCACCTCAATAATTCCATAACCTGGTACGGCGATGTCTTCAAGATGGTACCGTGAAGACTCGAGAGATTTACACCAGACATTCAGATCGTTCCCCAGGAACCAGACACCGTCATGTCGCTCGATTAATCTGCAAGGACGTAATGAACTCGAGTAACGGAACCCGGTCAGGACGTCGTATGATGCTTTGAACGATAACACACCTGCCCAGAACCAAGTTGGGAACTGGTGCTCTAGCATGAACGTTACGCTGCCCCCGCGCCTGCATCGCGGTTCTGTGCACTCTGTTCTAGCCGGACCGGGAACCGTGTTGCAACTTAAATAAAACGATCCCAGTAAAGCTCGTAGTCGGGGTTGAGTCCTGTATTCGGTTGTTCCAAAGTGGCAACGACATCCACATCCAGGGGGGCATCCAGCTCTTGACCCGTAGAACCTCTCTCTTAGTTGGTCGATTCTAGCATCATCAAACAATGGAGGCCTGCGGCGCCCTATGGAGTCGGTTTCTAGGTTAGCCATCTGCTGTTTCGAATCTGGGTCATCGCCATCCTCGTCGTCGTCGTCGGAGCCGTAGTCGGAGCCCTCTTCAATCTCTTCAGCAACACGACTCTTGTCGCCAACTTCCTCCAACAACTCCTTAACTCTTCCAGTCTCCGGTGCGGGCGGTGGCGGTGCCAATAGCAGAACATGTTTGAAAATGGACGCCATCTCAATCGCCATTGATGCCGTTCTCCTATCCATCGTCATGGCGTGATGCGATGTCACAGCAAACTGCAGATTTGTTTTGGCATCAGCCAGTTTCCTGCGGAGCTTCTCGAGTTTGGCTGCCTCAAGTATCCATTTGCCTTTCTTTGCTTTCTCTTTCTGAGTTGGCTTCACGCGGGAGCAGCCTGTCGCAAAGTCGCTAAGCTCGCGCTCGATATCTTTGAGTTCTTGGATGGCCTCATTGAGTCGTGAGGAGTCGTCAACGTCAGGGCAGGCTTCGGCGTATTTCTGGCTATCCCAGAGGATGCCCTTGGTGGATTTAATCTGTCACCGACGAAGCGGGCAGCGATTAGCGCTTCCCTTCCATCTGCCAGAAACGTTGGAATATTTTTAGTCTGTGGCCTTGACTCACCTCCTTCTGCAGCGCTTCAAAGTCCTTCTGGATGTCAGGGATCCCTTTCAAAAAGCTCACCATCTTCACTCCCGCATCCAGGCCCTGTGCCAGCGCAATGCAGCTGGCAACAGCACCAACCACCTCCATGGCATCGGATGTCGCGTGGTCCTCGAAGGGCAGAGTTCAAGGAAACTTGTCGTTGGGTGTTGTTGACGGTGAGACGGGGAAATGAAAGAAAGGATGTGAGGGGTAAATCAGAGCAGAGAAGAAATCGGCATTCGACAGAGCCTCGTCTCGAGGTTGGGGCGAAGCGCTCAGGTCCGTCAGGCTCTCCTCAAGGTTGCAACAGTGTGCCACACATACGCCCCACCCAATGCAAGCCCGCCTGATATACTCCAATCAAATGATGACAACATACAACCACTTAGCACTCCGCCTCATATGGGCGCCACCAACAAACAAATGTGCAGTCACTCCGCCATCAGCACCAAGCGAATTATTGGTAGAAATTCTGCCCTGTGGCTGACTTACTTGCTTCTTCCTGTACTGTTTCCTCAGGAATCAATTTCAGCCATACTGCGGGCGCACACGTGCCTGTTTCGCAGGTGAGGCAGATGACGCAAACCACGACCGTTACAACAACAATGATTCTGCCACAAGAATATGCGATACGGTATCACAGGAACTGTCTGCTATGATAGTTAATAATTGATGAGGTAGGACCTATTAAATGGCTAGAAGTGACAATTGCCACAATCCTGCTCTCTTTCGTCACAAGGCAGCCCTAATCCTGTCTCACCCAACCAGCCCGCTTATTGCCTGAGAACTGGGATTGAGCACCTTAGCTCCGCCTTCAAAAGTCTAGACTTGGTTGCTTGGATAGATGTGGAAGTCAATCTACTACCTGTGCATTTGCATGCTGTTTGAAATGGGTGGCCCTTGATGCTCGCTTGATCGATTTGTAGTACAAAAAAAACGAACGTAGCCTTGATGAAAGGGTTCATCGAATTAGATTGATAATTGGGGCTATCATGCGTTGGGAAACCTCCTTTCGAGATTTCCGACTGAATAGTTTACTGGAAAGGGGAGAACATAAGAGAGGCTCTGTGGCACCATAAAGATACACCTCGTGGCCTAAGCGAGGTCTGGCTCAAATAACACAGCTGTTGCTGCACTATCGATGATGATTAGTTACGTGCTTCCCAGTGCAATCTATATGTTGTGACAATGACTGGGATGAACCTTCGGCACACTCAAGACGCTGATTTCTGGAATCTCAAGGAAAAGAGGTGCCTCAGCGAATCGTGGGTTTATCTTGCACGTCAGTCACAAAGAGTCAGTTTTTATGTCTTGGCTTGCTTAGTTTAAGAAATTCTATGACATTCGTAACAAGCGACTAGCAAAACACACCCGGTACCTCCGACTCTCGCCACACCCAACTCGAAGCGAACAGAGCCTACATGGCTCTGAATGTAGCGTACAAGTAGTGACTGTAGCTGTTGCAACACCATAAAGCTGAAACCCCCTGCCTTTCCAGCTTCAAGGGCCTCCAGCACGACCAGTCTTATCCCAGTAGTTGTCTCCCTGAGAGCGGCAAGTACCAATGACACAATAGTAACCACCGCCGCGGTTGTTTTCATTGGGCGAGTACATAACAAAAGGACCGCTGGAGGTGTAGCTCGTACCACAAGTGTTATACATAACATTCTGAACAGTGTCTAACACGTTGTTAGCTTTTCCACCTTTCCAATAAGTACTAAGAGGGATTCTTACAGGCAGTGTGAGCTGTGTTATACCAGATGCAGAGTGTCTCTCCTGGGCCTCCAGTGCAAGTATAGGTATTTCCAGTTGTCCAGGAAGTCGAGACGCTGAAACCGCCAGAAAGCCACCCAGCTGCACTGGCATCGGCGCTCCAGCCGATGGTGTAAGATTTGCTCTGCAGACTACCAACAGAACAAGACTGGGCATTGCTGCAAGAGATAGTTTCCTAAGAAGTGGAGTTAGCAAGAAAGAGATGCCTTCGTGACATGCATCGCACGTACAGAGAGCTGCTTATGCCAAAAGTTTTGGTGTGGGTTGCCTTAGCGTATTAAGTTAGCAGAGAGTGCACTAGATGGCCTCAAGGACACATACCATCTCCGACGAGGTCAGATCTTTCATTCCAGGAGCAGTATTGTCTTTCCTCGAGATCAGATGATTCCGGGGCCCCACGAGCATGCATCTCGTGGGTTTGATCGCGCCTCCGAATAGTATTGAAGACGGTATAAGAGTCCGCATCTTCAAAGCATTCGGATGCATCTCCCTTCGAATATTTTTTGGCGGACCAAGTGACCTTTGAACAATGAACAACAGCAAGGTCCGGATTGAATGTCTTGGAACATTCCGGTCCGCCAGAGAAGTCAGCGTTAGAGTGGACTAAGAAGCTTTCATCGCCCACGGTGAAGTTTCCAAGCCCATTCTGGTTGACAGCTGAGAAGTCAATGGGAACGTCAGCTTCGAGGAGACTGCCGCATGTTTCTGCGAGCAAATCGCCACTCGCCACGTTATAAACGCTGACAGCAGAGATGTTGGATGACTTTTCGAGGCGCCAGACGATCTGGACATCGAGTGCTGCGACTGCAGCGACCAAAGAGGTCAAGGCCAAGAAGGAGTGCATGTTGGAAGTATGGATGAGTGGTGATGATTGTGAGTGAATTGAGTTGATGATGGATCATTTGAAAGAGATCAAGCGAGCTTATATCTATATTTCCTAGTACGTAGAATAAGTCTGAGACTTCGAATAGGAAGCTGAGTATGCAAGCTAGATCCTGAATTTGATCCTCTAGGTAGCATGGCGAAAATCAAGACCAAGTTTATTCTGTTGCCTGGAACTACACTAGGCTGAAGATCCTTCGATCGTCGTTTCGTCACGATGTGTTCAGCTGTGGTCCGACAGCGACTATTGTCGAATGGTCATGGCTCGCCTACGATAGGGTGGACTCATACTACTATCGCCTTTTCTGGCAGGTCTAAGTGAAGGCAATACATGGAAACCTTGATGAAGTGGATGGATGAGAAAGGATTCTAGAGCTAGGCTATAAATGATCCTTCGTGCGAAAAAATTACTGCTCTTATCACTGAAACAGGTGGGGTAACCCGGCTTGGGATCCTACGACAATCCTACGATGATCCTGCTATGGGTCGATGATACTTGCTGGGCCAGTCTAGTCATGCGACCGCATTTTGTCCTTGGATACAGGGGTCACAGTTCGACCACACTGGTCGGCAATTGGACGGCATGTATTATACTACGTAGTAAGGTCGTAGCTGAGCGGATTCCCCTAGGCGCGAGCGAAAGCTAAACAGTGCAAAGGATTCGGGTATGAACTACGCAGCTCATGACCGAAGCTTACCCTTCTTCAGTTAGACTTACTGTAGCCTCTTCTGAAAAACTGCCAACTTTAGCGTATGCGCGTTTGGCAATGCGTCATCTTCTATTATTGCTACGTAGGTTGTGACGGTTTTGGGGGAAAAGCTAGTGACCCTTTACTTGGTGAATTTGCTGAATCCTGGGATGCTACATGCCTTCAGGTGTGCTGAGGCTTCGGCACCGGGCGCATAGCCCTAGCCGATACATACTGACAGAAGAGAGGCTTCAAGTACAGCTAGAGAAATTTAAGTGCTTTGATGAAGTTCTAGTGCTGGAAGGTAGAGTGGTATTGCTGCCTAATTTAAGTAAACACTTGCATCCTTCTCAAGGGACTCTGTAATTGGAAGGACATCACAAGAGTGGCCTTACCGGAGCCTCAGTACCAAAGGGATAAGTGCCGGCACCTCCGTAAGCTATTTCTACATCCACATTTGCATACAAACAGGGCGCTGGAGAACCCGAGGCAGCTATGCCAAAACGCGTGGATTTTTCGAATGTCTCCAAGAACGTACGATAGCCACACCACCTAATCAGAGGCATGTGTAGAACTGTCGGACTGCAAGCCCTGCATTGACCGAGCTGGTCATGGTTGACACTTGTGGTGTGGAGGTTACACTTAGTCAAGGAGCCGTACTTCATCAGGCAGATATTAATATGGAATTAATCAATGGGACTAACAACAGTACGGGCGTGTTGAAAAGATAACTCGTTTATAACTGGAATAGTCTTCCTCGGACATCTTGATACCGACCTGACATATTGTCACGTTCTGCTTGATCTTGCCGCATGTTCTAGAACGCCTCTCCTTTCATCGGTCCTTTACGACGAATATTGGACAATTGGGCCACTACCTGCCTTGTGTTAGGGCTATTGGGATGCTATTCCATCGCGTGCTACCAAAGAAGCATCCGCAATTCGGGCGTCAAATTCCAATGGCAGTAAAACGTGGCCATGTTGGCATGGTAGTTGTCGAATACAAAAATGCATTTCAGCATAGTGGTGAATCCGTATTCAATTTTAATGCAGCATAACGTTGAAGCGCTACTTAAAATGTCGACGGCAATGTTAAGATAACAAAAGCTCTTCACTCAAATAGAACTCTATGAGACGTAGTCGTACACAAAGAACACGGTTGCCCGCTTCTTACCCTTGGTAGCCAAAACACGTCTACAATACCGCCTCTCGCCATTGACAGTCTGAAATCCCCACACCTGTGTCGCGTCCCAGCCATTGCCCTGACTCTCCGCATAGCTAAAGATGAGCGTCTTCCCCTCACCCTCGATGAGCCAGTCCTTCTTGAGATATTCATCCTCGATTTCGTCGAGGCTCACGTATCGCGAGTTACCCTTGACGGCGCCGAAGATCCAGTCTGAATGATCGCGGGTCTCATTGTCCAAGCATCGCTCCTCTTTGGTCGCGGTCAGGCTGGTACTTTGCGTCTGGTTTAGGTGTATGGCTGGGTCCGTAGACGTGCTCGGTGGAGGCGGTGGCGCGGTGAATTGCTCCAGCTCAACTGTGATGGTCGACATGCAAATGGCCTTGCGTGTGAGGTAACTGATGCCTTGCAAGGAGAGTACTGGGTCAGGGCTGTCGGAAAGATCCTTGTTCTGTTACCATCAAGTTAGCAGTGGGAAGTGAGCCAAATTCGCGGTCGTGTATTTACCACGACCCATTTTCCGTTTAAATCTTGGGTGGTCTTTGCAGGAGGAGCCGCCATTGCGTTTATTTGTGTACGGGGGTCAGAATGGTGGAGGGGGAAAACGTCCAGGTGTAGAAATAGCAATGAAGAACGTGTTGATACTAAATAGCTGAATTCAGGTTCACGCTTACGTACCTTTAATGTTTAAAGGCTTCGAATCCGCTTTCAGAAGCCATCATGAGAGAGTTGCCGAGGTTGACCAGGTTATCAAACTGCCCCTGTCAAGGGGGTATTTCCCCGCACATGAATCTCAGCGGGTTCTTCCCGAATCTGTGCCTCTGAAAGAGGTTGGGGAGATCCTGCCCCCAACCAATCGCCCGCTAATTTGGTTTAGCTTTGGAGGAACTTCTGGTTTGGGAACCAGCCGAGGGAACTGTTCCGTTCCTGGTTTGCCGCTTGTCATTCTGGGGATCTTGACCGGGACTGTTCCGTTACGCACGATTGACTCTCGCGGCCCTTGACTCGACTGCGAGTAGGCTTGATCTCGGCCGGTCGTTGGATTCTTTGTTTAATAGCCTAATGCTAATGAAGCCTCAGGACTTTCTATCTAGGTTTCCGAAGATTTTCCTCCGTTTCTTGGAGTATTGGGTTTGTTATGGAACAGATTCACTGCCAAGATCAAGATGATGCCCGGATCAAAATAGTTCTATTACTCTATAGCTGTTGAAAGAAAAGAAAAATCACAACCCACCGTGTTTCTCATGCCTATCTCTGGACAAGTTCTGGAGGCACCCTTACCTAACCATCAACTCCGCCTCTTCAAAGTCATGCCCGCCATCCTGGGAAAACTTGTTGGGGAACCAGATCAAGAAAATAATCTGAACAGCCAACATCAGAACAGAATCGAAGGCGTACATTGGCCATTCGTTGATTAACAAATATCCGTCCACACCCATCAAATACTCAACCACACGAAAGATTGATCTGACCATGATCAAAGCGCTACAGGCGTAGAGCATGCTCAGACCTTGTCGCCATGGGACGTTTGTTGTAAACTCAGGCTGCTTTGCAACCTGTCTTCCCATCCTTCTGTGGAATATCATCGCAACGACGACGAAGAAGCCAAACACGACCAACTGGACTAACAGACCAGACACGATGATGGCTTCTCCGATTTTCTGCGTGCTCGCCTTGGCCGTTAACCCAGCAGCGTTGCCTTGCAGCGTCAGGGAGAGGATATCTCCAGCGACAAATATTTTGGTCATCCGGGTAGGGCAGATGATGGAACAACGCTCGCCGTGAACGCTGAGAACCAGCCTGCCCAGAACCATGTATATCGAGGCAGCGTAGAAGACAGGGGCGAGGAGAATGAAACTGATTTGGATCACATATGGCGCAATTTCGTTCGTGTAGTAATGAGAGATGATGCGAACGGCGTAACCGATGATTTGAACTGGAGACAAATATTGTTAGCAAGGACCGATATATGCAAGAGATCTAGTCTTATTGCTTGATTGTGGAGTAGAGTTGAGGAAGAAATCTAGAACATACACAGTCCACCAATAGCAAAGACGCTAGTGAACCAGGCTCTTGTCTTGACCATACGCCAGGTGTGAGCGGCGGTGATCAAGATGAATAATATAAGAAAGACGCAGGCGGCGGGGATTGAAGGGAGGTATTTCCAGAGGTAGACATCCGATCCGTCGACAGGCTTGAGCTCAGCCATGGCGGTCGCACGTGTGAAGATGATGGTTGAAGCGGTACTCGGTGTGGTGTCAAGCCTCAACATCTGGTGCAGATTGAGCAGAGCCGATTTTTCGTTTGATGCTGGATCTCGAGCGTTGGGAGGGACCTGGCGCTGGGTTAATGGAGGTTCGATTGAGGAAAAGAAGAGAGTAAATATATGTATTTTACTGCGCACCGCCTCAACGAACACGAAATCGACTCGACACTGGCATTGCAGTATCGACATGTCGCATGGCCCAAATTGTGGGTTTAGATATCTCACGCTATTCTTAGTGTACGTGTATGAGCCAGTTTTGAGGTTAGCTCGCGCATTCACGGACAGGGAATCTCAACGTTGGACGGTTTTGGTTTAGTGTACGGGAGAAATCCTGAGTTCTTGACGGCCAGGGTCCCCTTCAACTGACGTACGCCTACCAATCAGCTCAGCATTTTCGTCTTCCTGGCCAAACTTGCATTTTTGTTTTCATACGGAATACGATGCATGTCAGCACGCTTTAACACGAGAAGATAATTGCCTGCGTACCTTGTGAATCGGCGCGGGAAAACGAGCCTCCGGAAACCCGATCTCGTGTCAGCTCCATCGAGTCATCGAGACTTGGATTAAACCACGGAGGGAGCCGCCTCTCAGGTATCAGGCCACGTCTAGGAGCCTGAAGCATTGCAGTGCGTAGCCGCAACTCCGCACGTGCTGCTACAATACACACCCATGTCTCGTCGTCATCACAAAAAGTCCCGAAATGGGTGTCTCGAGTGCAAAAGGCGGCACATAAAGGTACATCCACTGTTCCGTCACATCCGCTGTAGCCCAAAACTGACGTGCTTATCAAGTGCGATGAACAACAGCCAATATGCGCCAACTGCAGCGCAGCAGAGATACGCTGCTCATTTCTTAGCAAAGACTTGCCATACATTGTGCCAGCCTTCGCCCAGGTGCACTCATACGTGGCAGCTTCGAGCACCTTCTCTGTCACTGCTCCAGCACCAGCACCAGTGCCAACCCCAACCCCAACCCAAGCATCAACGTCTCAGCAAAGTGCCATCACCCATCAACCAGTTGATCCTTACAACGTCAACATCACTCATTTTGAACTCCTTAACAATCTATTCAGCAAGGAATTTCTAGATGTCGAGAACTCAGTGGAACCTGATGTCATACCGCTCAGCATCTACACCAATCATGCAGTTTCAGCACCATATTTGATGCATCAAATTCTCGCAATTTCAGCTTTACATCTAGGCACCAAGAGCGTAGAGTCTCGCACATTCTATCGAGAATATGCTACAGGGCTACAAAATCGCGCTCTGTCTCTCTTCAACGAGAGCAACCCGGTGCTGGAAGTGACGCCGGCCAATTGCGTTCCCATGTTTCTATTCTCGACATTAGTCAGTGGTCAGCTTCTGTTCGACACCTTGCACTTTGAAAGAGATAGCCTCGAAAACTTTATCGACCGATTCACACACTGTCTAAGTGTGTGCAGGGGTGTGATAGCTGTTATCGACGAATGCAGGCATCTGTTGGACGACACCGAACTAGGCCCTCTCCTTGACGCTCAATCGATCATGCAACCAATGGAAACAAGCGGAACAGAATGCGACGGACTTCTTGACCTTATAAATACGGGAGATTTGTCTGAATCCATGAAGAAGACATACCGGGACCAGGCGGCGCACCTTCAACTGGCTTTCAATGCTCAAGGTGAAATCTCTCAACGAAAAGTTCGATTGCCAGCAATACTCGCCTGGGTGATACTTGTTACCCCCGATTACATAGAATTGCTGCATCAGAGGCAGCCGGTATCTCTTGTTATCCTCGCCCACTACGCTGTACTGCTACATCGTGGCCGTCGGCTCTGGGCCTTTGGCGATGGGGGCGCGTTTCTCATCGAGTCCATTCGAGACAGTCTAGGTCCTGGCTGGCACGAACGATTGAAGTTGCCGATGGCAGCTCTTTCGGAAACTTGACCTCGGTCACAGAAACTATGTTTAATGGGATACCTAACCGAAAGCTTAATTAGTGGGAGAGGCGAAAGTAATTAATTACAAGAGCTACTTATTTAGAAAACTGCAAGTCAATCTCGTGTGGTCAAGATAGTAGTATATCCTCGAGCCACTTGAGTATAAGCTGAAGGACCTCATCCGCTTTCGCATCGTTTAATAACTCATGGTATCCATCTTCAACTAAGTGAATTGTGTTGTCTGATGATGATATCCCGTCCATGAAGCGTTGGCTAGCCTGGAATGGCGCTGAAACATCGCTCGTACCATGAACAACCAATGTCGGCACCCGCCAGTCCTCCAACTTGTTCCACAGTTCCGTTCCGACACCTAGGGCGGTAGCAGCCAGTAGAAGCGACATTTTCCCCTTAAACATGACCTGATCAGCCTCAGCGAGGCGTATTTGCTCAGTGTCACGGAATAGCTTCTCGATAGGGGTCCTAGGTTTAGGCACCTCGGCGCCTGGCATTAGACGCGCGAACAAGCCAATGGCGCCTTGCCCAAGCATCGGCAACGGCTCGGGCAGAGCAGGGCTGAGAAGTATGACTCCCTTCTCTGGGCCCGGTTCAGATACGACGCTGCTTGCAGTAATCAAGCCACCAAGCGAAAGGCCAAAGAGAAATATCGGTAACTTCTCCTCATTTGCATCATGTCGCAACTGGATATGATCAATTACAGCTTTCCTGACATTGATCTTTCCTCGACTCCCAGGAGAATCCCCATGACCCCAGAGATCCATTCCCCAGACATTGATGCCGTTCACATTCAACTTTTGAATGAACTGAGAATGAGAAGACACGTAACGCTTTGTGTATTCTCCAAAGCCATGCTGCAGTATTAAAATGGCCTGGGGCGAGTCACATAGCCACTTGTGTACCACGGCTCCTCCAGAAAGAGTGAAGCGTTCGGGGCTCTGAGAGGGTGGAGGAAAGGTTGAAGCCATGTCTATGTTTCTGACATGTGGGAAATGTTCGAAACAGATGATCCAGTGCTTTCGTGAGTGGAGTTGTCGCAATCAGATGTGGAAGGGATGATGCGAGAAAGAGGTGGGTTAGCAACTGAACGGGGCCTGCTGATGGTTTGGAAATTGGAAATGGAACGGTGATATATTGTTCCGAACAATGCTGTCAGATTGACGGATAGTAGCTATCGAATCTCCATCAGCACGTCGCATGTTCCTCGACCGGGATTCAGGCATGTGGGGTTGGTTAAAGTGGTTTGTCACGGGAGACCGTGCAGATGACGGTATAGCCATACAATAAGACGAAAATGGTGAGAGCAGATGTGATTACTACTCTATTATGAATGTCATTCAGATTCTTGTACTAGTTTCCATCCCACCCCATAAACTGAGGCTTAATACTTCTCTGAAACCTTCTTTCCTTCCGAGCCCGCAGTGGAGTCATAGGCATCGTATCTGTTGCCCATCATCGCGGCTCTCTTGCTCGGATCATGTTTGTGCAGTTTGAGAAGATAGTCCTTGAATTCTCTCGACATTTGCACAGTTGCCTTGAGATGGTCAGGCTTGATGAGTACCCGCCCCTCGCGGTCCTTGTGTCCTTGTGACTCGGCCAACGCAACGGCGACTTGGAACGCTGAAAGATATACACGTTAGTTAAGGTTGGTACACAAACAAGGTGTTTCCCCTCACCGTTTCGAATCTCTCTGCCGTTCCATTTCAAGGCCCGTAGCTCCATGGACTGCGTGTAGTCTTTTGTCGTCTGAGGTATCCGCATTGTCGCCTCGCGATCTTCCTCCAATTTCTGGAAGAACGTGTCCCAAACCTTGTCACGGTCGTCGTCTCCAAACTCGGGGTAGTAAAGTTGCACTTGAATACGAGAAATGAAGGCCTCGTCGAATGTTCCCACGCGGTTAGTCGTGAGAAACAGAATACCCTTGAAATACTCAAGGGCACGAAGGAAGCCAGCAACCAAATGATTGCGCTCGATATCTTGAACTTGACGCTGTTCCATGTAGATGTCGGCCTCATCAATGAGCATGATGGCACCCCATTTTTCTGCCACTTTGAACCACTTAAGAAGGTTGTTCTCGATCGTGGTTGGTTCAACGCCAATGTCAGAGCATGTTAGTGACAGGAGCGGTCGTTCCGTAAAATCCGCGATGCATTCTATGTTTGTCAGAGCAGCTCAAATCACCAAGTGTGTGGAAAACCGACCTGCAGTATACGTTTTGCCAACGCCCGGCTTGCCGTGGAGGAGAAAAGTCAAGCCTTCTCCTTTTCCCTGAATGAAGTCTGCCGACCACGTTGATGTCTGTTTGTGCGCCGTAGAGGGCTTGTGGATAGTGCTGATTTTGTTGAATGGCTTCTCTTCCTGGATTGATCCGCCAGTATTGTCTCGAATATACATCCGTGTCAAATTCTTGATCAAGTCCTTGGTGGATTCTTTCATCACAAGGCGTTCAAAAAGTGTCTTGTCAAAGGTGCACTCCTTAAAACCTGAGATGTGGAGGTGTTCTGGCCAGTGTTAGCATTGGCTCCCAAGGTTGATGCTTCGGCCACATACCCCAAGCGCGTGTCTTGAACACGAAGGCTTCGACCATGTTGTCGCACAGAAAATACTGATGATCAGTCAACTCTTCAAGAGCCAAGGGGTTGATCGTGCTGTATCCTGCAAATTTTGGTTTCGCCACGTGGTTGTATATCAGACGTTCGCAGGGTTCACAAGAGCAGATCTTGAAGGGGCCTGACGGATGCTCCACGCTTTTTATCAAGAAGGTCCTTTGTCCACCATCCGCCACATATTGCTCAGGATCAACCATGACATAGCTCAAGACCTAGGAAACTGGTATTAGCGTGGCCACATACTTCTCTATCAATGATAATAAAACGAACATTTCGCCTAGTGGAAGATACAGTTACTCCATCGAAAGAATAGCACGCATTCTTCCGTCGGAGGCTGTACCACTTCTTGCCGCGATTAGTGAAGTGGTCTCTAATCTCGACGAGATCTTGTTCGGTGAGTCCTTTCGTGAACCGTAGATACTCGCAAGGGTATGCACGAAGAGAAATGATTTCTTTCTCTCCAGCGAAACGGTCAACTTCGTATTTGAATGAAGAAGGAGCGACCCAGACAGCACTGGCATCCATGTTCCAGCAATCAATTCTGTAATCCTCAGTTGTGCCGTTGACCAAATCAAAGTCGGCAGACTGAAGCACAAAGGGTTCGTATTCATCTTCAAGGTTAGGGTCCATGTACACGTCACTTCCAGGTTTGTAGAGCAGCCACAGCATATCGAAAGTGGCAAATCCGCGGGTGTGGCGTTCGCGTTCGGCTTCAACGGCCGCCTGATACTTGTCGTTGACAAATGCCTGAGCGATGGCGATGTGTTTGGCGGCGAATCTGTTCGCGCAGGTGGGTGATATTTCATGCTGAGACTCATGTTCCTCGAGTCGTTGGCGGTAGTCGTTCAGTTGTTTTTCGAATAAGAAGAAGACGGCGTACGGCGCTGGGATTTCGATGACGTCCACCGAGAAATCAATGCGGGGATAGTAATCTACCACACACCGCAAAGCTTCATTCACGGCAGGGGAGAGGATTCTGATGTAGGGATGTCCCTGGCCGGCTTCTCGATACTTCTTCTTCTGGCTCTCATCCGATTTATTCACGTTGATCGAGTCCTTGGTCTCGCGCACCTCGACATATTCTAGCACCAAGGACTCGGCCTCCGACTTAACGTCTTCGTCGTCTCCAGTGAATGACGCCCTCTCATTAGACGAGCGATTAAAATACTCGATACTGTGTTTGATTAAGTTTGTCGCATCTGCTGTTGAAGGTGCTGTAGAAGGTGTTGGCAGCGATGAATTTGGCTCATGTTCTTGTGGCAACGGTGAAACTGGCTCTTGTTCTTGTGGCGGGGTTGTTAAGCCACCAGCCGAATCGTCCG
Source organism: Dactylonectria alcacerensis (assembly GCA_029931735.1). NCBI lineage: Eukaryota > Fungi > Ascomycota > Sordariomycetes > Hypocreales > Nectriaceae > Dactylonectria > Dactylonectria alcacerensis. The sequence continues at coordinate 1,135,485 of JAPMUZ010000014.1, read as the reverse complement.
CCTTGATCAGACTGTTAGAAAGCCAGACGTTGATGAGGTGTGACAACGTGTGGTACTCACTATAGCCATTTCAGTTGTCGAAAGTCGTCCCCAGATGCTAGAGGCACTAGGTGGGTAAGGTTTGCAAGTGGCGGATGGAGGCGAGGAATGTCAGCCCGATGTCAGTGGTAAATTTGAATGAGGCTGAGGAACGAGCGCGCGTCTTGAGTCTTTCGGAGATGCTCGGCTGGACTTGCATATGGCCCCCAAACCCCCCTCTCTGATGGCGGGGCTATTCCCACCATCAATCTACCAGTCTGCCCTATTAGTGGTCACTGAACGAATGAACTGATGGGATTAGCCGACATCTTGGTTGTATTCATGCACATTCTAGTAGTTGCATATAATCAGCCAATAGTCAGCCCCGTCAAGGCCGACGGGCTGAGACAGGGCGTATCCCGCATGATATGTCATGGAGGCTGTGCGGGCCCAGGGTGCAACTTTGGGCTGACTTCAGGCTGAACCCTTGGGGCATTAAAGACGATTGCGAGGCAATTGCAAACACTTCAAACTGCATGCCATAATTGCCGCTCTTGAACGGCTAGCACATAGCTTTATGATATCGATCATCGAACACATCACTTCTCCGGATTCAGGCCCACCCCACACACACATGCACAAAAACACCTCACACAACCCACTATCAATGTTCTTGAGTGATGACACTAGGGCCTGAGACAAACATGCAATTTGCACCATTCATTGACCCGGAGCCTAGCGCGCTCGTACAGCGATATTCGTGGGAAATTGAAACGATTCCTCGAACAGAGCCTGATACTAAGGAGTTCAGCCAACTTCGCGCCGATTTTATAGGCGACAGGGATAGGAAGGCTGCGGAGAGGCAAGATGAAATCAGGCGCATTGAGGCGCATCTGTTCGCAGCTAGGTATGTGGCGAATTTTAACACCAATCTGCCTATTCGTCATCAAAGATGCCTTTCGAACCAGCCTATCTAACTGAGCCATAGGCCAGGTGATGAGGAGTCTTTACTCAAAACACAACAACAATTATTCGACTCTATGAAAGATTTTCAAAAGTTTGTACCAGGACATTCTGCGACAGCTGCACCCCTTACCAGCTGGGCTGATGTCGAGAAAGTGGTTCAGGACGTCCAGGCCCAGTGGGACACCAAGACAAATGAAACGCATCTTGGAAAGGCGAAGAACTGTCTCCGGAAAATGTGCAATGGACTGAACAACCATTCTACAACACTCAAGCTGCTTCCTTCAGAGAGCGTGTACACCTCTTTGATTGCCGGCTCTGTGTCCATGATTATCAAGGTGTGTAATGCCGTTGATCTACCGAATGCTGCCGCTGACATGGTTTCGCGTCGTAGGCATCGGCAAATCATATCAACATCACAGAGGCTTTCGCACAGGGCATTGTCGTCATTAATGACGCTGTCAGCATGGTTCAGAGGAGCCAAGTGTATGACACTCCGGCTCTCAAACAGCTGGCCATGCGTCTTTACTCTCACGTCTTGACATATTTGACACAGTTCATGGCTTGGTTCACTCATCGCAGCAGAACCAGATTCCTGAAGAGTTTTAATGAGAACATCCAGCAAAACTTCCAGGCGGGTCTCGACCGCGTCAAAGAGGTCGCCGAACTTCTCTGTCGGCACATTCAGCTCCACATGTCCGCAGATGGTCGCATTTCCAAGCTAATGCTGGAAGAAACAAGCGGTAACGTGAAGCACCTGCTCCATCTTCAAGAGGCGGGCCAAGTTCAAGCGAGAATCCAGACCGAAGCGACTGCTAATCTGGTCGAAAACATGGTGCATTCTCAGTTCCAAAAATCTAGGGAGGAATTGCGTGAGGATATGCGAAGCCTGGCGAATACCTTGCACGAAATGCTCCGGCAAGAGATATCCGCCACGGGTATGACGAATCTTCTCGTGCACCAAGCCGCGCTATCTAGAGCGCCGAGTCCTGGAGGGTTGGAGCGACATGGAAGATCCGGTACGGTCGTAGCTGAAAGCCGAGTTAACGAATACTAACAGCCAATAGGCTCTGATAGTTCCGTTTCATCAAGCCGAACGGGCGAATGCATAACAACAATTGACTCCTTGCCACAAAGAGGAGCCGTCATCCAATTCGAGTCTCGACATTTTGAGGAGTTCTTCGACTGGGATCAGGTCCATCTGTCTGATGAATCACCTCAGCCCGTCCTTGCAGATCCCACATTCGTGACGCGTCTCAAGTCCTTTACAGAAACGATGGAATCACGAATCATGTACGCCCACAGTCGTTATCAAGGGATTGAATCCAAGTCCTTGATCGATGCCGTTGGAAGGTACATATCATTGGCTCGAGAGACCAATGTTCCAGTTATCTCCTATTTCTGCCGACTATCATCAGACGAAGCGCCACCGAACAGGACGAAAGAGTCCATGGAGCTATCAGCCTTGCTCTATGGCATGATTCGGCAAGTAATCAATTTGTTGCCTGCGGAATTAGATACAGACTCGCCAAGATTCGACGGGGCGAGACTGGCGAGTCTTGATGGAACGCTGCGCACGTGGGATGCAGCAATCTCTGTTTTCAAGGACCTGGTACAATCTGTACAGTTGCCTCTACTCCTCATCTTCATCGACGGGCTTGTCTTGCTGGAGGATGACTTTGAGCATAGTACGGATGGGAAGATTGACAAATTGGTTTGCTGCCTAAAACAGTTGGTAGATGCCAGCGACGCACAGGGTCGGATTGTCAAAGTTCTTTTCACGACAGACGGTTTATCAGAACCATTGTGCCGAGAGTTGGACGAGAGAGACATAGTTGCATGTAGCCCATTCTCTCCGGGAAGGGCACGGAGACCAGCTAGGCCCGGGCAGATTGTTTCGTTCTAGTTTCGTCATATGTCGGAACTTGATGTCTATCCATTTCGATATCCTAAACCTTCAAGCTCTCTTCAGTTATGCTGACGCCCTTCTCTCCTTCTACCTTTATTTGATCGTCTTTCTTCGCATCTGCTTCGTATTGTTTCCACCGATACTCCCGCTCCACACCTATCCGCCTCTGCGCTGTATCGCACAAGTTCTCGTTACCGCACTCGCACTCGCCCCCTTCACGCAACCAACGATACGTAATACTCCAACGATCCTGCCTCGGCCTAACAGTTCCATCTGGCAGCGTATCCGTCTTGCGAGACTTGATGCTGTGCGTCCAGTGCAACCTCGAGTCTCCGCTCATCTTAATCATGCTCCGCGGCACCAAGTCGACATCGGTCCTTTGATCCGACACCTTGTCGCGAAACTGCATAAATACTGGAGATCCCAGTGATAACGCGTACAATTGGTCGTATGTGCTGTGAGTGTCGACGTGCGGTGGGATTCCGGTGCCTGGGGCGTAATGCTGGAGACAAACCTGATCAGGTTGGCGGCCTTCAGTGGTGGGTAGCAACGGGACAAGCCATTCTGGAAATGGTTTAAAAGGAGTATCTTCATCGATTCCAAATGTCTTATAGCTGAAAGTATAGCCGTAGTGCAGTGAGAGGCGTCCTGAGCGGTCCGGCCATTCAAGTTCGTTCTGGAAGATGTGGACAAGCTTTTCTTCGTGGGCGAGTGTGATGAAGTCGGTTTGCATCAAAATACCGGAGGGAGAGATGGGCAGTTCCTCCATTTTATGTGCGATTTTGAGCAAGCTGCCTAGACTTTCTTGCCTTCAATTACTGAGCTTGCCATGAGCCAGAATGAAGTTTGCGCTTAGTTGTGGCCTGATGAGATGAGCAATAAACCTCGAGTTGAATTTTCTGTCACGTGATGCTCTGCGGCACCAAACACGATCATGATTCAGCGATGCCTGTCACATATTTCATGTCAGGCATTGAAATGAACATCAGTATTGTTGAGCTACGGGCGATTTTCTCCTGAAAAATTACCATCACCTCATTCCCGGCGGCAGAACTAACTATGCCGACCAAGGGAATGCGAAAGAGGGTGCATGTGTTCCGTTTACACCACGTAGAACATCCACATATGCAGTTCCTGAACGACAATGTATGACCTTGGTGATCGACATAAAAATCTGCCCACGGATGCAATTTTATACACTTCTCCTGTTCTAAGCTCACAAGTGGGCTGTGCATATGCAGACTCCCAGTCGCTCGAGGTGCAGCACTTCGAGGCAGATACGTGCAGCTCCACCTCACCCACCCACACGACATTCCATTAAATCCTATCATTTCCAACCTCATCGGTTACGAAATACACATTTGCAGAGTCATTTGTTTCGATAAAATGGCATCATGTTCAGCGCGACCGCCAACGGCCGACGAACTCTCACAACTCCCCACATACCAATACGATGCGCTTCGCGAGCACGAGTTTCGAATTGTCTATCTGCATCCCGGGACCGACGCCGACGAGTTAGTAATCAGCGTTGAGGTACGGGCGACGGTGACTTCTCTATTCAATGCTGTCTTCTACGTATGGGGCGAAACTGAGAGAGCCCATCGCATCTACGCAGCAAACGCTATCGTAACCCACGAAATCAAGGATGGCGAGAAGATGGTCTGCGTCGAGACCGAGGTGCCACCGTCTGGCCATATCATGGTTACAGACAACTTGCGAAAGGTTCTGCGATCCATCCGTCACAAAGAGCTATACGTTCCTCTCTGGATCGACTCTCTTTGCATCAACCAGGGCGATGTCACGGAAAAGTCGAGCCAAGTCAAAAAGATGAATATCTTTTATTCCATTGCTTCATGTACGCTCATCTGCCTCACCGGCTACGAGGAAATGATGCAGTACATTTTTGAAATCATTGACGCTCTTGCTGCGATGAAGGACTGGGAAACGGAAAAACTACCAAACGACTCTCTGATGTCGTGTCCCTGTCCATCAACCGTCCGTTGCCAGAATCCGAGGCTTTCAAGAATCACCCTTGACATATTTTGATGGAGTTCTTTGAGCTCCCGTGGTTTCACCGCCTATGGATAATCCAGGAGGTCGTCGTCTCAGAACACCCGCTTGTGGTCACATCGCACGGGCCAATGCGATGGGAAACACTGCTCGACGCATGCCAAGTGGTGTTAAGAAGCGACATGCATAACAGTGATGAGGCCGTGTTCATGTCAGGATTTGCCTACATCTCGAAGAGCAACGAAAAAGTATACGGAGTGTTATCAGCGCCGAGAAACTTGGTCCCGTCTCTGAAGATTCGGACCTCCTCAAGGAACTTCACATCACCAACAATCTGCCTAGTCTTCAATTCCGGTCCCGTGGCTGTCAAGCGACAGACCCAAGGGTCCACGTATTTGCTTTGTTAGGGATAGCTCAAGGGCACGGCGGCCACGTCCCTGAAGTTGCCTATTCCCTCAGTCTGGCCGAAGTATATGTGCGGACTGCCTACGCCTGGTACATGATGTCAACTCGTCAGCCCTTGGTGTGGCTCATGTGCATCAACGGATCTTACCACGCAAGTGACCTCCCTTCATGGGTCCCAGACTGGAGGCTTCCATGGAATGGCAAGCCGCTTATGCGATCCGCAATAGAAACCGGCGGTGGCACTCTTAAGGAAAGAGATCCAAGGTGCAAGATCGAGTTCCCCGAGTTAAACACCCCGCTAACTATGCCTATTCAACTCATTATTTGAGGAATACAGATACTGCAGATCAAGGACGTTGAGCGCGTCAAGAGAGAAGATTGGGACGCGGGCCGACATGCAGACCTTATCAACTCCTTCCCAGAGCCCTATCCGACCACATATATCACTTACAAGGGTGCATTTGTTTGAACAGTCATGCTCAAGGACCCCACCTGCCATGCCGACGGAGGAATCGATCCTCAGGGATCATTTTGTGAGTTCTGCCGGGCCCCAGGCCTTCCAAGGCCGCGGCCTATTTTCCGCAGCGAGATATCTAAGCTCCCCCAAATCTGTCTATCCATCTGGTTTCACCCGGGAAAAACAGAACCACTAATCTATATCCGCAACTCCGGCGCGATACGCAGTGCGGATGAGCCCAGATATACCCAGACAGAACTCTACAGATCAATCACTCCTCACTATTGCACTCTTGTTACATTTCCACAAGATGAATTCGTCCGATCCCGGACGTGGTTCATCACCGAGAACGGTTTTATGGGGCTAGCGCCTGATATCACACAGCCAGGTGATGTAATTGCACATCTGTTTGGAGGAGACTTTTCATGCGTGGTAAGAAAGAGGCGTGTTGAGAATGGTAAAACTATTCGGGGCTTCGTTGGCAGGTGTTTTGTGCTGGGGCTAATGAAGAGTAACTTGAATTATCTACTGCCAGAGGAGGACATTGAAGGTTTCACTATTGAGTAGTCTTCATATTGAGAAAGCCATACTATTTAGGCTACCTCCAGGATGACGGTCCAGACTTCGCAATGATCCAATTTACCAGGATTTTGTGAAATAATTGAGCAGCCGTACTCCTAGCAATCACGGTCGCGATGTTCAAGCTTCCGCTAGCTAGTCATTCGACAGGCTGCCTTACCGGTGGATGGAGACGCGATGCTCGATGACTGGCTAATCGTCTGTAATAGGTGATGTCCGATTCCGTTAGAACATACCCGCACAGGCAATGTCACCGCGCATCGCCAGAAACTCTATCTTCCAGCCAAATGTGCTCATTGACGCGGCTATGGGTGCACTAGACATACCGGATGAATAGCAGTTGTTCTTCACATCTTGTTTCCCACCCATACTCATGCAAGTGTAGTTAAAAATAACTTCACGTAACCCCGTTCCACTGGCCATGTGTTGCGTTTCGATGCTATCGCTTTCATCTCTCGGATCCTGAGCTGTGTCTCACGCACCTCTCTAATGATCTCAGCCTCCCGGGACAATGTAAACTTGTTTGCCTTTTTCCTTAAACTAACATAATCACAATTCATCATAACAACAGATATCCCCGACCTACAGGCTCATGGGTGAGCCGACCTGACAGGTATGGGAATCAGGGGAATGCAAGTCTCAATCCTCCGCTGTTAGCGCGATGAATTCCTTCATCAAATCGACTATCTCAATCAAAGTGCGCTCATCTGTAATTGAGAACGCCTCAAGCCTTTTAGGGTGTTTCCGCTCGAATTCGTTATGGATTAAGCAGTTTTCGAACTTGAGACGTTTAATTCCAGGCTGATTCCAGAGTCTAGGCAGCAACTCTGGCCACCCCTTGGTGCCCTCGTACCAGGCTCCTCTAAGTGTGATCTCTTCGAGTGTGTCCTTATGTCGGAGCAGCATTTCGATAAATTCGGTCAATTTGGAGCTGGTGATTTCGCAACGAACAAGCTCCAACTTCTGCAGTCGTGATATGAGGAGTACTTCCAAAAGCGCGTTGAAAAGTAGAATCTCTTCCAAGGAGTCAGGACTTTCGAATTGCAGTATCAAATGCGAAAGCTGCGAAAACATAGCCAACAAGCTAACAAAGCCCGGCACTGAATTAAGCCCCTCGCCAATATTCCGATTGAGAAACAACCGCAGCGAGGGTCAGATCAGCCACCTTGAGCCCGAGGTTGGCTGAACTTAGTCCCTCTGGCGCCCATATATTGCGACATGATCGCATTGTGCTCGGGTCAAAGGAACTCATCTCGTCCATATGTGCAAGGAAGATGTTGAGCTTCTCGATTTGGTGCCCGCAGTTTGCCGCTGCTGTGAGCACCACGTCCAAGTAGAAGGTGATGTGCCCATGCTCCTCAAGATCGCCATAATCAACCGCCCACCCCTCGAGCTTACATCTAAGTGGAGCGACTTCCACCTCTTCGGGGCCATCGGTGAGTGTCAAGGTCTTGCAGTTGGGAAGGCTCTGTAAAACTTGTGTCAGGCAAGCGTAGGCGACGCGACCTCTAAGCCACACTTGGACATCATCGCGTTCGGCCGGGCGTCGATATGCAGAGATGTGTGAGCCTCCGTCTAAAGGCTAAGGCAGTGAATAATCTTCTGTTAAACTCTCATATGTCGGAATGTGCTCTGTGCATAGCGCCAGACTACGCACGCCAAAACGAAAGACTGGGTGCTCGGGAATAGCCTTCAAGATTCCCATGTTTTGGCGTTCAAGATTAACATGTCGCGTCTCGACGTAGGCTTGGATGAAGGCATTCGAGCTTGCGGCGTTCAAGACCCGACAAGTTAGCCGGAGCGATAGGCAATCGGCAGGATCAGAGAGCTCCGCAATCGAGCAGAGGACTTCAGCAGCTAATGTGAGAAGTTGTGGGGCCATTTTTGTAGTTGATGGACAGCTAAAGGCGTATAGGAAAAGTGATGATACATACAGAACGCGTCACGGATTGTGTTGATATCTGAATTAGAACCAATAGATAAGGAAACAATATGGGCACTCCTTAAAGTCTTGTTCTGCTTTTTCTTCGCAACCATGATGTGATTGGTAGCCTCTGACTAACCAGCAGCTTACCCTACAGTTAAATCCAGTCCATTGCTAGCTGATGAACCCAACACCATAAGGCCAAATCGAATGGTGTCATGAGTAGAGTTTAGGTCTTCTCATTGACTACAGAAATGTTATGATGTTATTTATTGCTGATTGCTTCGTCGTCACCCAGGTTAGGTGGATAGCAAAGCGTTGTGTTGATTTTCTAACGTGGTCCTCACTTAACCTAGAACTTAATTATCTGATTGGCTGCTTATTCTGAAACACAGCTCACCAGCCTCCTAGCCCAAATGAAGCACGACTAAAAGTGTCTCAGCGACCTCTTGGTCCATTAAGACGAGAGTCAGTGGGTGATTGTAATGATCACAATGACTCGGTACATGCCTCAGGCAGGTATCGTGTAGGCCTCAGGCAGACATTCCGTTGATCATCATCCTTGAAGGCGTCACGCTACCCTCCGGGCTGTGCTGTTTTCGGTCTCATGACGCCGGGGGTGGTTTAGCGCCTGATTGTTGTAACTCGCTTACAAGACTTCAAGGCTTTTGAGTACCCTCGGCTATAATCATGTACGCGTTAGATGGGCAAATGGAGCGCGACCATCACCCGAACCCCTCGAGACCGCCGCTTTGGCCTTGATCGAGACCACTGAAACCATCAAATCTCCCAACCCCTCTCCCAACCATCACTTGCCGGCATAAAAGTCCCATCTCCTCATAACTAAGCTCCATCGATCCAGATAAACTCCATCGTGCGTATCCAAATGAACCATCCTGTTGACTGCGCCCGATCGTCATGAGACTAACCAGCAGGCTAGTATCTGTCCTGATGCTCGTCTCGCCATTACCAGATGTCGGCAAACGCGCTGATCCTCGCCCAAATGCGAGTAGAGCAGAGGCCGTGAGAGAGGCATTCCAGTCATCATGGAAGGCTTACTACGACCACGCATTCCCTCATGACAGCCTGCGCCCAATCAGCAACACATTCTCAGATGATAGGTGATTCCCCACATAAGCGCCCCTCAATACTCGTCCACTGACCAGAATCGCAAGGAACGGGTGGAGTGTAACATCTGTTGATGCACTGAGTACTGCTATTCTCATGGAAGAAGAGGAGATTGTGAACCAGATTTTGAGTTACATCCCGAGCATAGACTTCACTACGACGAAAGTAGCCAACCAGCGCATTTCTGTTTTCGAGACTACTATTCGGTACCTGGGCGGCTTGATTTCCGGTACGACCTAGTCATTTGGTGAATCTAGATATTTTGAACGCCGGCTGACTATGAGCTAGCCTATGACCTCTTGAAGGGTCCCATGAAGCATCTTACTACAGACCCCGAGGAAGTGGAGGCTCTCTTATCACAGGCTCAGAGTCTTGCAGACAGCCTGAGCATCGCATTCGAAACCCCCAGCGGTGTCCCCGATGGAGTCATCCTCCTCAACCCGGAGCCGCGTCTCAGCGGTGCGGATCGCAACTCCATCGCCGGGTTTGGCACTCTGGTCCTCGAGTGGACACGTCTTAGTGACTTGACGGGGAACCCAAAGTATGCTAAGCTCGCGCAGACTGCTGAAGAGTATATGCTCCATCCTACTGGTGCTCCTGAGCCATTCCCAGGGCTGGTTGGACATCAGGTTAGCACCAAGGACGGCAAGTTCTTGGATAGCAACGGGGGATGGGGCGGCGGCACGGATAGCTTCTACGAGTACCTGATCAAGATGTATCTGTACGATCCGAAGGAGTTTGCAGAGTATAAGGATCGATGGGTGCTTGCTGCCGACTCGACTATAGAGTACCTCGCATCGCATCCGACCTCGCGGCCGGACCTGACATTCCTCGCGGGATACTCGGGAAAGCACATCAACACGGGTTCGGGCCATCGTGAGTATTCCAGGAGACCCAAAAAATTTGTATGGATATTGACACATAATTCTTAGTGGCTAGCTTTGCTGGAGGCAACTTTATCCTCGGCGGCATCCTGCTTAACGAGGACAAGTACGTCGACTTTGGCCTCGAGCTTTCCGAGTCATATTACGAGACATACTATCAGACTGCCAGTGGTGTCGGTCCCGAAGGCTTCCGCTGGGTCGACAGCGCGCAAGAGTTGAACGCCGACAACGCAGCGCCCCCAGCAGACCAGGCCGAATTCTATGAGAGGGCCGGCTTCTGGGCCACATCGCGCGGCTACATCCTGCGGCCGGAAACCATGGAGAGCTTGTACTACGCGTACCGGGCCACGGGCGACCCCAAGTACCAGAAGATGGCCTGGATGGGCTTCCAACACATCCAGCGAGCATGCCGCGCCGGCAGCGCCTACGCCCACCTTCGTGACGTGACCAAGGAAGACGGTGGAGGCCATGGCGACTTTATGCAGAGTTTCTGGCTGGCTGAGACGCTCAAGTATCTGTGGCTGATCTTTGCGCCTGATTCGATCGTCCAGGTGCAGGCTGACATTTCGAATGGGTTTGTGTTTAATACCGAGGCGCATCCGATCAAGATTCGTGGATGAAGTGTAAGTATGAAGGCCAGAAATGTTTCTTTTAGTGTCCGTTTCGATATGAATGGATGAAATGCTATGTTTGGAACTTGCTAGTTTTCGAGATGTCCTGAGTATTAGAAACCGCTATATTGGACACGTTATCTCATATCGTCATCTCATACCGTCAATCTAGTGCCACCTGGGACCATGGTGGTTTGATTGGCAACGGGTATTCCCGATCCAACGCGAAAAACCAGTACAAAAACAAAGCTGCTACTATAAGCACCATGACTGGTGCAACCACAATGAGCACCACGTTTCTGGTCCGAGGTTCTGCCCCGCTGTCTTCTGACTCGACGTCTTCTGAACCAATCTCTTGGATGATTTCTATCTCATCGTCAGAAGCCAACACTCCCCGAATCTCACTAGACGTCTCAAAGTCTAGGTAATCAAGCCATTTTGCCCGACGAATGAGCCTTTTCCTCTCTCTCGCCGACTCTACTCCGAGCCCCTCAAAGACTTCTGTCGAATCAGGAGTAATTTTTTTGTGCTGCTGCCCGAGAAGCGACGACTGCATCAAGTGCGCCAAGGTGATGATGAGCACATGGTCTTTGGAGATTTTGTAGTCCGGGAACACCCTGCTAAGCAAAGCTCGCTCGTCCGTTGAGACTAATCCTAGGAGCGCGAAGATCCTATCTCGCGGGTCCTTGCATTTCGAATTGCGATGATCAACGAGTAAATCATAGAGTGGCTGCAAAAATTCTGGATGTTTATCAACATGGCGTCCCATAACCAATGGCAAAGCTTTGAAGGCATTTTCCGCGCCGACTCTGTCGTTGAGTTGATCCATGCTTCGAGTCTCGTCGATGCCCACCTCCATACACAAAATAGTCTTGAAGTCAAGCCAGTTCATTCCTGTGTTACTGCAGTACAGCATGACATCTTTGCCAAGTAGGAACTCTTGGATGACCCAGAAGCGAGACCAATACGGGCGATTCGCAAGGTCCGCAATTGAATCATGGAAGTCGATGCCATCAGAATCTAGAGTTCTAATGGGCTCATGTTGGGGTATTTGATCCCAGAGGTGTTCGGGTAGTGTTGGAAGACCCAGCCAAACAGACACGAAGCTAGCGTTTGCGTAAGTCTGATCCATGAGGCTGACTTGGGCACTCCGTTCATCGGTGTCGTTTTGGTTGATACATATCGCATCCGCCCACAGGTATTCCACACCCGCATTTCGAGCGTGACTACCAATATAGTGTAGACACGACCATAGATTAAGCCGCACGGAAAATCTCTGGCCGTCTAGCTGGATTGTTTGCGATGGTGGCTCGTCACCCCAAGTGTATGAAACGGCCGTGTACGGAGGGGCACCTGTTCTTCGTACAACCAGGGACCGGAAACTAAGGAAATTGTGACTCAAAATGATGGGCTGAAGTAGTCTGAGCTCATGCCGCTTCAAACTCCGCTGATATGTGAAACCCATGGGATGTATCTAGGTGATACTTGCGCAGTTGATGCGTGTAGTATTAGTGAGCGTCAATTGCTGGAGAAGAGCAGGATGTGAGAGTAAGTGCATGAAGAGGGGCCAATTTCGCATCAAATATTGATTAGGCAGATATGAGATCATCATCCATTTTTGGTTGGGCATTGTCGGGCTGCAGGTATGCCATGTGACGGTACGGCTGCAGCTTGAATCGAATCGGAATATTATCACTGCGTCTCCGATCCTCGTACATGGCACCCTGCTGAAGATGATATGAGACGGCAAAAAGCTGGAGTGTATTCCGCAGATCCGACAAATCACGACCGAAATTTAGTTTGTAGTTTTTAAAGAGTAGCCTGTCGAAAGAAAACTCTGTTCATTGCATGAGCTGCGATCTAAACATACGGTCGGTTTCAGCGTCTTAGCTTCAGGTCTACATCCAAGTCTGACCACCACGGGATTTGGAGGAATAAGTGCAACTCCCAAAAGAAGACCATGGTTGATGGGGTCGAATTCATTCTTTGGGCTTGATATGGTTTCCGTTTGCTTTGATTATAAATCAGTATCACCAATACATAGTGTAGAAGAATGATGTAACTCACTCTGCCCTAGCCCCAGCACCATCTCGTCTCTGCCAACGACCTCCTCCGCATTTTTCGCCCTCCACGGCGCAAGAGACAGTTTCCCAAGAACAGCGTACTTGACAGCACCCCCAGCCGCAGGAATGTTGTTGGCCAGGCCGTTCTTGTTCGCAAATGCCAGAGTCGCAAACTTGATGGCCTCCTTGTACGCAGCGGGGATGCCAAACTTGTCGCTGACGGAGAGCGCGAGCCCGTGCTTGGCGATCTCGGCCGCGAGATCCTTCATCAAAGTGGCATTTCTCGTGCCGCCGCCGGATGCAATAACGCGCACGACGGACGTCCGGGGCAGGATGAAGTCGACGAGGCTGCTTGTGATGGCCAGAGCTGTGAATCTGGTCAAGGTGGCGAGGATGTCTTCTGTCGAACTTGCAGCGTATTTTTTAAGAATCGCATCGGCGTAACTAGCTCCAAAGTCTAGTCGCCAAGCCGAACGAGGGGGCTTTCGCGTAAAGAAGTCGTGGGTTTGGAGCTCATCTAGCAATGTCGTAATGATGGTACCCTTTGCAGCCAGCTCTCCGTCTTTGTCGTATCCACGGCCTGTTCTAGCCTTGACAACGTGATCAATCATGACGTTACCAGGGCCAGTATCAAAGGCCATCATCTTGCTTCGATCCTTGTCTGCTAGCTGCAAGTTGGCAATGCCGCCAATGTTGAGTGTCACAGTTGGCCCGTCGTTGCGGAAGGCCACAAAGTCAAGATACTGCATCAGGGGCGCAGCTGAACCGCCAAGGGCATGATCGATGGGTCGAAATTGCGTTACAGTATCGACGTCTGTCAACGCGGCGACGACACCGGACTCTGCAATGAAGAATCCACAAGCATAAGCGCCGTTCAGCCACAGGTCCGGCAGGCTCTTGTTACCACTCAGGATGTATTCACGCTCCTTGATCCGGTTCGGCGGCTCCTGGTAGATGGTTTGCCCATCGTACCCAATGACGTAAATATCTTGGGGCTTCAGATTATTTCGCGCAATCAGCTCATTTGCTGCCTCTGCATATAAAGCACCGGCAACGTAATTCAGCCGAGTCATCTCGAAGATGGTAAGATCATTGTCAAAAGCTCGTAGGATTTGAGGCTGCAGCTCCAGTGGCCAGTCTACAGTCAAGCCATCGACGTACTCTGGGCGGGAGGGATGGCCATCCTCGGCAAGGGCTATTTTGCAAAGAACGGCATCTACGCCATCGAATGACGAGCCGCTGTTCAGGCCGACAATGTAGACCATGATGTGAGGGTGATGCGCCGTTGTGGAAGAAGACTAAGAGATGTACCGGTAACAATGAGGTAGGAGTGACTTGTATGCTCATTAAGAAATGAAGAGGAAATCCAGACATTAAATCTTGAACTTTGTAACATGTCCTCGAGTTCTATGCTGCCCTGTTGTTTGGTTCTGGGGCAAATACAGGAAACTTGCCCCGCCCTCTCTGGTGAGGTATCACGCGAGTCGTGTTCCGTCGGAGGATCCCCCGACGCATCCACTTCACTAGTTTTAGCACCACCACAGACATGGGGATGGTGGAGATTGTGTGGAACGAGATGTCTTGACATGCGGAGAATGCTGGCTCGCTTGACTCATAGTAACCGAGGTCTCACTCGCTTAATACAGGAGTGCCTTTTCGGATGATGGCTAAATGCCATGGAGGAATCACGGATCTGAGAGAGAGAGGGCCATGAAAACCAGTGATTAAATTAGTCAAAGTCTAATCAGGTCAATAACCACTGAAATTACTCGAGTATTGAACTACTGGCATGGGCTTGTGGCAAACATTTTAGGTATTCCAATTATGAACGTATTTCACTGTTTCTACTTTGTATATCCCGTGATTTAAGAACTATCCGCATGTAGACCAAATCCGTAAATCAGGCGAGTAAACCAGCAAGCAAGGCCTTCAGCTTGTCTGTGTCATCACCGAACCTCTTCATGGCATCAGCCGACTTCTCCACCGCGCACGCGTCAGCATTGAACGCCCATCTAAATGCTGATTCATCGTTGATGTAGGAGACCTCGGCGAGAGTCAAATCTTTAGCTGCGAATCGTTAGTAATTCATTCATAAGAAAGCTGAAAGACACATACCGCTCTGGGTTGTCAACTTGGCGACGATGGGTTCCGTCTCCTTCTCAACTGCCTCGAGAATGGCCGGCGCTGCAGTGAGCAAATCGATGCCGGCCAAGTCTCGAACCTGATCGACATTCCTGAAGCTTGCTGCCATGACCTTTGTCTTGAAGTCATACTTGCGCAGATAATTCTGAATCTTTGATACCGTATCAACACCCAAATCTCCCTCAGCGCCGTGCAACTTGCCCCAGTCGGCAATGCGTCCAACATACGGCGCAATGGCATCAACACCAGCCTCTGCAGCGGCAATAGCCTGGACAAGGCCAAAAACCACAGTCACCAAGCAGCTGATGCCATGCGCGCTCTGCAAGATCCGAGCAGCCTGGATTCCCTCCCAGGTGGCGCTGATCTTGATTCGGACCTTCTCCTTGGGAATCCCCTCTTGCTTGTAAAGGTCGATGATGCGGAGAGCAGCTGCTACAGTGGCCTTGGTGTCGAAAGAGAGCGTAACATCAACCTCGGTGCTAACCTTGCCGGTGAGCTTGTAAATCTGGGTTCCGAACTGGACGGATAGGAAGTCAACTGCAGAGGACAAACGCTCGTCCTCTGAAACTGATGAGGGCAAAATCTTCGCGTATGAGACAGTTTTTGAGATTAAAGCCTCATATGAGCTGTTCTGGGCAGCCGCATAGAGGAGACTCGGGTTTGTAGTTCCTTCAGATGCTTGAAATCGGGCAATCTCTGATCCGTGTTAGTGATTGGGCTTTGATACACAAGTATGAGTCTACTTACTGTCGAAATCAGCCGTGTCTGCAATCAAAACTGTTCCAGCGTCTTGCAGCTGTTGAAGGGGTCCGGAAGCCATCATGGGAATTTTGACTAGGGTGTGTTGATGCAGAACAGTGCCGTTACAACAGTGTGAAGGATCGACATCCACAGCTCATGAACCAAAGGCAAGATTCCGATATATATGACTAGTTATGGCCCTGATGTTCTGTCGTGAGGAAATATTTCCTAACCACGTGTTCCTTGCATAGGCATGCGAGATCAAGAGGAACTAAGACTCGTCCCACGAAATGGGATGACCCATGAGGAGCGGGGGATGCTCCGACGGCGGCTTCCCCGAAACTGAGGCCCACAATCCCAACTAGCGTGACATCGTGTAAACGACACTAAACTCGATCTTGGACGACTTCAGAATTGGACATATGACCCATACTAGTCTGTCGGAGCATCCCCCGACACCTTGGCCAACGCCAGTGGCACGTCAAGTTCATGCAAAATTCCCCACGTTTTTCTCCGCGCAAATGTGCAAGCTGCATGATTCTCCCCACTCCCTTTCGTTTAGACGCTCTTGCTACCCCAGAAAACCTCCTCATTTCTAATTCGTAAAGAACCCGGGGACCAGGTTTGGCAGCAGGAGACTTTTAGTTTGTCGAGTTGATCAGGCCACCTTGTGTCCGTGGGCTGAAAGGTCTCGAACTCAGTGCCGGGACTACTGACACACATGACGGGTTCGACCTACGAGTGGCCAGAAGTCGAAGCAAGGCCTATATGCCGTGTTAACGCCGGCGCCTGCTTTTGTATAAATCGATCCTCTTCCAACCGTCGAAATCCTGGCTTCACTCCTTCTGCATCTCACTCGGACTAGCAGTGTCTAGCATCATAGTCTTTGTATCTCCACTCCTATTCTCCAGCGTCTGCAAGATGGGCAGATTCAGCATCGACTTCAAATCCAACAAGTGGGCCATCATATTTGTGGTGTGTCCACCTTCGGAGCCCTCTGCTATGGCTACGACCAAATCTACTACACCGGCCTCTTGGGCATGCGACCCTTTATCAACGACTACGGTACTACGACCGACTCCGATGGCAAAACTGCCTTGACAACCTCCTTTATATCTCTCACGGCATCCATCATTTATGTTGGAGAACTGCTCGGTGCGCTCATGGCCGCGCCCATCAATGATCGATGGGGCCGCAAAGCCGTCTTCTACTGCGCTTCGGCATGCATTACTGCCGGTGCGATTGTGCAGTTGACGGCCCACGGCATCGAAGGGCTGATCATCCTCGGCCGCATCCTTATCGGCCTCGGTATTGGCCAATTCACCGTCACCAGCCTTCTATACATCGGCGAGGTCGCTCCTGTGGCGATTCGCGGTCCGGCTTTGATGATGTTCCAGTTCATGCAGTCGTGCTCACAGTTGGTCGGCTCTGGTATTACCCAAGGAACCGAAGCCATCCCCAATAAGAACTCGTACTTTATTCCCATGGGTCTGCTGATCCTCCTACCCGGGCTGATGGTACTCTGTCTTCCGTTTACGCCAGAGAGCCCTACGTGGTACATGATGAAGCGACGCACCCCGCAAGCAGAGGCATCCCTGAGGAAGATCAACCGTAGCACGCCCGCGTACGACCCGACCCACGATATGAACGCTCTGAACGAAGCCGTCAGGCAAGAGGAGCTGAACAATGCCGAATCCAGCTGGGCCTCGCTTTTCAAGGACCCCATTGAACGTCGAAAGCTCTTCTACTCCTGCGGGGCCATGGTGGCGCAGCAGATCAATGGCATCCAATTCTTCTACTCCTACGGCGTCGTATTCGCGCAGTCCATTGGCATCAAGGAGGCTTTCACCATCTCTTTGATCACCAACGTCCTCCAGGTCATCTCGGTTGCCGTCTCCGTCCTTCTTGGCAACAAGATTTCGCGTCGGAAGAACCTCTGGGTCTGCAGTTGGGGCATCTTTGGTGCCTTGGTCGTTGTAGGTGGCCTCGGCACCAAGCGTGCGCCATTCCCCACTGGCATCAGCACTGCCATCGTTGTCTTTTCCTACATTGTCATTGTATGCTTCAACTTCTCGCTCGGACCCCTCGCCTTCACCATCGCTTCGGAAATGGCTGTTGGTCGCAACAGGAACAAGATCATGTCGTGCTCCATCGTCACCTTCTTCTTCACCGTCTGGGTCATCGCGTTCACGTCGCCCTATCTGTACTACTCAGCCAACCTGGGACCAATGCTTTGCTTCGTCTACGCTGGGACGACCATGATCACTCTGTCATACGTCTGGTTCTGTGTAGGAGAAACAAGGGGACGTACGCAACAGGAGCTTGAACGGTTTTTCACCGATAAAATTCCTGTCCGAGAGTGGGAGCATCATCAGTTTGAGGACCTACAGATCGAGGAAAAGAATACCACCAAAGCGGACGGCTCTTCTCTCCAAGTCGAGCATGTTTAAGCAAACCCCTGCTAGCTAGTACTTCATAGCTATTGACAAGTAGTAGCAATAGATCTCAGGATGAATTAATTTATTTTCCACAGTTCTTAATGCTGAGTAAAATTCCCAGCCATGATCATATCCATCAAACTGACCCAGCAGAATATGGTGTGGTGGCGATATTAAAATTCTGCCTCTCGTTTCGCAAAATCGCCAAGCTCATGTCAATTTTTAGCGACTTGACAGGCGAGCCCTCCAGCATTAGTTCGGCCCGGTTCAGCAGTTCATCCAAGTTACCAATATTCCTAAATATCGGAAACAAGGAGGTAACCGATTTGACTTGGAGAAGAACGAGATGCGCAGCGAATAGAAGTTGAATGTCAATCCAACTGTGGTACGGCAAGCGCTCGGTATTGCCAGACTCCCAAAGGCCGTATGTGAAGTGGATAATCAGCGCCGCGTTCTCGATGCAATCTCGACAAGACTCAAGAATCCAGGGCTCTTGGTTTGAATGAAGATTCCGGTTGTCTGGTGGTCGTACTGTGTATTCCATGTCCTTGTGGAGGAAGAAATAAAGCACGGGGCGGTGGAGGAGGAAAACGCATGAAGAGTATCGAATGGCGATCTCTCTCTTCAGAGGAAGCATTGTGTTAGAATGACCGCGACAGGGAATTCTGAGGACATACCAAGCGAAGCGACATGTCTGGCATATACATGCTTAATGTGGTAGTGTCACGACTGAATTGTTGATTATGGGGCCTTGACCGATACCAGCGTGATAAATCGTCAGCGAAGCCACTGACGATATCGGCGAGTTCATGTGGCTGCGCGTACGCCTTGTTGGGACTGTAGAGGTGGTGGAGGGTTCGATTGAGATGGCATCTCAGCCACATGTGGTTCTCGATCGCGTTCCGGTCAATGGATTCAATCCAGCCCGCAGCTTGCTGGCCTTCACTGTTGATTGTTGCAAATGCAGAGCTTTCTAGGTAATCGGGTAGTAGTGAAGGGCAGGATTTTGAGGCGAATCCGTCGATTTCTGTCAAAATGTCACTACATCACAAATTAGCATCTATTTGCGCCCAAGCCAGGTTGTCCAAACCTTTCAAGGATAAAGTGTAGTCTAGCGAACCGTCGCACAGATCTTTTCGACTTTTCTTAGCAGAAAACATTTGGGGTTTATGGAAACCGCTTACTCGTGTCCGGGGTGCTTCAGCGAGTATCCCTTGACCGCTGGATCAATAGATTGCAGCAGGCCTAGGGCATGGAAAGGTCGTGCCCAAAAGTAGACCAAGCAACACGCGGTGAGCAGGACCAATGGGACACGCTCCTCATCCGGAAGCGATAGAAGCACCCACTGCTTCTGAAGCGCAATGACGAAAGCGTTCGCAGACAAAGTTCTCGCTGAAGAGTCGTCTCTCATCATGTCATCCGCCGCTGAGGCCGTTGCAAGGGAAAGAACCAGTAATTGGGGGATTGTAAGTCCCTCAAACGTTATGAAGGGTTCGTCATGATCGGTGTTGGAGGAGATTGATTCTGTGTGAAGGCTGTCTAGAACAGTGTCGTGACCTAAGATTGTGCAAACATCGAACAGTTCAGAAATGAGAATCGGTAGAGTGCAAAATGAAGCGGAGTCATAGAAACGGCCAATGGCATCGACGATCTCCCGCAACAGCATCTGAGGAGCTTCGTGGTTGGTTTCTAGCAGTATCTTGTCTGCAGCATCAGATTCCCTGAGATATGTTGTCGACACCATCTCTGGAAGCGTCAAGTTCAGCCTGATTCTCGGCCAACAGTGAAGCATCTTTTGGGCAGATGCTGTATGAAGGTCTGGGATGGTGGTGAGTTTCGGGCCTCGGGCTCCCTGTGATGAGGCCCTGAAGGGCCCGTCTCTATCCATGGCATTGCGATTCCCGCCCTCCAAGGCCTGCAGGCGAGCTTCGACCTGGGTAAGACGTGAAAGAACAGAAGCATCCCTGCCAATTATCAGAAATTTACCGTGGCATATGGGACAATCTAAGAGGACCTACGTCTCAAGGCTGGTTGGCGTGGGTCTGTACGTGCACTCACGACCAGCAACCCTGCAATGGCTGCAAGTAGGACGGATGCCGTCGCATCGCGACTTGCGAAGCCGGCAGGTATCGCAAGCCAAATTGGTTTTGGATTTAGGCGTAGCCATCTGTCGTATAAACGTCTTGCTATGGGTCAGTTGAAGTTGCGCTTGGTGTTGTGGACTACTAGATTGAAGAGGATGCACCGGCGCGGCATAACGTGGGAGCCGTGAATCTAAAAAACATCTAGGGCGAGCTTTTAGTCAGCCACAAGTGCCAGTCGACCAGACAGCATTAGAGTGAACTTCATTCATAACAACAATTGCTCATATCTTGTCTATACCCATTAGCCTACTTCCTTGCGGCAAGTTTCCTTTCTGATTCCCTTCGTCTATCGTCTATCTCTTGGCGAGCTCTTCTCATCTCTTCTACCCGTTCCCTTCTCGCTTCCAAATCCGCTTGCAGTGACTCCTTGCGGTCTCTCTCTGCTCGTACCCTATCTTCTGCAACTCGCTTGATCTCATCCGCACGACACCTCACTTCTTCTATGTCAGTGAAATTCTTGTCTCGTGGTTTGTCGCCTTGCCTCGTTCCATTGTGGTCCTTCGTTTGCCGCATTTCTCTTCGGGAATATGCAGACCCCCAGCGGTACGGCTGTGGAGAAATTGTCTGGCAGGGCCCTGTGACGGTGAATATTTGATGTGAAAATGTAAAATGCCACTTGTAATTGTAGGGGTTTTTGGGCTGCGCTGGTAGATATTGGCGATCAAAACGGCGTCGCTGTTTTCTGTCGCCAAGAGTAGCGTAGGCCGATTGAAGCTGCATGAAGTCGTGTTGGTGGTATTTCTTGATTTTGTGCTGGGAGGAGAGGCACTCACCAGTTGGAACTCGGCTGTCGACTCAGGTGTGTCTCCGTTCTTGTCGGGGTGCTTTAGGTGCGCGAGCCGCCTGTAGGCGGATTTTATAGTGGCCTCATCCGCTGTATACGGTACTCCAAGGACGGCATAATAGTCAACGGAACATGAAAGAGGGGCCATGGTGGGCTGCAAGTGGTAGAGATACCGTGGGATTCGTGTCTTGCAGGAGTTCTTTACGAGACTGGCAGTTTGCGCATGATTGTCTGACGTGCTGTTGTTGTTGTTATTGTTTTTTTCCTGCTGCAGCAGGGTGGCCTTTTGTTCTTGGGGAAGTGTGGCGTTGGCGGGGCAGTGTAATGTTGTTTATTATCGTGGCATAATCGGCTGACCTTGGAGGCGTGTTTCAGCTCGTAATTAATAGCAAGCTGCGAACCAACGCGACTTGTCCATTGACGCTGCGTCAGCGTGCCACAAAAGAAAAAAGGGAGGTGGGACGACGCAGAATCCTGGATCCTGGATTTGCATTGGATGGTGGAGATGATGGGATAAATTGCTTCGTCCGATGGCAATGCAGGACAGTTATGCGGGGTGAAAGGGGTGAAACCGGCCGGCATAGGGGAACAGGACAAGATGGGGTGCTCTGTAAATAGTGGTTTATTAGTCATGCTAATGCACATCCATCGCCGGCTGTCCTTGAGAGAATTACTTGCTCGCATGGGAACAGCTCCTACTACGCGTCTCTGTCCACTGACTCTTCCTTGGGGATTACAGGCTTGAAGCGACAAAAACCGACCTGTCCAGTTAAGTTGCAGAACTTCTAGTTCGAGTGCAGTGCTGGAAGTCTGAGGATCCCCCCCTTGTTCGGAGACACTCTGTGATAGGCCTCAGCAGTCTTCCCTCGTTCAGATTAGGCCTAGAGCAATCTCACCCACAAACAGGATCCAACCACCATGTGTCTGTCCTCTTCTTGGACCCTGTTGGTGGCTATAGCGCACATTAATCCATGCAATCTGTATGGAGCTCCTATTTTGCAGATTTCAACAGACCCATATTGGTCTCCACCATTCTCCCAGTTAGTCTTGATCAGGGTGTCAACGCTCACCAGGAAGAGGCTGTGTTGCCACAACCAGCGATGGTTAGGCACATCGGCTCTCTCAAAGGCACCAGGCCAAAAGGTTCGCAACCAAAAGGCCAATTCCGAGCCTTGCAGTATAAGAACTACCCTCTTCCCCTTCAGCGCTACCCAAGAGGCCTTCATCCGCGTCTTTGAGATGTTAGATGACCATGAGCTCCGGGCCGAGTATGCCGGCTTTCTTGATCCTCCCTTGGACACTGCAGAGCCGGAGGCTGCTGCCAAGGATATTCTCTTGCGCGTCACCGGTTTGCCGGCCACAATGGCTGAGCGACCCCACGCGGAAGAGATCAGAAATCTGTCGAAGGTCATCGTAGAAGATGCCGAGGTATGTGGTGAAGCCATGCTCCGTTTCGCCAAGTTGTGCCGGACTAACGAGGTCATGTCACTAGTTGCACTGGAAGGACCAGCCAGAAAAGCTTGGCTCGTTTCTCACCGGAATTTTTGACTGGGATTTGAAGAAGATACAGAAGCTGTTTTCGACACATTGATTGCGAACTTTTCCTCTAAGGTTGATCTGGTCGAGCACCTTGAGAAGTTGCGTCAGCTAATGCAGCCACTGGATGGCGAGCTTTGAGTCTGAGGAATACCTGGTGTCTCGATGTTGTCTATCGCGGCTTCAATGTGCATTGCTTTACCATCATCTGAAGTTTACTATATATCTTGATTTGTCACATCTTCGAGTCTATCTGTCTGCTTTTTTACTGTGTTGAGCAGTTCCTTCATGGATCAGGGCTGTTTTTCCAGGTCGGTGATTAAGACTAGCGTTCATAATTCCTAGAATAGTAACACGGCATGACATTCATTTACGTTACGATCACAATAAGGCATAACATCAACTCGATGGGATTGGCCAATGGAGTTTCCAGTGTTCTCCATCCCAAGTCCCAATTTCCAGCTCAGTCAGCAAATATCGTCCACTCTGATAAGTCACATCCCAATTACGAATAGGCCCTTTGGATTTGGGTATGGTGGATCAGGAACATTGCTTGTGGCCGAATGATATGCTGATGGAGCGAAACTCTCAGTAGCCCATCACAGGTTGAACGAAATTGCAAGTGGAGCAAAAGTGTCAATTCATTTGCATCTAGACCTCAAAACGTCCTCGTCGACTAAAACAGAGCCTCACTCCTCCCCAGCTCGTGCGCTGCATTAAGCCCTTGGTGCTGTGAGCCATCACCCCCCCAACGCGTCAATCCAGAAAGGAATACACAAAAATGCCCCCTGTTAGATGGATGATCTTTCCATAAACCCCAGGGTAGCCATTTTCTAGTTCTGGAGCAGAACGAAGTGGACGATGTACGGCTGGACAATGCGCGAGTTCCTAGCAGCAGGCCCGACTTCACCGTTCCAGGTGTGGGTGGTGATGTTGATGCCTTGTGGGTTCTCACCCTCACCGGTGGGAATCTTGTTCCACTGGAAGATCCAGTTGATGGCGCCTCCAGCAATGGTCGCATTCACCAGCTTGAAATAGCCCGGGTTGAACGAGGGTTCGATCCACGACTTGCCATGTCCCACTTCCTTGGGAATCTGCGCGGTGATGTTCAAGTCGGCATCACCGGGGAGATACTCGTTGATAGGGGGGAGGACGTCCCCAACAACGGTCGTATCGGGGTTGACCTCATCGTTGGCGTTGACACCGTTGTTAGCGCTATTGCCCTTCGTTTTGACAGGGCCAGGGCCAGGGATATCGATGTACTCGATGGGAATGGCGAACGTGCCCAGAGACGTCTGGACCAAGACACTCGAGCTGTTGAAGTGAGGCTGCGGGAGATCGATGTCCAGCTTGTAGGTGGTCTCAAACGCCTTTGCGGTTGGCTTGCCGTAACCGGCACGGAATGCTTCTAGAGAGAAGAGCAGGCCGCCAGCGAGGGGCTCTCGCTTAAAGAAGGGGGTAAGAATCCAGCTGGGTAGCTCGCCCTTGGCCGTGAGCTCGAGAAAGCGGCCAAGGCCGTTGTAGGTGGCCTTGATATCGTTGGAGGGAACTGGGACGGGGGTAGCCATGATGAAATGAGGTTTGAGTTTGATGGATTGATGAAGTTTTGACGGTAAAATGAATGATTGTGAATGAGGATGATTCTTAGTTTTGGGCAGATTGGGAACGGCTCATTTATAGGTGACAAGGTAGGATAAAAAAAGGGAATCGTTTCCATATTTCTTGCATCATCCTGATTGATACTCCGTCATCTCAATGCGGAATCCTCTAGAACAAGCCAAACGTTCACATTTCTCAGCGTCCAGATCAGTCTCGGCCACGCGTCACATTCTCAAAATGAGTCGATGGAGAGTCATGCAGTATTCAGCTGCGCACAAAAACGTTCGCTGCTTTTTGAATGGAATATCGGTGAGAAAACTTGTCCAATTCTAGACCATCACGTTCCAGTCGCCTAGCCAGTCACAGCAGCCACTGAGACGCGGCAAGTAGGCGGCTTCGTCTTCTCTATGGATATGCAGCTAGTCACGCAAGGCGCCCAAGATGGCGTAAAGGATAAGTCAGATCATCGCAGTTACTGCAGTGATGCAATCAGCCACATATTGGCACGATAGACATTCTAGGCTCTTGGACTTAGTGTGTCTCAAGCACTCAGCATCTTCCATACTCAGATGCAGGGGGTGGATTTGGTTTCTAACGAATATTCGCGTAGTGTAGTTCAGTGCTTGCAAGACCCCCTATTCGGGAAATAAGCCTACACGAGCTGCCTGATTTCTCTCGCTTATCATTGTACCCGTTGTCTTTCGAAGCTATGTCCCCAGACTGCGGGCCGACCGCGGGCCGTCTTCGACTGGCGTTGTTGGTGGATTCCGGGGAGCACATGGGGAGCACACCACATTCGTTCTAGGTGAGACAATAGCCCAATAGTTTTAGGTAATACGCACCACGCTGGGGAAACTTTAGCACTGTCAACGTGAATGGGGTCAGCTGTGGACATGAGCTATCCAGCCGTGTCTCAGAGGGACGGCGAGCGATGGAGTTGCCACTGGTCTAGACCTATGCCGGTATTGAGCTATACAATATGGCGGCGCCAACAATGCGCCTCTTGCATCTCCCGTGTCACCCGAGTATCGTATTGTACGAATTACTACTTGCCAAATAAGACATGCAAAAGGCGACATTCGAAGGGTCAGCCACGCTGTTGAACTCAAGTAGTCGCCCCATCTTACATTACCTAGGTAGCCAACTGCCCCTTCTTTGTGGGCATTCCTCAGGTCAATCAAAGCAATAGCCTATTGAATGACACAATTGAGGAGGAAAATGATGGGAATCGATATCCACAAGGAAGACCCAAAGAAGTCCTGGTACACGCGACCATAGCTATCAGAAAATACGTAATCGCGCCAAGCTCTTCTACGTAGATTACTGGAATCTCATTTTTTATTCCCTTGCTTATCGATGCGAAGGTCTTATCTCTGGTTGTCAGAGGCGTTCAATTCCCCTTCGACATATAATTTGCCTCTGTAAACAAACACGAATTGCCCTACGCCACCGTTAAGCCACATGACCAGCATCATGATCTCTAAACATCCACATACCCGACTTTCCAAAAGTCGTGAGAGCATGGCATTCCGAACCCTGATACTAGACAAGTTCTATTGTTCAGCGTCATAGAGCTCTACAAGTACCGTTCAGACTCCCTAGTGGCCACATATGTAGGAGCGTCTACACGAAGGAGGAGATTGCAGATTAAAAATTATGCTAGACCTTACTATACCGTTGAGATGGCTCCCGACTCGTCAGATTGGAATTAATGCTTTATTTAACATCTCTTGCTATTAGTTTGGTTTCGTGTGACAAAACTTAGAGCCTTAGACAAGAGGAGGTAGCTAGGGAGCTTGGATTGAAGCGTACGAGCAAAAGTGCAGTAGCCTTGTCCTCATCTATGGTAGTGAGAAAGGATCAATAGTTACTACGATGAAAGGGGAAATTGCCGACAGGCCATTTTATCCGAAACAATTAAGGGTGCTCGATTCAAGTTTCTTGTGTGACGAAATGCCGGATCAAGCGGATTCTGTTGCATTAGCGCTGACCGCATATCATGGTCAGCTTACTCGCACCCTCCACGTCAGCAGTATATCATGTGCTGTATTCCTTCGTGGTCACTGCTACATAGACCCTGAGTTGCCCAAACAAATATTTTGCTGATGATATAGTGAATTATCTATATAGATGGCGCGGCGCCCTTTGATTACTCCGTGTTGCCTCTTTTGAAGATGACGACCAAAAGCGTGGCAGATCAGACAGTGGCCGTCATCGGCGCAGGTAAGCTTTGCACCTTTTGAGAGCTACCAGAAGCTGAGCAGAGCCACCTAGGACCGACGGGTCTGTCCATGCTTAAGACACTTCGTGAAGATGGATTCAATGCCACGCTTTTTGAGAGGCGGAGCAGGGTTGGCGGATTGTGGTCCTACACAGACGACGAAAGCATGACGACAGCTTTGCGAAGTATGTCATTTCGAAGGAATATTCTGGATATACTTAACTAATAGCATCAGGCACCAGTGCAAACATCAGCAAGTATACATGCGGCTTTACGGACTTCCCAATGCCCGATCGTGAGTTTCCATCCGACACTCTGGAGGGCCTGCTGACCATCGTCATCGTCAACTTCACAAAGACTATCCTCCATTTTTGAGTCAACAGCAATTACAAGAATTCATGGAGTCATATAGTACGAATTTTGGCCTTCAAAAGCACATCTCATTCCGAACCAACGTGACAAAAGTCGAGCGTAATGCGGACGACACCAGATGGCGGATAGAAATGACGATCGATGGCACGCCTGCCATAAGGGAGTTTGACAAGGTTGTCTGTTGTCATGGGTATCAAACTCAAGCCAGAGCGCCGAAGTTTCCAGGTCAGGAAGAATTCAAAGGCCGAATTTTGCATGCGCAACAGTTCCGAAGGTAGGGCGAATAATATTTGGCCTGCACTCTCACTAACTGGGATAGGCCTGAGGACTTCGAAGGGCAGAACGTTGTCTTCGTCGGAATGAGCGCCACTGCGAGTGACATCATCCCACTGGTCGTTCCGCACGCTGCCAAGGTATACGTGTCTCATCGTCGTGGCGCCTGGATCTTTGGTCGCTGGCGAAATGGGCTTCCTACGGACTTGCTGGTTAACTACTCACGCCGCCAAATGGGATACGTCGTGCAGAGCTGGTTTCCAAACTTGAGCGCGAAGCTCAGCCAGATGGGTACAAAGTTCTTAATGAAGAAGTATGGGGACCTCGATCCGTCTTGGCGACTGCTAGAGAATACGCCGGCTCTTTCTCTGGCCTTGAGTGCGTGCCTGGACGTGCTTCTGGACCTTCTGCGAGATGGAAAAGTCACCTCGTTGCATGGCATCGACTCATTCCCCGGAGGGAAAAATATCCGGTTCACAGATGGTACTGTACTTGATGATGTCGATGCCGTTGTCTTCTGTACGGGATATCGTGCTGATTTCAGTATCATTCCGTTCGTCCAACACAGCGCACCAAAGGCAGACAGTCATGGGAATGCCTACGGTGGCGCTCCGATTCCGCGTCTCTACATGAATATGTTTCCGCCAAACTATGCAGACAGCATGGTAGTTTTGACATCTTCGACCTATGGCAAGAACAACGGGTTTTCCTTCGCTGATGTCATTTCCATGGCCATCAGCAATGTCTGGCGGGGAGTTAGCGCAGACATGATTCCCTCGCCACGCGAAATGGAGCGTGCTATTGACGCGCATCACGAATGGATCGCGCGTCGCTGGACAAAGGAGAGCACTACCGACGTCTGTGCTGTCAAGCAGTGGGAGTTCCAAGGGTTCTTGCATGATGCTGCAGGTACAGGTCTTGAGAACCTAGGCTGGGGATGGAGAGGGTGGTGGACGTGGTTGACGGACCCGAAGATGAACTATTTGATGCGCCATGGTGTTGAAACAGCGTACGCTTTCCGATACTTTGAGACGGGGAAGAGAGCCACGTGGCCTGGTGCCCGGGATGCAATCATACACACAAACAAGCTGGTGAAGGAGCTGAAGGCAAAGAATGTAGCCGAGGCTAAGAAGAAAGCAGCGGGGGGTTCTGGTTTCACAGCGCAGTAACAAGACCATAGATTCTCCGAGTCATGAAAGACCCGCTGGGGAAGAATTGTACTGAGCATTGAGTTGACTGTCGGATTTGAAAACTTTCATGTATTACAATTGAAAGCTAGAGGACTAGGCAACCTCCCCCGTAGGGACCGTTTGGAAGGCAAACCCAGACAACGACTAAGTAGAGCAGAATAACCAATATCCGAATGATCCGATGGCCTCACTGTTTTATCAGCAGCGCTCGTACGGAGTGGAGTCAACTCGATGTAGTTCTATGCCACTGGACCGTCGAAGTTTTAACACTAAAACTGGATAGTGTAACTTAATGCATGGCTCAAAGAAAACGTTGCGATCAGACTAGTCCAGAGCGAATTGGCTTTTACAGATCAATAAGCACACGCGTAAAGGTGAGGCACCTCGTCGTGTTCTATTCGTCTACGACAAAATTTGTTCCCAAAGGCGAAAACATAATATTTAATTTGCATGGTGCTGCCAGATGTGAACCAAGGATTGGTTATAGGCCGTTGATCTTCGTGGAGAATGGGCAGGGTCAGTATGGTAGTCGATGATCTAATATAAACTAATGTTTTCGAAAACCTTATTTCCTGCAGAAAACGATAGTCTAAGCATCAGGCAATGTTGGTAATACCAGTCAATCGGTTGACAACAAGGGCCCGGAACCCCGTTCAAGTGCGTGGCTAATCAGCGTCAGGGCCGAAGGACGGACGAAAACCTTGTGGCTAAACTAAAATGAGCAGGGAAGTCCGGCTTTATCGATGTCCGTACGGAGTAAAGAACTTACAAGCTACCCAAACGCACCAAAAACTTTGTCTCGCAGCCTTGTTGAGATGTACGTATATGCCGCCTCTGGACTCCCGGAACATGGGATCTGTAATTAGGTTGGACGATGCTATTGTTTTGTGGTACGTAGCTTGAACAGGGTATTCTGTCTCGTTACTAGATGTAAGATTCTAACCTTAAGGGGTTATGAAAATACAGGTATCTATATTACGCATCCCCTCTACTCTTCGTTGTCTCGAACAAATGAGGCTGACCTATAATTTCTTCTTACAGAGACTGGGCTTTAACTACGAGCGCTGTCTCATGCTCAGCCATGGCTCCATTAATTGACAATAACACCGCTGGGTCTCTACTTATTGAGAAATTCACGGAAAACATCAGGAACAAAGTCATTCTCATCAACGGCACTTCTGCTGGGAGTATTGGAGCACTCTTCTGCGTTGCAATTTCCAAAGCGAGGCCGTCGCTTGTGATCCTTGCTGGACGAAATGCTGTGTCATTGCAGAAAGCCGAGGATGAAATCAATGCCATCGACCAAAATGTTCAAACACGGCCGCTCATCATCGACCTTGCTTCCTTTCAGAGTGTCCATGCGGCGGCTGCTCAGGTGAACTCCCGGGTGGACGTACCACACATCGACTTGCTAGTCGATAATGAAGGAATCATGGGCGTCCCTTAATCCAAGATAGAGGACGGGTCTGAGAAGCATTTCGCAACAAACCATCTTGGCCATTTCTTGCTCACGAACCTTGTCATGGATAAGATCCTGGCTTCCCAAGCGCCCCGAGTGGTTATTGTCGGCAGCAATGCTCATAGGTTAAGCCCTATCAGGTGGACGGACTTCCACTGGTCGGTAAGCTACCTATTCATGTACGGTAAAGGGCTAGGACTAATCAATGACTTAGGATGGAAAGCACTACGACAGGTGGAGGGCATACGGCCAGTCGAAGACAGCTAATTCTTTGATGGCTGTGTCTCTGGCCCAAAAGCTGCGCAAGGAAGGTCTACAGGCTTTCTCGCTGAGTCCCGGGGTTTACAATGACTCCAAAATGATGGGAGGTATTGATATCGGCATCGCCGAGATCCTAGAAACATTGTGTAAGTAACGGGATACGCTGAACAGCGCACCAATGTCTGGTATGTTAATTCCGCTTGTGCTAGCTGAGGCCGATGCGATTATGGGCACCAGTATGATGCATCCAGAACAGCAGTATAACTACAAATCTGCTGACCAGATTATTGCAAGGCATGTCTTTTGCTCATTCTGCGATGACATCAAAGGTGAAGCGAACAGTGACCCAGGGATCTGGACTGCCGTAAACTGACGATTGGGAATAGGGCACAATGACAGGTATTTTGACCAGTGTCGCATCGTGGATCAGTACAAGGAAGAAGTCTATCCTTGGGCTATTGGCCGTATCGAGGCGGACAGACTGCGGACTTTGAGTGGGAAACTCATGGGACATGAATTCAAGTACTAATAGAGATCTGCGTTCCCTTAGAAACCCTCCACTAATCCCTCGAATGCAGTCTTGATAGACTATAGGTTCCAGTATATAGCATACCCTGACTTCATTTGGAATCTCTCTCGGCTTACTTCTTGGGTGTGTGTCGCACCGATTTTCGCCACGACCCATTCATCGCATCAATGCAGCGAGGGCCCTTCCGAGTCTTCTTGCCCACCACTTACTCCGCAATGGCAATTCTTTAGCAAATGAACCTCTGTCTAGATTTCAATATATTACATTGCCTCTGGTCTTGTAGTAGTCTTTTAGGTTCTCCAAAGCCACAAAACTCGTCGCGTGCGCCGCCGGCACCACCATTAGGCTCACCATCGAACTCGCCAATTAGGCCACCAGCGCTGCCGCCCGATTCCGCCTCTCAGTTTGAAGCCCCTCAGCTGAGACCTTTCAAACCTGCATCTCTACCTATGACGAATGGGAGAATTAGGTACATCTGCATGGGGATGAAACGTCATTGGATATCAACAGAATGTGGCTGGCTAGGCTCTGATTAAGGCTGGCGCTTAACTGGCCCAACTTGCGCTGTTACCCAACTTAGCTTGGAATTTGCACATTTGGAAAGCCTTACTGATGCATCGTGGCCGATAAAGGCCGCATGCCCGTAGGTGTACATGTCCCCTTCTTCAATCCCCGGACAACCATTTTCTTAACCATTCTTTTAGACTTCTTTTACCAACGACTTCTTTGTGACCAAGATGGCCAACAGCTTGTACTCTGATCTTCAAAATGGCGAGTTTAGACTTCTCAAGGTCTTCTATGACAAGAATCGCGTCTTGTCTTGTAACATGACAGCATTCAACCTCGACTCACATCCTGCATACACGGCACTCTCATACGCCTGGGGTAAGGAGTTGTTTGCTGTTCCAATCTCATGCAATGGAGAAAAGATCAACATATCGCGCAACTTGCTATCAGCCTTCGAAGCGTTTGTAGAATGCCCCAGCCTCCAAACTCCAGAGTGGGTCTGGGCGGACTTCCTTTGCATCAACCAGAAGGATGAGGCTGAAAAGGCTGTCCAAATCCGTGTGATGGACCAGATTTACAAGAAGGCCGAAATTGTTACTATCTGGTCCGGCACGGGTGATGTTAAGACCCAAGAAAGTCTCAGGACTCTTGAGAACTTCGGGTGTATGATTGCTAGGTGCCCCCCGATACGTTCTATGGACTACGTCATGTCCCTCTCCGGTGATCCTCAATGGACGGAGCTAGAACCATTTTTCCGCCGAGAATGGTTCACACGCTCGTGGGTGGTCCAAGAGGTGCTTTTGGCCCAAAAGGCTCGCCTCGTGTGTGGCACTACGAGCATTGACTGGAACCAAGTCATTGGCCTCTACCTCGGTTGTCTCGAGGAAAGCCAGAGCAACAAGGTCATGCTGATTCGACACGAACTGGGATATAACGTCCTGAAGCCGCTCTGTAAGTTGTGTAATGTTCTGTGTACTCGGAATCTCATCTAAAAGAAATTTTCTTAGATGACCTCAGTCGCAAACTGGGCTCGAGATACTACGATCTTGAACTCCTCAATCTCATCCGACAGAGAGTATGCAAGGAACCAGTAGATAAGGTCTACAGCATCCTTGGGCTCATCAACCCCGAGGTCCGCGCCAAGATCGTCATAGATTACAAGATCAATCCCTGGTCGATGTTCATACGACTTGCCCAGGAGCTTCTCAAGCACCATGGACCTGACGTCTTCATCCTCGCTCCTTCAGTTGAACGGCCGCCCGAACTTCCGTCCTGGGTTCCAAATCTTCTGAGTTCGCCGCTCATGACACACGCATGGTACAAACACACGGCTAGCAAGCTTGAAGAAGCCACAGGTGTAGATCCTGAGTACAAAATCCCGGACAAAGCTACATTATTGACTGTCGACGCTCCCGGCATCTGCATGGCCATCATCGGCAAGGTCTACCCTCTTCCTGATCTCAGCGACGGAGTCATAACGGAGTACCATGCAAGAGAGCTCCTCGAAGCTGTCAAGTTTTGCCGCACGATCTGGGCTCAACGAAACCAGAAGTTTAAACTCAAAGAGAACGTTCTCACTCTTATCGGAGGCGTTGTGTCGAGGCGAGAGGGGTTGGAACGCCCGATTATGGACGAGTTTAACGAAATGATTCGGAACCTCAAGGGATTCCTCAACGGCGACATGTTCAACACTCCAAATGCACACTTTATGCAATCCATGATGGACGCGTGGAAAGGGGCGTCTCTTTTTACTACGGAAGACAACCACGTCGGGCTGGGACCCAAGACGATGCAGCGCGGCGACAAGGTCTGGATCTTTTTCAAGGCTTCCACGCCTTTCGTTCTACGCAGCAACAAGGATGGAGTCACGCACCAGTTGCTTGGTCCTGCCTATATTCATACATTCATGGACGGCAAGGCGTTTGAGGCTAAGGATCCGAGGGAGACGTATGAAATTCTGACCATTCAGTAAGCGGGTAGTTACATAGCTGCCGGCTAGAGCTATATCCCAAAGAGAATATTGCTGTGGCAGGGGCGTTGGCGTAATTCTTAGTTTCGGCGGGGCCGATACCGGTTGTCTTCAACACCAAATATTATGAACGAGGCTCTGAAAGCATTTCGTGATGGGCTACTAAGATAGCACCTTCCACGGACAAAGAGGAATTAGGTATACCCCAAGTCCTCCGCCTCCCTGTATACGCCTCTGCATTGGAGTTAGTGGGCTAGAAGCGCGGAGTATTCATTCCCGTCATATTCATCAATTCAAATCCATTACATACAACAGACTAGAATCAATAGATTGGATTAACTGAGTAAAAGGACAAGGCCGGAATACTAAACGGCAGGGCATTGGATAAGAGTCCCGCCAGGGTCTAGTCCACTTTTTGAGGAATCAGCCAAGCTGTGGAGCAGCGAACTCATATTCGGCATAACTAGTAAGCGACAAGGGAGAGATTTCTATTGCCGTATATGCTTTTGCTCTGTTCGCTCCTGGGGGCACTCTCTCATCGATATGAGTCCATTCTCAGCCATCGTCAGTACATATGACCATAGCTCTTAGAAAATACGGGATCCCGTCAAGTTCTTATCTGCAGACTATTTGCATCCATTTCTTGACTCCTGTGCCTCTAAAAACGGAGTCTCAACCCTCTAATTTTGGAGGCGCTTAATCCAGCCCTTCGATTAATCATCGTACGCAGCGACGGTTTCTAGGCGCCGACTCTCGCCGTTTAGTCATATAATAACTGTTATAAACTGTGGGCTTTAACTAGAATTAGTTATTATAGATCTACCCTACTACTATGAACTCCTGCATTAGTTTTAGTACGTAGACTAATTATTAAAATTGAATATTAATAATTAAAATAAGCTATGATTAGTAAGATTTAAATAATATATTAACTATTAAAGGGTGTAGATATATATTTACTAAATAAGAACCTCTATTATTAAGAAGGCCTTCCTCCTCCTGCCTGAGGCTGAAGCCAGACACGCGTGCCTAAGGCGGCCAGTAGTCCTCATCTTGGGAATAGTAGGTATATGAAGCTTAATTATTACCTCCCAAATTTCTTTGTAAGACCGTAATGCCGCTAAGAATAAAAATAAACAGATAAAATTCAGAACTATCCGCTGAACCATTACGGTCATGAAGTTCACCTACACTACTCTGATTCTCGCGGTTCCCTATCGCTACTGTGTCTCTACCTCGGTTAACCTATAGTCATCGCGTCTTAACACCCGTGACGAGGTCTTCGGCATCCCCCGGGATGGGCTTATAGATCCTGAGGAGCTTAAGGCTCGCTTGGGGAAAAGCCCGCAGAGTACAATCCCGATGAGCGATACTCAGGAATGGTAGGCGCAGTTTAATGGCTCAGCCTTCCTTTACTAACAGCCCGAATATAGGTTTATTTCTACTATAATGAGAACTGGTGTCTACTGTGCTATATATACTACCTTAAACTTAACTATATATGTTCGAAGTTAGGCTCCGAGCTTTCTGGCTATATAGGGTCTGTGTTTGTTGAGCTAGGTGCCATCTGTCGGATGGCTGGGTATGCATACTCGTTTAGCCTGGTTAGAGTGATGCTGAAGATGTATAGGCGTACGGATAATGGTCGTTATGATCCGATTAAGTTTTTCGCATGGCTGGAGACTTATAGCGGATGGTCTGGTCTTTTCCACTAAGAAGTCCCAGGCGAAGAGGGCAGTAAACTGGGGTATGTGACGAAATACTTTACATATGCGAAATGTACCAATTGCGCCTAAGAGGGTAATCCGCCTTGGCCGGATTGAGGGATCTAGAGAAGGGATTTAAGCGGATCAAACTGAGAGGAAACTAGAAACTATTGGAGGATTAATATGCGGAAATAGTATTGCAGTCATAGCTTATTAGAGACATCCAATATCCAATCAACGTGAGTGAGAACATGATAATTTTGTTCAACTCGATTGCGTCAGTAGATATCTGCAATTTCGCGTCATCGCGCCGATATGGACTAACATACGGCTTCTCCAGACTTCGCCAACAATATCTGATCCTCGGAGCTTCTTATGGGAGGGGGGGGGTGGAGGAGAAAGGTTCGCTCTGTTGAAATGAGCATGTTGTATTGATTGAAGAAGAAGAAAAACTAGCGCTAACCAGCGGAAGCTATTGACAAGAAGACATCCACATCTCAGCCACCAATGGATCGGAATAGCCATTGATTGATCCGTCAAACGAATCTCAACACGCTCCATGTCTTTCACCGCACACAACAGGCTGGTCGCTATAAAGTGAATCCGAATCGTTGCGCTGGCTATTGCATTATTTGCCAAGAAGGGGATGATCTCTACTCGCAAAGTCCTGCTCATACTTCCAAGCCTTAAGGCCGTTCGAGCCGTATCCCACCACCAAGTTAAGGTCACAACGGCGATCAAGAGCTCTGAAGGTCCAGTGCTTCCCGCGCTCCCACCAAAAAGAGGGGAACCCACCAAGCCACGCCTTCGGATCGTCGCGTATCTAGGCACTGCACCCAGCACTGTATTGGGGCGCCTATGGATTATTCTCGCGTATCCACGCTCGGGCAGACTGTAGTGAGGAGCCCGTGGGCGTTTATACTATTCTGGTCACCTGATGCAAGAAGCCTTGCTTACGGGCATTGCATTACTTAGCCCTAATGCTAGGCGTTGCTAGAAGTTTCGAAAGCAATGCCCAAACGACAATAAATTTCCCGTGGCCCCTACAACCCTCTGAAAGCAAAGGTAGAAAAAAAAATAGGGTATTGTATGCGATGGCTGAATCTCAACTAGAAAGCAAGAGAAGCCTAACCTGTTTTGTCGTTTCTATATGTTCGTTGCCGTCTCAAGAGTCTGGTCCATTGGCTGAAAAACTTTATTACTAGTGTGACTCAAGGGGCAGCTAATAGCAACCGTTGATCCTGCAACAGCTGATTGTATCTTCTTGCTCAATGTTACTGCAAGCCGGAATTAGGTGGACTGTAACTGCGCTCCCTCCAGAGTGGTGTTCGGCCATCAGGACCGCTTGCATTAATGTCGGCTCCCTTCTCGAGAAGAAGCCTGACCGTGGCTTCATGACCATTCTGTGAGGCCCAGTAGAGTGGTGTTTCGCCATCTTTATTACTTGCATTAACGTCAGCTCCCTTCTCGAGAAGAAGCCTGACCGTGGCTTCATGACCGTTCCACGAGGCCCAGTAGAGTGATATTTCGCTATCTTTATTACTTGCATTAACGTCAGCTCCCTTCTCAAGAAGAAGCCTGGCCGTGGCTTCATGATCACTTAACGAGGCCTAGTAGAGTGGTGTTTCGCCATCTTTATCACTTGCATTAACGTCAGCTCCCTTCTTGAGGAGAAGCCTGGCTGTAGCTTCATGACCGTTCCGTGAGGCTTTGTAGAGTAGTGTTTCGCCATCCGTATTGCTTGCATTAATGTTAGCTCCCTTCTCGAGGAAAAGCCTGGCTATAGCTTTATAACCACTTAACGAGGCCTAGTAGAGTGGTGTTTGGCTATCTGTATCGCTTATATTAACGTCAGCTCCTTTCTTAAGGAGAAGCCTGGCCATAGCTTCATGACCGCTCCACGAGGCCCAGTAGAGCGGCGTTTTACTATGCCTATCGCTTGTATTAACGTCAGCTCCTTTCTCGAGAAGAAGCCTGGCTGTAGCTTCATGACCGCTCTACGAGGCCCAGTAGAGCGGCGTTTGGCCACCCGTATCGCTTGTATTAACGTTAGCTCCCTTCTTGAGGAGAAGCCTGGCTATAGCTTCATGACCCTTTTCTGAGGCCCGTGAGAGTGGCTATCGACCCCCCCTATCTGCCTCCGTGACGCTTATTCCATTCTAGAGAAGCAGTTCAATAATGCCTGTTCGGCCATTATAAGCGGCCTAAGATAGCAGGGTTTGATCTTTATATTCTATAAAGTCTTTTCTATATATCAGGCTATTTACAATGTTTACCTCATTATAGAAGCTAGAAGGTAGATTTAGAAGAGTAGTAATTGCATGTTTATAACCATTAGCTAAAGTAGTGAATAATGCATACTTATATTTCTCTTTTAGAATATAAGTACACAGTTATTCTTTAGGCTATGTGTGGATAAGCTCTGCGAATCCCTTGTCTATAAGAATATAAAGAAGACTTATATTAGGAGTGTATTAATAAGCCTTATACCTTTTAAAGCGATTGATGATAGTAATCTAATCAGAAGTGGAGAACTTGGTTAAAAATTCATTCTAAAGAATCGCACTCGCTATAACATCAGCATAATAGAGTATATAACAGCTGGCATACTCTAAAAATAGGAAATGCTTTAAGATTTCCCCTTATTCGTCAGAGTTTACTATAGAAATGCGCGCTAAATGATAATCTATGTAAGCGCTATAGCATTGCTTAAGCCTCTTATAACTCGGAATCTCCCAGTCAAATCCAAGATCAGGCTAAAGCTTATAAAGACCCTTATCTCTAATGAGAAAGTCATAGATAGACTTATAAATTGTTGAAGGTCATTGAGCAGTAGAAGTATAAGCTTATAGCTTATATAAGGATATTCTTATAAAGAATAATAAAGTAAGAGGTATATAAAGATAAGAGTGTCTTATCAGAAGATAGTTTATTATAGTGTATGATGATAGTATATGATTCTATTGTATGAGGAAATAAGCCCTAGGGGTAGTCCTTCTTTTATAGACAAATTGAGCCGGCAAATATGTAGTCACTAAGACATAAAGTATACCATTAAGAAGCCCAAAAATTCAGCTATTTAGTAGTATTATTTTTGTAATTATATGTCAAGGAAATGCCGAGATATCTTGATTTCAAATCACGGAGGAATTGAAAGCTTTGATTATAAAGCAAAATTGCTTGATTTCAAAGCACGGACTAATATTAGGCCGATTAGCTATGATTGGTTATATAGTGTGAATAGTGTTATTAATACTGTATTTTAGTATATTTAAATAGGATTTTATATAGAATTTTTAAGCTTATAATAAAGCTTAAAACTTAGCTTATTAAAGGAGATATATATATTTATATATTTATTTGGGTTTAACATAAATGAATTAAACTGTTAGCTGCTCTTTAGACTTTATGACCTCCGCTAGCCCTTTTGAGGAGCTGATAATATATCTCTTAAAGCAATTACTAGCATCTGAGCTAGTAATAGTTAGAATATCAGAATCGGCCAGATCCTTAAGTAATAGCTCAGACCAGAGGGCATAGTAAAACTCTTCTGGTCGCAGAGGCCGTTTTAAGTAAAGGATCTAAAGGATGCAAAGTAGCAGGTCTTCTATATTCTTATTATCATGCCTTAGGATGTCCTTAAAAAGTTCACTCAGGCCGCTAGGGATTTCTGCCAGTCTTTTCTACAGAGGCAGTCGACCCTGTCGATCTTCTTTATTAAGAATCTCAACAATAAGGACAACCTATAGGAAAACACTAATAGCTTTCTTAAGAAGCTGGGGTTATAGCTCTTTAATAAGTATAAGGTTATTGATTTAGAGGCGGCTTCTAATGTAGTTTTCTAAGTCTTTAGTATAGCCTTGCTGATCCTCTAGCGTTAGCTAGATCCTATGTCATAGCTTAATATAGGGATAATATCGACTAGAGAAACAGATTCAGAGCAGGGGGCCCTTTAGGGATTGCTCTACTAGCTCCTTAAAGTATTAAACTATCTTTATAACCTATTATTCATCATACTTATTAAGAGCATTAATAAAATAAATAAATAAGCGCTAACTAAGAGCAGAAACTGCATTAAGAAAAAGGTCCTTAAGAATACTTAAAGAAAGGCAATCATCCTGACTATGGAGAGTAAGGTCTGGATTATCTAAAACTGCTTAGAGATTAGAGTACCTTTCAAACAGCTAGTATAGTAATGATCGATATATACTTAAGATAGACTTTTTTAAGTAATCGCTCTAAATATAAAAGAAGAAAGAAGTAATAATAGTACGCCTAGGGAGGTCCTTTTTCATTATATTAGAATATATGAACTTTATAATAGTCAATTTACTAGTACCTGGCTTACCACTAATCTATAAAAAACCATAATGCAATTCTAACTTTTTAAAATTAAGCTATGCTTAATAGTTAGGATAGCGGAGAAACTATCGATATATTTTAATATAAGCAGTTTTAATATCTTATTTATAAGAATCGATTTACTTAAATCTAAGAGAAGCTAGTAAGTGCAGCTAGTGTTCGTATAATGAATTTTAATCTATATATTAAGTATGAATAGTGTTAATTTAAAGTTATTCTTAAGACTATTAAGCTAACTTATAAGGGTTAGGTATATAAGTAACTCTTATATATGCTTTAGTTATAAGTAGCACTTTAAGCAATTCCTTTATATATATAGCTGCGGTTATTATAATATACCTTTACTATTCTTTGCTCTTATAAGAATCCGAGTAGTTATAGATTCCTCAGATTAGGAAGTAAGGTAAAATATCTATTAGGCTAACAGCCTTTATTTTAAAATATATAACTTCTAGTTATTAAGTAATATCATTCTAGGCAGTGCTGCTTCTTATAACTTAGTTCTCTAAGGCAATAGTATTATAATATATCTACAGATCGTCTAACTCCTGCCTTCTTCATAGAATAAGCTTTAAATCATTGCACTTATTATAACTATGCATTAAAGATACATGCTTATATAAAGCATAGAAGAAGCAATCTAATAAGCTTAGTTAACTATATTCAGGCAATCCCTTAAATTTCTCCCATAGGATGGATAGGACTTGACTGGGCTCCCGCTTATATATTAAGCACAAAGTGGATATAAGTATACTAAACTGATTTTAAAGAATCCTTGGAATTACTATCCGCTAGATCTATCCGTCCTTAATGATCTTCTTTAGATTATATTATATTACCCTTATTCTTATAATAATATCGCCTAGATATATATTAGCCATAACTAGTACTCTGCTTCCAATTCTTACTATTAAACTTAAGTAAATTAATAGAAAGGTCTAGATTAAATGCATTAATACGTTCATTGCGTTATTTATTCTATACTATACTATTAGTAAGTATATAATAATAATATTATATTTTCTAATACTACTAAGTATATAAGTATTACTATTATTTATATATTAAGGCAGGTCTTTATAAATCTCGTTTAGTATAGTACGGGCTGCTGCTATCTCTATATATAGCGCGTAGATCCAGGCAATAGTATAATCATTATATGAAGGCAAAGCGTTTTACAGCTTATGAATAGTGTTATCCGGGTTATTAAGTAAAGTCCTCTATTACGTTATAAGGTAAGGGGAGCTTATCTCAGCATAGTCATCATACTAGCGTTATTTTCTATCTATCCCGTCCTAGAAACCATCTAGCAGGTAATAGTTCGTAGATGCGTATAATAACCGTTGGTAGAGACATATACCACAGATGGACGAAAGGGAAGGCGTTTGGTGGAGGGTGATTATCGTGCAGTGTTTTGCTGCTGCCGATTCGTGTTTCAGAAGATGGAGGAGGCACGAGGCAGATTGGGCAAGCATCAGGCTGCAGCGAACCAGGCGGCGGTGAATGGTGGCGCTGCTACCTACGCACGGGCACTGCCATAACAGCCGACGCTGCCATTGCCACCACCAACAAGGCGAAAAGGAAAGCCCGTCAGACTGTGATAGGAGGTTTACTGCAGCTTGACTGCCAACGGCCCTCCCATCGGAGGCGGATGGGGCCGAGCCAGACGCCAAGCTGTCCCGCATAAACCGAATCCCTATCATTTGTTTCTTTCCTGCCGCTCAACCTCACTGCCTCCGCCGCACGCGCGGGCTTCATTCTGACTTGCGCACTACTCAGCTGCTCTGCTACGTGAGGAGCGAGCTACATCAGGGGATAAAGGAAATCCGGGCTAGGCAGCGTGGGCCTGCGATCAGGCGGGGGGCGGGTCTGCCTCAAGAATGGTTACATTGAAACGGCGCATGGCCGCTATGAACTAAGTAGTAACTGGGTTAGCACGGGGCTACAACTTTCGCGCACAGAATAGACACAGGATCGAATGTGGATATATCATAAGCAGGGGGCGTTATATACCTATTGCGTTTTCCATAGCCTCAGTGCATTATATTAATATTATCCTTAAGGAGGCTAACTAATAGTAGTAGAAATATACATACAAGCGATAACATGGGATGTACATTGTATAGCACTAGTCATAGATATACTTCGCAGTGATATACTCCGCTAGGTTCTCAGTCCGATCCGCTATACCCTTACCCCAAGCTATAGCAACATCGCTCTACTTATTCTTAACTCATACCTTCGCTATTTCGTCGCTCTTAATATTAAAATCACGACCCAGAATGGCAGCTTAGTTAGATGGATTTGAAACAGTGAACGCAGTTGTAACACAGAGCGGCTACGCTCATAGCGCCCGTCATGGTACCGAAGACGTCTGCCATGCTGGTACTGGTGGTGAGGTTGATCAGAGCGAGGTTTTCTCCTATCCCACCGGACGTTTTTGTTGGTGCGCATTGCGCCACGTGAGGAGACAGTGCGGCTGATCCTGACGGAAGAAGGCAACTCAGTGGTTCGCATAAGGGTTGTCGAGCCCAACTCTGGACCGCCAGCCTGATCAGACTGGAGCATCTCTTGCCATCGACAACACCAGAATGGCATCACCAAGCTATGGCACCCGCACAATGAACGACGTAGGGCATCTAAGTGGCGATAGTCAGAACAGAATCCGGGTGGGGAATACCTACATCCACAACTACAATGAACCGAACCGAAATCGATGCCTTGTCGACCTCCGATTGACCGACCCCCGCGACGACAAGACGCGCATCAAGAATACCAAAGGTGGCCTTCTTACGGATTTGTACAAGTGGATTTTGGGCCATGGGAGAGTTCCAACGGCGGCGGAGCTCACCTGGCTCCACCGAGCGGCAGACTACTAGCGAATTGGCAAGGTCATTCTGAGCTGGGAATCACCATGAAGTTAAAGCAACTTCACAATGCCACGTTAATCAGCTGTCCATTTGTCCAATTCTCTTCAAACCAGAGACCCATGCAAGTTTTCTAATGCAAAGAACCGAGTAAGCCAAATTAACCTTCGGTAATTGACTCCACAGGATTTATATCCCATTCCTTAAACAATCCGGACAAGCAGTACAATAATCCTCCAGGATTTAGTGTGGAGGATAAACGCTTAACCTACGTATGAGGTGGCAAGGATGACACAACCCCGCAAATATGCACGTGGAAGAGAGCTTACTTAGCGACTTTGTATTGACATTAGCTTCCAGCCTCTCGGCGGAGAGATTCACGGGGGATGATCGGGGCTGACGAGGTATTTGACGAGAGACTGGAGGTTTAGATGGAGAATGAGTGAGATCAAGCAGCATAAAACCCGGGGAGGGAATATGTTACGAAACTTGTGGTAGACCTGGAGAATGAAGGACTGAGAGTTACGGTATAGGTCAAGGCTTTGCAACTGCTGTTTTAGCTTGACAACGCCAGTCTAGTCAGCCCTGGACGTAAATTGATGTTGTAAATCACCAAACTTTTCTTGGGACCATTCCACTTATTGCCAGTGTTTGGGCCGTTCATTAAGACTCTACCGCTTCCAAACCGATCTCGGAACCGCCCGCAATCACCATTCTTTGACTAAATTACGACCAAGTCTGACAACAAGTGGACCCGGCTTATCAATCTCCGAGACAGAAGTTCATGGGCGGTTTTAAGCCGCATGACATTGACACGACAAGAAACGTCATTCTCGGTGTCATTTGACTCGCCCCTGCATCAACAGACGGAAGAGAGCCATGCAAGGAAGTAAAAGTCGAGTTCGTGAGAGACCCTTGTCAGCTCGAGATCCATCTCAAAGACCCACCCATCGCACCACTCTTTCTCTGCCGAAGCCAATTAATGCCGTTAATCATATCTAAATGGGCCATTCGGTTTAAAGCGGTTCGGAAAGCGTCGGCTCGCTGAGCAGAGCGGAATGCGGAATGAATCCTTGAGGCGGATTCGACCATTACCAAACTTATCTTGCGGCCTGCTACGTTGGATTTCACAATCACAACAAGTGGGACGGCGTGGGAGAATGGATACTCGATAAGACTGTGAAAATTCTTCAGTGGGTCGATTGATGGCATGGAAATGTTTTGCAAGTGTGATAAAAATACCGTGATGGTGGTCGACAGCATTATGAGTTGCCTAAATGACGGGCTTGACGTAGATTATTGGCCTTGGGTATCAAACCTTCAAGCAGCAAACCTTCGAACGGAAAACCTTCAAACAGCAAATATTCAAACAACCAGCAACCATGGCGACAATGACGATGACGGAGCTAGAAACGGCAACAGCCACGGCATCCTCACGACAATTCCAGCCTCCCATGGATGGATTGCTCAACCAACGAGAGAACCCTTCCAACACGACCGAGTCCTCCCCTGAAGGATCAATAAAAGACGACCCTGTCCTCGAAGCATCACGGCTTGCCGATCTCGAAGCCCCCGATGGCGGCCGCGGCTGGGTCGTCGTTCTTGGATGTGCCATCCTAACATACTGGTTCATGGGGACCAGCTATTCTTGGGGTGTCATCCAGAATGCTTTGGTAGAAGATGATGTTGGATCCGCGGCGTCTCTTTCATTCGTCGGCTCAGTCGCTACGGCAATGGTCTCTGCTATGGCTCTCATCACGGCCAAGATCAGTGGGCTGCTTGGGTCGCGATACACATGCATGATTGGCATGTTGTTGTTGGGGTTGGGCGAGATTCTTGCTGGGTTTACAACTCATGCCGTCGGTGGACTTTTCGCAACAGCCGGGGTTTTATTTGGAATAGGAAACGGCCTTTGCTTCATGGTGATGCTTTCTCTTCATTCGCT
This sequence comes from Dactylonectria alcacerensis, assembly GCA_029931735.1. Classification (NCBI taxonomy): domain Eukaryota; kingdom Fungi; phylum Ascomycota; class Sordariomycetes; order Hypocreales; family Nectriaceae; genus Dactylonectria; species Dactylonectria alcacerensis. The sequence goes on along the minus strand of JAPMUZ010000014.1, from coordinate 1,091,489 downwards.
TCCATGTATGTCACACTGACCCATTTACTAGACGGCATCAGTCGCTCCTGCGCAATGGTTTTCCAAGAAACGTGGTCTCGCCAATGGCATCGTTTTCGCTGCCGGCGGAGTAGGAGGCGCTGTTACAAGTCTGGCCATGAACTCTCTTGTAGAGGCCGTTGGTCCCGCATGGACCTTTCGAATTCTCGGCTTTCTCATCCTAGGCATCGGCCTTCCTGCTGGTTGGCTCGTTCAGGAACGCCGGAAACAGCCGAACAGATTCCTTGACTGGAGTCTCTTCCGCAACTACAACTTTGTTCTTTTATTCGTTGGCGGCGCCATCGGATCGTTTCCCCTTCTGGTCCCTCCCTTCTTCATCCCTCTCTACAGCCGCTCCATTGGGCTCGAATTGAGGATGGGTGCCTACCTTGTGGCGGGCTTCAACTTCGCTTCAGCGATAGGGAGGATCAGCTCCGGCGTCTTGAGTGATAAAATTGGGGCTGTCAATGCCTTGCTGACGGCACTGACACTAAATGCCTTGACTATCTTGGTTATGTGGCCGCTATCGACGTCCATCGGGACGCTCGTCGCCTTTGTCATCATTAATGGTATGTCGAGCGGTGCGTTCTTCTCAGCGATGCCCACGACGGTGGGGAACATCTTTGGATCAACCAGAGTGGCTGCTGCAATGGGCTTTATTGTTACAGGCTGGGTTGGTGGCTTCATGATGGTAAGTGCATCAGTGACTTCACAGCCTATACTGAACCGGCCTAATCCAACCCCTAGGGCGCTCCAATTGCCGGGTACATGCTCGATGCATTCGGGGGGCGTCAGGCAGGATCTAAGCCGTATCGGCCCGCGATTTTCTGGGCCGGAGCAATGGCCCTCACAGCAGCAATTTTAATCGGGGCCATGAGATTCAGACTATCTAGAAGATTGATGGTCAAGGTATAAGCGGAAAAGCAACACAACTTCATAAAAATGGTTTGATCAAACAACTTGCCGCTCTCGCGAACGGGGATCAGTTTCTGATTCATCTGCTGCTACTAGGCAAGGGGGATTGAACAACGTAGAGGTCGTGTTAGATGTTGGAAGCGGGCCCTTCTCCACTGATAATCCAAAGTCTACAGCATATTAACTTAACATCAATTGGTGACAACATATCCAAAGAGCAATCTCATGGATCATCTCAGGGATCCCCTCCTAGCTTCGGAACCTGCGATTATAGACTATATAGTGAGATGTCCCGCTTTAGAGACAGTCCAAATAACAACAAGAAGCAATGATCCGCGCTTCCCAGTAGCTCGTATTAACACCTTATTAAGGGGGCAAACGCATCATAACATCATCGAGTTACAGAAAATGAGTCAATTTCCCTCATCGGCAGCAATGATCAAATCCACTCCCCAGTCCTCATCTTCCAGTCTTGCTATCATATTCAAGGCCTCTTCTACTAAAGACCGATGCGTTGTTTCCATAGCGATCGGCGGGTGATCGGGTGGTGGCATTTGCATGCTTCGTCTCATGACCGCTGCCCCCAACACTCCCAGAGCTATCGGAGGAGCCACTACTGCTGCGACTGCTGCACCTCCTCCAGTAACGGCGACAGCAGAAACCAATGACGCAATGACACCTGACGTATTAAACCAGGGAGCTCTCACAGCGAGAGACAATACTGGTGAGCCATCTAACCCCAGATTTTCTTCAGTTGTGCCTCGCATATTCTCCATTTGCTGATCAACATTCATCATGAATTCTCTGATATGACAGCACACTCCTGCAAAACTCATACCTTCAAATGTTAATTCACCGTTGGCCATACCAATCAAACCAAACAATCTTTCATTTTCGATCGAGAGGTACGAATAAATGAAAGAGGATAGTAATATTTCCAGTCGACATTGGCTCACTACGACATTGGTAGTTGCCTGTCGGAAAGCTTCCCGACAGAGATCTATCCCTAAATTGATTAGTATATTCACTGTACGGAGAGCCGAAATTCTCCGCCTCTCTATTTGGTCTAAGTAGATGTTAACAATCCTGTTCTCAGTTTTCCTCAAGAGATTCATACCGATGATGTGTCCTGGTAGGAGAACTTGGTACTGGCTGTCATCCTGGTTAATTCGATGTCGTGCTTGTTGTTGCATCAACCCAGACAGCGCCTTGAACTCTGGGCCCATCTGCAGCTTCCAGAAAATCCATAGCCATGCAATAGCGTTTTGGTTGAAGTATTTTGGTATCTGGTGCCGTAAAAGCTCCACCCATAGTCTTGGCTGCTCAAAATGGCTGACTATTACGTTGTATTTGTCCGCAAGTTGCAGGATATAGAGCAACCTCTCCAGGTTAACCTCATGTGGAACAAGAAATACTTCGCCATTTAAGAGGTTGCTCAAAATTTGGAAAGCATGAGCGTCGTCTTCAGGCGCAGGTTTGAGGGGAAATTCATCACCGCCCTGATCCAGTTCGTCAGAAATCTGGCTCTGTCCATCATCGGACGACCAGTCCTGATTTTCTTTCTTAAGACTGTCTTTTGATTCCTGTGAAACAGGTCTCTCAGTATCATTGTTCAAATCCACTGAAATTGGCTCATTTTCTTCCATCGAAGCGTGAAGTTTGGCTGGGAGAACGCACTGGGCTTGATCTTGTCTTCCATGCTCAATCAATGTGTGAAGACAGGCCTCGTATCCCTGACAATCTGGAATTACAGCCAGGACGTGGCTCGCGACATGGGATACAGAACCAAGAATAGATTCAGACGCATTGCCGTGATGGGTTGTGGCCAACAATACTTTGCACATGGTTTGCCCCGAAACGGCGCCACGTGATAGCCCCTCTACAGTGACATGTTGACAGTAGCGAGAAGGAACGCAGGGCTCTTCAAGATACAAGACGCACCTGTCCTCTTCGACTGAGCAACGTGTCACGCAAAAGAAGGATCTTTCGGCTTCCGCAGACTCATAAACCGCCATGAAAATTGTCGCTGAAATATCAAGAGCCGGGGCTTGATGAGTGTCTTCGACTGTTGACTCATAGATGGGTTCGCTGTCGGAAGAGGCTGTCGTGTGTGGCGCTTGAGAAGGACACTCAATGATTACCTCGGGGCTTGGATGCGCATGATCAATACTCGGCGCCTCCCTCTCGTCAGGAAAGTCTTGCACACGATCTTCCGCCCAGATGATCGCCGATGTATGCTCAGTATCGGCATCATCGTCCGTTTGGTTGGTCATGATCCCCACAGGGCCGTCAAATAACATGTCTTCCTCTGAACTGACCATGAATTTCTCTTCACGAACTGCACTATCCTCTCCGTCCGCAGAATTCTCTTCCGTATCATTGTTCATTATAGCTGCCAGAAGGATATTGGAATTGATCGTGTCAACGGAACTCCTAGGTGAATTTGAAGAACCCACTAGGAGTGATGTGTGATACGTAGGAGTCGACAAGGGCGGTTCATTCTTGATTGACCGGGTTTCATTGAGAGACACTTTCGATTTGCTCCGAAAACTGAAAAACGACGTCCCGGACTTGTTTCGGGATGTGAAGAGGGACGCAGATCTCTTCAAAGAAGCTTTGATAGGAAGTGCTTCGGGCGATTGCGGAAGTGTGGACTCTTGGGGCTCGAAAGAAAGGCGAAAAGACCTCTTTGACAGGTCTATGGCCTTCTTGAGCTCGTGAAGCCCTTTGAACTGGTTTTCCGTATACTCTCTTAAATTGAGGAGAAGTCTTTCTGTTCTTTCATCACTGAGCCTTTCATATTAGTTCTGATATATCACAATTTTCGTTTGCAAAGTCTTACCCCGACACAGAACTAGCGAAATGAGTCAAACCCATTGCCGCTATTAGAAATGATTTAGTACATTCCACAGACTGTTGCAAGTCTTGAATGTGACCGGCCTCCATAGTAAACTTGATTGAAACCTGAATTGCCGAAAATCGCTTCTTGAACTCGGCTTTGAGTCTCTCCCAAAACTTGACGTTTTTGGATTTCAAATCCTCCGGTCTTTTCGTACCTTCCCGTTTCAGCTGCTCGTACTTTTTCATTGTGTTCTTTGCGTCCTGGGTGACTATGTCCACCTTCTCAATTACAAAAGCAATGAGTCTGTGGCGTTGCCCATCGATTTCGACTTCATAGTTAAAAGCTTCAGGCCATTTTTGAGTCACTCCACCCAGACTCTTTTGCAGCTTTGTCCTGTTGTCAGTAACTTGGCATTGTCGCGCAAAGCAATGCATACATAGTAGAGACTCTCAAATCCAACACAGTAGTGTTGCCACTCGTCACGGGCGCCCTTGACCTTCACGCCGAATTTGAACAATTTTTTCGCAACATCGCCAACTGCGCTGATGCTCGCGTTAAGTCCATCGACTGACATGGCGGATGAAATTAAAGTCTGGATGTCTGATCATCAAGTAGGGTGTGAAAAACAGTGAGAATGCTCTAACGGACAGGAAAAGTGGGAGCTTGTTGAAACGGAAGATCGTCCCCATTCACCAGGCGCGCAAAGTGTTGAAGGAGTAGAGAATTGAAGTGATGAAAGGACTGGGTGAGGAATAGCCTAAACCTAACATTGGTCTCGATTAAAATCAGCCAGCCCATCTCGGATTTGCCTAAAAGTGGCGCATGCCCAGGCTCTGTTCGCCCTACAGGACGCCTTTTGACCTGGTTGGTTATCATCTCGCGAGACGCACTTATCTGCAAGTTTAGCCACTCAAAAAAGGTGTTGCATGCAGCCTGACCACCCTCCACAAGCAAAGTGAGGCGGATGGGTTCCCATCAATGTCGCATTTTTGCTGTGCTGTCGCCTTTCGATTGGCCTTCTGGCATTGTTCCATTGAACAAGGCAATTTCTGCCTCATGCGGGGATTTCGCGAACTGGCGCCAAGAGATATGCATTGTCAGCCCATCTCTTTCAGTCACAGGTTGACGCATTCGTAGCTCCATTCGTTCGAGTGACTCTCAGGAGCAATCAACACAAACACCCATGGACATCATGTTCCGTCACCTCTCTTTGGATGCAAAAATGGGGCAAACTACTCCTGCCAACGACCAGCCAAGCAATGATGCTATGAGCCCAATCCACTTGGCATCAAAATTCTTCTGTAGTGTGTTACTACCTACCTCGCTGTGAAATTTGAAGTCTCCAGAATTCAGTTAGAGCGCCTCTCTAAATGCCATGAGTCAGGTACTGATCGGCCGTGTAGTAGGTAGCTAGATAGGGGGGAGGCACTTAGTGCAACCCCCGCCATGACACATAAATCCCTTCTACCACCACAACGTCCACAGTCAGGGAGAGAAAGAAGATTAAAGTCAAATCGGAATACCCAGAAAATGCGGGTAAAGAAACAGGTTGTGGCCACTACTTGGTCTAATGAAAAGAATAGAGAAGACAGTGAAAAGCACAGGGCTCGGCGAGCCTGACCAGAAGAAGGCAATGTCAACGGTGGAAGTCGGTAAGAATTCGCCGTTTGATTGGCGTAGCATTCACTTTATATGACACAGCTGGGCAGGCTGGGAGTTTTGTGACTACCACTCGGTGAAAGATTTGCAAGCGTAAGCATGCCGCCCGCTAGGCCATGACAATTAATCCCTTAGGGCTACGGCCTCTAACACTCTCGGTGTCCTTTTCTCCTTTTCACATGACGCTTGGTTTAATGAAAGAATTTCAGTACCTACATCAAGAGGTTTCTGTCTCAGTCTAATATATTGCTTCCTTACGTACACGCAAAAGGTCATTTTTAGTTTGCAGTGCCTCTGTCCCCCAGCTCATAGTCCCATTGCGGTCCGTTTTCTTTTCTAAAACCAAGATAACCTGATGGCCAATATCTCATCACGAAATTTGCTCCAGTAATCCTGCCTCAAGAAATGCTGTTGATCCAGCAATTGGATGCTCTCCACTCAGTGGGCAGCAATCACTCCCACTTTCCAACTTCATACCTTTTAGAAAAAGAACAGTCCTTTATCTTGGATCAAACGAGCAACATCAATACAACTACCTCCATCCCCACAATTAGACAATCCAAGGCCTTGAATCACTCATTAACTCTCAGTGCTCAATCTGAGAAAAGGTGGTGGCCGCAGGCACGGTATCGTCAGCAATCTCCCCACAATGCTACCCCGCAACTTCGTCTGACTAAGATGACTTGCATGATACCTCAAGTATTCGCAACCACTGGTCTGACTCACCGACGCCAACGACTTATTAGCATTTTTTCTGTACCATCGCTATCAAAAATACATTAGCAATACTTTGTTGTTACCTCCAATAGCCAGGCAATATGAGCTACAAAGTCGTCACGCTTCCCAAATCCTTGCCCGATCCAGCACAGTGGGAGCAACTCATCGCCAAGTTCAAGGCATTTCGCCTCCTCTCCCTAAAGCTATCTCCTGAGGCCTTTGGTTCGAGCTACGCTCGCGAGGAGGCATTCCCACGGGAAACGTGGGTCTCACGACTGAACAACCCCGTTGCGTTCAATACCACCGTTGTCCCTGATCCCCAACCTGGGGCGACAGATGACTTATCGCTCATCCTCAACTCGGACTGGCTGGGCTCTCTCACCGCAGTCGGCCCGCTCGAGTCTAGGACTGCTGCCAAAACATATGAACAAAGAATGCATCTCTGCCCAGACATCGTCGACTTCGGCCCGCCCGCACCAGGTATCGAATCGACGTACGTCTTAAACGCCGTATACGTGCTACCCGCCGAGAGGCGCAAGGGCCTCGCGAGCCTGACCATTGAGTACGCCAAGCGGCTCGTGGTGGAGACTGAGGGCGGCAAGGTCACACTGGCGCTGATTTTGGAATTTGACAATGTGCCTGCTAGGAGGTCTTATGAGAAGGCCGGGTTCACGCTTGTGCATGACTATTGGTTCGATGACCCGCGAGAGGCGACCCCGAAGAAGTCGCATGCTGCGGTGATGAGGGTGGATTGTGGGCCGGAAGATTCTTAGTACCCAGGTGTCAAGTCTCTAGATGTCATTTACGTAACTTATAAGGACATTAGATTTCTTTTAGCCTGCTGCTTTTCGTGATGATAGATTCATTCATATTCCAGTCTGATCCTTGAAGTCGATGCTCGAATATCATATTCACTACACTTCATTTCCTCTCTGTAATATAGCCCCCCAGCCATCGATCTATTAAGAATAAATGCTATCGTCTTCAAAGACTTTGGTAACGCTCAATTGTTGAAATATGCAAGTCTACTACCTAACCTGATCTCCAACCTACAATATCCTCACCTCCACCCCATTGCCCCACGAACAAGATGCTCCGTCGTCCTCTTCAACGGCATGTACCCAAACAAGCCCTCAAAGTCCCTCGCGCACTTCCAGCGCATCGCCATGTGCTCCGGACCCGCGCTAATACTGCTCGCTGGGTGCGCGTCAAAGGCCCGCATCTGACCGGTGACCTGGTACGGCCCCTCACATGAGAGCATCTGGGCGACGTAGTTGAAGGCAATGTCGTCGCAGTCGAATACATCGTCGACGTACTCACGCAGCCGCGTCGCCAGCGGATCCGACGAGGAGAAGTAGTCGAGGAAGGCGATGTGCGTGAAGAGTAGACCCGTCAGCACCATGTTGTAGTACGAGGCGTCGACGCAGCCGTACGTGGGAAGATCGCCTTCCTTGTCGAGGTCCATGCAGCGCGCAAAGGCACCTGTGATCTGGAATTGTCCTCGCTTGCGCCATGTCTGGAACGCAAACTCCATGTCGGCCAGCTCGTAGTGGACATCGTCGTCGTGTAGCAGGATTGCCTTGGTGCTATATTCTGAGTATGGGATAAACTTCATCGTCATACTGTTGCGCGGCGTCGTCTTGAACCGCACGATCACGTCGTTGGCTGCGATGTAGTCTTCCGGCGGGGGTGTATCCTGGTCGTTCCATATCACGAGAATCTCGTGCAGCGACGGAACTCGTTCCCTGGTGAGGAAGTGAAGGGTTTCGTCGAGCATGACCGGCCGCTTGTAAGCCAAGATTGCAATGCTACCCCCGGCCATATCAGTACCAGCTCAAATCAAGGGTGAGAATATTCAACCCACGTAAACTTATCATCCATCAAATCCTGATATCTCGCCTCGGCAGCGTTCCAGATTCCCGGCGACGTCACGTTCCGTCGCCGCTCGGGACATTCAGGCAGTCCAGCCAATGACGTCGTGTCGATATGCGCAAACGACGAGTCCGTAGACTGCTGCTGCACATCTGGCAGAGCTCCGGCGAGGAAGAAGAGGCAAAGACATGAAATGGACATTGCAAGGATGGTAAAGGCTCCTTTCCGCGACAGCCAGCGCGACAGGCTCGCCAGCCAGCCCGCCACTGTCGGCGATGGTGTTGTGACGTGGCCCATGGTTCTGTGAGGATGCCGCACCGTGATCCCCTTGCATCTCGATTCGGTCAGTTGCAGTTTCTGTCCTATATTGCCTAGAGACGCGTCGCGTAGCCCCTTTTTTGCCACATCATTTCCATGTCTCTCGTGCCCCTCGCGTCGATATATTGCATGCCACCTCACCGTTTGTCCCAGCTCCCTGCGATGTCTCAGTTCAACTCACACGTCCATGTCTCCGCATTCCCATGATTGGCCAGTGAGAGGGGAACAAAGCAATAATCAAGCATGTTGATTCCCATACGCTGACCTTATCACCTCCTAGCATTTAAGTGGCAAGAAATGTGCTTGATTACGGGAAAGTGAGACATAACCATGGAGGAATGCAGCGCGACTGGTGTATTTAGTTAATTTCAATCGCCCTTTTCGTCCACTTCCTCGATTTATGCTCAGGTTTCGCGCGCAGCATATGAAGAAACAGCCCGTCCTGCAGTTCCTCTCGGGTCTTACCTCTCGTCAATCTCAACTCATCATGGCGCCTTCTACGCTGCCGACTTCGAAGTCGCAGATGACGACGCCCAAGGCATCCCCATTCCAAACAGGGATATCTCTAATGTGCGTACGCGTCTCTCAAGATGACTCTCTACTGCCTTCGACTGACCAAGTTATGCAGCGCCTGGATCATCTCGTCCAATTTCACGATTCTATGCAACAAATGGTTGATTGATACCGCTGGTTTCGGTGAGCCACCTCGAGATTCGGGTCATATCTCGGCCCAAGCTAACAACATGTCTTTGTAGGATATCGTGAGTGCACATATTTCAATACATGCGGTACAATTTTCATTCTGACTTTTCTCGTGTGTAGCCATTCTCCTAACATGTTGGCACCTCGTCTTCGCCTCCGTCGTCACGCAGGTGCTGTCCCGCACGACCTCGCTCCTGGACGGTCGTCGACAGCTCCCAGTCAACGGTCGATTCTTCATCCGCACGATCCTTCCCATCGGCCTGGTTTCGTCTGCTTCTCTAGTCTGCACTAATTTCGTCTATTTTTATCTGTCCGTCGCCTTTCTCCAGATGGTCAAGGCGTCCACGCCCATGGTGGTACTCATCGTCTCATGGATCTTCGGCGTCGCAAACCCCAGCTGGGGCCAAATTGCCAATGTCTTGATCGTCGTCGCTGGTGTCACAATGGCCAGCGTCGGCGAAATCCAGTTCTCCTGGGTTGGCTTCCTCTTTCAGATGATTGGCATTGTCTTCGAGGCTGTGAGAGTCGTCCTCCTGCAAGTGCTCGTCAGCGACGAGGGGTTGAACATGGATCCGCTGGTCGGTCTCTACTATTATGCTCCAGTCTGCGCGGGACTTAACTTTGTCGTCGCGTTTGTGCTCGAAGTGCCCAACTTTTCGTTTGAGCGCATGACACAGTCGGTGTGGTTGATGCTCTTCGCCAGCTCAGGTGTTGCATTGTTGCTGAATCTCACGCTCATGAGTCTGGTGAGTTCAAATTTCTTACTGACAAATAATGAAACACAATCCCAATGCTAATATCGAACCTAGATCAAACAGACTTCTGCCGTGGTCATGTCTCTCGCCGCCATATTGAAGAACATCCTACTCGTCATTTGCTCCGTCGTCATCTGGCAGACCACCATATCCATGATTCAGCTCGTTGGTTACAGTATCAGTCTCACAGCTCTTGCTTATTATTCTCTTGGATATCGTGGCTTAAAGGAAGGCTGTTGCTCTACAACATCATGGGTTTTCTCACTCTTCAAATTCTCGTCAGAGGAGAAGCACAGGATGTCGTCAGGGGTCAAGACAGGCTTCTTCGTGGCGCTGGTGTGTCTTATGATTGTCGGTACTTTCGTGAGATGCCGAGAGGACTTTGGCGAGCTTGGGTTTTCTTGGTTCTGGTCAGCTTAGGAGATTTGTGAGTTGTCAATAGTCACTTTCGACGTCATTTGACTGCATTCACTTGTTCACATCGTAGTGGCAAAGCTTCCAAGCGGTTGGATGGGTCTGTTCACGGGTGTACCATGTCGTGATGCCCGTGGTCAGCCTGCACCGCCACTCTTGCATCTCGTTGTTCCATCTTTGTACTCCACCTGGCATCAAATCACAACACAGGCATCCCACCTAACGTGCAGCAGCCAACACAAGTTCAAAACATCACAGCCACACGGTGAACAATTACATAATCAAACCAGGCTATGCAATTTTGAGACTCCTGTCCTACTACAAGGTGCTAACACGAAAACTACCTCTCCCTTCTTCAAACAAGGCGCAAGGTACCGTTGTCGTTCTTAATCTTTTCGTCCAGGACAATCGAGCTCTTGACCCAGTCGCCGTTCTCGCGGCGCAGCTCGGCCGTCAGCTTCTGGCCGCCGTCGACGAGCCGGACGTTGCGAGCCGAGTTGCCGAAGTGTCCCGGACGACCGCCGCCGTGACCTCCGTGACCACCGGGGACCTGGAGCACCTGGCCCGGGTAGATCAGGTCCGGGTTGTTGATCCCATTGTGCCGCGCAATATCCTCAAATGAGCAGCCGAAGCGGCCGGCGATACCCCGCAGCGTGTCGCCCTGCTGGACGGTGACAGTGCTAGGCCGATCTCCTCCGTGATGTCCTCCGGAAGACGAGGCCCAGCGGAAGCTGCCGTTGTCGTTCTCGAGGACCGTGTTGAGGGCAATGGTGCTGGACTGGTACGACCCGTCGTGGCGCTTGCACGACGCCCGCAGGTTGTAGTCGCCGCGGTCGTCCAGGTCGATGTCGCGCGACGTCGACGTGAAGTGCCCGGCGTAGTGACCACCGCGGGCCCGGGACTCTTGCGGGCGCCGGTGCGACGACCGGCTGCTGCGGCTGCTAGATCGGCTGCTAGATCGGCTCCGAGATCGAGACCGGCTGCGGGACCGGCTGCTGCGGCGCCGGTGTGGACGCTCATCGTCATCATCCCTTCGGCGCCGCTTCTCCTCTTCCTTTCTCCGCTTCTCGTCGTCCTCCTTCTTCTTCTTCTCCTCGTCACGGTCGTCCTTCCAGTCCTCGGCCGCGTCCTGGATCTTGTGTCCGGCAAAGGCGCCGGCCAGGGCACCGACGACGGCGCTCGTCTTGCTATGGCCAGTTGCCTTGCCGCCGAACTTGGCGCCGCCGAAACCGCCGGCCGCGGCGCCAGCGAGGGCTCCCATTACGCCACGCTCGCCGTCGGGGCCGCCGATGTCGTCATCTCGGCGGTTGTCCCGGCGGTCATCATCCCGACGGTTGTCGTCACGCCGGTCGTCATCCCGACGGTAGTCATCACGCCGGTCATCACCTCGCGGTGGCTGGCCTTGATGCTGCCCATACTGCTGCTGCCCATATTGCGAGCCTTGAGAATGCTGTTGTTGCCCCCCGTACTGCTGCTGCCCGTACTGGCCTTGAGGATGCCCCTGCTGTCCCCCATACTGAGGGCCTTGGTGCTGCGGACGCTGCTGATGTCCTTGAGCTTCGTTGTAATAGTCGCCGGCCAGCCCCGCACCGCCAGGCGAGTTGTCATAGCCTCCCTGATGACGCTGGGGATCATTGCCGTAATAGCCGGGACCGCTCATGATGACTGAATATGATGAGAAAAAATGAAAAAGGTAGCTGGTGAAACAATAGTGGAAAAAGTGCTGTCGAGTAAGAAATGAACCCCCAGAGCTGCTGGTATGGACATGGGCTCGTTTTATAAACACCACATCATGAGGTCCCCCATTCCATCCCACTTGGACACAGCTCCACGTGTGCAACAGTGGCTTGTCCCCCTCTCTGCCACCCCCCATTCGTATTCGTCAGTGATCTTCTCCAGTCCAATCAAGCACATCGCCGCCTGCTTGGCTGAGACGTCGCTGACTTGGCGCAAAACTCTCGCAACCGAAAACACTGCCACACCGCCACGTATCACCAAGGCGTCCAAGCGTCGGGATATGCAAGCTTTCCAACAAGGTGCCATTTCTCCACTGCTTGTTCGTTTTTTCTCGGCACCCGGGAACCCCGGCATCTTGTGCAGCTTGGCATTTGTTATGCATGTGTTCAGGAATTTGTAACGTCGTCATCCCTGCTAGCTCACCTGTTCGCCGTGTGTCAGGCCGGGCCTGGCGGGACTGTTCGCCTGTGATGCGCCCCAGCTGCTACAATTCAACACATGACCCTTGGCAGCTCCTCATATCTAATATAGAAAGCTTGATATATGTTTGATTGTCTAGTATTCGTTGCATTCTGATGTGGGTCAATGGACATCTGCGTGGGAGGAACCAAGCTTGCATCAACAAGGCTTGATGATTGCCACTACTCTCCATACTAGGCAGCACTGAAGCACAAGTTTGGATTTTTTTTAAAGATTCTTGCATTACGCAGAGCACTTTCTTCACCGAAATGAAGCTCTGTAGTGAATGGTGTAGCAGTAAAGCGCGCTTGCTGGGGTCCGGTGTCGTTGCGTATGGTGTATCACGACAAGATGTCAGCACCAGCTGTGGAACGAACAATCCCTAGCCTTCCCATGCATACCGTTGACCACGTTATGGCAGCTGCTATATGCGGTGCAATCTATCGTGCTTCTTATCGATCCTATTTGAGGACCACAAACAGGATCAATGGGAACAGAACATCTCGAGCAACAACACGGCGGTCTAAGTCCAACGATCCTCAGCTGGATTCCCGACTCCTAACTTACCCTCTCCCTCTATTAACCAAGTGCATACAGCCGTATGATACAGAAACATGGAGATCTTTTGACACCATGCACTCAAATGTTCGAGCAATACTGCATGCTTGATGTGTCAGTCCCGAAGTCATTCTCTCCTCTCAAAATGCAGTTAATCACATTTTCCTTAAACACTAGAGCGTCTCTATCACAGTCTTCGCTCGCGAACATGGCCAGATCCATATCAATGAGTAGAATAATAAGTATATTAGTTTTTCATCATGCGTCAGTGTGTAAAAGCATAGTGGCGGGCTTTGAGAAGCAGCAATCTGGTCCGCGACTGTTAAACAGAAAACTCCAGCAGTTCCGTTCTCGTGTACGTAAGGAAAAGGAACCCTGATAGTTGGAAACTTGAATCCCCCCTTTTTTTTCCCGTGAACAAATGCCTGATCTTGATCCTCAAGATGATGATTCCATGCCTTGATCCCTTGACCGTAATCCCCTTGTCCTTGGCCCAAACCTTAATCCCAATGATAACCCTGACCTTGATACCATATCCTAAGCCCAGATGGCAATCCCAGATCGAAACCCCAGATCACAATCCTGGATCGTAAAGAAATCCCCTAAACTCCCACGTGAATGAATGAACTCCAGTCCCCCAACCCCGTCTCCCTCCGCACGCCAGCAACGACGGAGTGGAACAGGCGGGAGTACGACCCGACATTCTCAGCCTCGACGACCTTTTTGAAGAAGCGCGCAAAGACACGGTTAGCAACATGATCACCAACCGGATACAGCGTCGCCGCCACCTCCTGGAACCCCGCGATGTGCATGCCCACGGCGACATGCGAGCTCTCGTCGGCCAGTCGGGCCCGGGGCTTCTGATTGTTAGCGCAGGCGAAGATGCACGCCAGCCGGGCGACGTTGCCGTCGATGACCTTCGATATATCCCGCATCGTCACTTCCTCCGAGTGTTCGCCAGCGTGCGGGAGGATTATACCGCCGTGCATCGGATCCGCGGGGTCGGAGACGGCGTGGCAGGCAAAGAGGGCGAAGTGGACGCCGCGGAGGGCCTCGAGGACGACCTCGCGGCAAGGGTTGATCAGGACCGTCGGGGCGGCCCAGCGCGCGCCGGTCAGGATGGCTCGCAGCGTCTCGGCCAGCCCGCCGAGGTCGAGACAACGGTGGCCGCTCGTACCCCATGTCGTGAGCACAACGAGAACCTTGCGTTTGTCTTTAGCTGGGAGGGATGTCTTGCGTCGGCGTCGGCGGGCGTCGACCATGTGCGCGATGGACGGGATGTACGACGACGCGACGAGGCTCATGATGCGCCTCAGCTTCGACGGCTTTCCCTTGATCCTAGCCCCATCGACAGCCGTAGCCTCGCATGGGAACTGCAATGGGCCGACGGCATGTAGCGGGAGTAGCCCGAAGGCCCCGGACATATGCCACCAGACCCGGGGCAGCGGATCACCCTCCTTGCGACCAGCTCTCTCACGATAGTACTCCTCCTCGAGCGGCAGCAGCACGCACTTGCCAAGGGCGCGCAGCATGATGGACAGGTCATGATCCCACTCGCGCAATCCGGCGCCGTCAAGCCCGACGATGAACTTGCGGTCGCTGATGTGTCGCGCGTACTTGGCCGCCATCTTGGGCGTCAGGCCCGGCAATTCGCCGCTGCGCACGCCACGCTTGGTGATGATGAACCAGTGTCCACCACTCCCACCACCAACGCCCAGCTCGAAGAGAACAATGGGCCCTTCCTTGGCTGCCGCCAGCAAATCCGCATCGGCGAGTTGTCGGTGGAAGTGCTCGAAGCCCGGCTTCTCACGGATGCGGCGCTGGACGTGGCAGGCCTCGGCGACCAGCACAGAGAGGCCGAACCTGTGCTGGGGCGCTGGCGGACCCCGAGCAGCGCCCTTTGGCATAGGCCCGAGCAAGGAGACGGTGACCATCTTGCGCTGCAGGAGGCCGTACTCGCGGAACAGCACCGGATCGACGGCCTCGAGCTTCTCAAGGGTTGCATTGCCGCCCTTGTCCCACAGCGAGTTGACCACCATGTCGCGACCGCCAGCGATGATCTTGACGGCCGCCATGGGATCGTCCCGGGCCATGAGCACGGAGCGGGCCGCGATGCCGATGGCGTTAGACACGCGGCTTAGCACGCGGTGGCGGTCCAGCCCGTCGAGGAACATGAGGTTGAGGCACTTCAGGAGATTAAAGATCTGCCCAAACTCTCCCACTGCCTGTTCCCACGCGCCGCTCGACCCATAGATCTGGCCGGCCACCAGCGCCGCCATGAGCCGCGCCGCGTTAGGCCCGGGAGCCCGCACGGCCGTCTTGCACAGGAACAGTGCCGTCGAGAGACACCGGCGCGAGTGCCACGGGATGCGCCGGCCTTGTCGCTGGACGTAGCGTCGTGGGGCAGAGCGGAACTGTGTCGTGACGTCTATGTCGAGCGTCGAGATGCTCCGGATGAGCGTCGCCACTTTCTTGCTAAGCGGCAGGGCGGCCTTCGGGGTGGCGGTCAGGGCGACGCCGCCGTCGTCGGGCGTCTTGAACCGGCATTTGCGGACCCGTCGCCGGCGCGCCGCCCGCCAGTATGACGGCTTGCGCTGGCTGCCCCAGTAACCCTGAGACAGCAATTGTCCCGTGAGCATCATCCGACGCCCAAAGTCCATATCCTTCGGATTCGCCCCCCGCGTCGACCGGATCGAATCCCAGGCAGCCTTCTCGAGGTCCTTGACGGCGCCGAAGTGGTCGTACCGCGCGGACCGGCACATGGCCCACTCGGAGCGGCCAACGCGGGCCGGGATCTGCGAGTACAAGGCCAGCGCCTTGTCGACGTCGCTACGACACGCGCTCATGAGGTTGAACTTGTACATGTAGCACGCGGCCAGCTCCAGCGTCAGCGCCCACTCCAGCTCGGCGGCGTCGGCGTCCGACAGGCGCGAGTTGGTCCGCTTGCTCCGGTTCTGGAGCAGCAGGTGGGCCTGGCGCAGGCAGCTGACGGCCCCCTCGATGGTGCCGTGGCTCCGGTCGTAGTACAGCAGTATCTTGTTGGCACGGCCGGCGCTGAGGAGAAGGCGCGGCACCACGTCGTGCAGCTCTCCCTGCTTGGCCGTCTTCACCGAGTTTTCGCTCGCCGCCTGGGACGCCCGCAGCGCGTCGAGGCTCCGCGTCGCCTCCCAGAGCGTCATCAGCACCGCAGCTCGAGAAAAGCTGGGCTGGATCCATTTGTCGGGACGCCCCAGCACTTCTCCCGCGGCCTTCTGCAGGTGCTCGGCCGCCTGCTCCAGGTCGTAACTCGCGCCCGTCATGTCGAAGCGGAGCTCCAGCAACCGCGCGCCCATCTGCAAGGCCTTGCTACGGGCCTCGCCGCTCCGGGCCAGTTCCGCATATATCATAGCCTGGGCCAGCGCCTGGTTGAGGTCCTTTGTGTCCCACGTCCGCTTCGCCCGCTCCTCGTGCGCCTTGCTCCACTGCTGGCGCACGCTCAGCTTGTCGCGCGAGTTTGTGGCTCCCTCCAGGTACTGGGCCAGCAGCTCGATCTCCTGGTCGAGGTACTTAACGTCGCCCGACAGGATGAAGCGGGCGTGGATGGCGGCGATGAGGCAGAACTCGGCAGGCGCCATATTGGGCTTTATGGCGGTCTTCTTCTCCTCCTTGGCCAGCGCCTGGCATCGCTTCGTCATGCCCTCGACGATGGATGCTAGGCCCATGGTCTCGCTGCCCGTCTGCTGCGCCTCGTTGGCCTTCTTGACGAGCTTCCGCGCCATGTCCTCAATGCAGTAGCCGCCATTGCCGACCATCGAGTTGCGCCCGGCCTCCGTCTTGCACACCCGGATCCCGGCCGTGATGGCGCTAGTGAGCCTCCACAGATCTCCGTCGTCCATTGGGGATTCCCTCCGTTCAGGTACCGGGGTTTTTAGTTTGAATGGGGCTCTTACTTTCTTGTTCGTGTGTGGTTTGCGGAGAAGAGCCTGCAAGGCGAGAGCGTGTGGTGTGCTGGTCGCGCAACAACCTTCCGACACGCGGGCACGAGACGTTGCGGGGTAGATATACGAGGGCAAAAACATGCAGGTGAAATCCGACTTTGCTTTTTTTGCGCCCTCGAGTCGGCCTCGCCCAGCCCGAACTGCAAAAGGGTGCACTTCTTTACGTGTGATACGTTGACTGGTGGCCTGCAATCCTGGTGGCGTTGCAGCCTCGGGCGCTCGCAGGACACTTGACAAGCCTTGATTACGACATCTGTGCGACCAACCTCCAAGGAAAAGCCCTTTATCTATTGATTCCTCCTACAAGACGCCCCCAACGGGATTTGTGCACGGCGGCCGTGACACAGATTGGCGTGTCAAGATGTCTCAGTGGGTAAGGCCCTTCTTGGTGATGTGGCTGGCTTGGTGACCATGCCAAGCAGGGCAGACGTATCTACAGTTGTGACCTGTATTATTTTGCTTTTTTGTTTCCTGCTTTGAAAAACGGCGGCGGTTGCTAGCAGACGGGTCATGCCATGTCCGAGCCTGACGTTGAGGAAATCAGTGGGCCAAGCAACCGGTGTGACGGGATGGTCATGGTGGGGGAATGCAACGGCCAGACCGAGAAAATATGGCGCACGACGCAACAAGTAAAGAACGGAATGTCAAAGGAAGGCTGGACTCGACAACGAATAGGGTCGAATCAAGCACAGAGCTAGAATATATGCACCAAAACCCCTCGCTCAGAACAATGGCCCATCTCAAGCTTTCTTGCTCAGCTCCGCGGGTTGATGTGATCAATCACACACACGCGACCCCACCCATGCCGATCCTCCTGTTGGGGGGGCACTGACGAGAAACGAATGCATGCCATGGTCGGGCTGCACCAAGGTTGGTTGGCCTGATGGAAAATAGAGACCAACGTGGGCGCGCCATGTGGCGTGATCATCGAATCGTCCGCCGCATTGCCGTTAGAGAACGTTGAGATTAACCTCTTTTTCCCGCTCGTTTTCGTCGTTATTGCCGAGGATAGGGCTGGCGGAAGAGGCTTGTCCTAGTTGACCCTTTTTCTCGTATCGTGAATACCCTAGACCTATCTTATCAGTTGCAATCCCCCTTGCATGCGACGCAAGCGGGGTCGCCGGATTATCGTGCCTGCGAGTTCCGATTCATGTGCCTCACGTGTCGGCCTACGATGCTTGTGGGATTTAGAAGTGAAGCCAGATTTGGCTGGTGCGACAGGTTTTGGATTGAATCTGTGAAGTGGATGAGGTCGCGCAGAGAACGCCCTCACTTGAAAAAGAATCCCCAGCAACTCAAGTGAGAAGTAGTGAATACATAACATAAACTGTCTTTGATAGACCACACATTTATGCCACACCAAGACGTCATTGTTCATCATGGTCCAATCCCATCTAAATTGTGATGCGCCTACCCTACACCACAATTCCATCCCATCTTGTCTCTGCTCTACTCAGATGAAGCATCAAAGAGGACCACGAATCCCTCTTAGCGGCGGCTACCCTTGCCTAAAGAACATCAGACGACAGCTCTGTCCACCTCCCCAACCAAGACATCTCCAGAATCCAGACCGATCCGTCTCTCGAACAAGGGACCCCCCCTCTCATACGACGAAAAGAGCGGCCAGGGCATTTCGCATTGACATTTGCACTCGCTTGAGCCTTGCGTGGCCAGCGTTATTTCTCGCTCCATCGTCAAACTACGCTATCTACCTCCTCATTGGCCGTCCGCAGGCCCCGCTACCCCCGTCTCGCCCGTCTTGCACCGGGCTTCATTTCGGGGTCCCAGGCTTGGCTTGTTTCGGGCAGTGTCATCGGGCATCTGCTCCGTCCCCATCTCGACCGGGGGTGGGCAGCGGCTTTCTCAACTGCGGCAAAGCTTGGACTAGAAAGTGCGCGATTCGATGCCCAGCCTTCCGTTGATTGGTGGCAGTATAACTGACGTCGCCCAGAAATAGGAATACCCCTGGGCTATCAGAAAGTCTAAAGCTGCCAACGTCACGAACCCGAGTCACGAACAGCTTCATTGGGAAATATTCTCGGGTCGTGGGGGACCACGGGTTTGAGAGAGAGGAATTGGTACATCTCTTGTTGGTATGTTACTGTTCGATTTCGGAAGATGCAGAGGCCGCCTAGAATGAAAAAAAATACACTCGTGCATATCACTGTGTTCGCCGTTCTGCTTGTTCGCCGCTTATGATGCCCGAGACCTGGTGATAGGTCAACGTCGGCGATCAAACACATCGTCGTCCGCCTTTTTTTCTCCCTACAAACCCGCCCTCCCTCCGCAGCAACCAATGCGCTTTGCAGCTGGGCAACATGACAATTTCCTCAGCCTCCCATTCAGCCTAGCGACAGAGAGCTCCCCCGGGTCCTTGTGACAGTTGCATAGAAAACCCCACGAGCCGACCGCCTTGAGTGGGACGGACCCTGCGCATCGGCCTTCCCGAAACCTGCCCGTTGTCGCCAACACCCCGTCTTTGTGAGTGCACAGCCTTCATCCCTGCTCGGTTTCCACCGACGACGTTCCAGGACTAACTCTAAACCGTAGAACTTGTCAAGATTCGAGAGCCAGATGGTTGGCTGGCCTGCCCGGTGGAGTAACTCAGCCCTGGGAGGGATGGGGGGATGGGGGGATGAATGGATATGGCAACTTGACAAAACCGTCTCCTCGTTCCTCCTGAAAAGAGGCCCGCGCCCACTTCTGCCCTACACGCCTTGACCGGTTTCCTCGTCATACATTTCGGTGGATCGCCGTGCCTCTGGCTAGTTGGGACTAGATGATTGCCTCCTTCTTGGCCGGTCTGGCTATTGCCATCACATTCCTGCCCGCCGTGGCAGCGAACAATTGTACGGTTGAGCCGCTGGTGCTTCCAGTCCGAGTACGTTGACCCTGCGTGTGTGTTTCTCTCTGGCCGCCTTTACTAATCATATACACAGAATGTCACCTTTCCTAATGGCATCGGTGCCAACCGGGGCGTCAAGATTGTCCTCGGCGAGCAGATCCAGGGCCTGCGCATGTCCACCATCATCAACAACACGCGCGTGAGGAATATCCTGGACTGTCCGTCGACCAACGTGTCGGACCTGATCGGGTGTCAAGGAGCGTCGGGCAGCATTTACTCGACGACGGAGGGGACGTTTGACCAGGTTCTCGACGATTCAGATTGGGATGTCCCGTATGAGCACCCACCCCGTTGGTACATGTGCCTCTCCATGTCAATACTGACCATGATGCAGTGTTACAGACGCCGAACCAAATGACGGCTCCACGACAGTCGTGCGCGGCTACGACATCGCCAACTTCACTGACGCCGGCGCTACGATCCCCGACTACCCGCTCGAAGTCTGGGCCAACCAGGAATCTGTCAACCTCAGCGCCCTCGCCCTGGGTCCTAAGTCGTCGACGCTGCAGCGGCTGGTGAATTACGACCTCGCGCCCAGCGCCGTCTTCGGCCTCGACTATGGATCCACCTCGGAGCTCTTCCCCCGTGACGGTCAACTCGTTATCGGCGGTGTCAACGAGGCCCGGTTCGACGCCGACAAGACCGGCGAGTTCGACATGTGGGGCGCTGATGCTCCGGCTAACTGCCCACTGCAGGTGCTCATCTCTGACTTCATTCTCACGAATGAAGACGGCGAGCACTCGCTGCTGCCCGACGCCTACTCCAAGGTGTCAGCGTGCATCGACACGATCCAAAACTCGTTTACTCTGACCGATAGCATGTTCGCCAAGTTCCAGGAGATCGGCAACCACATCGAGACAGACGGCCAAGCCTTCCGCCCAGCATCCTTCCCGGCCGACCGCGAGAAGCTGCTGGGCTCCCTGACGATCCGCTTCGCCAACGGCTACTCGAGCGTGATCCCGCACTACGAGCTCGTCAACCACGAGCGCGGCACCAACAGTCAGGGCAAGTTCGCCGTCACCAACAACAGCCGTATCGCCGCCACCGTCGCCTCCGGCCAGAGCGACCTCGGCGCCAATGTGCCCATCCTCGGCGGTGTATTTTTGTCACAGAACTACCTGCAGGTCGATTACGAGCGACAAAAGTTTTGGCTTAGCCCGCAGGTTGGCAATGGTACGAAGACGGACGACATCGCTACTGTCTGCACAACTGACGACGACGATGCTTCCAAGACGCCGTCCGCTACGTCGACCTCCGTACCGGTGGCCGGTGTGGGAATGGGCGTCAAAGTCGGCGTACCCGTAGCCATCGGCTCTGTAGCCGCCATCGGCATCGTGGCATTCCTCCTATGGCGCCGACGTCGCAAGCAAGTCGCCGCCGCCAAAGCCGCCGCCGTCGAGATGTCGGCCAACTCACCCAGCACCACGCACCTCCAGCCCGTAGCTCCCGGGTCACCAACCCCCCCTCCCATCGCACCCATCGCTTCCCACACAACGCTTACCGAACTTGAGTCCCCGGCGCCCAGATCGGCTCAGATCATCGCCATGTCCGTCGGCGGCTCGCCCCCGATGAAGCCCGTCGAGATGTACTCGGCGCACACCTCGCCCATCCCCGAGCACGCGCATCCTGTGGAGCTCGATGCGTACCCTCGTGATTTCGCAGAACTGGACAGCAGACCAGTATCGCGAAACGAAACAAAATAGTTGATACAGTGGTTGGAATTTTTACACTCATTAAAGCTAGCGTGGCGTTTAGATGGCTCATGAAGTTGATCTCATGGAGTTGATCTTGGATGATGATTTCCTTAATATAATACCAATATGACTCAATAGTATATAGAAAATACATAGCCTTGTCAGAAGCGGCGAGTTTGATCTACTGTCTCTCCACTGCCTCCCAGTTCATTTGACTCATCTTGAGAGAACACTAGACGAAGAATCTGGTAATGTCTCGAAACACAGGGCATCTTCCTTCTAATCCTTCGTCAAGGGAACGCTCAACGTTGGGTGTCTCTACCTATGACTCGTTCTCTATTTTTGGTATTTAAGCGTCTTGGAGGAAGGGCAGTTCCTGGACACCTAGGATGTCTTCCATGGTTAAAACCTAACAATGGGGCCGTGTTGAGCCGCAGCTTAGGGTCTTCCAGTGCCCAGTTGCCCAAGCAGCGTGTAGCGCTAGGGATGAGTACATCAATTGCCATTGAGAATACAGATAAGTGCTAGGTCACTTTCGCCCGGTGACCTCCAGCCAAACGCAATCACTAGCGCCACCAAACGGCATGATAGCGAGCTACTCCTGCCCTATCTAACTGCTCGCCCGCTTCTTCGACCATACCTAACCTTCACCTGCCTTCTCACGATCCTCATTCATGATCCTCATTCACAAACATCATTCAGTCGCCTTGAAAGATCTGCCATAAGCAACAAGCAAACTGTAACAAGTCTATGACCGATCACCACAACGAAGCATCACAACCAAATCACTCCCATATCGCGGACTTTGGGAATCAATCAACAGAGTGAACATCGCCCAGCTCAACACATTGTCCCTCCCCCTTAGCGTATGCACAACTTGACGTGGACTAACCCATGAGGCAGAATGGCATCCTACAACGCAGAATGGGAGGCTCAGATCGAGGACTACGGAAGGAGACGCCGCCTCCTCGTTGCCCGTGGCATCAAGTTCTCGGCCCCTCGAGCAGAATTCGAGGCCGATATCCGGGCAAACCTCAGCAGGCCCGACTCCGTTACCTTCCTCTGGCCGCCGATGCGAATCCCGTACACCAACCAGCAGAGCCATCTGGGCTGGGCCATGCTTTACTTCCCCGAGCGAGTTCCCGGGACGTGTTTCTGGGGTACTGGTCATCTTCTACGGGTACAATTCGACGCTGGATGGGAGTGGCTCGTTCCAGTCAATAAGCGTCATTAGCAGCGCCTTTATCTAACATCTTAAAGCTGGCAACTGGAAACTGGCGTCTGCCAAGCCCCTCGCTTTTCTTGCGCATAGCTTAGGGGGTATTGTGCTGAAGGAGGCGCTGATACAGATAGCAAATACCCGTGACCTGCTCTACATGAGTATTCTTGACCAGGTCCGGGGCGCCAATATGTTTGGGGTTCCTAACCTCGGCATGGATCAAGGCCACCTACTCGCCATGGTGGACGGCCAGATACCAGTCAAGTGTATATATAAACTAGGAGTAAAGCCCTACGCTTTCGCACGATTTCTAGTAGGAAATGGCCAGCAAAGATGATATAAGCCTGTATGACTGGAAGCAGCTTATCATCTAGAGCCTTTAGCACTCTTGCCTTAACGTTGTAGAGCCTGGGACGAACTCAGCATTACAAGAGAAACAGTGGAAGGTGTCCCTCAAGTGGATGATTGATATATACCGCGAAAACATTTGGACTCTGACTTAGATCCTATAGCAATCCTATTGAGTGGCTTCCCGATAAAAGCCCTAGCTGACAGAACACAAGTGATCTGCTCCCGCCCGGCTCTGCTTCGCCATTCAGGCTCGCGCAACCTTAGCACCGCCAACAAGAAGATTAGTGTAGACCGAGGCCGGGTCATACTGGGCCCGAATTGTCTGGAGCTCATCCACGTTCTCCTGGCCGTAGCTGGGGAAGATGTCTTCACGCTGCGACTTGGAAGCGTCACTGAGGTAAATAAAGCGAAGCTTGTCGAAGCCCTCTGCGGCAAGGGCCTTGTCAATCTCTGCGTTTGCCACCTCGTGCGCTTGTAGAACTTCTGCATCGTCGATGGCGTTGGACCAACTAGGACTTTCGACTAGCCATAGAGCCGGAACACTGTCCTCGTTCAAACCAACAGGATTCCCGCCATTGGCAGTGCTCATCTCAATGACATGGCGGGTGATTGGCATGATGCTAAAAGCTGTGAAGAAACCGTCTCTATTGGCGAGATGCGCAACAGCCTTGTAGTATTGCTCGAGGCAAATTTCCATTGCGCGCTCGTCGGCGGGGATGGAAAAGAAGTGAAAAATCTTGCGGTTGCCGATGTCACTGTCATAGGGAAACTGGTTGGCCCAGGTGCCCATGGTTGTCTCTGTCAGGTTTCCGGAAACTGTAGGGAAGACTGGAGCCGTGAAGTTTTGCAAGCCAGGCGGCAAATAGTCATCACCAGAGCTGTGGAAGAGGAAGGCGTCGAAAAAGAGGTCGGGACTGCGGCTAGGCACCCAACGAATCTGGCCTTCCATCGACGCCTTGGGGTCGACATCGGCATATTTGGCGAATTCTACTAGGCTCTGGATGTAGCGTTGCTGCACCTCCGGGCCACCGTACCGGACTGGCGAGGCAAGGATCTTTGGTGCGTCGATCGTTCGTAGGCTGGCGCGTGTAACAATGCAGAAGTTATTACCACCGCCTCGCAAGGCCCAAAAGAGGTCCTCGTTGTGGGACAGGCTTGCCTCAACGATAGAGCCATCTCCAAGGACGCACTGACTCTCGATGTTAGTCCTGGGGTAGCTGGAAAATAGGTGCTGGCATAGAGAAAGGATAAGATGAGTACAGACCTCAAAGGAATCAACAAATGTGGTAGCAACCCCGTGCTCGTAGCTGAAGAAGCCGATTCCGCCTCCTAGCAAGAAGCCCACCACACCAACGTTGCCCATGCGGATGCCATTGACTGTGACACTGAACTCGTCAAGGTAGGCATATAGCTCAGGCCAGCGCATGCCGGCTCCCACCGAGACAACACTGTTATCCTCGGACATGGCTATGGAGGTCAGATTGGTGTTGGCGATGAGGATGCCCTCCGAGCCAATGTTGGCAGCGTTATCGATGGGCATGGCGCCGCCACCACGGACTGCAAACTTGATTTTATTGCTGGAAAAGGTCTTGACAGCAAAGGACACCATCTCAGGCGCCTCTGGGGTGAAGATGCAGGCAGGGCCAAGCCAGGACGTTGCAGACCATCCATCTGTGAGGCTTTAGCAACATAAAGCACAAGGGCTGTCTTGGATTTAAACTCACATTCGTTTTCGAAATCGTACCTAGCAGAGCCTGGGAAAAAGGTCGAGTTAGGGTACTTGTGCTTCAAGATATTGCATCCCTTCTGAACTCGCTCTGGCGTGTTGGTCGACGCCACCGCGGATGCCAGAAGTAGAGGAGTAAGTTTGGATAATTTCATGATTGCGAGCAAAAGAGTTAAGATGAAGACTTTTGGAGCGTCTATGTCCAGCGGTAACAAGAGACTTCCCTAGAAAAACACGGCAGAACAAACTGTTGGAATAACGAGCATTGTCCTCACTCAAATAGTTTCGTCGATTCAGGAGCTGACAATACATGAACAATCAGGCTAATTAAGACCAAGCTCGCCGTAACGATTAAGAACCGTTACAATCGCTTAGCAACCGCCTTGAAAGTTGGAAGGAGCGTTTCCGTGATTACGATATACGATCCGGTCCGGGGTAGCCAAGAACATTGTCAGATCAAACCAACTGTAAAGCCTGAGTCAAAGCATCCATAACCAACTAACTACATAGTAAGCATGCTCTGGTAATGTCCACCGAGTAAGCACCGGCCCGAAATTGGCTAGCATAAAGCAGTAATGCGGCACAGGAAAGTCAGGAACTGTTGAAAGGCTATATATATACTACGATAATAGCTCTACAATTAGAATTCTCCACTTTTGCTAGTTACGTAGTATATCAACAGGAACAGGCTAACAATACTACGCTGCAAGCGGTTCGAGCAATGGCGGCATGATCCGGATCCGAAACCGAGACCGAGATGAACAAACACTATTTTCCTCGGACTTAACGGTGTTTTGCTGGGCTTACATCCATCAGTCTTATTCTCAGCTTACACTGCTCATAATATCCTTGGCCTAAGGCGGCTCGTCTTCGCATGAACACATGGTCATTTAGGGAATTGCCTTTTCCATTTGCTCCTTTTTTCCTCATCCGAGAAGCGTGAATTTTCGACTCTTGGCTATGTCTTGTCCTGATTGTTTCCGAGGTGCAGCCCACGACGGCAAGCCTAGTGGTGTTGAGGAGACCATAGGGGGCATTGTCACATATGTCGCCAATCCTACCTCGGGTGCCACTGCATGTCTATCCACCATCATCTTCATCACCGATGCGTTTGGGTTCAATCTGGCCAACAGCAAGCTGCTCGCTGATGAGTACGCATCACGTACCGGATGTCGTGTCCTTGTCCCCGACATCATTCCTGGTGGTGGTGTGTCTGTTGACTCGCTCGAGTTGATGGAGCGTGCTGCGGCACCGGTTGGCATTTTGGACATAGCTGGCCAGGTGACTCGGGTCTACAACGTTGTGCGCATGATGAGTCGTTTTGTCCCCTTTGCGATGCGTACTCGTAACGTTTTCCCCTCCGTACTGGCCTACGCACGAACGGTCAAGGCCGAGATGCCCGCTGGAGGCAAGCTAGGAGCGGCTGGTTTCTGCTGGGGCGGTTTGCAGACGACAAAACTCTCCGCCGAGGCTGCTATTGAAGGAGGCGACGAGCCACTCCTGGACGCCCACTTCACTGCTCACCCCGCCGGCCTCAAGACTCCTGACGACTTCGTCCACTCCGCCAAGAAATTTCATGTCCCTGTCAGCGTCGCAGTCGGAGATAATGACATGATCTTATCTAAAGAGGCCGTCCAGGATCTCGACAAAAGCCTCAAGACTGAGTTTGATGGGGATCCAAGTCACTTCCAAGTTACTCTCTACCCAGAATGCGGACATGGGTTTGCCGTACGAGCAGATCCAAAGAAGACGGTCGAGAATACGGCCGCCGAGCAAGCAGCCACGCAAGCGGTGGACTGGTTCAAGAGATTCCTGTTTTGATGCACATCACCGGTTAGCGTTACATATCATGAACCGAGCCAACTCGACATGGCTATGACTGCCATGTTTGACCTAGAGCATTGTTTGGATCTACAGTCATGGCAGTAGACTCTCATAGTGGTCTAATTCTCTGTATTATATTAAGTATTCATGGCGTTAATCAATCTGATACGTTACGAAACTGTGCTAGGAGTTGACGCACTGTATTGATGATATTACAACTCTTGAAACGCTAATTCATAGGATTCCGCCTCATATAATAATGAGCTACCGTGCAATGAAGAGATGAGGAGACGACATTACTGCATGTATAAACGCACAACCGCAACGAGTAGGCGTTGCGCTACCCGAAAACCTGTTGTTAGGATAGATCTGCCAGACTAAAACAAAGGGTGGGTGACTCGGAGATTACCAAACGCTGGCGATCGACGTTTCCCCGAGATTCATGCAAGGGAAACCTCTTTTGATAGGATACTTGCCGTCTTGGCCTTCCGACCAGAATCGCCGATCTACACTCCATGATAAATTGACTAAGCTTAAACAATGGAGCCCTGGGCTATGGTGATTGCCATGGACTCCCGAGCGTACCGGCAGAGAGTATCTAGATGGAGCAATTTAGATTCGAGACCCGGCATCTATTTTTAAACCGCGGTGCCAAGACCCACGTGGGATATTAGATCTGTCAACCTAAAACCAAACTCTAGGCACTTTATGCAATAGCTTAAGTTCTAGAGTGGAGGTTCGGGCAAGACTGGCCATGGGTGTAGAATGCATACCACTCGAATGGATCAAGATTACCCCACACTTCTAGCAACGTCTAATGGTTAAGGTCTACAGCGAGTCTATCACGTCGATCCACACGCTCTAGAGTTAAATACCATTGGCAGGAAATAAAGGAGCCACATAGTAGAGGCTTAGCAAGATAGTTACGGTCACAGCTGCCACGGGCTCTGGAACACATGAGAAAAACTAAATCTCCAGGCCGCCTAGATGCAATGACATTAACGGTTATGGTTAAAGAGAGTTTCCTCGCCAGCCCTACTCCCCTCCATAAGTCTTGGTTTATTAACCTCGTAGTAAGAGAGGGTTCGTCCCTCTGAGTCCAAGGTAACAGCAATTACGCCCCATAGATCGACAACCAAGTCACCCCTACCCCCACCCCCCCGCATAGTGCGTTCTGATTATGACTGGGGAAGCTCTTAACATGACACAGTAGAGCTGAATGAAAGGAGATCGTCAATGCCGGTCTCGATTCAAGCTTAAAAATAACCGTATGAACTGCCTTTGCCAAGGCCTATGTCGAGACCGAGACCGAAACCGAACCCCTCATACGTCATTTGAGATGGAGCTCCACTTGGGATGGTAGCAACCTATGAATCTTGAATTGCCACTTGTTCTATAGTAGCAATATTGCCGTTCCAAACCTCTGGAATTGGTGTTGAACTTTAACGACCATGACGTTGCAACCGATTCTTGGCAGTGGTGCGCAAATTACTGATAGGTCTGGAGCGAAGATCGGCAAATGCATTTGAAAATGCCCCAACAAATAAGTTAAAGGCTTCGGTTTTCTCCATTGCGAGGATCAATACCGTGGCAGATTGATCAACTTTTTACTTCTCGACAAAGCACCACTCCAAGCTTCTTCAAAATGCGTCCCATTCGTACATGCATTGCTCTCTGCAGCCTCTTTTCTGCAACAGACGCTTTGAAACGGGTGCCCAGGGATATAATCGCGCATACAGGCAATCCAGTTGGGAGAGTAGAGGTCCACGATGGAGGTAGCTCTACCATGCTAGTCTGAATAGTTCTTAGGACCTAACCTGAAATCTAGTCACCATGTACATCAGCCCGGCAGCACGTGCCCAGAAGTCCAACAAGGCTGTCCTCTATCTGACGGATGCCTTTGGACTTCCGCTTCTCCAAAATAAATTGTGTGTACTAATGCCCCGGGAAATGCATTTGAGTATGATACTGACGAGGATTCTCACGATGATAGGCTCGCAGATAGCTTCGCTAGGGCCGGATTTACAACCGTCATGCCCGATATCTTTCAGGGCGATCCCGCGCCGCACGACATCACTTTTGATGCAGAGGGGTTCCTTGCTAAACATACCACCAACGTGACTGACCCGGTTATTGAGACAACGGTCAAATATATGCGTGAGAAGCTCTATTTTGACCAGATTGCTGTGACTGGCTACTGCTTTGGCGGTCGTTATGCCTTCCGTTTTATGGCTGAGGGCCGCGGAGCCGACATTGGGTTTGCAGCGCATCCTAGTTTCCTCCAAGACAGCGAGGTTCTCGCAATTAGAGGCCCAGCAAGCATTGCGGCAGCTGGTAAGTTCTCTGGTCCATACTATTGATTTTATTTGTGCCCGTATTGCTCCTCTCTCTCTATGTGGAAAGCGTCAACTTTCACCAACACAGCAGCACACTAATGAACGTGATGTCTCTAGAAGTGGACTCTCTTTTTGAAGCAGACCGCCGATTGGAGGTTGAGGGCCTGCTTGGCCAAACACCGCATCCATTTCAAGTTGCGTTGTACTCTGGCACGTTCCACGGATTTGGCACCCGCGCAAACATATCTGATCCGGAACAAAAGTTTGGCAAGGAGGAGGCCTTCTTCCAGGCTGTCCGCTGGTTCAGCGCCTGGTAGGAGTTGAGTGGAATGACCGAGACAGACATTTTAGTGCCCATTGTTTGTAGATACTCGTAGATCTACTTCGTTTCTTCGTGCTCATATTTGGTCGAATTCATGGCGGCTTGAGAATAAGGCTAAGGGCAATCTTATATATACACAATTGAAGTTGTAGGTGAAAGTAGCAAGTACTTGAACTTAAGTCGAAAAGAGTGTCCAGTATCCACCACAATCTTAGCTGGGTCTTTTAGAACTAGGAGCTTAAACTTCAAAGTCACGACGAAATCATGGGCTGTTTGGTGCATGAATTCAACCACGCAGTTATCTTGGTGATTCCTGGCGATTTCCATGAGGCCCCCGCTCCGCGTTAATATGTCTTTGCTTGGCTCGGTCTAGCCGTCCATCATATTCTCTAGTCTTCTGCTTTGCCGTGTCATAAATATCACAGCTAGAAGTTGTCGTAGGTCAACGACTTGCGGCGGTCAAGTTAGAGAATGGCAGGGGCTGAACACGCAATGGCGCGTGATTGGTGGAGGGCCTGTGGTGCCACCCTGCAATACCAGCTTGAGGATGATATTATTAAGCGAGAAGTGCTTGTTCAACTGCAAGTAAGCGCTTGCGGCTGAGAGGGGGTCGGCAGATAACTAAACAGCGCAGATCCTAAAATCCCGCGTGCTATCTAATTCCCTACATATATTTCGGTTGCGTACAATCTCATGCTCCACGCTAAAGTTATCGTTGTTGAGGTTCTCATTGAGTCGGATTTCTTCTCCTTCAGCGACGAGAGCAATCGCAATGGCAAAACCGCCGCCGGAGGATCCCCTGCAGCTCCTTCGATTCAAGGATGCAGTTGGCAGGAAGTTCTCGTTTCCATTTGACATGGTGAAAACCTGGCAGGTAAGACAGTTGGACTTAAGTGATAAATTGGAACCCTTTGACTGATTGCATTTCTAGGGTATGGAAGAACTCATAAAAGCGGCCTTTCTCCAGGTCGACGTATTAGGGCCGCATGTCATGGAAGGTCATTATGATATAATCGGTCCTGACGGCGAGATTATCCTTCCCCAAATATGGGGGCGGTTGGTTCAGCCTGGATGGTCGGTTACAATGGCGATGTGGCCAATGGACAAACTCCCACCTCTTGGGCCTCAGGACTTCCGAACTGCAGGCCAACCTCATATGCGGTACGGTCCCCCCCCGCCTCAGCAGAATTTCTGGCCTGGAGTACAGCCTCCTACGACGTCCGGTGCTCCTCAGCCGTTACAGGGCTCGGGGTCTAAAGGCCAAAGCCGCAAGCAGCCGGGTCCTTTTATTCCTCCAGGGCCTCCCATGCCTCCAGGGCGACCCATGCCTCCGGGGTGGCGCGATGGTGGTCTTCCTCCTCCTAACATCATTGATGTCGCACCGCTTAAACCCAAGAAGAGCAGCAAGAAGAAGCAGGATAGCAGTTGGATCGGCTTTCTCGCAGGCAAGCCATCAAAGAAGAAGTCAGGGACAAGTCGGCCGCCCCCAGGTAGCCCGTCCTCAGGCACTGCTTTAACAGCTGGCTCTCGAGTCCCCAGCACTGTAGGTCAAGCTCCTCGCCCTCAACCAAAGTTTGGGGGCGGCCCATTTCAATCGTCACGGAAAGCACGGGTTCCAGACGAAGATGACAGAAGAAGCCGCAGTGAACGCTCCGACGCTACCAGTGAAAGTAGCGATCCCCCACGGAAGGCACGGGTCGATGCCCGAGAACAGGGCTTGATCATCGTGTCGAGGAGTGAGAGGCAAAGCCATAGAGTAATCCGCCATCCAACATTTCCAATTCTGGAAAAGAATCCCCTGCCAATAGATCGACAAGCCTTTAGCGCAGCTCGCTTATACCAAGACGAAGTATCCGAAGGAGCGGTCTGTCTTGAACTCACTAAATCTGGCTCCAGTATCACACACAACTTCACAAGCAATGATGCAGAACAGATGAGATGGCTGTATGTTCACCCTGAATTCCCTAATCCGCCAAGGTATACCTATAACCTCTATTCCTTAGCAATGTTACCCGCAATGTGCTGGACTTGAACGAGTTCGAGGTAAGGCTGATTTCAAGCACATACCAAGCTACCCGGTGCATCTAACATCATATTTTAGAATATTGCCCTGAATCGTGAGGATCTAGCAGTCAATCAGGATGTCCGTATTGCAATGGAGTCTATTTTCAAGACTTTGCAGGACAAGAAACTAGGTAAAAGCCGCAACACCTGGTATATCAAGACCGGGACGGTCATAAGATGCGATGTGGACTCTGATGGAAAGACCAACGCTTCTGCACTTTTTGTCTCCATTCCCCAACTTCAGGTGGATTCATTTAATCGCACCACCAACGTGCAGCTTAGGAAAGGCATTTGCCTTCCCCGCAGACTACATGAGATGTTTCATCCTTATGATACCTCATTAACACGTGACAAGAACCAACTCTTTAGAAGCCACGAAGGCGCACAGTCGGATGAGGTCCTCTGGATAGGTGACACGTGGGTATTGATAATTGACTCTGGTATGTAGATGATGGCTCAAGTTGTCTTCGGCACTAATTCTTTCTTTAGTCGGAATCCTTACCTATGGTAGCAAACACCGACAAACCTACCTCAGCGATAACATTGAGATAAGAAACCACCGATCGAGCCAGGTTGAAGAGCGAACTATCCATGTAACTCTCCCGGATGGCCAACAGTTCCAAATTCCCTTTGAAGCATGCCAAACATTATATGTGAGTTGAACTATCTGCACCAATAAGTTTCCAGAAAGCAGGGAGACCTAAAATACTAACCGAAATATTACAGAAACTACAGTCTGCTATCCGAGACCAGCTCTCAATCCTGGAAGATGATGATTCGATTCTCGACTTTGAACTAGTGATTACTGGCGGGGAAGTCGTTACTGCTAAGATTTGGTCCCGTCTTGTTCAAAAACCAGAACAGTCGGTGATTAAATTGGTCGTAGAATGGGTAGTACCAGACCAGTCGGAATCTGATAGAGATAGCATCAAGCCAACAGGCCAGGACGATGAAATGTCGCATTTCTCTGGAGAGTTTGAGACTGATAAGCAGGACGCAGCATCCAAGAGCAGCATTCTGAGTGGGAAAAGGTCAAGAAGTGTTTCTCGGCAACGAACGACTGTGTCCTTCGTGGACAACGACTTCTTTGGTATTCAGAAACAATCCTCTACGACCAAAGATGAAGGTATGTCGACGTGAATGCCTGGGCCTATCTAGAACATATGCACGCTCGAATTTACGTATTAGTTCATATCTAGGCCAATAACTAGGTTTTTATGCGGTCGTTTATCCATGGACTGACTTAGTTGATAGATTCAGACTTGGATATTCCCGAGCTCAATTCAAAGGTTCCTCCATTTTTAGGATGGATTATCTCGGAAATTAGCAAGGAAGATGACGATTACGACAAGGCGAACGACAAGGGAAGTTCTATTCGAGAAGGCATAAGAGTGTGCTTATCTCGAGCAGAAACTGCACTGAAAGAAAACCAACATCCGTTCGTCGCTAAATTGAAAGATAATTTCTCGACATTGGACCTGCCTTCCATGTCGGGCGACGTCAATTTCAATGTCATCGAGAAGAGAATTCTACAACTTGCCAAACAGGACTCAAAGAACGGTAGTGGAAGGAAATTGAGGTTTAGCGAGAACAAAATTGCCTCCCTATACAAGGGCTTTCTCTCGGCTTCAATCAGAACACTTGAGGCGTATACCTTCAAGGAATTTCCTTCCCCCATTATTTCAAGCTACTTCGCTGCTCTTTCAAACGGGCTGGAGGTATGGATAACTCTCTTCTATCAAAGAATATTGTGCTAAGCAAGTTAATTATATCGTTTAGAGCCCTAAACTGCCCCCGGACAACCACTATCCTGTTAGATGGGTCCTCTCACGCGAGCCAATCCCTATCGCAGGGTTTAAGTATCTCAACACGACTCTCGACGGCATTAAATGTCCCGACTGCAACTCACAAAAGATTTATGACAATATCGAGTCAGCGATCGATCATCTCCGCAAAAGACACTGTGCGGGGTCTACGCCGGGCACAAGACTAGTGGAGTATCTCACCCTTCTCTCGGAAGCAAAAGACTCAAGACTCGAGGAGGAATGTTCTGAGGTTTTACGTACATGCCGAGATACCATGGTCCGTATCACAAGGCGATTGCGGGATATCCAGGATGCAATGGTCTTTGATGGCCAATTCCAGAAACCGGCTCAGGGTATTCCATTCGCACTGCTCAAATCCTTGGAGCTGATAGTCGCATTTGTATGTGCAGTTCCAATGCTGCTTGATGAGATGTACTGGTTTTACAACTACGAAATTGATGAGCAAAAGCTGGGTAATTTGGTTCTGGACGGAAAGATTCGAGCAAAGTATCAGCTCCTCAAGGAAGTTGGGCGTGCGGCTGAAACACTCACTAAGGAGGCAGAGCGGGCCCTGGTCTCCTCCATCCATTCGAAAAGAAAGGAAGACGTGGTCAAGTTCTTTACTTCTGTGGGAGCTCACTGCGTTGCGACGCAGATCATCTGCAATCTCCTAAGGCACCCCATTCAGAATAACGCAAGCGCCGCCGAGTTGTACCAGGCCTATTGCACCGACTACGTAAGTACATGCAAGTGATGAAGTCATTTCTTAATGGGTTTCATTTACCACCCGTTCACTACGGAGACTTACATGGCCGTGTGATAGGGATCTCAAGTTTTCCGTCACCCTAGCAAGCGTCAAATCCCCGCAATAGGTGCCATGGCTGACGAGTTGGCCCGCCTGAGAACAGTCACAGAGTGGCAACAGAAACTGGTTTCTTCTCTCCGTACAGTGCTTTCTCCGGAAACGCATCGTGAATCCGCCAAAGGGGTGAGGGAAAAGACGTTTGATATCGAAGACTACATTCTGGACAAGACAGACGAGGAGCTGCAGGAGCAGCTCGACATGATTTCCTCAAGTCTTGAACAGTGCAAAGATCTCCTTGAAAGTGTCAATGAACTTATGGAGATCATGAGCGATGATCATAACCGTGCGATTCTTGTCTTCACTGTCGTGACAGTCATCTTCCTCCCCATGAGTTTCATCGCGACATACTTGAGTATGAACGGTGGGCCTTCAGAAGATCACTGGAGTAAGACTCAGGCATTGTTTTGGGAGATTTCTGCCCCGCTGGCACTGGGAATTGGCATTTTCTGTCTTGGTACAGCATGGCATGGATCGGAGGCTGGGGCTGTGAGGGAGTGGATAAGTGAATTCGCTATTCGATGGAGAAACAAATTGGGCCGACGGAATCTGGAGACAGACGATTCAGATGATTCAGATTCTGATGAGACCGAGTCAAGCAGGGGAAGTGTGGCGGTATGAACCACAGATCAAAAATACATGATAATGTTATTAGGGGACTGTTTCATTTCCCAACGTGAGCGGGGCGGGTCTGCTGTTTTAATATTAATATTCTCAGAGGCCACATCGTAGCCATATAATAAGAAAAATAAAACGAAGAAACTTTGAGATACTTCCATTAACTACTTGAGACATTAGAGTCATTATATATCTTAAAAAATCATACTATACTTATAATTAGTAAATAGTAAACTAGCCGTAGAGCTATAAAAGTCAGAGATTTAATATAAATAGACTGTTAGCAAC
Organism: Dactylonectria alcacerensis; assembly: GCA_029931735.1. Classification (NCBI taxonomy): domain Eukaryota; kingdom Fungi; phylum Ascomycota; class Sordariomycetes; order Hypocreales; family Nectriaceae; genus Dactylonectria; species Dactylonectria alcacerensis. The sequence continues at coordinate 1,056,532 of JAPMUZ010000014.1, read as the reverse complement.
ACGGCTTTTCAGACATGCGTGAAACAACTAGGTCCAGTGGATATCTAAGACCACCTAGGCCAAAGGAAGCTGCAAGAAATGAAGGAAGAAGACCTACGACTATGACAGAAGCTTCAGCTTCCTTGTGAGGGGCGCTCCCACGGGGGAAGCCGAAATACAGGCCCCCACAAGTAAATGTTCCAGCCGGTGCTATGAGGTTCTCCCAAATATCGAAACTTATTATGGCTCCTAATCTACACATACGAAAAAAAAAGGCACAATCTTGCGCAAGGCTCAAACCTTATCTTTACTCGGGTTTCCGAACGGTGTGTGACACGTATCACGCAAGAAAGCCTGTGGGGAGTCCTTAGCATAATCCACCTCGACGCATTGTCCTTGGAGAAACCGGCATTGATATTTATGGTCTCCGCACAATGCCTCCGCCAAAGGTTGCGCCAGTGTTTACCCCCGTGACTTGACTTTCGATCAGTTACATGCTGCCCTTAGCCTTAGGGGCTGCGTTGGAAAACATGAACTCTTTGAAGCCGGCGCTTACAGCGGCAATGATAAAGGCAGCAGACAACATTGTTTATTGGCGACTGAAGTTTCCAAATGGCAGTTCAAGAATTACCTACAATCATTAGGTATGATCTTGATGTTATGTTGTTCCTCATTCACAACGACGGATACACAATTGAGAGATGTATTCGCGGCCGGAAGCAAGAACATAATGACTTCGCCAAGTGGCGTACCTCGACGCCCCGGCGTTGTTTGGAGCCAGGGCCGATACATTTAAAGCAATGGCAGCAACTTGAGCTGAGTTGGAAGGCGTTCTAAAACGGGAGGCGTTCCTCCAGGGGAAAGGGCTTCGCACGGTGCAGATATGATGAATCGCGAGGATGCGCCTGAAGGTCCTCTTGTACATTTACTAAACGCCTAGAGAAACCGCAAGTCTCAGTAACCACGACGAGGCCGGTTTAAAATCGGAATTTGGGATGATAAGTGTAATCTGACGAGCGCGGCTCTGGCCCTTCTCGTTCTGTGTCTTGCATCATTGGCGATGTTATACATGACTACTTTGTTCATTCTCTGACCCGATCAACAACGGATGCTCAGCCAAGTTCAGCCAAAACTCAGTCTCAAAGTCTCTCAGGCACATGGTTTCCCAAGGGCTCCATATGTCATGGCCCTGGGCGTTCAGAATCGACGATGATGCCTGGTCAGATGGTTGACACGGGGCCGCTGATGGTAGGCGTCCGCTCAAGAGCCTATCTAGGAGACTTTTGATGGCCTGTGAGGCGCCATTCAGCAATTTGTAATTGGGATCATCGCGTTGAACAAGAGTCCCCGTCTCGATCTCTGCAATAAGAACACTGAGATCTCGGATGATCTTTGCCCTGTTGATATCTCGGTCGGATAAGACGGGTGTTTGATCGAGAAGCCAGAGACAGATCACACCCGCTGCTGCCAGGCCGTAGTACGCGACCTATGCTCGGTTAAAAGAGGTTCTTGGTGAGGTCAGTGAACTAACCTTCCAGATCAAAGATGTGCCAGAATTCACGAGTCGGTCTTTCAGCATCATGGCTTCGACTACAAGGCCGAGAATGTGTGCCGAAACGGACACCAACTCTACATCAGAACCAGGTCTTCCCCTTGCAAGTGCCAGGCGAAGGAGAAATAAAACATGCAAGTAATTTAGTCGCGCGCTGACCATAAAATCACGGCTAATAGGCTGTTGGGTGCACAGCATGAGAGGTTCTTCAAGACGGTATGATCGGGGGAACGCTGACCACTGTTCTTGCGCGCTGAGCTCTAGGGAACTGCATTCAATCCATCAGTGATATGAGCAGTACCAAGAAATGCACTGCTAACCTTGCTTTACGACGCTTCTCATCGGAATCTTCGGTGTCAGAAAGATCCAAGATTTCTTCCTTCAGAAGTGCGCACAGTGCCATCCACTGAGCTTCTACTATGTAGTCAAATGCCCCATCTTGGGGCCAGTAGTGCAATGGAAAAGGTCCCCGTCCTGTGATCTCTATGTCATGACTTGGGAGGAAGAACCGACAATATCGCCGATGAATACGGGGTGGTCGGCCAAGGAAGATGGAGACATTCTTGTCTGCAGAGTACGCATGAGCAAAGATTGCTCGTCTTAGATTTACCAAGAAGTTTGGGAGTGATGGGTTATGCGCCTGCTGTTGATGATAGCCTAGGGCAAACAAGGAGCTCACAGTATCTCCCAGTCTCTTCCAGGAGTGGTAGCCTGGGCACAAGATGGTCAGTATACCAGGAGCCTTCGGTGGTTGCGACAATGTCAAGCGCACTTTGATCCCCATCAGCGAGAGAATGCAGAATGAAATTCTCATACTGCAGTAAAAGTTGCAAATCGTTCAAGCAGTCGAGGGAAAGGCAGATATCAAGACAGATATCTGAAAAGCGCATGGCCAGCCTTTGCAAGTCACGCCTCTCTTGGTCGGACTTGTACAAATCTTGGGGACTTGTTAGGTCCGTTGCAGCCCTAGATGTTGCTATACAGAACAGTCCCAAGGTTTCCCATCGTGTACTTGTTTGGCAGAATTGAGCGGAGTAGTCACGGATTGTATCGTTGGGCCCTGCTTCCAATGGCCGGTAAGTATGATAGAAGAGACTTCTAGCAAGTTCTATCGTGTTGACGGTTCCGTCATGGTCTCTAAAGAATAATTGGACTGCCAAGGTGCATGGCTCTGTAAATGGGCCTGCTGTGGCAAGATTAGCTCCCTTCGCAATCCATAATCTCACCAAATTCTGGCAAGATGATACAGAGAGCATGCTATGCATTGCCTCTATTAACTTGGCACCCCGATATATATTTGGCCCCGTAATCATATCCTCAGGCTGAATATGGCGGCCATGTTCATCGCTCAGAGTGCTTCTAGAGGATGGCATACCTCCCAGCTGCGCTAGCTCGGGAATATGATCAAAGAGTGCCGCATGGCTAGATGAACCGAGATATCCGGGGTTTGGATACCCATGAGGACGGAGACTTGTCACTGAGAATTCAATGTGCACGTCTGTTTCAGAAGTCCCGCTGGACGCTAACCCCATGCTGTTCGAGGTCAGTGAAAGACGCGCAAGGTAATTCCATTCGACCCCTGCCTGTTTCTGCCATTTCCGTGCCCAGGGTTGCCGGCTGGGGTTCCTCTTGTCTTCTTAAATGGGGACGCTCGGTATATGCACTCGGCTGAGCGGTTTGCATTTCGGCACCGCGTACATGTCGGCTTTGAATGATCACAGGCCAGCTTGGCAGCTCGACATGGATCGCAAGCTGGAAGCTTCTTTCTGGGATGCGGCATTTCCGGATTGGGATATGAAGGTGTTGCTGGAAGTCGCTGGGTTTCGGGGTAGATGTCGGAGTAGAGTGTGTTGAGGAACGAAGACGAAAGGACATTTCTGCACGCGACTCTGCCCCACCCAACCATGTCGCCCCCAAACTCTCGCTTCCCATTAGCTCCAAAATGCCTGAAGGAACAAAAGTGACGAGAGGGCTTATGCCAGAATATATTTAGTATAACTAATTAATGCGGCTCAACAGCCCATGGTGTTCTAGCCGAGAGCAGGAACCTGCTGTGTAGCACAATGAATTCCTCCACCAATACAAGGTAGTGCGTTAATATACACTTGAACCACGTTGCGATCAGGGTACAGTCTCCGAAACAGATCCAAAGCCTGTGCATCCCTCTCCTCATCACCGAATCTGGGAATAATGACTCCTCCATTCACAACCAAAAAGTTAACATAAGACGCAACGCAGTTCTCTCCATCAGGCACTCGCTTTAGCTTGCCCAAATCTGGCTCGATGCAATCATATAGCATGAGCGGTCTTCCCTGAGCATCCGTTGCCTTAGATAGCCTCGTCTTAGCGTCTAGGTACGCGGCACCATACTTCCCCGAGCCTTCAGACGACGGCTTGCTTAAGAGGACGACCCCTGGGCGGATGAAGCGAGCGAGGGCATCGACATGGCAGTCAGTCGTTTCTTTGCCAACCTCGCCTGCGAGCCAGAGAAATTTATGAACCCCGAGAAGTCGAGATAGCTCATTCTCGATCTGCGCTCTGGTCTTGCCGGGGTTGCGGTTATCATTGATGACTGCGCTTTCAGCGGCCATAAAAGTGCCCTCGCCGTCGACTTCCATTCCGCCTCCCTCAGCAATCATGACGGCGTCCATGGCCGGGCTACCGGAAACGTATTGGGCGGTTATCTTTGCAATACGCTCATCTCCAGATGGCGCACGTTTGCCACCCCAGTAATTAAAGTTAAAGTCAACCCCGCGCAGCGACTTTCCATCGCGAGACTTCACAAAGATGGGACCAAAATCTCGCATCCACAAATGGCTTGTCTCCTCAGCGTGAAGGACGGAGACGTTCTTGTCAACTCTAGACTTGACTTGCTCTAGTGTTTCGGAACTCGAAAAGAGAATGACGGGATCGAACTCTGCGATGGCATTCGCAATGCTAGTGATTTCGTTTTGTGCATCATGGAGCAGGTCGCCGCTATTGTCGGACGTGGAGTTGGGGTAGGCCATGAGAACGCATTGGTGCGGTGCTGTCTCGGCTGGTTGATACCAGTTCTCTCCGGTAAATGAAGTCATTTTTGCATAAGATCAACTCCAACTCGATGAGAATTGAAATGTGCAAGGTCAAAGTACAATCAGGCTAGATATCTCAGTCTTTTTATGGTTTCGGCAAATAAGGACCGGGTAACAAGCACAGAGCACCGGAATGTCCCGGATAGGAAATTAACGGGGTCACATCACTCCGACACCGCCCCATTTAACGGAGTCCGGGGTAGTAACGGAGTACGGAGTAGTAACGGAGCAATGTAGTAGTAGCAGAGTACAGGGTAGTAGCGGAGTACGGAGTAGTAACGGAATAACCAGCCCACTCTACACGGGGCTTTCGGCGTAGTGGCTTTGTAGCGACAACCCCGTGCGAGCCTTTACAGCGTCAGCCATACTTGTAATCAGCAGAGGCGACGCGCACCTAGGTAGTGATAACAAAGACTCGCCGTGGGCACGGCAAACTATGACAACTTCACGGCCCTTGTGGGGAAGCCATGCTGCATTACTTTTCATCTATAAAGCGCCACGTCTGACAATTGTCAAGGCATGATGCTATTCGGTTTTCGTCCATCTTAATAGTATTTCTCTTGGCCCTTTCGCAACATGGCGACTCTCAGTATCGTGGAAGCTACAATTGACGACCTTCAGGCTGCCTTATCACAAGGTGCCTTGACAAGCGTTGAGCTTGTCGCTCAATACCTCCGCCGCATTTCTCTGTATGACTGTCGCGGTATTGCCCTGAACTCCATCCCGGTCTTGAATAATCATCTGTTTGAAGAGGCCGCTGCGTCTGATGACTATCGAGCCTCCGGGAAGCCGGTGCGGAAATTGGAGGGGATACCGTACACCGTGAAGGATAGCTTCAAAGTCAAAGGCATGATAGCAGCTAGTGGATCACCAGCGTTCAAAGACTTGGTCGCTACAGATGATGCATTTACTGTAAGAGCTATCCGGAATGAAGGAGGTGTTTTGATTGGGAGAACGAACATGCCGCCTATGGCATGTGGTGGAATGCAGCGAGGCATTTATGGACGAGCGGAAAGTCCGTATAACCCCGAGTATCTTGCGGCAGCTTTTGCGTCTGGCTCCTCAAATGGCTCTGCTGTATCGACAGCGGCTTCTCTGGCAGCGTTTGGTATGGGCGAGGAGACGGTATCTTCGGGGCGGTCGCCGGCTTCAAATAATGCCGTTGTCGCATATACTCCATCGAGAGGTTGGATATCCATCCGCGGCAACTGGCCACTCTACCCGACTTGCGACGTCGTGGTTCCTCATACACGGACGATGAAGGACATGCTAGCGCTACTTGAGGTCCTCGTTGCCGAAGATCCATCTACCAAGGGCGACTTCTGGCGCGACCAGCCCTTTGTGGAGTTGCCAAAGCCTTGGGGAGGCTCAGCGTCGCCGGCAACTTTTCAGCAGATCGCAGGCTCTACAACGCTTCAAAATCTCCGGTTTGCTGTCCCAGCTATGTATGTAGGTGGATCTCCTCCCGAAGGAGTTACCCCCGTCACAATGAGCCCGGGAGTAATTCGGGCGTGGGAGGAAGCTAAGAGACAACTTGAGAGTCTTGGTGCCAAGATTGTCGTTGTTCCTGATTTCCCTGTCGTTACGGCATACGAGAATCCCGACCTCCTACCAAAGGATGCAACCCGACTTCCTGAAAATTGGCATAAGACTGAAAGAGGGCCGATGGTTGCTCATGGATGGGATATTTTTCTCTGCGCCAACGCAGATCCGAATATTCCCAACCTTGCTGCTGTAGATGAGTGGAATATCTACCCACAGTCTATGAGAACACCAGCTGAGATGGAACATCTTCCGATCAAAAACTCCATTCACTGGGGTGAGCTTCACAAGTACCTCGGAGATACGACCATATATGAGGTCGAGGGCCTAAAAGCCGCCGTGGTTGCTCTTGAAGACTTACGCCGGCGGCTGCTGGATAATTACCTGACGCAGTTCAACTGCAACGGTTTCGTGTTTCCTGCTGCCGGTGACGTCGGCGCCGCCGATGCTGAGGTGGATTATTCTAGCGCTGCCCACGCGTGGAAAAATGGAGTTTTCCTCAGCAATGGAAACAGGGCATTGCGCCACCTAGGAGTACCTTCGGTTACAGTTCCGATGGGTATGATTGCGAACAAGCAGATGCCGGTGGGCCTCACATTTGCTGGTCGGGCCTACGACGACGAAAATCTCCTCAGGTGGGCAAATGCGTTCGAGAAGAAAACGAATCTGAGAACTTCGCCGTTGCGCACGCCGCCTCTGCAAACCGATACCATCGTGCTAAGAAGCAATGACAGTGCGAGGGCAAGTCGACCCCTGCTCGATGTTTATGAATGCACCGCTTCTCCTGCCAACGAATCCGGCTACGTTCATGTGAATATCACTGGCATTCTGAACACTGGTCCAAATGACAAAGAACAGGTTCTTGAGATGGATCCGGTGATTCAAATTACGGTTAATGGCGAAGATATACCACAGGAACAAATCAGCATTGGCTACGCAAAGGGGGATACAGTCTGGGATAAGCCGATTCGATTCAGCAGTCAGATCACGATACCTAAGCCACTGGAACGAGACGAAAGAGAAAAGACAAGAGCGCCAGTTGCTCGTGACAAGACCATGGTTGTGGTCCTTGTGCGTTCTGCGCCCAATGGATATCCAGCTGGCTTCTTATCATTAGTTTAGAATGGAATGTAGTAATACAGGCAATCACTCATTAAGCCGAGCCGATTTGAGAATAGCGATGTTGACGATATGGAGACCTTCTTTTCCAACCTCGAGAAGACCTGTGAGGACTTCGGCATTGATCCTTCTGAGATATGGAACGAACACGAGTGCGGAATCCGTGTTGGTTGCCTCCGAGAGCGAATCTAGGTCCTGATCGTCTGTACAACCCGTTCACAACGACCCGAAGTCGCTGACCCTTCCAGCCGCGAAACTCCCTCTCTCCTGGGATCCGGAAACGCTGTTGGAGACATCATTCCTCCCTGGCTTATATTTAAGGCATTCCCAACGGAGTCATGGACAGAATTCGACTGTGTGGACGATATGCGCTTTGTCAAGTCAGGGACGAGCCTTAGAGACCGTGATATCTCCTTCGAATGTCTTGGGATCTCCCTAGAGGAGTTAGTTGGCTGTGACTAATGATTTTGGGATTTAGGGAGACCGTATCATTGACATAAGTAGCCACTGAAGTCTCGGCCTGAGGCGAAGATATATCGACTTCTTATTATCGACGGTTTTACCGGCCATACCGGCTTCAACTTCGCCACTTCTTGTATTATGTCTGATGTCGTATTTCGCACCTTGTAGAATGGATTCCAAGGGCTTAAGGGATGGGCTGCTGTCCACATTAAGCCTACTAGGTAGGCCCCGGATCTGGAGGGAGAATGCCGACTTCACGCTTAAAGCGCTGCAGCCATTCATCGTTATCGGCAGCCGTCTGGTTCCAAGGGTCGTCGCTAGCAGGGCGTCAGCACGGCCGGGACACGGGTCGCGCCAGGGCTTGCATACCTATCGAACAGTATCCATCTAGCTTGATGCTGGATTTCTGCGTCGGTTGGGACGTGTCGGTTCGGGTTCTTGGGCGACATGGTCGACATGACGAAACGTGTCAGGTCCTGTGCCAGGCGACGGTAGCAGTTGGCATCGTTTATGAAGAACGTCATTTTCATCATGGCCTCGAAGTTCCGCGGGCTCCTTGTCGGGCAGACATCCCGGACAGTATCATTCAAGACAAGGTCGCTAAGTTGCTGTGGCTGAGCTCCCTCCGTTGTTATCGCAAGAAGGTCAGCAGAAGTGGCTTCTGCCGTGGCCATGATGTTGTTGCCGTGGCGCTGCCTGAAGGCCTTCAGCCAGTCGGCGTTGTTTGCAGCGGTATGATTCCAGCCATCGTCAAATCCATAGATAGCTTTGCGAGCTTCCCGCTCCAATTGCTTATCGGATGGCTCGATGCCTGTGGCTCGGTGGGCTGCAAGGTACCCACCAAGGGAACTTTCGAGTCTGCTATAGCTGTGGATGGTTGAGCCTGGCTTTCTGGCACCCGTCAGAAACGAGCCATGATCATCGCTCTTAGGAAGATGAGCTCGTTGTCGGAAGCCAGAAAGCCATGCGGCCGATGACATGATGAGTCTGACGAGCCAATTAGCAGTAGAATCAGACGGCGTTATCGAGACGTCCTCGATGCGACTGATGATACAACAACACTCTTCTTGTAGCTCGACATCTGTTATAGTTTGGTCAAGCAAAGTCTTTGCCCGGACGAACTCATCAAGATGTAACTCCAGCGGACACTGCTCGAACATGTTGTCCTTTCCGTTGATCTTGAGGACACAGAGCCTGTTTTCGGCGCCCTGTCGGAGAGGTGCGAACCGAGCTTGCCTGGTGATATCCTCGGACGCCATGAGGAGGTCCCGTAGCCAAGAGCTCTCAGTTGAGATGTCTCGCAGAGATGATACCTCAGAGGAGAAGATGACACGGCAGGCCTCGAGCTGCATTTCCTTGTCGCTCGGCAAGCTTCCCATCTCCTCCTTGTAGTTAACCATAAAGTAGCCTAGTTCGATTGTGATAAGCTCATAGGCACTCCGAGGAAACTCAGTTGGAGCGTCGCTTGCAGTGAACGGGAAGGTCGAATTTCGTTCCATCTCAATAAGATCTACAGCCAAAAGTTAGACTCTACCACCACGAGTTTCGTTGGGTTTCCTTACACGGTGGGATAGCACTCTCCAGCATGTCGAGCACAGGCGCGTCGAAGCCCCAGTCCCCTTTCCAGTCAGCCATAGTTCTGCCGCTCTTGTAGTGCTCTCCTAGGTGCTCTGCACGGACCGGCCAGCTATTCATCGTGATGCCGCAGAAACCACATCTCGATCGGATCTCCGAGGCGGTGATCCTCCACGTCTTCATGCACCAATCAAGGAATTGGACGTTGTGGACGAGCTTCAGATGCTGGTTAAGGTGGTCCTTGCGATAAAAGGTTTTCTCCTCAAGATGCCTCGCCTTGCAGGTAGAGTAGTTATGGCTCTTTATGTGAGCGTCGTCCGGGTCAACCTTGCCACAGAAAACGCAGCAGACTTGGTTTGTCCTAGGGTTAATGACTTGAGGCCCATCAGGTGCGCATACCCACCGTTCCAGGGATAGATGGAGCGATTTCTCGTGTCTCTGCCAGTCGTGCTTGGTTCTAAAGGTTTCCGAGCAAAACGTGCACTGATATGGCTTCGGGGGAGCAATAAGCGACGTGTTCACGTCTCGCTTGGGCGGGGCTCTCCTTCTGCGACGACGATGACTGCGTGACTGGTTCATTGATCTGAAGGAGCTGCCTGAGTGAGAGTACGCTGAGGCGAATGACCCACCGCTGGATGTACCGGCGCTGCTAGGGGATGTGGTGTTTCCAAGAGAGCGGTTCGAGTCTTCATCAGCCAGGGCGGAGCGGCATGGCCTGTCCAGACCAGGAGAACTGTCCCAGCTGGAGGCGACGGCCCGGGCAATGGCGGAGACAGAGGCTGGTTCGTTCTCAGGCGGCGAGTCAACCCAACGTTGTAGGGGGTTTGTATTGCTCTCTAAAGCTGGCGTTCCAGGTCGGCGAGGAATGTTCATCGGCCCTGTCTGGTTTCTGCCAGTATGAGAGAAGGTAGACCTCTGGGGCTGGGTCTTGCCTTTGCGGCGAGCATTGGTAAGCCAGTTGGAGATCTGAGTCTTGTTGAGACCGGTCTGACGCTGGAGCAGTGCCTTCTCTTCCTCGGTAGGGTAAGGGTGCCGACTATGTAGGATCAGCCATTTCTTGAGAATCCGGACAGATTCTCGAGAGAAGCGAGTGCCAATTTTGGCGGGAAGAGCGTTCGTGTGTAGACCTAGAGCCGTGGTTGTGTTCTCTGTGACCGAGTCCATAGCAGGTAATGATTGTGGTGTCTCGAACAAGCTGGCGCCTAGAAGGCCAACGGCAGCGACATTGTCGGAAGGTTGCAAGTTCGGATGCCGTGAGTTGACGGGGAGGGCCAAGCCATGCTGGAGTTGGGGCAGACCAAAGTCGTACTCGTATTTAAACGCAACACAAGAGGCACAATAGCCCCTATCCTGGTCCTCTTGTATCCTCTGAGAGGCGGCGCCTCCGATAGAGCAGCTAATGCAAGGCCTATCTGGATTGGACGAGACAAGTTCGCTGGAGTTAAGTGAAGGAAGATTCGAAGCTGCATCAGCAGCTTGGAACGAGGCTGAACCAGTAAGGTAGGGTGATGAACCGACAGTGGAGTTATCGGTTGCTGAAGAATAATCCTGGCCATTGAAGTGTATTAAGGCCCAGATATTGAAGTCATCATCATCAACATTGGCCAGGAACAAGTCTGTGTCTAGGTTAAGAGGGGACCCCTGTTCTTCTGCGACGGTCCGGTTGGGGGAGTCGACGGCCCTATGCCAATGGAAAATCTCATCCATCTCGTGCATAAGGCAATGGCCAAGAGGGGCTGCTCCTCATGTGAAATGGTGAAGGAGAAGGCAGTAGCGGGGAAAGCACCGGGTGGGGTCGCGCCAGAACGAGGGAGACGGAGTACCAGAATTAGAAGAAGCTCCGAACACGTAGGGCGTGGCTGATTACGGCTGATGGGCAAACGAGTGCCTTGGGGCAAGGGACATGAGTCGAAGAAGTTGGAGGCTCTCTGGAGTTGGCAACAAACCTCAAGAGGAGGAAAGCATTCCCCTTCGGTGAATCCAGCCAATCCGTATCTCAGGATGCTGATTGGTCACGCCTTTGTGTTAAAAATAAGTGGAGCATCTGCCGATCGGCCGCTGGCTGTCTTGGAAGGAGATTCTACCGTACTAATGCAGGATTGTTGCCAGTAAGAATCTTCACCTCACGGGGAGCAATAGATACACAGCGACGCAGCATTCAGTATACGGCTACAGTTTAGAGGCCATATAGCCTATGGCGGATTTATCGCCAGCTATATGCCTAGGAAGCGTTAGACGGCACGGCATCTGATTCTTGCTGAGGAATTTCATGCTGGGTCAAGTGGATGTATTTGAGCTTGACTGGCTACAGGGCCTGGGCAGCTTCCTCGGCTGTCAACTTACTCTTTACTCTTCACGTCTTCAACCTTGTTGACACAGCTGCCTACACCTTCCAAGCTGACCTCAACAATGTCCCCGTCCTTGAGCCACAGCGGTGGCTTTCTAACCTCGCCCACACCCTGCGGTCTACAACCGATTAGCGAGCTTCACGTAACTTGAGAGACCTAGTACTTACGTTCCAGTGAAGATGATATCGCCCGGCAAGAGTGTCGTGCCCTGACTCAAGAATTCGATAGTCTTTGCCACGCTAAAGATCATATCCCTAGTATTGCTCTCCTGCACCGTCTCCCCGTTGATCTTGGTCGAGATCTTCAAGTTCTGCGGATCCTTGATAAGCTTCGAGCTCACGATACCAGGGCCAAACGGCGCCCAGCCATCAAAGCCTTTGCCGAAACCCCACTGGCTTCCTCCCCGCCTCAGTTGCCACTCGCGATGGGAGACGTCATTGCCCACGGCGTATCCAGCAACATATTCCAGCGCCTTCGACTCAGGCACTTCGCTTGCTTCCTTGCCGATGATAGCGACGAGCTCGCATTCGTAGTCTACGCCTTCGACTTGTTTGGCGATCGGTGGTATGGGGATAGTATCGAAGGGGCCATTCAGGGAAGTTTTAGGCCTGAAGAACAGAACAGGGTATTCGGGAATAGGCGTGCCGGTTTCGCGGGCATGTTGCTCGTAGTTGAGGCCGAGGCAGCGAACTGTCTGGATATCTTCGCGGGCGAGAGGGCTGAGAAGCAGACGGATGTCCTGGACACGTCAACTCAGCATCGGTTCGAGCAGAAAACAGAGATGCTCACAGCAACTTGATCAGTAACCTCGTGCTTGCCCCATGGACTGCCGTGGAGAACTCTAGCTTGAGCTACTTTGCCCACGTCTTCCACCCCGGACGGAAGAATGGCATCGCCGTAGTAAACTCTCCCGTCTTTAGCAAGGAATCTGATTAATCGCTACGTCCAGTTAGAGCCACGCTTGCAGACAAAAAGACGATAAGACATACGGAGAATGAGGCCATTTGTCCAACTTGAGGTAAACGAGACTGAAGATGGGGAAAATTGCACTCGCTTTTCCTTGGCTCTGGGTTTTGGGGCGCATCCAGCAAAAATATAATACTAAAACGAGTCCAGTCAGCGGGGCATTACACAAGGGCGTGCTTTATGCAAGGGCGCATTCTACTCAAGAAGATCAATTACTGCGCGAGGGCGTGTGCGACGCGACTACAATTACTGTACATCAGGGCGGGACTACACAAGGGCGTAAACTACGCAGAACGACTGCTCCCCTAGCGAGCGCCCTTACTCATTCCGCGGCTCTCTCATCCGTCCCGGTACTGTTCCCCTCCCCGCGTCTTCCCCCGCGTTTCTCCAACCAGAATCCCCGATCGTTCCAGAGTATCTAGTTCTGCGAGATCGCTCATTGAATGAACTTCGGTACCGTCTCAGCCTGGCGTGTACGGCTCTTGGATCGGCTTCATTCTTAACTGCCTCATTGTCATCGAACAGTTCTGGACCGGTTTTGCGCCTGTTGACTATGGGTCTATGTCCGGCGACCAGCGCGCCGAGTCATGGTTTCAAGGTTGCCTGTCCCTGATAATCATCATCGTAATGTATGTCACCTTCGAGTTCTGGGACAAGGCGGCCATCTGGCGAACTATTCATATCGATCTTGTCACTTAGCGGGCGGGAGCTTAATCTCCCGCACCTCATGGAGGAGAGGATGGACAGGCAGCCGTGGTCGACTTGGAAGCGGGTTCGCAAATGCCTTTGTTTGTTTGCCGCATGTTGGTTGTGTGACCTACTTTTATGGTAACGATAGAACGGAACAAAAGAAGACGCGTTGGAATGTATGCAGGGCCCGAGACAGTTTTTACGGTTGTCGGTACTAGAACAGTAAGAATCAATTAGGAAATTAGTCTTGGAATGTTGACTGAATGCTTTGAAAGGTAATTACTACTTGATTCAATCCTCTTCCAAGACAATATATAAGTCATAGCTTCTCAAGTCTGCTCCAATGTTTCATCGTGTTTGGTTTTTGTGTGCGCTGCAGTTTCCGTATTTTGTTGTGGCGAGCTGCATTCAGGAGAAGATCTACTTGCCTGCACGTGGCCAAGGTCACCTGCGAATCCAGACAACCCGTATACCAAGGCCGACTTTTGAGAGCCTCTCGAAGGAGGGGTGAGCAAGCTAATTAGGATGTAGTTTCACGACTTCCTCTTGATATTTTACTAGTATAGAGAATACATGTTTGCCAAATAGGTCTCGGGCAGCTTGCTACTACCCTTTGGCGTGTGTCAGTCTTATGACTAGGATCAGCCAGGGATAACGGGGATCTCTTCATCCCACCATCGAGGGATCACGGCAATGTGTATCAAGGATTTCTTGGTTTTACAATATGGAGGCCCAAAAAAAGCCCAGGGTATCTGTTCAAGCTGTCATCGGACCACATGCCGCGATGCCCAAAATGCTAATTGCTAATTGGACGTTCTGCTGCTAACCCGAAGCTTGACCGCACCGCATCGCCAAATCGCCGAATAGCCTCATGGATCTTGTCAGACGGCGCAGCCGCGAAGGTAGTGCGGAAGAAGAGAGTGTCGTGTTTCTCGTCCTTGTTGGCGTAGAAGAAACTGCCCTTGATCACCAGTGCACGATGGTCGATGCTAGACATGAAGATCTCATGCTCAAGCTCAGTGATGGTCTTTGACGAGGCATTCGGGTGCTTTCTCCAGTCAATTTGGAGCCAGTGCTATAGGGCTAGGGTCAGCAGAAAGGCGACTGCAAAGATGCGAACATGACTCACAAACATGCCCGCGACTGGCGGCTTCCAGCTCACCACCTCCTTGGGCAGCCATTTCTCACAAGCATCCAAGATGACGTCGCGTCGTTGGGTATAACCCATGCGGATATGCACCAGCCAGTCCAAGTACCCTCCATGCCCCCAGTATTCATCTAGCAGCTTGAACAACATGAGCTGTGACACACCGCTGGGGCCCTGCGTGCCCACTTCGGAATGCCTAGTGTACCTTTCTACTATCTGCGCGCTGGCCGTGATCCAGCCACATCTAGTGCCCGGCGCGAGGACCTTGGAGAAAGAATCCATCCGCAAGACCCGTCCATCCACGTCCAAGCTAAGATAGCTCGGCAGCAGACTTCCCAGGAACTCGGCGTGAGTCGCTGGGGGAGGAACAACTGGTGAGCCTTGGCCAGCATACGGCTGCATCTGAAGGAAGTAGTATGGCTCGTCTTCAACAATGTACAGGTTGTGCTTCTGCGCGACGGCATAGTTCTTCTTGCGTCGTTGGAGACCTTGGGTTGCACCTGTTGGGTTCTGGCCGGTTGGTACGGTGTACAAGACACTCGGCTTCCGAGCTCCGTTGCGCTTCAGAGGATCCCAGTTCGTCAAGACTTCGTCAAGGCTGTCGGGCAGCAGGCCTTCAGCGTCCATCTTCACGCCTGCAATTTTGATGCCCATTGGGGTAGCGGATTCGATGGCCGTTGAGAATGTGTATTCTTCAGACAGGATATAGTCGCCGGGCCGTGTGAGCATGCGCATTGCAAAGTCCAGACCACACGTGGAACCAACGGTCATGGTGCATGCCCAGTCCCAGTATGGAGGGTCGTGGACAAGTTCGGTATGCTCTGTGATCCAACGTAACAGTTGTGCCGAGCCATGTCCCTGGCCGTAGTTGAACGCCGTTGAAATGTCGAAAATAGAGGTGCCATGGGCCTGGTCATGTTTACCCGCCTTGAGGAGAACCCCATGCTCGTGCATGTCCTGCTCGGAGAAATGGCCAACCTGGGGAACTTTGAAATGGAGCTCATCCCACGGGAAGTACTCGCTAGGAGGTAACCCGCCGCCTAAAGAGATCATGCCAGGTAGGTGTAGGAAGCCAGCTGCATACTTGAGCGAGTTGCCGGCACGCCCTGTTGACTCGTCGCTCAAGATGTGATCCCATCTCTTGGCAGGGGGCTTGTGGCTGTGGTCGCGGTTGGTAAATGTCTCGCTCTTCGCTGGCGCTGCGGTTCCCCATTGCGACTTGTCCATGTTCTTTCGACGGCTCTTGATGTTGCTGATATCCAATGGCGGCCCGTTGGCATCGGTTGCAGCAGATGGAGGCGTCATTGTAGGGTGCAGCGAGGGAAGGCTGAGGCGATTCAAAGTAGTTAGATGTCTAAATCAGCAGGACAGAAATGCTATGACTTTTACGGTGATATTGATTGCCGGTCCCGTAAAGATCTAGACTATGTAGGCTTGTGGCTATGCACACTGCTTTTAAAGCGGACAAGCGGCATCCATGTATCCGCCGAGAGCGCTATCGACTTGCGTGATTGACCAGTTCTACTGGTCTTCTGCGCAAGCGTAATGCACGCCTTTCGTGTAGTGCACGCCTTAGCGTAATAGACTGCCTACGCCCTTACGTAGCAGACGCCCTTATATAGTATACACCCTTAGTGTTTACGTGTCCCTCGCTCTCCAACTTTGTCGCTGGCAATAGCGGGAGAGAGCTTTGACTCAATTGATCGTTACACTTTTAAACCTGAGATCCTCAGCCACCTCATTGATCGACACAACCGTTGACATCTTCTATCCTTCCCTGTTCGGGGTTTTCGAGCTTGCATATGTCATTGTCGCCGAATAATGCAGAGGACAGCTGCTTAAAGAACCACCCGACGACTATTCACCAAGGGTTCAATCTCATCTCCAACAATGGACCAGTAGGCCCGTTAAAGACTTCAGAGAAGGGCGACTCCTCCGATACTACCAACGATGGTCCGCCATCCGGGGGCCAAGACGAGGAACAAGCGGCCGACCATGGTTCAGAGGCCTTTCCTGAAGGAGGGTCGACAGCCTGGCTTGTTGTTTTTGGCTGTTTCTGTGCCCTGGTCTCTATCTATGGCCTCATCAATACCAGTGCTGTCTTCGAGTCATACTTCAAGACGCATCAGCTTCAAGATTATAGCCATTCGCAGATCGGCTGGATCTTCAGTCTGTATTTATTTTTGGTATTCTTGGTTGGCGTTCAGGTAGGCCCGGTCTTTGACCAGTTCGGACCGAGGTTTCTCGTTGCTGGAGGATGCCTCCTCGTCATCACTAGTTTAATGCTCCTGAGTCTGTCCAAGAGTAAGTCCCCTCGTTTAGTTTAACTGATCAAGTTTCTAATCAAAACTCATAGCTTACTACCAGATCCTCTTAACGTATTCCGTGATAGGCGGCCTAGGCGGCGCGTTGCTAAACGCACCTGCATATGGTGCTATAGCCCATTTCTTCAATGCTAAACGAGGTCTTGCTACCGGGATTGCATCTACAGCTGGGGGTGTTGGTGGAATGCTATTCCCTCTGTTGCTCCGGCATCTTCTAGGCCCCAATGGGGTCGGCTTCGCCTGGGCGTGCCGAATCTTGGGCTTCATCATGCTGGGGCTGGCTGTGCCAGCCAACCTCTTCATCAAAAGTCGCCCCTCTGTTCAGAAGAGCAAGAATTGCCAACCCAAATTTAAGTCCATCCGGCCTGATCTTAGCGTCTTTCGTGACCGTCGCTTTGCCCTAGCTTCCGTGGGATACTTCTTCATGGAATGGGGCCTCTTCGTGCCGTTGACCTACATCATCTCATATGGCACAGCGAACGGCATTTCAACTTCCGACAGCTCCCTCCTCCTGTCTCTTCTCAACGCGGGCTCGATTGTCGGCCGGTTCCTCCCGGGGCTCCTAGCCGACAAGTTTGGCCGGTTCAACGTCATCATCGTTACCATCGCACTCTGCGTGATCACTATCCTCGCAATTTGGCTCCCCGCCCATGGCTCAAGGCCAGTTGTCATTGCATTCTGCATAACATTTGGAGCTGCAAGCGGGAGCAATCTCAGCCTGATCCCCGTTTGCCTCGGCCAGTTCTGCGAGTCACGGGATTATGGGCGATACTTTGCAACATCCACCATGGCTGCCAGCTTTGGAACTTTGACCAGTGTCCCTATTGCGGGTACCCTGCTGGGAATTGGAGATCAGTCGACTGGATGGATGGCTTTGATTCTTTTCTCGGGCTGTTCCTACATTGTAGCTTTGGTTTGCTACTGTTTGGCTCGGGGCATGACTGTCGGTTGGCTGCCGCAGACCAAGTTCTAAGGTGAACCTTGCAAATCCCTAGTGCCCTCGGAATCAGGGACAAGTATTCGTACTGAATATTGAAACCAATCCTTGGGGTATGCTGCATTTGCAGTTCAACTTCGCAATCCTGATGCAACTTAGGTTTCGGGGCGAAGTACCAGAGCTCCTGGACAATTAAACGTTGCTGAATGGTCATTGGAAATACCAAGGTAAAGGAGATGCAGAGGCAGCCCTAGTGCTAAGTATGTGAGGCCGAGCCAGAAGGCCAGTGAGTAAATAGGGCTACAAATCATCACCTACTTAGGATATTGTGGTAGGCCCCTTTTATCGGGTGTGGCACGCAACAAGGGGTTGGGACAGCCGGAATCTACATCGCAAAACAGGGCTGGTTAGATCACAGGGATAGAGGCAATACGCCCGTGTGCAAATAACCTCGGAATCCTCCGTCGTGACCGATGTACCCAAAGTACCGTAGCATGTGCCTTGACAAAAATGAACTCTACCGCTAGGAAAGGGGAGCTTGAAAGTGAACCCTAGTAAAGTTCTGAGGTTACAGCATCTGAAGGGTGATTGGAGGTCGATCTGCTGCCGCTTCACCCTCTTGCAGTCGGCCGACCCCGCTGTCATTTGAGCTTCTGACTTAAGAGTACCGGCAGTTCGGAACCGCTGCAATCGTCTCCACAACCAGGTCACGGCTGCCCGAAGTAGCCGGATGTATGCCAAGCTCTTTAGTTGCCTCGAATTTGCACAAAAATCCCCACAGCAACCCATATGAGGTTGAAGGTTGCTAAGAACCTGACAATACATGTCATCTTCGCCGAGGTAGGGTCCATCATCGAGACTTCCGAGAACTCGTGCTGCGATAATCTGATGCGAGCTCAATTGAAGTATTATCGTGTTGTCTTGAGCCGGTCGCGAAACCAGGGCTTAATGTTATCACTCTGTGCGTGACTAAAGGCTGCTATGGTCAAAGTTTTGTTGAACAAGATATTCTGAGCCCCCCTATTCCAACTAGGTTTCTCACGTAGATGTTACTTAGACGCCAAATCTTGGGGGTGTGATGGGGTCATTCTTGTTAAATCGAGTTTGCTTAATCCACCGACGGCGACGGTCCAGGGTAGGCCAGACAGGAGCTGGATGGAAGCCTTGACTTTCGAAATCGAACTATGGCAAACTCGTAGTTTAGTTTTCGAGGGCATTGTTCACGTTGAAGAATCACCAGTAGGTTTAGGTGCTGACACTGCCTCTGGATCTTCCATTTGAAGTCTATCCAAATGTATCTTCAACGCATCATCCTTCCTAGGAACCGTTGTAGAGTCGGCGTTGAGGGCCGGCTCTTGTGCATTCTGATCGTCATTTCACCCTTATTCGTATAATGGTTGCATTTGCCCTCTCCGGGTTTTGGAAATGGCGATGCTGGCAGTGTAGCGTGTACTTTTTCGTTACTCTTCCGAGACGACGTCCCCCATCTATAAGCTGCATTCACACCCCAACCAAGCACATACGACCATAGCTCTTAGAAAATACGGGATCCCGTCCGCTCTCCCTTAGTCAAGCTGAGAAGCGGCGAATTAGTACTCGGGTCGGTGACGACCGGGGAATCCTCGCTGTTGTATGTTTTTTTTTTCTTTCGTTTCCGGTGTTTGATCATTTTTAGCCTGTGCGGGAGCTAGCTAGGCCGGGGTTCCTGACAATACACGCAGGTTCCATGGGATGGGAACATGAGATTTCAGAGGTGGTATTGTGGTGTTGACAAGAAGAAGAAAGCTAAAACGACTGGTCAATTGATAGAGCTAGGCTGGCTTGGCTTAATCCGATCCCTTTTACGACGGCTCATTCCACGCTTGCCGGCCGGTAGTGCGAGTAGAGTCGCTACCCACTTCATAGTGACGTCACGAGCGACAAACGAATATTGACCAAATTCAGACACGAGACATTGATCAGTGCAAGGTACAGAGAGGAAAGCGCGAATGCTGGGGGAGAGGAGAGGTGAAAAGGTGTGAGCGGCGGACACCGAGGACCGAGGCCAGTCCACGCTTGGGAATAATGTACATCAAGGTCTGCACGCTCGAGGAGCTGTGTGATGCCTAACAGAAGAAGTGGGACTCGGTGCTAGAATGTCCGGAGCCTCAATACGGAGCACGGCGTAGCGGATCTTGAGAGTCGCAAATGTCCGGCGGACACTCCGGTGCGGACGCCCGTTGCGATCGGAGGCCGGATCGCGTGTGATGCGAAAGCCGAAAGCGCGGGGTAAAACGACAGGGTTGGGATGCGGCAGATGGCGGGTGGTGTGTGTCGTCTGAAACCAACGAGGCCAATGAACTGACCATGGCTTTTCATGACCGACAGGGGCAACTGGCGTTGGCATATCGGCATCCAGTTGGTCACCCGCCAAGCCGGATACCAAGGCCGAGCTGACGCCCCGAGCTTACTCGGCACGGGGTGTATTAAAACACCGAAGACAACGGGCGGAGATAAGACACGCGGGACGGACGAGATGGCAGTAGGAAGAGGCACAGGCAGCAACTATGAGAGAATTTACAGAGTGAGGCATCACGGAATTGTGTGAGGCGGACGCATGGAAAAGTAAGGTGGAGAGATGGTTTCATTCATTAAATCGTTGGTGAAGTGTTTCGCTGTGGTATCAATAAACAGAAAAATAAACAAAATGCAGTCCCGATGTCATAATTCATGCACGTATGCACGTTGTCCCCAGCCCTTTCCAGCCTTCTTTCTTCTTCGCACGGATGTCCCTGCGACGAGAGAGATAGCGTCCCACAAGAGTGACGTCGATGCGTGCCGCCTCATTCTTGACCACAAAACGACGGTGAATCATTTGCTGGTCCGTTTTCGGTAGGATTGAGGGGTGGAGGTGATGGTCATTGTCGTCGTCGCATTGTTCAATGCTCGAGAATGTTCAATGCTGAGGAGTTTTTCATGGCCGAGGTTTTAGGCGACAGCTCAGCGCCCCCAGTGCCCAAGCTCCACTGGGAAATGGGGCCGTGGAGAGTGGGGTGCCAATTCGTTACTGCCCGATGACGAACATAATTTTGTTGTTGTTGAAGATGTTTGATGTGATGTGATGTATCATCATGGTTGGTGATAAGTGCGATGCTCGTAGTGCAAAGTGTGAGGTGGTGTTGTGTGTCGCGTCCGTAGATGTCATGCTCGTTGTACCGGGTATCTTAATGATGGGGAGTCGCCAGCGACATTTCGGCGAGAGTCGCTCCTCAATCGGCGAGCTGTCGTCGAGGCGTGCTGCTCTTAGCGAATGCCTGGGTGATGCGCTGCGGCTGCGGGAAGACGGGCGAATGCAGCAGGGCCGAGGCGAAGTGGAAGAGTTGGAGGAAGATGAGGACGAGCGGGAAGACGAACATGGTGGTGATGATGATAAGTGTGGTGTTGCTGGGATGACAATTGATCTTGGGGAAGTACAGATCGATATTCAGTATTAAGGTCGATGAGATGGTTGGATTGGACTGGATTGGATTGGATGAGGGGAAGAAAGGATAAATATAAGATGGTGTGGTGAGATGAGATGGAAGGCGGTCGCCAAACGACGTTAATAATGCATCTCGCCGCATCTCGCCGCAGAGCCATGACCACCACCATTTTTTCTTCCTCTCCCGCACCAAAGTTCCGAATACCCGCAACAGCGACGTCACATTCCCCCCTCCCCTCCTCCTCCTCCCAATCCGTCAAAATGCCAGCCGCGTGAATAACGGCCTAAGTCAAGGGACCAAACTCGGTATCTGCTCTAGTGCGTGTCTTGATAATCAATTCAGCGACTGGGTCCGTATATTCAGGGGCCCACCTGCGGGAGAGCCGTGCTTGCTGTTGCTGCTGCCTCCAACCCCTGTAGGTTGCCATGGGAAGTAATAAGTCACTTTCTGGGTGAGTCGTCGACCTGGTACTTGTGGAGCTGTGTGGTTGCACGCAGCGGTACTTGGGGCTTGTCATCAGTACTTGGCATCGTCTAAGTGACTCCTCTCGTCCTCCTCCCGCCGGTACTCGTCGTTCGTCTACCCGGCACTTGTCCTCATCCTATCTGCACTTCTTCCTTATCGTCGTCTAAACCCGTTCGTCCCCTTATCATTTCTCCTTCACTAGCCACGTCGTCTCCTCTTGCAAACATGGCTTGCTTAGTCTTCGCATTTGTCACCTCTGATGTAATAATGTCGCCCGTCCTGTCCGTTCTCTCTCCCTCGGATGCAGCGGGACAGGCTGGGCTGCGGCCTGACACACACGGCTAGCGTAGAGGTCGGGATCTGCCACCATCAGGCGAATCTTAGGGCTGCATCAAGAGCTAGGGAGGCTAGGACCTTGAAGGGTGGGCTTGCTTAGCGATCCGTCATTGGACGTCCGGATGCGTCGGAGCTTTCTGGTGGCTTTTTTTCTCTTACCATAGGATGTGTCTCTGGGTATTTTGCTTGCCTTGACCTTTTCGTTTGGGCTGGCGTGATCAACTGATAATGAGGAGAAGAGCACGGTCGTATTCTCGGCTGGCGCATCGAGATCTCGAGTCACACGGCGGTCAGC
This sequence comes from Dactylonectria alcacerensis, assembly GCA_029931735.1. Taxonomy (NCBI): domain Eukaryota; kingdom Fungi; phylum Ascomycota; class Sordariomycetes; order Hypocreales; family Nectriaceae; genus Dactylonectria; species Dactylonectria alcacerensis. The sequence continues at coordinate 1,034,263 of JAPMUZ010000014.1, read as the reverse complement.
AAAACAACGTGCCAAGCGCCCATGTCACGAACTACTGGGAAGCTTGGGCTCCAACAATTGGCTGGAAACTACCCTGCAGGATTTCACGGACTCTCTCCATGGAGATTTTGAACTCCACGGAGGTTGTTCTTACAAAGAAAACCTGTGCTCGCCTTCACACGCGCTTCGGTGTCTGGCTCACCGAGTTTTCCCGACCCGGATTGATAGGGCGGACACAACAACATGGCAGATTTCTTAAGTCCGACTTGACATTCCCATTGAACCCCGTCCAAACCCATGTCTTGCTACCCCGTAGATATCTCTCATATCATCCATCACATCATCTGTCCGCTGCGATGCAACCAACCCCTCCAATTCGTCATCCTCCATTGCCCTGGTCTCGGCATGCACCACAAACGTAGAGAAAGAGACCGATGGTGCGTGTGCTGGTCAATTGACGACATGCAATTGGAGGTGCTATTCCCGAGAGCGTCGCTATATTTGCGACGAACAGCGTTATCACCGGTAACGTAACAGACTTGCTTTGTGCACTGCTGCAACGCTAAAGCCGGGGATAGAGTCACCCACCGCGTCACTGACCCTGGGTGAAACACTTAGCTACCTTACCCATCCATCACCAATACACCTGACCAGTCCATTCTTCCGCCCTTGACCATCCAGGTCTCTTATTGGTTCAGGGCCTGTTCCCGCAGCCGCTCCACAACCCAATCCACGGTCCTATACTCCGGATCATCTTTAAACCACGCCGGCGTTCGAAACGCCACGGCCTTTGCATCGTACGAGTTGAGCAGCCCTAGCAACTCGGTGGTGTTCTCGTTGACGGTCCGCAGCGCTAGCACAACAGCCACGCGATCATTCGCGTCGACTTCCCTCAGCGCCAGCGTCGTCTCGGGGAAGCAGTACCGCTGCTGCACAAAGTCGCGCGCCGTGCGGCCGAGATGGTCGGGGATGTTGGCGTCGGCGCCGGCTTCGAGGAGTCGACGCGCGACTTGGTGGTTGCCGACTATCGCGGCTGTCGCGAGCGCCGTCGCGTCCGAGGGCGAGATGGTGTTGTTGATTTGCGCAGGCGTGTGGTATTTCCGCAACAGCTCTGAGGCCATGATGCCCGTGATTTCGCTGGCTTGCTGCGTTTCGGAGATGGAGGGCACGAGCAGGTGGAAGGCCGATTTGGTCCCGCCGTCGACGCCAAATTCCATGAACCCGTCTGAACCATTGCGGTCTGGAAGGCTTAGCAGGAACTTGACCCGCTGTAGCCCATTTCGCGTGTGTCTGGTAAGCAGCTCACCGAGAATGCTCCTCCTGGCCGCGGGAGGCGCTCTGTCTCTGTCTGCGCCGCGATCGTAGAGATACCTCGCGACGGTGAAGTTGCCGCAGTAGACGGCCATGCTAAAAGCGCTGAGCGTATCCTCGTCTCCCTCCGCAGGATCAACCGGGATGCCAGCGTCTAGGATCGCCTCGGTGAAGAAGACGTCGTCCGTCTCCTTGGCGGCTCGCTGCAGCGGGGCCAGTCCTTCAGCGTCCAGCACCGTGAGGCTGGCGCCTGCGTTGAGTAGCGCGGTGAACATGGCTCGGTCGTGGTGCGTGATGGCCAAGAAGATGGCTGAGCCGCCGCTGGATAGTTTGCCCACGGAGGCGTCGATCTCGTTGTAAAAGCCCAGCTGGAGGCCCGAGACCATGATGTCGGCGCTGCACTGGTGGTATGCCGTGGCAAACACAGCCGGCATCTTGAAATGGTCCATCTCTAGAACCGCTTCTGTAGTGGCTCCGTTGTCGAGCAGCGCCTTGATGGTCAACTTGGACTCTGCTTCAAATTCCACTCCGTTGTTCATTAGCCGCGCCCATCGCATAAACCCCCTCAGGGCCTCAAACAAGGGGCGGGTGTGAACCGGCCCACCAGAGACCATCGGCTTCGGCTCGTCAACAGCCCATTGCACGATTTCCTCCTCGAGCAGCCGCAGCACAATCGACGGGTGCGACTGGCGGACAGCGAGATCGAATGCCGACAAGGGAAACTCGAGACCCTCCGGCCGTGCGATTCGAAACGTGGCATCGGCGCTGCGCTTGACTAGGGCGTCAACGGCGGATAGGCGATTCTGCAGAATGGCCCAGTGCAGCGGCGTGTATGCCAAAGTCTTGTGGTCAAAGACCCGAGGCTCATATAGTGACACGTTCAGACCCGCCGCAAGAGCGTTGGGGTTGGCGCCGTGTTCGCAGAGCAGAGTCGAGATGACTTCGTGTGCACTGTCCTCGAAAGAGCAGAGCCAGTGTAGAGGAGTGACCCCTTTTGCGTCTGCAAACTTGGCGAGACTCCCGGATTCTTGGGTTTGGAGCATGGCCTCCACTATCCGCCTGCGCCCTAGTCGACAGGCTGTCAATAAGGGAGTCTCTCCATTCTCTAGAGTCTGCTGCAGTAAACCTGCGTCCTGTTTTAGACATGAAATGGTTGTGTCGGTGTTATCCTCCACGATACTCCAGAGAAGCAACCGCCTAGTGTGTTCTGATGTATGGGGGCCTTGAGACAGAGATAGCTTTGCTACCCACGCATCAAGAGTCATACCCGCCTTCTCCATCTCCTTGTCCTTGTCCGCTTGCACAAGTCTGGTTACGTCTGCCGGCCAGTCGACTTCCAGCCTTCGACGAGCAACAGGATTGCCAGCCTCAGCAGAATCAATGAGCCATGTACATAGTGTTTCCTCATCCGGAGCCCCAGACTTGGCAATGTGACAGAAGACGTTGATGTAGATCGTCCTAGCTCTTTCCAGGCCCAGATGAGCTGCCTTGACAACGTAGTCTGCGGCGACATCAAGATCGTACTGAACCCCCAGCTCATTCACGTAGGCGCATGCCAGACTGAGATATGCCATTGCCTTGACAATGTCGGTTTTTGAGGTAGAGATTATGGTGTTCAGACTTTCCACGAGTGTGACTTGTACGTGCCACGGTACTTTCTCCAGAATATGCGAGTACGCGGAAATCTGTGAGCGATTTAGCAGGGCACTAGTAGGACCAATTGCTTCTCATACCTCCGGGACGAACTCATGATCCCGGTAAAACCGCAAATGCGATGGGTTGTTTTCGGGTACACGCCTATGACACGTTAGCTTTGGATATCTTTTTCTTACCATGTATCCATTACCTTATACCCTCTGGCTCATGTAGTAAACCTGCGCATTCCACGAGAAGATAATATGACTCCTTCTTCCCGGGCAACTTCGACTGCCCAGAGTCATTCGCATTTTCAACGCCTCTGTTGAGAAAGAAAGCTAATTCTCTTTGCAACTTAGACTGCAACTGCATTTGTAGAAGGGCTAGCAGTGGCGTTTCACTGGCATCGATGCCTGTGATGTAGCGATCGAACAGGACTGGCATGAATTGTGAAATCACAGGTCCAAATACTTCAGAGTTGAAATCAGCATCTCCCTCCTCCGGTTCGTACTCTGTCACAAGGCTAATCAGGTCTTCCAAGGTTTCTTTGGTGTCGAAGTCACCCGCAGTAGCACTGTCACTCTCGTGTACCATGTTGCGAAACGAAATCAATGCATCTTCGAGGCGTTGACTCGGAGCCGGGCTGTCTTCGACCATGTCTTGTAGCACTACCTGAAGCATACCGAGAAGACTGACGATTTTGGCCATACTTCCAAATCGCTTCGCAGGTGACGACTGGAGTGAGTAGAAGAGCACCTTGCAGAGGATGAGAAGAGGCGCGTCGAGGTTGCGCATGCGAATGACGACGTTGGACGACGCCATGACCGCAATCATGCCTGACTTCTTCATCTTGGCCACATTTTCAGATCGCCCATCTTCTGGAATCACGCTCCAAAACGGGGAAGCGTCACCCATCACGGTCCACAGCGTGAGGCCGAACGAGTACATGTCCATTTGAGGAAGATACTGCTCTTGGAAACTCTCATCGGTGGCTTCAGGAGCACAGTACATCTCTGTGCTGCCAATTAAGCGACCGCCCTTCATTGGCATCGAGAAGCCGAAATCTGAAACTTTGACAATGAATTTGCGGGTTGCGTGCTTGCAGACGAGGAGGTTGGACGGTTTGACGTCGCCGTGGACAACGCCAGCGTCATGGAGGACCTCTAGTCCCTTGGCGACGTCAACTGCAATGTCAATTTTGTCTTGAAATGAAGATGCATTGCCTAGCTCCTGGTAGGCTTTCACACTGCCGTATTCTGCAAACTCGAGGACGAGAGCTGGAAGGATCCGGTACCCTTGCTCGCTCCCGGTGTCGTGATACATGACCGCCAGCAGGTCAATGATGTTTTGATGCTTCTTGAGAGAAAGATGCCGCAGGATCTGCAGCTCAAGGGCAATGTCGCAAAACTGGACGCCGTCTTCCCCAGTGACGCGAGGGTGCTTGACGATGACGGATTCGCGGCCCGTAAAGATCTCGCTGCTCAGCCCGCGAGGAAATGAGGACACCTTGACGCGGCGGACGTCCATGGAGCCGCCACCGAGAGATACATCTTCGAAGTCGGGAAGTGCATTGGTGAGGAAGGGATGCAATCCGAGCTGGTCGTTTCCGTCGGACAGGCAGACGGCCATAAACCCCGCAAAGTGCGGGCAGGCTGTTCCTACAGCATCGGAGGAGGCGGACTGGTCGGACTCAGAGTCGATGATAGGAGGTTTCTCCCTGAATGTAGGAATGGAGAAAAAATCCATGAGTTGATAGGGTCGTCTTCAGGACAGAGTGGTGTTGCGGTCTATCCTAGTGGGGCTAGGGTAGTAGAAGAAGTAGAAGAGTCGTCGAACCGATGCTGCAGCAAAGGCGACGGAGCTGAGAACCAGGGGAGAAGAGCCTCCTTCTTTCTACCCTATCAAAATCCTGCATAATATTAGTTTACCACATGATTATGACGCAAGTATCTGTGAGTGGTCGCCTAACCTCCATCAAAAGGCAACCAGGTGCCTAAGGCGCAGTTGCGTGGGGGCCAAAACGACATGCTAAACGGACCACGCATCCTGATATCCGAGCGGGGTAAAACACGCAGTTGAACGTCTGTTCTTTCAAAAAGAACTTCTGTCAACTGCCCAACAATTTGTCCATGGCGAACGATGTGGTAGATTTCCAGATCGGGGTTGCCGGGCTGGGACTAGGTGCCTTCAGCGGCCTCCTCGACGTGGTGTCCACCTGCTCCAAGATCTACGGCCTGTGGAAGTCGCTTCGCGGGCTCGAAGGATATTTAGGGCTTCTGCGGGCGAAGCTGATTATTCAGGAGGCGTTGCTGGATCAGTGGCAGCGGGATTGGCTGTCGTTTCCCGTGTCTGGACAAGCCGCCCTGCAAAAGCAGCGGTTGCTCTTGGTTCATGAGAACGCTGTTGTCGTCTCCCTCGAGACTGTCCGCGCGCTGCTCGAGTCTCTTGAGCCTCTTCGTGAAGCGTCAAAGTCTCCTGAAGGTGCTCTTGAGAGGCTGCAGTTGGCTTCTGGGGGTGCTGCCGACTGCGAAAAGACGTTGACGCAGATAAGCTCTTTGCTGAATGACCTGTACCGACTGCTTCCCCCCGCAAACCCCAACGTCGAGGTGTCCCAGACTGTGTTATCGCTGGAGTATATCGGTGTTCAGCAACAAGCTCCCACTGGATCTGAGAGTGGCGGTACGCTTGGTCCCGAAACTTTCCGCCGAGCCGTTTCGTTCAGACAATTGGGACGAAACCTGGAAAGAGACTTGGAGGAGAGAGTGTCAAATTTCAAGCACACGCTGCCCGCTACGGAGTTGACGATTACCCCGGACAGGATACGGATTACCGGCGACGATGAGACCTCAGGAGGGTTTCGCAGCTTCGGCATCAAGGACTCTAACACGCCTGTGGTCGTCGAGTGGAAGCGGTACGATGCGAGCTGGAAGGGCCAGAAAGGCATCAGGCTGCGAGGAAGGATCCACAACATTGCGCGACTTCTTCACGCCGACGCAAAGCCAGAAGAGTTGTTGACGCTGAATTGCGTCGGTGCCTTCGAGGACTATGAGAAGAGCAGATATGGACTGGTCTTTTCATTTCCCATCTCCGCGGAGTCAACCTCGGAAATGCGCTCGTTAAAGTCCCTGCTTGATCAACCAACACCAGAGACACTGCCGACGCTTGGAGATCGCTACCGCATCACGTACTCGCTCGCGCTGTCACTGGCTATACTGCATGCAGCTGGATGGCTTCACAAGAGCATCAGGAGCCACAACATCCTGTTTCCCATCCGCCGCGGCCGACCCGTCTGGTCTCGACCATACCTTGCCGGGTTCGACTTTTCGCGGCCAGACGCCAAAGACGAAACTTCAGAGAAGCCCGAGCAGAGCGTGCGCTTCAACCTGTACAGACACCCATCGGCGCAGGGGATCCCAGGGGAGTCGTTCCGCAAGCCGTTTGATATGTATAGCCTCGGTGTTGTTCTCTTGGAGATTGGCCTCTGGCGACTAGCCTGGGGGTTTCGCGGCGACGAGACGAGTGCCGCCAAGGTTCGGAGCGTGTTTGAGGGCAAAGCTACCAACTGGTTGGGCCACTTCATGGGGACGGGGTACCGAGAAGCTACTCTCAAGTGTCTGAACGGTAACTTTGAGCAGAGGGACGATTCTGTCATACGGGCTTTTTACATCGAGGTTGTTGAAGTATTGAGCTCCTTGGCCGAGTCGTGATGGCCCATGATTGGTATTAGGCGTATCATCTATGGATCATATATGATCAGACGACGGATGTTATACTCCCGTGCCTGTAAGGAGTTGCAAACGCGAGGTTTTTGTCAAACTTTGCGCATACAGATTAATCAGCTGTAATGAGAAAATCAAAGTGAGCCCCTGACTAACTTGTCCGGGTTAAGCAGATGCTTCAAGATAGCATGTTAGTAAACTGGACCGTCAAAATATGGTTGTTCTGATAAAAAAGATTGACGTAAATGAATGATACTGAGTAGGATTGACATTTAGCAAGTTGGGAAAAATGTCAACCGTAGCACCAAAGGTGATCGGGCTGTGCTCCTCGACGGTCTGCCACAAGTCCTTTGTATCAGTCAGTTTCGAAGCTCTGTTAAAGAATGCCCACTCTCTAATATTCAACTGCGAATTTCCAATCAATGGCCTTCTGAATCCTCGCCCGTTGGATCGCAACTCTCCATCAGCTACTTTTCAAAAACGCCATCGAGGTAGACACTTAAGCGCCTGTCATCGATCATGGTTAGGGTCAGGGGCTGGTTCAGAATTGTCCAGTTGAACCTGGCTTGAGTTAGGTAGAAGTCAACGATCCACTGCCCGTCCATAAAAGAAGGGACAGGTAAAGGTGGCTTCGACGTCGGGGGGTTCCTAGAGTGATGAAAGATGCAGAGGACAAACGTTGCTACAAGCCAGGATTGAATTCTTAGCGTTGAAGCCACCAACTTTTTCACGCCCGAGCTACCATATCTTGATTGAAAATTTGCTAGACATGGATATTTTTCAAGTGCAATAAAGAAGTTGACAACACTAGCCGGTTCCCATTCATATTCGAAACCTGGATCTTCCGGTTAAAGTCTCCTGAGTCATCTACTCTCGGTTGATTGATATCTGTGTTGGTCTCTGCCAAGTCGAACCCAACAGCCCTCGGGATTTCCCCTGAAACGGGCAGATTTCCGTGGCATGGATATGTTTAAGTTTCTGGTCCTTGTAAACATGGTGTGAGATTCCAGTGGATTAATCGACCCCTGGTTTTTGTGCGAGCTAACTCGTGGTAGTAACGACCTGGGTTGTCGCTTGCATCGGCTGCGGAGTCTTCGCCGCTGGATTGATGCGCGGCGTCAATTTAAGATGCCGGTCTAGAACGCAAGGGCCTTCGATGCTAAGATTGGTATGGATTATGGAATGTCTAGATACGGACTGAAATACCCTGAAGTTGTGAGTGGCGTTGGTCAATTTGACAAGATAGGCGAAACACCCCTCTAAGCCGGTGTGGGGATTGACGATCAAGAGACAATGGACATTGATCAAAGAAAGATGCATAAAGACTTCCCCGCCTTGTCGAGGGAATGTCTGCTTTGAAAATTTAAGCTAACAATAGTTCCTGTGGTCGTAGACATGGGTCTTGCCGACTAACAGGCCTCCTTCGTCAATGACAGGCCCCTCGTCAGCTCCAGGTCCACATTTCACCTACCCGGTCTCGGCCAGATTTAAATTTCAAGCGAGCTTCGTACTCATTCTTTGTGGTTAAGATCAACATTGCAATCGCAGCAGGGTGTGACGCGTCTTTTCAAATCGACCAGGGCATCGTGATCGAAGGCGCCTAAGGCGGATGCACCATGGTCTGCGCTCTGCAGAAACCTTAAGTACCGAAGAAGTTCGGACGGAAAAGTAATTTCCACCAGATATCATGAAGCAAGGCGATAAGAAAAATCCGCCTCTTTGGCGAGCGGATGCAAGTCCGAAAATATCCAGGGCTCGATACTCGCGAGCAGACGAGCAAGAAAATCTGGCGACTAGACATGTAAACTAGTGAAAGATGCGGATTTCTCACCTGAGACTTGCCATTTCTTTTGTTTGACATCGAGATTTCGACTCATCCATCACACTTGAGTGGTCGCCATGATTGGATTTCTAATACAGACCCAAACCCGAGATTGACCATCGTAAGCTCGTCTACCGTTCTTGGTCTAGGAGATTAGTCGACGAATGTGCAATTTTAGTAGTGCCATATTGTGCTGGCGAGGCGGATTTGCGTGCATGAAAGGAAGACATTGAGAATGAGGCGGTGACAATTTGCACTCTCACTGGTCATTAAGTGGACGGAAAGGGTCACGGTAATTGTAGACTGAAATGACGCTCAGATAGCGATATTATTGTAGGTAGGTCACAAAACCAGATATTAACAGGGTCGTATATCAACAGGTAGGTGCTGGTCTACGTTGAAGATCAATGCAATGGTGTATGCCATGTTTTTCATGGCTCATGTGTTACTTTATTGTTCCAGGCAGAGGTAATTGCCGGAAAGGTGTGCTGTCATGAGCAAGCATCTAAGCAGGAAGCTTGAATCCAGATCCTCTAAGCTTCTGGAACACACCATTGGGATCGTACTTCTTGGAAGCGGACTTGAGGAAGCGAACCGAGTCGGCACCGTAGTGCTTGATGGGCTCTTGGTCGCCCAGAGCATAGTTGAGGTAGTTCCAGTCCTTGTTGACACCGATCTTGGTGGCGTACTTGTTGATCTCATCCCGGTACTGCACAGTCAAGGGAGCAATTTTCTTCTGGTTGGCCTCGGTATCCACAGTCACGGCGATGAGCCACATGATGGTGGCACCATCAGCGACGATATTCTCAAGACCTAGGACGTTCCCACCAGCCTTGCGGGAGTGACGCACGATGGACTCGGTCACGGGCTGGAACTGGACGAGGACGCTGAAAACAGATCCGGGAGCTGCAGCCTTCATCTTGTTCACGTATTCCTCATGCTTCTTCTCGACGAACTTCATGACACGGATGTCATTGGAGGTGAGACCGGCCATCCAGTTGGCACTAATCAGGCAGGTTAATACGATGGGGCCGTGTTTTTTTAGGGATGTAGAGAAACTTACTAAAGACCGAGAGGAGTGGGACCAGTGAACTGGGGAACAAGATCGGCAATGTCACCAGTGCTCAGGGTGGTGGAAGTGTTGGCGATGGCGAACATCTTGTCAAAGGCAGGGGCATTGTCGATGGCGTCAGAGTTGGAAAGGACCGATAGGAGGATGCGCTCCGTGCCGGTCCACTGAACAGAGACGATGATTTGCGAGGCAGCATCGGTGTCCATCTTCTCGACGAAGTCGATGTATGCATCGAATACAGTGTCGCGCTGGGCTAGGTCGTAGGTGACGAAGCCTCCCCACAACTTATTAGACTCGACAACATCTGTAAGCCAGTCAGTATCGGGACAGTGATATGAGAGGATGATGACGGGTAAGATGAGAGATGAATCACGTACACTGATCAACGCGAGTGACAAAGCCAAAGTTTCCAGAGCCGCCCTTGAAAGCCTTCCACAGATCACGGTTCTGGTCCTTGTTGGCGTTGACGATTTTGCCATCGGCGAGGACGACCTCGAAATTGGCGACGTTGTCGCAAGCGAAGCCGCGGGCGTTGGTGTGGAAGGAGTACTTTATAGATTCTCAGTATATGATGAGGTGTTGATGCAGCCTGTAGGATGAAGGATGCAGGACGAAGGATGAACTACTTACGCCTCCACCGGTAGTGAAACCACCAACACCGACAACAGATGCTCGGCCGCCGACGGCAGTGACACCGTAGGGGTTGAGCGCCTCATAAGCCTCGCCCCAATTGGAGCCAGGCTGGATGGAAGCAATCTTCTTCTTGCTGTCATAGGTCGTGGAGTTCATGTAGCCTATGAGACGGGTCAATCAAGCTGCAACGCTACTCAAATAAGCAAGGGTGGCGTACTGAAATCGATCGTCACACCCTTCTCAATGCCGTTGGACCCCTTCCAGGCCGAGTGGGCGCCGCTTCGCATACCAAAGGGACACTGGTTGCTGGAAATGACCTTGGCAATACGGGACACATCCTTGGTGCTCTCGGGCAGGACCATGCACCAGGGCTCCAGGGCTGCATTGGCAGAGTAGTACGTCTTCAGGCGAGCGTTGTACTGGTTGCTGTCTGGGACATAGACTTTGCCCTTGAGCGCGGGGACAGCGGCGAGGGCGTCGCACTTGTGTTGTGTTGCATGTCAGTTCAAACTTGCGCAATAACGGCACGAGGGCTAAACAAATGTGCGACGTTTTGGAACCAAGCGAGAAAAGGAAAACCTACGCAGCTGGATGCATCCACAGTAGCCGCGGAGGCGGATGCGGCGAGCATCACGGCACTAGCGAGCGAGTACTTCATTGTGCTGGATAGGGTGGGATTCTAGAACTCGGGGAGAACTGGGAGATACGTAGAATAGACGAAGAAGGATAGAGAAGGCGACGATCAGAGAAAGTAAAAAAGAAAGAAGCCAGAGCGAGGGGGAAAGTACTTGAAAGCCAGCACTCCTCTTGCTCGCAGCCAACAAGGGACGGGATAGTCGGCGATGCTTGAACGTTCAGGCACAAGGGTTCACCTCTATGAGCTTGGATTAGAGCCCTCCGCCCCCGGGAAAACAGAGCGGGTCCCCTGAAATTGGTGGAGTATTCGGGGCAGTAAGAATTAAGTAGAACTAGCGGGCCTTTCTTTACGTTGGCGTCAGCACCCAGCTCCCGAGCTTACCCACTTGGCCAAGGACGAGAGTCATGCGGGGAAGAGACTAATGATGGGGGGCGAAGACGAGAAAATAAGAATCGATAAGAGCATAGCTGGAACGGTAATTTATGTTGAGAAAGTGGTAGTGGAAGTCTATTTCGAAGACGCGAGGAAAGCAGGGGTCCTTCTTCGAATTCGAACATGGCATTTCTTTTTGGCCATAGTAAGAAATCATACTTTCTTCGCGCGAGGCAGTCGAGAAGCGTGTGGCTGGCACAACTACCGTGATAGGCTCGGAAGAAAGGAAAAATCTCTCATTCGTATCTTTTGCTAGTCCAGCTGAAGCGGTTCGTCTCTCAGAGCGGAAGGGGGTTTGTCGATCTGATGCAGCATCTCCCGCTTGATCCCTGGACGCGCAGCAGCCAACAGAACCAGGAACCTGGAAGCAATTTCCAACCAGCAGCCCAAAAACCAAGGAAGAGGAGAAGTCTTGTCTTGGGAAGGCTTCGACGGAAGGAGAAGTCCCGCCACACGCGTCTTGGCATTACGCCTTGCAACAGGACTCTGGGTTCCGTAGGGTTGCCTCTACTACAGTGTGCTGTGTAGTGTAGTACTGCGTAATTAGTACGTAGTCTAGGTGGTGGTATGGGATTCATGGACCCTGGATTATCGGATCATCATGCTCGATGACCGGTTTGGCGGCCGCCTCTTCGCGCCAGAAATGACCCTTGTCTCATAAATTACGTATCTTGGGGAGTTAGCTGGCTGTTAGTAAATGTCATGGTGTTTGCCGTCACAGAAAACTGGCATTACAATTCGCGATTCAGCCATCTGAATGGCTTACGGACGCATCCGGTGGCGCAGTCTAAATATCTGTGGCTTACCAGCATCTCGCTCCTGTTGAAGGAAACGTCGGTTGCAGCACCTTCCATGCCCCGAAGCAATGCCTTGTTGCGTTGGGGGATGCGCTACGTAGGCTAAATGCCTCTGCTAAACTAGAAGCTTAGTTTAGTTCCAGTGCAATGGCTAGGAAGATCCCTGAACCGGGCCGCCGGGGAAGCGGAGGTGATGCTGCGGCCAATGGTGTTGCCACGCTTAGAAGCGACCCTGAGAAGCGACCCGGCTGGCGGGCCATCACCCGCGATCTTGATCATTGGATCGCCGGCTGTGAGACCCTACGGGCTATGCGAAGAGGGCAGCGAGACGGACTTTCTTTTAACCCCTTTTCTAGCGTTGTTCCCTTGAGAGGTCTCGCATTAACTCTGCAAGGGTTTTCCTAAGTCTGTCATGGGTTTCACGCTATGCTGTTAGTGCTCACAAAGGCACGCAATCGCCAAGACGACGAACTCGTGTAGCGGTTGGGCTTGTTCGAGTCGTGCCAGTTATCGTCCTGTTGTCATTTGTCAAGGACCTGTCGAGGGTTCCAAGAATGAGTCCCGGGTTTTCTCTTCTGCCCCGTTTTCCCCATCTTTAATCCGGCGACGATCCGTGTGGTCTGCCGAGAACGATTTCGATTCGATGCCCACTTGTTGACAACACTTCTTTTGCTCTCTTTCACATGATACAGCATGGCGACGTTTCCTGTCCTTGATGGCGTCGAGGTCTTTCGCCTGCCGCCAGAGGGCTATGTCGTCGACTTTGCCCATCCGAAGCAGCAAAAGGTGCTGGATCACTACTTGATCTTTGGCATTGGCGGGCCGCTGGCCTTCATTGCGCTGCTGCAGCGGTACTACACCAAGATTTTCCTGTCCAAAGGGTTGCAAGTTGACGATGGTATGCAACATCTCCAATCCAGTAACGGAAGACGAGACAGAGAGAAAAGATGGCTAACATATATCAGGATTCATGTTTCTTGGCTGGGTACGTTGTTTTGGTCCGCGCTCGAGCACCGCCATCGGACAATGGCACACAGACGGGTTTCACTCGCGGACAAGTGCTCACAGTTCTCCAGTTATCATCAGTATTGACTCAAGCCTTGATGACTGGTACGATGCCCGCTTCTCCACTTCCCCACGCTTGACCGGTTTCCATGACTGACGCAGATATCTCGAATAGCTTCCATCGCCCAAGGCGGCATGTGTGCGCACTCGTGGGAGATGTCCCTAGTGCACTACCAACGATACGCTCTCGTCAGTAACACCGATCCATCGTCGAAGCTCCCTCAGTCTTTCTCACGAGTACAAACAGATTAGCTACATCGCCGCGCCCGTCTACATGCTATGCAACGGCTTCACCAAGCTCTCGCTGCTGACCTTCTACCTGCACCTCTCACCGCAGAAGTGGTTCCGCGTCTCAGTGTGGATCAGCATCGTTATTGTCGCCATCTACACTATCGTGATCACTTTCATGATGCTGTTCGTCTGCAACCCGCCGCGCAAGGCTTTTGACTTCAAGGTGGAAGGAACGTGTACCGACGCGGCCATCTTGTATATGGCTACAGCTGTGTCCAATATCGTGACCGACGTGATGCTTTTCCTGCTACCGATTCGAATGATATACATGCTCCACATGCCCAAAGTGCAAAAGTTTGGCGCTATTGTTGTTTTTGGAATTGGTTCAATGTAAGTATCATAAGGCTCCCGTGGACATTTGACTCTGACTTCTTGCAGGACCATCGCTACCTCAGTCATCCGTCTCGTTAAACTGCCCGTAGTTCTAGCGAGTACAGATCCCTCATGGGACGCTGCACCAGCCAACATCTGGACGTGAGTCCCCGCCTTTGATAGTCTCTCTGCACCATCACTTGTTAACACAAACAACAGCTTCATCGAGGCCAACCTCTTCGTCATCTGCGGCTCCATGCCGACCCTGCGCAAGTTCTTCAAACACCTGATGCCGCGCATCATGGGCTCCTCAGGGGCGTCCAAATACTCCGAGTCGTACGGAGCCAAGCAGCACAGCAACACACTAAGCCGGGTTCGCAAGCAGCGCAGCGCGTATGCTCAGTTCCCCGAAGATGACGGCACCGAGATGCAGCGGTTTTCCGACGACGAGAACAAGGAACCAGCAAGGACTGTCCACGTTTCTGGGAGCGGCGATGGCGATGTTCAACGAGATGATCACAGCGACAGGGCCATTTTGCGGACCCAGAGCTTCACAGTGCAGTATACATAAGCACCTGCCATGTCGTTTTCGGTAAAAGGAGACAGAGGTTCGTGGAGTCAATTTTGGGTAAATAGAGAAATAGGAGTTGGTGTCTTTGGGATTTGCCGTCATACAGGCAATAGTTCCAACGAGGTCTAGAATAGCGGGCAATCCCTTTGAATACATCGGGCAGTAAAGCCGTCGGTATTGTGATAATTCAATCCCAGGCTACACTGGTTGTAGAAAATGTCGTAATCCTCAAATCCATCTGATTAGGTGTTGTATTAGGGCTAGAGGTCCCTTGATGTTTCGATGACCTCTTGGCGAGCCAGCGTGTGCAGAAAATTGGACAATTAGGCCGTAGCTAGCCTAGCTACATAATAGATGACTATCGAGCCTAGTAGAAGGTAATACATCGCTTGTTATTCCCTTCCATTTGCATCAAGCTATAGGAGAGGCAAACCGATTACGGTTTATGCAAAAGAGCCTTGAGGAAAGAAAACTGTGTAGGTGGAAGTTTGTGTCAGACAACCCGTTCGGCCACTGCACTACAAAAAAACATCTTGGTTAGTAGTGTAGGGCTTGTCGCCTGTCACATTCAGTATATCTATAGCATTTGCACTACGTTCTAGCGGAGTGCGCATTCCCTTTTAGTATAGCTGGCAATGCGACATCGCCATCTATCTGGCAGTTTGGTTTATCACGTGTCTTCACTCTTCGCACCGAAACCCTGGACCGTATTAGGAGAATAGACAGCAGGGCCGATGAGAAGACGACAATCAACAGATGGTTTCATGCTGAAGTAGCCAAATCTGGGGATCATTAGGTCGAGGCTAGTGCAACGTCCGTAAACCAAGGGAGGCGGGGCAAAGTAAGATATTGAAGTTGCTCTTGAGGTTGTCATACAATGAATCGAGAATCTAAATCGCCTACGGATTGCTTGCAGCCATAATATGGCGGCGCTAATTTAAGCAATAAGTCAATTATGCTATTGTGTCATGGCAGCCAACGACCACGACCCATGGCCTCGTTACGTCTTCTTGTCCCAGGATTATTTCCCGTGACCGCGAAGCAACTCGATGGTACCAACTGTCGTATTTAAGAAGCAGCAACATAATAGGTTCACGTCCTTGCTCGGTGGCTGGTAAGAAAACTAACAGATCATCTTCAGTATCTCGAATATTGACATAATTTTGGCCCGTATCGAACAGCAGCTTGGAAATAGATGCTGCTGATATGACACTAAGATATTCCGACGCGATTGCCAGCCATGATCTAGAAAACAGTGATCAGCGTAAGTACTGTCATAAGCGGAACTGACGCATTTTGCCAATCGCTTGAGTGATAAGACATCCAATAAGCCCAGAAAATGAAGGAAGGAGTTATCGCAACAAGGTGATAGATCGCAAGAAACCTTGAAGATAACATATAATCTGCTTCGATGCTGAATGCTATACTTTCTCTTGTTTCATCGTCAATTGTGAAATAAGCTTTCGTCTTAGGAATCTTACTTAGAAAAGAGCTTGTTGCTGAAAGCCGAATGCAGTTTTGCCATGACAAGATCGTCTATAAGCATATGCCGTGGCATTTACTTAGAAGAATTTGGAATATTTCCGGATTAATGAAAGGTGGCTTGATATTTGGACGGCGTGGTTCGTACTCGTAATGATATGAGTCACCGTGGTAGTCTGGCAACTCATGTTTCGAACTAGACATGACTTGATAGGCGTACATCCTCTCAAACTGTTAAAATATAAGCATATATGGGATGAAAGAGAGGAGGGGGCTCAGAGGTCTAGTTGACTGGTGCCTACTCACTTTGACAAATCTACAGTTCAAAAATCGAAATGGAGAGAAACAGTGGGGGAGTGCATGGCGATGCATCCGGTGAAAAGCTCGAAGGGTTCTGAAGAACGATGAATCGCAAGGGCCATCCGGAATAAGGAACTGTTCGAGCTCGAGTGACCAACGCCACCCTTGCACAGCAAACAAGACCCGCAAGCACGACACTCCATAAAAGGCGGCGAAAGCATTACCGGACTGCACGCCCTCACTGTTTTCAGGTGCCCCTTCCTCTCGTGTATCGGTGTTTCCCAAGCTAAGGCGAGCACGCGCACGCGCACTTGATCCGCTGTTTGATGGTGTGTTGGAAGACATGTACCGCTGGGCCGCCGCTGAAGGGGCATCCGTCGCACTTTGCAAGAGGTTCTTGGGGTTTATGACGGCTGATTTGAGTAACTTGATTGTATGATTCAGCGAAATGCCCCTGGCGATTGATGACGGGCGTACTGAACAACAGTGACACTTGGGTGGATGATCATCCATAAGATCAAGAATCTCGCTGAGAAGGTTCGCTACTTCCTCGGACACTTCATTCTGAAAGCGACATCCGTAAAACTTGATATTTTAGCGTGAGAATTTCGAACGAAACATATGGGTACCTACTTTCCATTCTACACGTTGGTTGCCTGTTTCAACGTCCCGTAACGGAGGTCTGAGTGGCGACTAGTCCCACTGATATCGAGTATAGCTCTCCAAATATAACTTCGTCTTGTTTAGGAAAGAAATGTCGTTTTTCGAGCTCAAAGTGATCGAAGACTTAGGAACAGTATTGATGATTTCACGAAGAGTTCCTGGCAGCCGCAAGACTCGCAGGTTAGTGAGCAAGGTCTGGAAAGCTCAGCCGCGCCGCAGGAAGGATTCCATCTGTTCAATCTCCGGGAATTCTAGCATCTCCTCAGAGCCCTCATCGTCGTCGTCGTCGTTCTCACCATCATGAAGATCCTCGCCTCGTTCACAAGAATCGAGATCTTCAAGTGGTTCTCCGGTGTGTGGCAATTTTGCCAGCCAGTCATTTACGTTTCCCTTCCGGACGCGTAACTTCTTGAGACGGTCGAGTCTCGTATCCGCATGTTCCATCTCATCACTTCGTATGATTCTCGCAATTTCCCGCGCCAAGATGGTTCTGTTCACGCGCTTCTGAAAAACTCTAGCAGCCATCTTCTCCTGCTCAGTGCATGTTTCATTTAGTAGCTCGATGTAATAGACTTAAAGATTCGGCGGTAGTTGTTCGCGAACCTTTTTCATCGCTCATCTTTGACAATGTGTTTTTGTGAAGAGGGAGTAATTCCTCGACTCGTGCGAAGTATTCCGCGAGCAAGTATATTGCATTTGACTCCATGCGGGTTGTGCCAGGTGAGGCCTTTGATGCAATATCAGCTTGGTCAGATGCCAAAGATTCAAGATCATCTTCCTCTTGGCTTTCTGATGTTGTCAACGAGACTGAAAAAATGGTGCTATGATTCGGCCTAGTTTGCACACGATGACCGCTGCTGCTTGCGCGACTGCTTTGGCTGATTGAGAAACTGTTTCGTCTTGAGAATGTAGTCGATAGGTGCGTATTGCTAAGAATTTCCTCGTCTTCGCCAACAGCGTAATCGGCACCACGAGCAAGAAGTCCACTGACAGTGTCCTTTAAATCAGGCTGAAACTATATTTCTCGTCTTTGTTGAAGTATTGCTGCATCGTGTTATGGGTAAACCGGATGATGTCGCTTTGCTTGTCGACTGTGACTAGCCCATAACACACCGCAACCATGTGTTCAATCTCCGGCAACGCATCTTGGTCAACCTCCGTCGCGCCACCCTCTACAGCCAGAGCATGTCGAAGCTCCAAAGTAGTGAGCGGCCCCTTTGCGCAGGTAATCCATGATAGAATCTGCTTAGCAAGCTTCCAGTCGCTTGATGCCTGCTTTTCGATTCGCTTCATCGCCGTCTCGTACGCATAGTCATCCGACCCGATTGTTATCTTTGCAGGAGCTCTACGGACCGCTTCAGGCGTCCTCTTACCGATTAGAGATTTAAGATGAAGCTGGGCAAGGAGAAACCTAAGCACATCAGTGTCTTGTTCTTTTCTTCCGAAAGAGGCTACTTACATCTCCTATGCCGAATGAACTATCGTTCTTATGACCTTTTCTTAAAGTTCTGGTCTACGACGGACGAAAGTTAGCAACTGTAGTATGCTGTTGTCGAGGTATCTCCGCACATCCTCATCTGTAGCACGCATTTCTAGGGAGATGCTTTCTTTCGAATATCTCAACGATATTTGGAATAAACCTAGAAGTCGCGAAGATATTGGTCCTGGACCTGGCTCGGAGTTTGAAGACTTCTGCCAGGAATCCCGTCTGACTGCCATAGGATACTCGACATTCGTCAAGTGCGTCTATGAGAATAAAGACTCTTGAATAGAGTCTAGCCACGGATTGGAGGGTGGTCGATAGTTCTGCAAATGATGGCCGCGACCGCTCGTGCTTGTGCTTGTCGTGGAGCGACCTTACGCTGTCTGGGAACGAGCGCTGGCCTTGAGTGAGCTGCTTCAGCAAACTCGCCATGAGGTTTTTGGCCGTCTGCTTGTCTTAGCGCCGGAAATTGCCGTAAATGAACGCAATACTAATACTCCTGTCATCCTGGTACTTTGTTTGCAGATAGTTGACAACGACCGAAGTAAGAATTGTTTTTCCAGCGCCTGGAATACCTAGACAGAACAATGTCTGCTGATTGTTCTCCAGCCAACGCCGGAACTCCGCCGACTCAAGGAACCACTGGCCTGTCCCGGGCTGTTGCCTTCTAATATAGTCACTTTGCTGAGGGGTGTGGTCGATTCGTGTGAGCCAATCTAGGATTTCCTCCTCCTCTTGAGTAAAATGATACTGAATGATCCTGTCAGCCTTTCTAGGTGAGGCTGGCATTTCTTCTAAGACTTCGGATCGTTAGCTACTAAAGCATATTTGGGGGTAGTTAACGCCTTTGGGGAATGTCTGCTATATAAACCACAACTGCGGGAACAAGGAAAAGTATGTCTTGAGTTATAGTACGGTGCGGTTGTAGAAAACATTGAACTAATGCGAGGCGGGAGTTCAGCTGGCCAGTCTGTTGGAATCGACCATCTGGTAGCCACTTCTCAATGTCGTATTGTATCACTCCCTCTAGCTTACCCTGTGGTCTACTGACAACAACATCGCCGAGGCGAATGTCTCTGGTTGGTGTCGGAGCACCTCCACCGATACCTACCATCAAGGCAAACTCCAAGCTAGGAAACGACCGGATCATATCTCGAGCGGCGATCGCAGCCGAGCTGGTACCGGCCGGCTGGGAGGCATCCGATGACCACATTGTGTGCACCTATACGACCAAATAGGTAGGTGTTGCTGTTATCGACGTCGCTTGTCACTGGGCCCTCGAATTCGTCGTCGAGCATGCAGCATGCTGCCTCGTACTCCTCCTGTAGCGCACAGATCCAGCCGATGGCGTAGTCTTCTATGCATAGTTGAGACATTGCAGCTAAACGAGTACCGTTAAGGTTATCCGTCCGGTCGTAGACGAAAATATGATAGGGCCGGAGGTGGGATATTACATGCCGGGCCGGTAAGAATCTGGATGTCAGAGTTCAATAGCGATCCATCAGTCGCGGTGGGCCCTGGAACTCTCTCGGGGAATGAGAACAAGATCAAATTCTGGGGACCGCAGCTGTGGTCCTTGGGAAAACAGAGGTAGCATTGCGTGCTGCGAGAAAATGCCTGCGCTGAGTTGGGCGGTGGCGTTATGCACACCTGCCGCAGCCACAACCACAACAGTATCGAAGGGCGCCCGTGGCTTTGAGATGGAAGAGTAGGCAGTGCAACCAGAAAAGGCCAATTAGGGACTCGGGCTAGATGGGAGCTGCGAAGACTTCCCACCAAGACTAGAGCAAATCAGAACGCAAGGTAAACGCTGACTCACGTGGTGGTCCAACATGACTGCGAGCATTTGAGGCTGGATACTGGAAGCTACTAGAAAACAAAGCACAACGCAAAATAGAAATAAATGGCAGTAGTAAAAGATAAACGATGGGCTACTAATGACATGCATAGGTTGTTTTACAATCAGAAAGAACGGCAAGCTGAACCTATCAGGAGGAGGGACGATAGACCTTTCGTGCCTCAAAGCATATTAAGAGGTAGGACGCCTTGGTAGAACACGCCCGGAAGGGTAACCAGAAATTAAATAGTATAGAAAAAAAAGCAATGAGAACAACAGTATGATGAACCAGTACTCAAGCCTCTAATTCATCAACCCTTAAGCTGAACTTGTTTGTTAGCCCGCCCGTGATGTCAAGCGAAGACATGGGTCGTGCAAGGCAAACGCACTTGGTAAAAATGGGCCCTGTGCTGGCATCCAATGCTCACCTCCCTCGGTGAAGTATGTATGTGGCTCGCGAATGCCGAGGATTGACTTTAAACGCATCATTGTTCAAAAGCCGTGTCTACCTAACCATTAATTAATAATAATCAACGTGTGTTAAAGAGAGGAATGGGGCCGGGTCCGTTCCGATTCGCCAGGGACCTCCGCGGCACCGTTCCGACAACTTGATCTTCTATCACATGATCGAGAAACTGCAACTCGAGCAAATTGGTCCCTAAGGGGACTATACTCAAAATGGGGATGCTTATAATAGTGCTACTCGCCGACATTGACGAGGTGGTGCTTTCCGCCTGTGACTAGAAATCCCGATAGGTGAAATCTCCCAGTCAAAATGATTGACAAAATCTCTGCCTACATCTTTATTTTTTACAAGGAACATGTGATCATCTCTCTGTTTCTCTTGGCCACACTTGGAATTTCCTTCATTTTCGTGGCGATTGCAGAGTACTTTAAACCTGTTGGAAAGCGAAAATGTAAGAACGGGCAACGCCCTCGTCTCCCTCCTGGGCCACGAGGGCTTCCCATTCTGGGATGTCTTCGCCTCCTAGGCAAGGCTAGACATGACCCAGACCACGCTGCTGTAAGTCAAGACCTCCAAATACATCATAAATATTTAACCGAGATTCAATAGCTTAAAAATATCGCTACATATGGTGAGATGACGACAGTTCATCTCGGTTCCAAAACCTGGATCTTCCTCAACTCTCACCGTGTTGTTTCGGAAATCATCGCCAAACGAGGCAGTGTGACGAATACTCGATCTCATATGCCGATCTCCAGCGGCATCGTTAGCCACGACGGTCGTTCTTTAATCTTGCCTGTTGAGACTTGGACAGAGCGACGTCGAGTCATGCACAGCCTTCTCAGCGGTAGCGCCTTGAAGCAGTATGGGGACTGGCAGGAGCTCGAAAGTACCCAAATGATGGCAGAGTACGTTTACAAACCTCACCTTTGGTATAAGCATCACTACCGCTATGCCAACTCTGTGATCCATCGCATCACGCTCGGTGATCGTCTGACCAAGTCGACCAAGGAACTCGCCGATCTTCAGAATTGCGTCACATTCTTCGTTGGAAGTATTGGCTCCAGTGTCATAGACTGGTTCCCCGACCTTGCCAAGCTCCCAAGATTCATGCAAGTCTGGCGCCCGCACTGGGAAGCATTGGGTGAATGGAACTACAACGTCTACAACTCCTGGTGGGCACCTGCCAAAAAGCATGTCGAGAACGGCACAGCGCCTCCGTCCTTCGTTCGAGACGTCCTGCTTCATGAAGACACAAAGTACAAGGGGAGCGATGAAGACTGCATGTACCTTGCCATGCAACTTATCGAGGCTGGCAGCGACACGACCCGAGAGGCATTGAACATTATGGTCATGGCCGCCCTGGAGTATCCAGAGTCGTTTCGCAAAGCGAGGGCCGAGGTTGATCGGGTTTGTGGAGTTGGAGCGGATGCGCGGCTACCACTACTCACGGACATGGACGATCTACGATATATCTGTGCAATGGCCAAGGAAGTCTTGCGATGGCGACCAATCTTTATCTTGACCCCAGATCACTGCGCCTCTAAGGACTTCGAGTTTGAGGGTTATTATTTCCCCGAAGGCACTGGGTTCGTCATCAACGAAGTTCCCGTTGGAAACGAGTGCGAAAACGCAGATTCCTTCTACCCTGAAAGATGGCTTGATGGTCACGAGACTGACATTGCTCATGGGTTGTGGCAATTCGGTGGAGGCCGGCGTATCTGTGTCGGCTACCGCTTAGCCCAGAGAAGCTTGTTCATCAATATCGCCAGGTTGGTTCAGAGCATTGACTTCAAAGCCGTAAGTGATCCTATTTTGCCTTTGCTCCTAGCTCGCACATCTCTAATGGCAATGTATAGGACGGGCCGTACAATTCTAGAATTCTTAACCAGGAGTCGACCACGGAGCCTTTCCCAGTCAAGATATCTATACGGAGCAAAGATTATGAGAATCTTATTATTGAAGAAGCAAGACAAGCTGGCGTGCTTGAGGATTCTAGGATGGATCGTGGAGACTAGGTGGCCGCTGAAATCAATCAAATGCAACATGGAAATTAGAGTAGTAGTTTGGCAGAGAACTCTCCCAGGGGTCGTCTTGGGGTGCTTGCAATCGGCTACGTTGATTAAATTCTCAAGTGAAAAAAGTGTCCTGCTTGCTACTCTCGAATTCATCCGATAGGGAACATGTACCTGTATAAATTGACAACGAATACAACATGATGAACTAATAGAATTATATATGACAGTCTTAAGTGAAAATTGTGTTAGTTTTCTCAGTTTTCTTTATTTACACTGGGGAATGCATGTGGTCGTAGTGATGCCTGTTTCTTTCTTCCATCTTTTCTTGGGCCACGGGCTACGTTCAAACCATTAGGCATTGTTCTACAGCCTGACGCTATTCGTCGTATCCCTGAGCAACAAATTTTTCATCCACGCTTTCATCGCTTCGATGCACTCTCCATTCCTCTCTTCTTGGCCCTCGAGTAAGATGAAATCATGAGCTTGTCTTTGCTGGATGTCCAAGCGTAGTTCCACATTGTCTTCGGAGCGCTCAATCCTTTCCGCCAAAGTGAGGGCTTGGTCGCGAAACACTTCGTGCTCTCCTGTGGTGATATAGAGTTGCTTCAGGATAGATTTCAGTCCTTTGAAAGGGAATTCTTCCATGTCAAGTGGGAATGCCAACTTCATGGCTGCGTTTTGATCATCTCGGGTACTAGTGCAGCCCAACAAGTACTTCGTAGACTTGTCCACTATGGACGCTGAGAGCATGTCGATTGAACCGTTCTCTGTGAAGGATGGATCACTAGTGCGGCTAGTTAACCAGGGTGATACCAAAAAGCATCCAGCCAGCGGCCCAGATAGTCTGACTGGTTCCAAGTCAGGGTGAGGCTGGCAGAAGTGGCAAAGCAGTTGTGCGGCCAAGTGTCCCCCAGCTGAATCTCCACCAATTATCACATCACAAGGTTTGATTCCAGATCTAAAGAGCCGCGATAGGCCATAGATTGCCTGGCTTAATTGCACCGGGTGTCGCGCGTTCGGACAAAGGGAGTATTGCAGAATTGCGACAGCTGTTTCAACACCAGTCTCGATCCCAGCGGCCACGTATGCTCGCCAACACCATTCCAAATGGCCAGGGAGTAAAGGAGAGATGTAACCGCCTCCATGGAAGAACAAAACGAACTTCTTCGCTCTCTGACGGTCCCCGACCCACAACAAAGAAGCATTGGTGTCATCCAGGTTCTCGATGTCAATTTTCAATCTGGCAGCCACTCCAGAAGTCTTTTCTTTACCTTCTTTGGAGATCATTCGCCGCATCCATGTCTCATACGTAGTTTTGGTAGAATTCGAAAGGTATTGAATTTGCCTGGCCGAGAACGTCCCAAGGACCACCCTGAGGACAGCACACACCCAAAAAAGCCGAGGAGGAAGACCTCTGGACAATGAGAGTATGAAGGAACGGATTAGGCTAGTGAGGATATGAAAGGGTGCTGATGACAAAGAAATTAGCATTCTATAGGCATTGGGACATGGCGGAACTTGAGAAAAAGTTCTTACTGAGCAATGTAAGACGAAGAGCCAAATGGACCTTTTCCGCTGTGGAGAGTTTGAAAGCCATATGGAAACGTGTTCTGAATGCTTGGGGTTGCGCTAGAGCTACCAATCAAGTTTCCAGGCCCAGGGTAGAATGAAGTGAAGATGGTATTCGACATAAATACATGTGGTACATACCAAGGGTCAGCCCGAGGTCTCGCATCGTTTTGACATTCGGAACCAAGAGTGTCATCAAGATTGCCGAGGGAGAGCGGGAGCGGAAGCGGTCCGATACCCGGGCTTATGATTGGGGACTAGCTTATCTGTTTGTAGAGGGTCAGAAAGGGCGAGACGAAGACAAGGAACCTAAGAAACGTCATAAATCAAAATATCTGCCAACAACATTCTAATGCACCCTCATCACGACACAGCTACCCAAACTTTCATCCTATACCGCAATGTCTTCTTCAAACACCTTTAATATTGACTTGGTTGCTAGAACCATGCAAACGTCACTGCTGAACCCTTTTCTCACAATTCCAATTGCTATCGCCATTTCTTGGCCTTCAACTTGTTACCGGGTGCCTTCGCCGTACCTGGAAATCCTCGAACGATTACGGGCTGTTGTCTACACTGTCACTATTTTAAGTGTCGTCTTAGCAGTTACCGATTTCCTCAACCATGGATTCCATAACAACTGGACTAAGAGTTCAAACTGGAAATGGCACGACGAAGTGGTTGTCATAACTGGTGGAAGCAGTGGGATTGGTGCCAGTGTTGCACAGCAACTTTATTCACGCAACAAGCAGACAAAGATCGTCATTGTGGATTATGTACCATTGACATGGAAGCCACCGAATGGATCTCTCATCCACTACTATCAGTGTGATTTGAGCAACTCTGCTAACATTCGTCCGCTGTGTGACAGGATTCGAAATGAGATTGGGCACCCCACCGTTCTCATTAACAACGCTGGACTTTGTCGTGGATTCACTGTATGTGACGGATCCTATGCTGATGTTGAGATCACCATCCGCACGAATCTCATTGCACCGTTTCTATTGGTCAAGGAATTTCTACCAGAAATGGCACTTCGAGATCACGGCCACATCTTTCAAATCAGTTCAATGAGTGCTCTACTACCTCCCGCAAGAGTAGCCGATTATGCTGCAACGAAGGCTGGGTTGATGGCTTTGCATGAGGTGAGTTTGTTCTCCGTCTAGGATCCCACTTGACCCATGCATCAACTGACAAGGTCAGGCTCTTCAATTAGAGTTGAAGAATATACATAACGCCCCTCGAGTACGCTCATCTGTCGCGATTCTAAGCTTCGTTCGTACACCGTTATTTAAGGGTGAGACCAAGCAGTCTCAATTCTTCTTCCCTCTATTGGATGTGGAGACTGTCAGCACTGCCATTGTGCAGACCTTATACAGTGGTTATGGGAAGGTTCTTTTCCTTCCCGGTATCATGAGATATGTCGCGATCCTGGTGAGTGTTGCATATATCTGACCTTCTGCACCCAGAGTTGACATGATTTGGTAGAAAGGAGGACCAGAATGGCTGTGGCATGTGGTGAGAGAGGGAACAAAGCAACTCGGGGTGGATTTCAAAGGGCGCCAGAAGATCGACTCAAAAACAGGTGACTTGCTCGGGTCATGCACGAAATAGGGAACTTTGAGTAGAAGATGGATCATAATTGGGATCATTAGAATGAGAGCTTGGTGGATCAGGCTAGCCGCGGTCTTTGATCTAGCAACCACGCACATATGTTGAGCTATCTACTTCAATTGAACTCTATTCTTATCTAATTCTTTCTTCTCTTGTAAAAGTGCCTGACTTGTGTGAAATGAGAAATACTGACGGTGCTATCAATTGAGAGCTTGGCAGTCGCATACTTGGTGTTGATAGATGGAGGTCCTTGGGTGTACATCTAGCTACCCTACACTAACAATTGCTCCATCTGGCCACTCATCGGGTAACAAGATTCACCAATAGCGGGGCGGCGGGACATGTCTGAGTTCTTGAATGTGGTGGCCGAGTGATTGGTGGGATGATTCCGACATTCGGGACCATCCCGCCAGGAATTAGCCAACTTGCAGGGGCTTGCGGAATGGTGCCGACCAAGCCAAGTGATCCCAAGCATAACGATCGGGATATGGATTAGCTCTGCTGTTGAGATCGCAGACATGCGAAAGCATACTGATCGGCAGCTTACGGATCCGGTATGCGTATTGCGCGGTATAGCGGGGAATGAGGTTTGCTCGTCTGGGAATAGTTCCGAGTTTCGGTTGTGGCCCGGTCCTTGAGTTCCTGAATGCTCCTGCTCAAGTACCTCTAAGCATCATGTGAATACTAGTCCACAGATCTCTCGTCTATTTGATTGCCTGTGGGCCCTGAAGAAACGCCAAGTCGAGATCTTGCCTTCTCACCACTCCTATCACCGCTACCATTTCAGTTTTGTAATCCCCGTCTAACCATGAAGTCTGGTGAAGGTATGCGTGAGAATTTCAGTCAGTTTGGCTGCATTGGCAGCGGATTTTCGGCCATTGGACTTGGGGCAACACTACAACGGTGGTATGGCATAACCGACATTCAGTTCTTCGAAAGAAATGACCGACTCGGCGGAACATGGAACACTAATAAATACCCTGGTGAGTTCTGGAATTGAGATATATGCCAGCCCCTGACAGAATCTATGCTGATTTACCAGGGTGTGCCTGCGATGTTCCAAGTGCGCTCTATAGCTATTCTTTCGAGCCAAACCCAAACTGGTCACGAGTCTTGCCCTCCCATGACGAGCTCTGGGCCTACCTCCATCAAGTCGCCACGAAGTATGGGCTTGTTGACAAGATGACATTTGGCGTTAACGTGAAAAAGTGCGAGTGGATTGAGGAAAAGAAAAGATGGCGACTGCATATCCATCATATCAAGACCAACAACATATTTATTCACGAGTGCCAATTCCTCTTCTCAGGTTCTGGGCAGCTTGTCACACCACGTGAACTGGACATCCCAGGGGCGGCGACTTTCAATGGGCCCATTTTCCATTCTTCACAATGGAGAGATGACGTGGAGCTGAAAGGAAAGAATGTCATCGTCATTGGGAACGGCTGTACAGCTGCCCAAATCGTTCCTTCTATCGTGGGAACTACAAAGCACCTCACGCAGATGATACGCTCAAAGCATTGGATCCTTCCGTCGATTGACAGCGCCCAGACCAAGGCCATGAGCTATCTGTTCAAGTACATCCCGGGATCTATGGCTCTGCAGCGCTTCCTTGTTTATCTGGTGGCGGAGAGAGAGCTGAGAGGATTTCCAATGACCAAGGCTGGTGCTCAGTACCGTCGATTCCGTCGTGCTCAAGTTGAAGAGTATATGAGATCGGCTGCCCCGAAGAAATATCATGATATACTCATACCGGATTTTGAGGTCGGCTGCAAGCGAAGAATCTTTGATTCAGGGTATCTTGACTGCCTCCACTCAGAGAACTTGGACCTGACCGACGATCCGGCCCTCCAGATCGTTCCGGAAGGCATCAGGACGAAACATGGCCTCATCAAGGCTGATGTCATCGTTCTGGCTAACGGTTACGTGACCAATAAGTTTCTTCATGGAGTCGAGGTTGTTGGTCGAAAAGGGACATTGGAAGAGCACTGGGAGTCTTTTGGCGGCGCTGAGGCCTATAACTGCTCTGTGTTGAGCGGATTCCCTAACTTCTTTCTGCTTCTTGGTAGGCTCACCTCACGTACTCAATTTTTCATAATCCTATACTAATCAATCAAGGTCCAAATGCGGCCACAGGGCACACTTCCGCCATTATGGCTGCTGAGAACTCGATCAACTACGCCATGCGAGTGCTCCGTCCAGTTCTCAAAGGCGAGGCTAGTGTGGCCGAGCTTAAACCAGATGCCGAACACCGTTACGTGACCCAAATCCAAGACGATCTCTCAAAGACCGTCTGGAACTCCGGATGCCAGAGTTGGTACATCGAGGGCAAGGCTGGAGGGAGGACATGGAATGCCATGAGTTACCCATACTCTCAAGCTCACTTCTGGTACCGAAGCTTGTTTCCCACGTGGAGCGATTGGGAATACTCGGTAAGCCATCCGTCTGAAATACAAAATGGAGCTGACAGGGAGATTAGGGAACAGTCAAGATCAGACCAATATCCTTGCTCGGTAAAGTATTTAGGGTTATGCTCGCCATCAGTGGATTCTTCTCCTTGAGCGCTATCTGGTACTTGAGCTTGAGGTACTCTGGTGACATTGCCAGGTATTCTCCGTGGGTGAAGGAGCGGCTATTGCAAGTCATAAGTAACCGCCTATAAATTGGCTTGGGGTCGTTGTATGCCTGTGTTTGGGTCGAGTACGGCACATGCGCATAAATGTGTCAGAATGTAAGAGTAGAACTTAGGTACTTCGCAAATGATTCCACTCGAGTAACGTGTCTGATTTTATACTCTCGTTGAGAAATTAAAACAATCCGGATGTTGAGAAAATTAGGCCGCGGAGTCATGTTTGCCTGTATTTTACGCTTCTGAAACGACTGAAGTCACTAGGTTAATGCTACCATAGTGATTGCCGAGCTTCAGGACGTTTGAATGCCTCCGGGTGAAGGAAAACACGACATACACCGATGAAGTCCATACCAGAACGAGCATATTGTCACAACTATCATCAGACTCTAGGATCATGTTTGCTTTTTTATGCCCTTATAACAGGCCACAGGCTCGAGCCCCTGAAGGCTCGGATCCCTGACTTAGGTCACGAGACCGTCTTTTCCTTTATGTATATAAGGGCTGATTTAGGTCCTTCAAATACCTAGAAATCAAGAGCTTCTATTCACATCACAATGCACCCTTCCTATCCGATGCAACACATATCATAAGAGCCATAATATTGCTAAATTAAAATGCTCAAAGACATGTAAACTAGACTATAAGGTAAGCTAAATGAACCTCTAAATTATTACTATATATAAAACTTTCTTAATTAATATTAATGACATCAGCAAGCTGATGTGTTATATCGTGTGGTGTTTTTTACCACCTCTTGACATGCTGTGGTCAGTCCTTTTTCCAGGCAGTCCGTTCCCTCTGTGGAGTGGAACACAAAACTCATCTAATTTGAGGGACATGTGACTGCCAAAGATACGACTAGGCGTTGAGAAAGCCCCCGCATTATGCCTTAAAATTGCATAAGGAACGGTTGAGCACTAGTTGGTTTAACTAATATCGTTTGGCAACTACGATTGAGTGATGTGAGTATTTATCAAGATTTTTGCAGAGTAGGAGCTTTGGATGACGCGTTAGACCCAGGTAATCGAGATGTCCTAATTTGATGAAGCGGAACTCCTCCGGCAGGCGCCAGAAAGTGAACGGGACCACCGGGACATGGGTTGGGTGTTCGTGGCGTCTCAAATGCAACGATACACGCGCTAGCTAGTTACAATCGGAACGAACCCGACTCACGGCTCACGTCATGTGCCATTAGGATTGTAATTGCTGTTTTGACAATCTGCTAGCGAGAAAATATGGCTGGCGAGATGAGTGACAGACATCGCTTAGGATGTTTGCGGATCTAGCGTAAGAGAATTAAAGGTCTCTAGGCCCTGATTGCTATTCGGCATTTGACCAACATCATCAATCTTCTCTTCCATTATCACAAAGATACTCTATCATCTGTCAACATGCGCCTGACAAACATAGCCGGCGTTTTAGCAAGATTCGTGTCGGTGGCTTTGAGTAGTCGTGTTGACACTCATTTCCATGCTCTTCCTGCCCCATATCTAGCTGCTGTCGCCGCAGCTGGCGGTGACCCATCTGGGTTTCCGAGCCCGGCGTGGACTATTGAAGCTGCTCTCAAATCTATGAACAGTATTGGGACAAGCTTAGGTGCGTCGCATTGACAACAACCTGGATTTTAACTGACAAGGGCTAGGCATCATGTCCGTATCGTCTCCTGGCGTCGGCATCGCGGGTACGGGTGACGCGGGGAGAGTTCTTGCACGCACAGTGAACGGCATCTTTGGTGGATATCTGAACAACACCAAATGCAAGGGAAAACTCGGCTTCTTTGGCGCTCTTCCGGACTTTCAGGACGTGAACGGAACCCTAGCGGAGATCGACTACCTCTACAAAGAACAAAATCTCTCTGCGGGCGTCACTGTCTTCACTAGCTATGGAGGGAAGCTATTGGGGGCTCCTGAGTATGCACCTATCTGGAAAAAGCTCAACCACTACAAGGCCCTCATCTTCCTCCATCCATCAGTCCTCGAGGTTACCCCCTTTTTCATCGGTCCAGCAATTCCGCAGCCCATCGTCGACTATCCCCTCGCTACAACCCGCGCTGCAGTCGATCTAGTCATGACTGGAACGCTGCGTGCCTGCCCGAATATCGACATCATTCTTTCCCATGCCGGAGGAACTATTCCCTTTGTTGGTAGCCGAGCGATCAACAGCCTAGCATTGCCTGACATTGCCAGCCTCTCCAATGTCACCATTACCCAAGCTAAGGCTGATTTTGGCCGGTTCTACTACGACACTGCATTGAGCACGAGTGCAGCCCAGCTCAATGGTCTTTTAGACTTCACGAGCCCTGATCGCATTCTGTTTGGCTCGGATTTCCCCTACGCCCCCCAACTAGCCATCGACGCAACGATCGCGGGATACGCCAAATTCGTTGCCACCGACTCGCGGGGTGCAAAGATTAGACCCGAAATTCTTCGACAAAACTCATTGAAGTTGTTGAACAAGCACTCTCAGGGGCGCGTCTACAAATAGAGTGTCTTGCGCAATCTGCTCGATTAGTCTAGCTACCTTCAGAAAATTACTATTCCAGCAAACTGCCCTTATGGTACATTATGCAAAACGCGTAAATACTCCGATTTGAATGTAATCTAGTCGTATCAAAAAGTAGGCAGAAAGTCCATCGTTGGATCTTCGTTGGAGAAGAGGAAGCCCATCATATACGCGTCATCAGGTCCTTCAATCAGAGAGGCTAGCGGAAATGACATATCGAGGGCATCGTAAGGCAACTCTTGCTCCTGTTGGGGTCCGCCACGCTGTCCATCCTCCTCACCTCCGGGTTCGTGATGTATCTCGGGTTCACTCGCTGTGTTGGAGGCATATCGTTAGCGAAGCCGTCACGGTGGTGCTTCTATAGTTATGACGGGCGTACCTGATATCTTTTTGAGAACATGATCGTTGAATTTTAGTAGGAGGTCCAACGACTTGCGACTTGAAATACTAAACGTCGCCTGGTCATTTAGGATCCCCTGGCACTTGGTCCATGCCGTCGCCATCTCTTCCGGGTCTAGAGAATTCCACAGGGAAGGACACAAACGAGCAAGTATGATAACAAGTGCGCCAGAACAAGCATCTGAAGTAGTCAGCTTACAGTGAGCAAGGCGATGATCAGGGGTGTATCATCTTACAAAGTCCGTTCCACCACCACGCCCCAGTGGTATTTGTTTTATGAGTGCTGTAGACCAAAGAGATGAGTTGCGTGCCCGCATCGACACATTCCTTCGCACATTCAAGTGCAAATGATGAGCCAAGACGGCCATTGAACGATTGAGCCCACGTTGAAGAAACTTCCTTGGAAGGTTGCCTCATGGAGCCATTTGCAATGGAGATTTTTGTCAACATAGGCCGAAATAGCATCAGCTGAAGGTATAAAACTCTATGTCAGGTCAGATCTATTAGCCCAAAACAAAAGCATTTTATTACTAACCTAGCGTGAAGAACATTTCTTTGAATCTCAAGAATCGACCTGTCTTCGGCAGGTAGAGTGTCCAGCGACGTAGGGCATGTCCATGAAATGAAAGGCGAGACCGACTTCTCAAAGTCATTTAACTGTTGGTGAATTTCCATAATCGTGTCAAAATTGTAGGGGATTTTAGAACGTGGACTGGGTGATGCTTCCCCACCGCAGTCTCGGGTGAGCCATGGTTGGTATATCTCAGAGAGTATCCGTTCTAGGACGGTGTTGAGTCGCATTGTCTCGGTGCTGAATTGTAACTTAAGCCGCTCACTCTCAGATTGTGACGGCAATGGGCAGTTCATCGGCTCCGTTGCGGAAAATAGCGTCACATTTGTGGTCATGGTTGGCCGACCAAGTGTCATACTGACGAGCCTTGAGTCACGCCATTTGATCAGCAATGATAGAATCGCACCAAAGTAAGTTCGGGAGCATAGACTTACATATCTAAAACGACACACCCATTCCAAGTTCGTCGTCGTGCCTCCCTCTCACGAATGCCGCCGGGACAGGAAACTCGGTCGATGTGTAGGCCGAGGCCTTGTGCCACACGACAGGCAACACCAACAGAATTCCAGCATCGATGTGGGACAGGCATGCCCTGAAGAACTAGCGCAACTATCAATAGGGCTTGTACGACCCCCATGTTGTTACTGTCCAACAGATCGAGCCCGACAAAGCTCTTGGCACGGGTGAAGAATGCTTCAATGGCGGTCGCCTTCTCCGCAGCGTTTAGGTCTGAGAATGTGCAACCTAGAGCGAAGATGGAGTTAAGCGCGCAGTGAAATACGATAGTGTTGGCACCGGCCCCGGGGGAGCTACCCAAGCCGAGTCTGGAGGAATCCGTCGCTTGGGGGTTGGTTGTATGGCTGGGCTGCCACAAGCTGGCATACGCTTCCTCAAAGGCCAGCCGATCGAAAAAGGGGTAAAGATAGTAAACCCGTGCGAAATATCTCTGAAGAAGATGATCGGCCAATGGACGAGGAGGGAGAGTGAACTTGTCGAAGTTGGCGTAGGTCGAGAAGGCGCTCTTGTTGCTTGCTGGGTCAGACGCTGGCTTGGAAATGTTGGGTGGGTGCGATCCCATTGAATCTGCAGCTTCTTTCAAAAAGGAGGCAGCAGACGAGCTGCCGAAGAAATCATGCATGGCGCTTGATGAGCCGGAGAGATCATCCTCCGAGACGATGGTGCCCATAGCAGAAATGCCGGGAACATCAACCTCCTCACCGTCGGCTTGGTCATGGGCGAGTGACGCCTGAACATTGGTCGGGCCACGCCGGCCTTCCGAGACATCCGAGGCTGCAGCGACCGAAGGACTTGGGCCTTCGACTAAAGGACGAGTTGGGCCTTCGTTTACATTCTGGTGAGGCTGTATGCGCGGGCGTAACTCAGTGTGTGTCATTTGCGGCGGTAGGGTGGTTGACGTAGGCTGCGGCGCCTCGCTACTACTGCTCTGCACAGAGCAGGCTTGCTCCAGCTCACGGATACGGTCATGAAGAGACTTAGTGTACCTAGACAAGTCAACAGGTACACATGAGAACAGGAATAGGGCGAGGCAGACTCATCGCTAGATGCTGTACGGACGTTTCCAGCCTTGTATATACACTGCTCGAGGCCCAATGACCGCCGCTGGCACGTTGAGCACACAGGCTTGCCTCCATCACAGCGGGCCTTCCGCTCCCTGCAGGGCTCGCATGCGAGTGCAATTTTCCGGCGCTTTTGTCTCTCGCCAACGCTGGACGACATAGAGAGTTAATCTCAGCGCGGATCGGGTTTGTGTATGAGAAGATAAAGCGGTGAAATAACAGAGAATTCGGTGAGAAATGTGGGCCGAGGCTGGGGAAGCTGGGGAAGACTGGGGAGCCTGGAGGCGGTTCTAACCCTTGACAATACACGACAACCGTGTCACCTGACTTACACCATGGAATTTTTACGCCACCCCATCGCCTGAATTTAGTAGGGAACCCGAAACCACGCAAGAGAATGACTGGCGGTAGGAACTTGATTTGATCTAACATTTCTTTTGAGGGAACCGCAATGTTTGGTGGAATTTCTGCGGCATTCATGGTTAAAATGGACATTTCTGTCATCCTTCCTGACATCACCTGCCCCAAGCTGGGGATAGAGGCCGCCACGTTGCCATATCGGGCATGTATCTTAGTCCCTTGCTTTGCCTCACTGTTGAGCGATGCGTTTGGTCTCCATTCCCAGGTTGGTCAAAAGGTTAAATGCTGGCAACGTGTACAGCTGCCTGGATAGCAAATATCGGCAAGGGGCACGATCAATGCCTCTATTTTGTAGTGGATCTTCCACTTCCCTGTATGTTCGGCGCGAAAGACGGGAGAGAAAGACATGATGCGGACTGCGGGTATCTTGTTCTGGATTGACAAGCGCTTGTAACTAGAAGCGCCGCAATGACCCGGGCGTTGCGAACAAACACACAGATTCACAGACCTACCGACCTCGCTGAATGGGGGAAATGGCCAACATACCTCTGTATGCATGGGATCATACAGTGGTACTGCAAAGCGACCGGACAAGGGCATACCCCCCAGAACGAACTACCGCACTCCCATCCTGCCTTCGTTGAGAATCCGAAATTGTTCTGTTATCAGATAGAGTGCTTATTTCGCGGCTTGTGAGATTAATCATGGGTAATATAGAACGTGTCTGTGCAACTCCCTTTGCCGTAGCAACAGCCGGCTACGCACGTTTCGGTACTCAGCATAGTTGACAGCAATGCTTCGTGGAGCATCAAAGCGACGGAGAGCGGCAAGAGGAGCCTGTAGCATGCCGTTGCCGAAAATCTGGTGGACAATGTGAAAGTTGGCAACTGAGTGCTCATTCAGCGAAATATTGCTCGTTTCTTTGATCCCCCTGATGCAAATGACATGAGCGCCGTGTCACCTAACGTATCTTTGCGAGGTCACACCTGACGCCTTGGGTTAGCCAGACGTCTTGCACTAAAAAAGTGTTTCGTAAATGGGAGCAATGGAAATTGCCACAAGGAAGCACGAACCCGCTGCAGAATCCAACGCTTGATGAAGTGTCATGTCATCCAATGTGCTAGGCGCGCCCACCCGACGATGCGTGTCTGTCATCCTGGCCGTGCAACCAACCCTCAGTGACCCGTTTGCTTCCCCACTGAATGTACTGTCCAAGTAGTTGAGGTCGACGAGGTTCACCGACTCTTTGGTATGAAGCTGTCATGTCGGTAATCTTGATTGCGGCGTGTCCAAAGAAGGATTCTTCAATTGTCGGACGCACCATTCACGACGTAGTTCGAAAGATTTAGAAGCTTCCCTCTTCGCGTAACGCTCCAGCAATTTTCCAAAAGTCATCACTCTGTCCTGTTGATGCCCTCATCTCCATTCTCCACTCATAAACGGGAAGCAGCCGTATCCCGTCTACAGTAAGATGAGCTTCGGACAGTATCGACAAACCCCTGCCAACGGGTCGCCATCTTCAATCAGCTTTCCATCTCCTCCATCTTCCGTTCGGTCTGCTTCAACAACCTCCTGCACGGATTCCGCTTCTTTGCAACACTCAAGACCAACTTACCTCCAACGGCCTACTGCCACGGTGACCATGAGATCCAAACTGTCCATCATCTCGCGCAAGCTCAAGGTAACGTCATTGCCCATGCCTCAGATACCATCTTTTTTTTTTCTTTTACAATGTTGCTGATCCTTGGATAGGAGTTCGGTGCCATCTTAGTCAGACACGGCCCTCTTACCGCCCCCTTCGAATGCACTGACGAACACCATCGCGAGATGTGGGCACACATTGCCCGTCATGGTCTTGTCATGAAAACGTACAAGGCTCACTTTGGTGAACTCGTGAAAACGCTCGACCTCGACCTCCTCGACTTCCGAATCAAAGCTGCTGCGGTAGGGTTCCTCCTGAAAAGCCTGAAGGAAAAGGTCCGGTCACTCAGAGACCAACAGATCCTCGTCTGCCAGCACGGTGTGGGCGCAAGATCAGTGGATGTCTACCCAGAATGGGTTCAGGCTTGGGCTCGCCCTGATTGGGATGGCGACATCAAAAAACCTGCCGTGTCTGCGACCAGGTTTCCCAACAGAGACGACAACAGATTTCCCTCTTACGACCACCCAGCTCTTTCAGACAATGCCTCCCTCGATGTGATGCCACAAGTCGACCCGACCGTCATGAGAGCTCGTCGAGAGGTCATACAACGAGTCGGCGACGAGGTGAAGGGCATCCACGTCAACCGAAGCAGACTCTCTGATCGATTCGAAGATGCTTTCTCTCGCCAAAGAGCCCACAAACCCAGATCACCCAAGCAGAGAACAGCCAGTCGAAGAGATCCCAACACACGACTTTGCGAGCCAGGGGCAGCCAGTCAGAGACTTGTTGGGCTGAGCATCGCTAGAGGGGAAGTTTCGTACCAAGAAACCGCCGAGCGAAGAGCTGTCGGCCAGCAAACCTCTTTCCAAAGGCACACTGGGAAGAGATGTGTCGGCCAGCCTTCGAGAACGTCTGTCAGGAGTGACGGGCGCCAAAGATTGGAGGTGACTGTAGAAGAGGCCGAGGCCGATATTTTGTTGGCTGAGGCCGATGTCGCCCAAAAACAAAAGGAGCTCCAAGATCTCACCCGCAAAGTCTCCAAGTGGAAAGAAATCAATCAGCTCAGCCAGAAAATCATTGCCGCCAAAAAGGAGTGCGATCGTCTTGACGGAGAGATCCTCCAAGCCAAGAACATTCTCGCCCCGTTGCCACACATCCCAGCCCAGCGTCTCGCCGAGGAAGGACTCGGCCACATCCTGGACCACGACTGCAACATGGGTCGTCCTACCTCCTCCGATACGATGCCTGACGAGCCCAGTCCTGGTCTTTTCGCAGTTGTGCGAGAGGCATCGGACAAGATAGAAGCTGGCTGCAGGGCCAAGGCAGAAGAGTTGGATAAGCAGCTGAGCGCCAACCAGCGAAGAATATGGGCTGATGGCGGGTTTGCTAGTCGACAAGGCGTAGACACAAATCCTCTTCGGGTCCGGAAACCAAATACCACAGGTGTTGCCGAAGAGGGCGAGGCATCGTCTTCTTCTGATGATGTTCAACAGCATCAGCTTTGGCCATTCTTGGGGCCTGATTTCTCGGCCGGCACAGAAGTTTGCCAGCCAGAGCAGAAGCATACAGCGCGCGATGACAACGAAATCTTGCCACAGCCCTATAACATGCCCGTGGAGCTCGATGCAACATGCTCTCCGAAAGCACACCACTCCCTCATCGACGAGCCGTCGCCACAAGTGATTTCCCCCAGCTCGCCAACTCTGCCTCCACCTCCACCAACACCACGACCAGCCTTCTCGCGGCCTTACAGACCAGATAATTTTTCTGTCCTGACTGTCGAAGATCTCGAAGAAACCGTGCTGGCTTCCAATCAACCTCGGGCCTTGTCTCTGTACGACGTTGAGCGACGCAACAATCGGTTCTTCGCGCATCTGAAGAACCGCATGTCGCAGCTAGAAGTCCGTCCATCTGCTTCCGAGGTCCAGCACTTCGAAGCCCTCAGAAGAAGAGTTGCTATGGCGAATGTCGCACGTCAGCAGCTTTTTGCCGCAGCTTGTGCGCGGAACCCTCGCCGTGCCGAAGGAGGAAGCGGTTCGCGAGATGAGTCAGGGACATGGTTTTGAGCTGTGATGATGCGGCGTGTTGGAGCTTTCGGTGGAACGGAACTAATGACTGGTGAATGAGGGTGTATTATGGAGGCATGAGGAACGGGGTGATTTTTGGAGTGGATTGATGGTTTGGCTGGTGTGTGGATCCCACGCACGAGATAAGATGCAATCGTGTATACCAACTACAGAATTTTTAGATGAGGCACTCAACATTCTCGTTGATGACTTACAGTTGTATACGAACCGTGAACTCAGGAGTCTTCTACTGTCAGACAAATCACCTCCGGCTGGACACCAACGTCCTCCTAGTGACCCGCAGTGCAGCACTACCCTCCTCTTCCACTCCAGCTCCGTCAAGTGAAATCACTTAGTATCTGAACATGTCAATGAGTGAGGTTTCTTTCTCCTGAGGGTTGGCTACGTTGTTGTCGCCCGCCTTGCGCCATGTTCGGCCGCTTTATCACTACTCTGTTCGACCATCGCTCTCGAGAGAACGGATTTGCTGGTGTATGTGAGCTTCTCAATAGGTCAGAGGATCTGAGGCCACATAGAGGAAAATCTCGATTTATAGGTCTAGGCGTTCCGAAAGCTACCTCCTTGGACGTTGTCGGGGAGGGCTAAGCCACTTGGCAACCTGCTGGGATGCACTGCTGAGCTGCATGGTACCAGTTGACAAGTTGATGTAGGACGAGGGCCAGGTATATGATTCGATGTTTGGATCGTTCGGGTTCGATAGATAAAAGGTCGAGCGAGGAGTAGGTCGGAAGGACTCTGGGCTAGTTTGCCAAGTTCGAGGAAGTTGTCGAGTTTCTTGTATAATTCTCTTCTGGCCACGCGGCCTTGCCTCGGTTGGCATTTTGGTTCGTATGCGATGATAAGGTGGTCTGGAACCCCCTTGGGCGGGTTCCGGTCAGCGTTGTTGTTCATTCCGACGGGAGTTGTCACCTTTGGCAGGAGATAGCCTTGCAAAACATGGTAAGGATACGCGTAAGATCATGAACATAGTGAAGTTGAAAGCCATTCTGACGTCGGTGGCTTTTGTCGATACAAAGGCATCAGCCATGGTTGTATGGTCGTGGTGATAGCTTAGATGGAGTTCTAGGAGGTGTACTGGTGGTCCTAGAGATAGGAGCGAACTTCATGATTCAAACGGCCGTGGCGAGCTGGGCGGCGGTTTGGCATACCACCACACTCTTGGCGGAAGACTCTGCCTCCTTTGGTGATTATGTGTAGATAAAATGGCCGAGCTGCTTGTTGATGGAAGCATTCAGCAGGGGGTGTGTATGATTGATGCTTGCCAATTTCCAAACAAGTGTTGATGTCAACAACGGCGAGCATAGCGTCGGGCAGGGTTCATGCTGGCAGCAACAAGATGCCGCTTGGAACAAGGGAATCTCTTCAGCCTGTTGTTTCAATATTTTGCGTAGTTCGATATGAAAGGTATCTCGATATGGAAAGGAGTTCGGTGTCGAAGGGAAGCCGGTAGGGAGGAGAGGTTGAAGATGGAGGATAGTTCTTGCGGCTGCGTCGAGTGGGATTCGGGCCGGGCGTCTGCAGCATCTCCTGGATACTGGAAATAAATGTCAGCATTGCCTTGTATCTTTTCCAGGACCAAACAGCTTCATATTCACTAACATAGAATGATGAGGCTGCCTTCCTGGAGGCTGCTCCTCGCTCAAACATGGGCAACGGGCAAGCTATCCTGCTCTGTGCAGCCGCACCGAGGTAAAGCAATGATAGACATTCGCCTCGAAAGAGAAGACTATCCACCTCTGCTGCTTCTAGAGTGATCTGCGAGTGAAATTTCGTTCTGCACCAACTTGGTGTTGGCGTGGGCTTCTGCTTAGCCATGGGGTGGATACATGTTTCTGGAAAGTGATTTCATCAGCAGCTGGCGGCGGCCATGAAGCCGCCTGTTGAGCTCAAGCAGAAACGAATTTATCACAAACTGGCAATCACCACCTTTGAGAGATTTGCATGTTCTTTGACAAGGGAGTTAATATGCCCAGATGTGCACGGAGCGTTGCTGAGATGGAAGTGTTGCACCGAGAGCAACACCGTGCATTCCATGGCTATGCACAGTACGACGACTGGAGCTACAAGCCTCACCTATTCTCGGATTTCTCCTTCATCAATGCGGAAACACACACGCTCTACCCATCAGTCACATCCGTCACGGAATTCAATCATCAACTGCATTAGAACCCTCTTGTTTGCTCTGTATCTAGGCTATATTGGGATCTAGGGGTCAGCTCCCACCTGTGATGTTTGGCTTCGCTATCTGTGGCACCAAACGATACAGCAAACCCCCAAGCGATTAGCAAGCCCTTGTTCAACACAGTCCAAATTCCTCACAAAAAGCCTGCCATGTGTGCTCCCAAGATCCTTCTAGACCATCTGTCCAGAAAGCACACTGCCAAGCCTACTCGGGCCTCAGCTCGGACTCCAGCTCAATCTCCAAAATCTTCTTCTTAGCCTCCTCCAAGTCCTTCTGCCTCTTTTTCCGATCCGTCTCCAGGTTGGTGAGCTTGCAAGTAATTCGCGGGCAGCTGCGATCATTCAAACCGCCAGGAGCAAAGATTAAGTTCACGTCGTCGATCCAGCGGTTTAAGACGGCAACCTCTTTGACGGCAAGGCCAGGAGGGAGTGAGCCTGTTACGTAGGGGTGTTGGAGTCGTGTCAGATAGCCGCCGAGGGATTTCCATGAGCAGTCGTTGCGGCCGTCCCAGACGCAGTTGGAGCAGGTTCCAGCCCGCACGCGGCGTAGGGATATGCACTCGGGAAAGGGGGCGAGGATGGGTTCCCCGGATATAGATCTATTTATCTTTTGCTTTCGATGGCAGCAGGTACACATTCTGGGGTTACCAACGCCGAAGAAGGAGACGTACAGTCCCAAGGCGGCATCCCGTCGCTGCATGACATTGGCGACCATATAGCCGCGAGGGTGGGCAAGCTGGGCGCCGATGTAAACACGGCGGGGCTCCCACACGTTGTAAAAGGGGCCAGTATCTGCAAAGTCAGGAAACTCGAATGTGTCGAGCACCCTGGAAAAGAACGAGAGGGCGCGATTGCCCACCTCGGCCTTGGTCATGTTCTCCTGACGAAAGGCGACTTCGAGCCACTTGGCGTAGCCAGCGCTATCAACGGCAGCACCACTGCAGACCCATAGGTCAAAGTAATCGTGAAAGATATGGAGAAGGTCGTCTGGGATTTTTTCGGTGGCATATCCGAAATAGTCACCATCTATGGTTGTTTTTTTTACCTTGACCTCAATCTCAGTCAAGGCGCTAAAGCCAGCGGTGAATTCGATCTTGAACCCCTTCTTGGCATTTTTCTTGTCTTCCTTAGTGATGCCTGGAATTTCGGCAGAGGGGTCGTTATTTTCATTGTTGGCATGGCTGGTGTCGCTGTTGCTGCTCTTCTCGCCAACATCGGAGCTGGAGGAGTTGTTGTAGGAGCCGCTCCCGCTGCTGGCCTCATCGGTCCTAACTCCAAGGATCTGAGAAGCGAGTAGCTGCAGCTTCTCCACTGCTTTGGGGTTTTTCATGGCTTTCAAGGAGATGTCAACATGATTGTAATGGTATATCAAGAAGAATGTGATGTTGCACGTACCATTTGCACAAAGATGAGGCAGCTGAGAAGAAGGTGGAGTGTTGCCCGAGGGTGAGAAGACTGTTGACAGAAGGTGAGAAGATGATTTAGCGCAGGAGGGAGTGGCACTCGACGGTACAAGCAGTGTTTGTCGAAGGTGAGGGCAGTGTGTTGCCCTAAGGGGTAGGAGACTATGTGTGGATAAGGGCTTCCAAGGAAGGGGTTTGTGCTTTGGCATATGGTACAGTGGCGCACTTAGCAGCAGATTCAAGATGAACAGCGCCAGCATAGAGAAGAAAGGGAAGAAGAGCGGGTGCAGTGTTACGGGGGAGAGTGTCGTCATCTGCCGTATGGAGGATCCCTATCAAAATAGACCAATCCTCTTTCTACGCTCCTCCAGATTCGCTCCAAACTCCCACTGTGTTTGATTCTCGGCAAGCCAAACCAAGTTGCCCTCGACACACTCTCATTCGCTATTTTCTTTTGCTGCGCATCAGTGCTCAAAATTCTCGCAAGCAGCCAGGGCAAGCAGCGCTAGCCAAAACGTCTCGCACTTTTCTGCAGGATAACCAGCAAACACAACCACCAACGACATTCTGGCAAGCTACCCATTAACCTCATCGTCTTTCCCTCCTCTATATTGTCCTGTCTTTCTTCATCCGAAGCCGCTTCTGCCGCGGTCACGGCTTCGACGAATGCCGGTGCTGGCTGGTTTCGTGGTGGGCCTTTGCATCAGCCGCTTCTTATATTGCCAGCTGCGTGCAGACGACGCACCAGCGCGTTCACCGTCTCTGCCCCATCTTTTACCTTGTCTCGTGTATTTTCTCGTGGAATTTTGTCTTGTTATTCCTTCTCCTTGAAACGCCACCTTCACACCCATCCTCTTCTCTGCGTCTACTTCGCCACTACCCCAAACCTCTCTCCATCTCGAACCTCCCTCAAGCTTTCGTCTACCCTTTATTATACCCTCGATTGCACTTTTTCGCTTCCTTGCCGGTATATCTCCTTGTAAGTCATCGCTCTCTCGACGCCGAGGAAGTCTCTCCTCGAGAGGATCTATCTCTCTCTTGTTTCATCCGGTAACCATCTATACAGGTCTCCAGTCGACAACAAAACTTCAACTTCATTTTCCACTCTTCATCTTCTGCTGAAGCCTTCAACCTTGAAGGATGCCCACGCACCCCCCGCGCCAGCCCCCCCACGCGCCACGACAGAACCCGGGGAGAGGCCGAGGAGCCCGCCCAACAAGCGACTTCCACAACTCGAACTTCATCCACCAAAACTATGACGCTCCTCTTTTAGTCTACTCTATTGCCCAGATAGGCGGGAAAGGGTCCTTCACCCACCCTCGGGAGACCACAGGCAGAGCCAGCATCAAAAGTCTTTTCCCCAGGCAACCTGCCCAGTTCCAGCCTCGCACTAATTGGTCTCACTGGCCTGACGATGGCCCTTCCAGGTTGTCCATCTGGGATAGGGACATAATCGTCGATCAGAAACTGAGGATATCCAAGGCCGCCCCTTCCCTCGCCTTTCGAGACCGGCCTGTTGTCGAGGGTCAAAACTGGCTCAATCACCAGGCCAAGCTTTGGTCTATCTTTGCCGCCATTGAGAAAAAGAAGTCGTTCAGCGTTGCCGATCCCAGCCCTCTCCTGATTCTCATCCGGTCTGGGCTGGAATCTCAGGTCGGCATCATGATTAAGCCCTTGTTCCTAGAGAGCACTTGGAGGCAGACGACGCGCAATCCGGGCCATACCCAACTTGGCCACAACCCAATGTACCATGTTGGAGCTGAGTTGCTAGTCAATCCCATTTCCGACCCTCACAATATTTTCGGCTTCGAAAATGCCACTGCGTGGAAGAAGGAAATGTTCAACCGGCGCTTCTTTATCGGCTTTGTCGCCAATGAGTATGGCACCCCAAGCACCCTCCTCGGCGATTACTATAATATCGGTCGGCAGACTCTGTGGTCCTCAATCATCTGGGACCGCCATCGTGCGCATCTGTACATCTACAATGCGTACTCCAGCGGTTACCGGCGGGACGACCTGATCATCCGCATTGGCCTGGCTTTCCGCCAAGTCCTCGCTACGAATGGTATGCCGTTTGACTTTGACGTCTTCGCCCCTCCCGTCACTCAGCTGGATACCAAAGACCTCTGGGCCACTGGCGTCGTCGCTACCAATCTCTTGCTCATCAACCTTCGTGGACTTGTTAGTGTCAAGTCCGAAGGCCTTGTGCGTACCCAGGTTCCTCGCATCTTAGAAGTCGACGGCCAGACGCGCATCCCGAAGCATCACTTCACGCTCCGTCATCGTGACTGGGACACCGAGCCTTGGGATTTTGGAGAGGACCGAGTCTCTGCCGAGCTCGTGAAGGCTTGCGATGTGATTCGTGTCATGATCATGGACGAACTGGGCATCAAAGACCTCACCTTTGACCAGGGCCAATATAGTCCGGACCTCGTGTCGTTGACCGACCGATCCACCAATATGACTTATCTACCCCAGAGTTCTACCAGTCTTCGAACCAATACTCACGACGTCTACACCAACCTCGGCGGACCTCAATACGTTGTTTTCGACTCGCGAAGAGTCCAGCCTAGCCGAGCGATGCGCCTCGTCCATCCTCCAGCCACCCTTCCCACGGAATACCGC
The DNA here is from genome assembly GCA_029931735.1 of Dactylonectria alcacerensis. Taxonomy (NCBI): domain Eukaryota; kingdom Fungi; phylum Ascomycota; class Sordariomycetes; order Hypocreales; family Nectriaceae; genus Dactylonectria; species Dactylonectria alcacerensis. The sequence continues at coordinate 990,579 of JAPMUZ010000014.1, read as the reverse complement.
CCCAGCCTGCCTCACCGTCGCCCACCCATCAACTTCCCGAGAACGCTCGTTCCCGTGCCTCTCAACGTCGCCTTGCTGTATCTGAGGCAAGGATTGCTTCTTTGCCATGATGAGGTTTTGATGCTTCCCCGAGGGGTGCGTGTCGAACTTGCGGACTGTGCAAGACGACCTGGAATTGCTATGCCTACTCCTCGTGTCCGAGGCATCCTACTAGTCTGCATGTATCTGCATCTCATCCGTGACTTGATAATGTCCGTGCAGAGAGACAGCGTTGCTCAGGCCCGGAACGAGCTCACTCCCCAACTTATGGATACTCTACTGTCTCCTCCCGTCCGACAGGCCGTGCAGGCCTTCATGTCCCAGCGTGCTGCCAACGCGCGGACGAGGGCCGCGCAGGGAGACGATAATGCTCCCACCTTGAACGAGCTCATTCCCCAGCCTGAAAATGATGTGCTCCCTCCTCGCGTCCGACGCGCCATACAATTTTGCATACTGCTGCATACTGCCTTACAATCAGCAGATGAGGGTCGCGCAGAGAGGCCCTAATGCTCCTGCTTCGAACGATCTTGTTCTCTGACTCCCCAGGCAGTTCATGCTGCGTCCCGGAGCTCGTCGGGCCTTGTCGATGCCGACTTTTGGCACGAAGGATGGAGTGTATTGGATGGAGTGAATGAGCCCTTTGATGATTGGGACGGAGTGACTGACGAGGCGGACGATGCTGATCAGCGGTAATCTGCGGGGACAACTTGTCTTGGGAACGCATGAGGCGTGCGGTTTTGCCTCAACTTCGGAGGAACATTCTGTCTACTACCACACTCGAGGAGGTTATTTTGTCGGAAAGACATCAGTTGCGCTTAGAAAATGCTCATCTTCGTGAAAAAGAAACTCTTTTTTTGCCGGTATGCTAAAATTGTCTTGCCTTTCCCCAAGTGATGTGATGTAATTGTGATAACACAGGTTTATTTTGCTACGAGTACGAGTACACTATTCCTTCTTTTCTTGTGACGGATCAAAATCCCCCATACTATCGTGCTCGCCGCGCAAGTACGGCAGCGGCGGGATAAACTCGACGAAGCCGATATTCGGACTCGACAGCGTGTATCCCATGGCCTTCTGAGCAGCGTCGGACCACGACAACACCTCTTCGGGCGGAGTGGCCAGGTAGATGTTTTCTTCCTGGCGAAGATAGCCCCGGACGAAGAAGAGGCCATGAACAGACCGCTTCTCGTGCTCAGTGACGTTTGCTCCGCCGGCGTGATAGGTGCCTCCCAGCATGATCCAGCAGTCGCCGATCTCCATCTCGGCGAAGACAGCTTCTTCGGTCTTTGGTACACGATCGGAACCCCAGAGATGACTCCCCGGAATGGCCAGCGTAGCACCATTCTCGACCGTCGTCTTAACCCCAGGAACAAGAAAGGCCATCTCGACATCGGTGCCAACCTGGTAGCCGGTGAGCGTCTGGTCCGGGTGGTGCACGTGGTAGTTCTTGTCGTCGCGGTGCAGACGCTGGGCCTTGCCGCCGGGGCCGATTTCAAAGGTGACGGCTATGCTGCACACAGCCTCGCTAGTGTAGGTGTGCTTAGTCTCGCCGTAGAAGTTGGACGTCGTCTTGTCGACGAAGCGGCTGTTGCACGCGCGGATCACGGGGTCGACGAGCCACTTCTCGCGCACTGTCTTGCTGCGCCGGACGAGGTTTGCGCAGCGTCTGGTTTCAGGGGGGAAGAGATCGCCCTGTTTGGTCATGTGTCAGTACCAGAGTGAGGTGGTGCAGGTTTAAGATGGCTGATGTATCGCCAAGTTGCTTGCTTCTGCTCACCTTCCAGGGCAAATCTGCCTCTAGATACGGCCGCGTCTCGGCATTGACCTGCGCCACGGTGGCTTCGTCGGTAAAGTTCTTGACAATGCAGCATCCATCCTTGGTAATAGCGTTGATGATGCCCTCGACATCGGACCTGTCAATCCTCTGAATGGATGGATACGTGACAGCCATGGTGGTTTGGATCGTACAGATTAGTAAGCGCTGGTTTGGCCTCGTCTAATTCTACCTGTTCCGTCGTATCGTTTGCTGATTGATTCCTGTGCACAACCTCCCACAGAGCACGGATGTTTTTATATTTCGAACCATCGTCTTCAGGCTTCCTTCCCCCTCCGCAAGCCCCGAGCCAGTGTGTCATGGCGTTATCTGCAAAACTCCATCCTTTCCAAACACGAGCCCCAATCGGATCGTCCTGCCAGATCGTTCTCGGCGTCCACATTCCTATCCCAGGGCCAGGGTGCGGGGAAACGTGGTCAGTGGCGCTTATCATGGGGCAGTTCCACAGCGTCGTATCCAGCATAGCGCCCTATCTATGCCTGTCTCTATCCTCTATCCTGGAAATGGGGAAATGAACCGCGAAACCACCCCCTCCTTATCGTTCTTATCCTGTCGAGCCGGAGCCGTCCAAGTCAATTCGGATCCCAGAGACGCCTCCCCGTTGTCTCCCTCCAACGTGTCGCCTCCCCACTGGGACAATCGCCTGGGTCATGCTCCGAGACAGCGCCTGCATGAGCTGTCGTTCTCGGAAGGTGAGATGCGACAGGCTCTTCCCCAGATGTTCCACCTGCTGCAAGCTCGATCGCGAATGCGTTGCCCCCACGCGATCACCAGAGATCACTTGGCTGTCTCCGGATACCGTCGGCAAGGGCCTATGGATGCAGGACGAGCATCAGCAGTATGAGCATCAACAGCGACAGCATGGTGCTAAGAGCCTGCCTCTGCTGTCAGGTTCGTTGCTGCAAATTTCCATTCCTACGAGCTATTGCTGACAATTTGGCCTCCAGACGGGGAACGAGCTCAACACATAGCCACAATTTTGTCTGCCATCCAAAAAGTCCCTATCGAGACAGTCCTGACGGATCTCGATATCCGAGCTCGAGATTTTGAGGTTGGAGATGCCACCACGCTTGGCCCTTTCAGCGTCTTTCGAGTGCCTGACGCCACTGGGTTTGATGATCAGGGTATCATCACCATCGAGAGTCAATACCCGGACAATCCTTCAACGAACCTGATGCTTGACGCTTTCCCAATGAATGATGCCCCAGACAGACTGCCTATCCTTGAAGAATTACCACAGCACCTCTCTCTCCCAGATCAGCAGCTCCTCGGCCCAAACTTGGACACAGTAGAAGATGAGGACCTGTGTACACACCTTCTAGATGATAGGTCCGTCTTCGAAGACATACTCGCTCCTCTCGATGATTTCTCCTTCATCGTTCCCCCGGGAATGCCCATCACCTACTCGTTCAATGTGGATGACCTAGACTTTCCCACCATTCGGCTCCTCCTTGATCGGTACCAACACGGTCTCGTCCCATATCTTTCCCCTGCACGCATCCATTCCAAATCGCCGTGGGAAGTATTGCACATACCTAAGGTCTACGAGACCCTCGGAGAATTCATGGTCACTGGTGACGCTGGCAACTCAAAGGTGTCACTCTTCTTCGCCGTCCTGGGTGCAAGTGCCTTTCATCTCGACATTATCAGCCCTTCGTCGGACGAGGGCTCACTACCCTGGAGGATCATTGGTGATAGGTATCGCATTCAAGCAAAGTCTCGGCTCAAGACTTGTCTCCAAAGTCTATCATCAGGGAAGAAACAAGAAGATTACGATGATGTGCTAATGGCCCTGCTGAGCATGGTCACTCTTTGCGTAAGTATCCCCAGCCTTCTCTCGATTTTCCCATGCTAACATCGTGCGAACAGGTTGTCAGCGGAGACATGGAAGAGACGTATGCATATCTACGTGACATAGAGCACCTAATTGCCCTCTACGGTGTCAACGAGATACGCAAATCGCCGGGTGTGCGGATGCTACATAGTACGTTTCTGTACCTCCGGACACTGCAGGCTAGCGTGGGAATCTTTGGCTCCCAGACACAAGCAACGGCTGTTACCGGACATCTCAAAGGGCTCGATAATGTCGAAACTGTCGAAAATATCTTTGTGCTATCCGACCAGAATGCCAACCTCTGGTCGAGCCTCCTCCCCGCCGACGGCAATTTCGACGTTTCGGCGATTCTTACAACAACCGCAGCACCACCCTGCCACATCTGCGGAAAAAACAAGTCCATCTTTGAGCGGATCTACTCATTGCCCGAACCTTTATTTCAGCTGATCTCGCGCGTCACGACGCTTGCACAGAGTATGGAAGTTCTTCGACGAAGTCAATGGGCGTCTGCAGACCCCGATCACGACTTTCTTTCCACCGACGCCAGCCAGTTGGAGACGGACATTTGCGACTGGCAAAACGACATTTCCAACCCCGACGGAGAGAGCAGCCTCCCTATCTGCTCGACATGTAGGTCCCAAGAGGAGTCAGACTCTGGACACGAGACGACAAACAGCAGATCTCGAGTCTCATTACTATATCACTTCCGAGAAGCCATGCACGCGGCTCTTCTCATCTACTTCTACCGATGCGTCCGAAACGTCGACACACACATCTTGCAGCAATTCGTCGACAAAACCTTTGACCACCTCACACGATACGGCGAATACAAACGAAAATCCAACGATCCCTCCTCAAACCTTTGCTGGCCTGGGTTCATTGCAGGGTGCGAAGCGTCGAACAGAGATACACGGGAAAAGATCTCTGCCTGGTTCAGCTCCGAGACTGCACTCACGGGCATTCGGATGTTCGAGGTTGCAGGCCAGGCGGTCAAGCAGGTTTGGGAGGCTCGAGATTTGGCAAAGAATCGGAATCTCCCTTGGTCGAAGATTCTCATGGAGAGCAGCACGCTGAACCAACTCGTTCTCAGCTGAGGGGAGGTTCAAATAACCTGATATGGATGATTGTATTCTCGAATGCTCAATACCTACACTATACCTAGATGCAATTTTGCAACGATGACTTTTTATCTCCTTCAGCCCGAATCATGGCCAGAATTTTCTCTCAGAACTGCAAACCGCCAGGTGTCATTGCAGACTCATACTGCAGGTATGGTTGGAACTCAGCATACAAGCTGTCCTGTTTACCAGTTAGTACTATGTTCTAGCATGTTAGGTGGGAAACGTACCGAATCGCTCGTCATCTCAAAGGTGTACTTTGCTGCCTCCTCATCGATAAAGACCTTCTGTCGCCCGCTGGCCGCCGCCGCATCAGCTGCCAGCTGGATTTGACAACTGCGCTCCATCAACATGAAGAGATACGCGGCCTCGTCGACGGTGTTGCCAACGGTCAACAAGCCGTGGTTCCTCAGAATCATGCCCTTTCCCTTACTTCCGAGACTCTTGGCCAGTGCCTCCGATTCCTCGTCCTTCAGCACAATGCCGCCAAAGTCGGTGTACACGGCCTGGGCTTCGCCATAGAAGATGGTGACGTCTTGGTTGATCATCTCAAGCGGCTGGGCAAATGCAGACCACGCTTTTCCGTGCACAGAGTGGAAGTGGCATGCGGCATTGACGTCGGCGCGTGCTTCATGCAGGGCGCTGTGGATGAGGAATCCTGCCGCATTGGCTGGGTGCGATGAGTTGCCGCCCATGAATTCGCCATTCTTGTCCAGAAGAATCATGTCTTCTGGCTTCAGCAGAGCAAAGTGAAGTCCGAGACTATGGTTTTGTCAGCAATTGCTTATTTATCTCTTCTCCAAGTGTAGCGACTCACGGATTCGTCCAAAACACACTGGGATCCTCGGGGTCTCGCAACGAAATATGACCACTGATTCCCTCGACACAGCCATGCCGAGCGAGCACTCGAAAGGCGCCCGCCATGTGATTGAGCATGTGGTGCCTAGCCTTTTCCACATCTGAGAAGATTGGCCTTCCAGGAAGTGTGACGCCCTGGCTCAGGGCCTGTAATGCATTGGACTTGCTGCTGCTGGGAGGTTTCTCTGCTGCTCCAGACTGCGCCTTCTTGACTGGTTGAAGACTACCAGGAACATAGTCGACTGCTGGTGAGTCGTTGCTCAAGTGCGGTGCCATGGTTGATCCCGGGCGTCAATGTTTCGAGGCTCAGGGATATGCGAGTGACAAGCGTTAGAAGGCAAGAAGCCCTTGGGCAGACAATCAACAGACAATCAACGCTTATCGGCGGTATTGAATAGGAAATAAAGGTGAGTTCTTCCTCAGTTGCCACTGACTCGAGATGCTTTCACTAAAGCTGTGGAATCGGGTTAGCTCGTGTCGGTTGCAATCGATGTGGGCCACGACTCCGCGATATGGCGAGAGGATCGAGAAGGTGGGCCCCGACGGAAGCCATGGTCCTAGCATCCGGACCCGCGTGAGCTATCTCCAGTCTCGAGCGTCACATATCATGCCTGGATAAGCAACCGTCCTCATTGGCGTACAATAAGGAGCCATTGTCCACTCGAAGGACGATCAGCATCTTTACCAAGTTGGAATATCTTGGTTCTTCTCCATTTCTCTCATCTTGTTTACGTCAATCCGAAGCTTGTTTATACTTGCTAGCAATCATGGCCAACACACCCGACAGGGGCGAGAAGACCTCGCTGGGTAGCCATGAGAAGACAACGTCTCTAGAACCGGTGAGGAGTTCTCTCGAACAAGGCCAAGTCGAGACGAGTGACGCCTTTGGCGATCTCCATCGAAGCTTCACGCCGCGACAGATTCACGTATGTCTTTCAGTCAACCCTGCATGATATCTGATAGGCGGCATCTAACTCTGGCATTTTCATAGATCATCTCTCTTGGTTCCAGCGTCGGCAGCGGACTATTCATCGCCATCGGCAAGGCGTTGGCCAATGGAGGACCCGGCACCATGTTCCTCGCGTACTTAATGGTCTGCAGCGGAGTCTGGGCCAATCTCCAAACTCTGGGCGAGATGACAGTGGCTTTCCCCACGTCAGGCAACTATATCGACTACGCCGGCCGGTGGGTCGACCCGTCTCTTGCGTTTGGAGCTGGTTTTGCTGAGTGGTTCGGTTCGTCGACTCTAGGTCCATCATCTTGTCCAAATGCTCTCGCTAACCCGTCTCTTTTCCAGGCTGGATTGCCGTCTTTGCTGCCGAAGCCGAATTCTTTGTCGTCCTAGTCGATTATTGGGCTGAAGGCGCCGTCCCTCAAGCCGCATTGCGTACGTTTTGTCCGAGATGTCCCCGATGAAGACGCTTCTCTAACCACCGCATGTGCAGTCTCGATCTTCTTGGTCATCTGCCTCGTCGTCTTTGTCTTGCCGAACAAGGCATTTGCTTGGCTGCAATGCATCGGATCCCTCGTCAAAATTATCCTCTTCGTCATCATCATCGGCCTCTCGTTGGCCCTCATTGGAGGCGCCGGCCCTACTGGTACTGTCAGTGATGGGAGCTATTGGAGAAACGACATGGCGTTTCAGAATGGATTCGGAGTAAGCGTTCCTGCCGCCTGACTGAATGTGGCATTTCACTGACTATGCCTCTCTAGGGATTCGCAAACTGCGCGCTTCTGGCTATCTGGGCTGTGGGCGACCAAGTCTTCATCGGCATTATGGGCGGTGAGGCCAAGTCCCCTCGCTATTCCATGGCCCATGCCGCAACATTGGTCCCCATCCGTGTTGGCTTCATGTACATGGTCTGCGTCATCTTCATCGGCCTCCTCGTCCCCTCCGACGACCCGCGTCTGCTCGGAGCGTCGGGATCTGCAGCCTCGCCCTTTGTCATTGCCGCCACAAATGCTGGGCTCAAGGTCATCCCCGATATCATCAACGTCTGCATGATCATTGGCATCTTAGCCATTGCTCTCGAGTCAATCTACCTCCCGTCCCGCATTCTTCGCACAATGGCCCTTCAGAACCTCGTCCCTTCGACGCTCGCCAAGTGCGACGACCTCGGCCGGCCTCGATGGGCTCTTGGCATCAGCTCTGTCTTCGGTGTCGTCATGACATACATGAGCCTTAGTGGTATGTTTCCCAATCCCCCGTCATAATCCTTCGAGGCGCGTTGTGCTAACTCTTTGCTTGCAGGCGATGGAGCCACGGCGCTTAACTGGTTCATCTCCATCACGAGCGCCTCGTTCTTCTCCAACTGGGCCATCATCTCATTCACTAACTTCCGCTTCCACCAAGCTCTGCGCGCACAAGACGATAAGATCTTTGATCAGACGTATGGCTGGCGATCCATGGCGTGGCCGTTTATGCCTGCGTATTTGATGGTTGTCTCTGCGATGCTCTTGGTTTGCCTGCTCTACGCTGCAATCAGCCCCTTGGTACGTTCACCATCATATTCATCCTATTGCTATATTGTCAGCAAAGAACGTGCACTTACACATTATATAGGGCGGTGGAGGCTTCACGGCCATCAACTTCTTCCAGTACACCATCGGCTTGCTCGTCATCGTGGGCTTCACGGCCGCGTACAAGCTAATCAGGCGTACCAAGTGGCAAGATCCTACCACGGCTGACCTGAAGACTGGCCGAAATATCCTCAGCGACGAGGAGATCCAGTTTCTCGACGAGTACTATCGTCGCCCTCTGTGGCGCCGCATTGGAACCTACGTGTCCCTCGTTTGAGCAGTGAACGCGGTCGTCCATTTCGTCGTGTTTTGTGTGTATTTAGTTCTGGCCATCCGTGCATATTACTAGCTAGCCTCTACTGCCGCTATAGGCACAGTATAGAGAGTTAAGCGTCGCGCAGACGCAATTTCAAGAGAACCATTGGTCCAAAGTGCGATTATTGTGGTCTCACATGTGCAGTCGCGATGGGCTGTCTAGGGTAAGTCCGTAGGATTTATTTTCATGACATTGTCGCGTAAAAGAAGCCTAACGCGTGCGTTTCTTGATGCCTAATGTCTCTTGGCGACATAACCGTACCTAGTACTTATTGGTTGGGCCTGGCGATCTAGAAGAATCCGTTGCGTAGAATCTTGGAGAGAATAGGAAGTCACCATTGGTGAGAAAGAGAGGGTGACAATGTTGGTGAGGAAGACCCGATTCGTGAAGACACCTACGCCTAGCATAGCATAGTTGAGCATAATGAATGCACAAACAACCGGGCATGATGATATTTCACAATTCCCTATTTCCACCATGCAAATTATGTCCACTTTCATTAATGATAATTATCCACATTCCTCTCGACGCGTCCAATTTGCGGCTGGAAAAGGAGACCCGCCGCTGCCTAACCAGCCTGGCCTCTGCCCCACAGTAAAGAAATGAAGCTCCACCTCGAGGGCAAAGGCAATAACGCTGACACTCACGTGCTCAGCTGCCTGGACAGGTATATAAGGCAGCTTCCCCTCCGCCCTTTTCATTCTTTTTTCTCTTTTCTTCTTCATACTTACCTTGTTCCGAACTCCCCAGCTCAAGACTTGGGGGGTTCAGCTTGGAAGGCCTGCATTGCACATCGCGGAGTCGTTCCAGGCTTCATTGTCCTTCGGGGCCATGGGGGGCGGAATTTTTGATTTACAACTCGTTTTCATTTTGGTTCCAGCTTTATGCTGGGCCACGAAGAAGATGACTAAGTTGGATGTGGACGCCCCTCCGGGGCAAAAATTTAGATACAAAAAATCATGCCGTGCCTAATGTGAGTCTAGCTTCACAACAAATTTGTCGCCTGCTTCATTTCTTCTAATCTCAGGTGCCCTAATGCGTGTGGAGCACTTTTGAGACTTCTCCAGGTTGACAGCCACTAAGCTGTTAGCAGGCAGTTTTGCTTTTCCCGAAGTAGCAGACGTGCTCCACAAGCATTATAACACCTAAGGAGATACTCTTGCGCATTCTTAGTAGTTTGGTTGACCTAATTGTGAAGAAGCCTGACTAAGCTTTCCAAGGACTAAGTTTCACGTCTTGACACAGAATATCTCCAGAAGTCACCGAGCGAGTGCTCGTCTTGTGAGTTGTAATGATGATGAGTGGATGTCTGCTAGCTGTCTAGACCGTGACTCATTCCTAGCTGGGGTTGAAAGTAGGTCCTCTTTGCGAGACAACAACTATGACGTCATACAACGCGTCAAAACCACTATCACAATCAACCAACTTGCGTAGTAGTGCTCTGTAAGCCGAACCGCATGGCATGGTGCCCATCGATGAATAGAATTGACAGCATGCCAAAATGACCTTGGTCTCGTCAAGACCCACTGGTATCAGGCCGCAATTTCGCTCGACAGTGTCGATGTCCGAGGCAAGTTGTCCAACCTGAGGCTTCGGCGAGTACATCATCGATAGGCTAAAGGAAGGCGACAAGATGAGAAAAGTCGTTGCCTTACTGCATATACGTCACAAAGAGACCCTAGTAATGGTGTGATCTCCTGCGAGGGGTTGCTTTTGAACCTGGTAACGGAGTGATCACTCTTTCGACTCGCTTCAAGCCTTGAAGTTATTCAAAAGATGGTTTTTTTTATATAAAACTTCTAAACGTAAACTCCGGGTGCCTGGTATTTTGGTCTGCTCCTACAAAATGCATTAGCAAACACTTGGAAGGAACATCGGAAGAACTGAGAGCCATTCCCGGACTGATAGATATTGCTACTCAACGTGTCACCAACCACAAAACTTGACGAAGTCATCGAGAGTTCGACAAAAGTCTGACATTGACCGCACTCATGAACGCCACCACGATTAGCTGACTAAGGCACCCTCCCCAAAATGTCCGCGTCCATCTCTTATTTCTCTCCTACCACTCAAGCGGGTCAGAGCTGAATCATGACTTCTGAGTGACTGCTCGCGGCAGAACTGAAACTCGCAACACTGGTAGATCGTCTGCCACGCGCCGGGAGTGTGAAGGTGCGCTGGCCGGTGAATAGGTTTTCCGTGGTGTCATATGAGTCTGAGAAACGTCGTGATGAACGGCGGGTCGGTGCTGAGAGCAGGCTTCTCTTCTGTGATCTCATGTGTTCTTGCGATCCAAGACTGTCTCTTCTACTCCTTTTAGTATTGTAGTTGAACAAGTTTTCGGGAGACCTCTCATCGCTATAATAGACGGCGTCATCAGAACTACCACCTAGTTCAAAACCCTCGTACATGGCAACATATTCGGAAAGCTCAATACCAACGGGCACATCTTCCCTGAGAGCCACCCAGCGCGTCCACGTGTTTGGTTCTTTAAGCCTGACCATGATTGGTGTCATGTCTGCACCCATGGCTTGGGCAAGTCGAGCGTGCGCGAACAGTTGGAAAGTAGCGTACGGAAGTAGGGCAGGATAACCCTGCAGCGTTTGTGATTGGCCTGTGATGGAGGGACAGCCAGTCGACTCACGAACATGCAATCCTGAGAAACCCTGGTCATACACATTGTGAGTTGTTGTTATCCAGCAACCGACGTCGATTGTCATTTCTTGTGGGAACAACTCTCTGAGAGATTCGAACGTAACGCCTTGATATAATTTCTGTTGTTGCGCTCCTGTCGCAGATTGCATAGGTGAACCAAGTTGGAGCCCGGTATTTTGTTGAGGTGGTAAGAGCGGTGGAAGTCCATTGGGACTCTGAGCTTCTGATATGCCCTGTTGTATTGGAACTAGAGCAAGCGAATCATGGCTAGAAATTTGTGATTGATCGCCGCCTGGTGGAGGGACGACCGCTTGTGTTTGAAGATTCCTTGCCACAATTAGAGCATCCAGCTCGTTGATGTGCAGATAGTCCAGGCAGGTTTTCATGATTGCGAGATGTCCATTGCCAACGGCATTCGGCCCAATAAGTGGATCCAATATGGAAAACCCGCGGCCTTTCAGGAAGAATTCGCGGACAGATTCATGAATAACCTCAATCACACGTGTCTCTCCATTCTCAAGGTCGAACGAGCCCGCTCCAGCCCGAACTGACATTGCCTCGAACGCCTTGTCATGTGGCTCTTCCGCTGCTGACATCGTGCTCACTTGTAGCAACCCTCTCGACAAACTCTTGATCTGTCTCTCAAGTTGCTCGTCACCGTCAGTAACCTCGACAGACTTGCCCCACGCCTTCAAGGACAAGGGTGGTGGGTCTTTAATGAACGCCAGGATGTGGTGCCACTCATGAAGACGAAGAGGATTGGTTGCCAGAGTAGCCCATTGGAATAATCGGAGGGTCAATGGTTTCGTCACTGGGTCGAGGTCTGTGAACATTTCCGCAAACATGGTTTCGAGTTCTCGTGGTATGAGATCGAGCCTTCCTAGTAGATATTGTACACTCTTGCCCTCTGCCCACTTCTTGATTAAGTCGTCGACGACCAAAACGACCCAGAGAAACACACCGCCAGATAGGGACAAGACTTTTCTTCTCAGTGGAAGTGTCCATGTTGCGCCAGAGGTTGCGATGGTGTACTCAAACCTTTGATCAACGTATTTCTCAATGTCATGCCCATTGCCGTTATGCACTATGATCGAGGTGACAAAGGGCAATATGGGTAAGAATCTACCTGACATGCAGACACTTAAACCCCTATGTGTAGAGGCCGTTTTGGTCAATTCTCCCCAAAACTGGACTAGATGCCAATAGTCCTCAGCATCACACTCGTCAACAGCATCGATAAAAATCTTGGCTTTCTTGACTGGCGGAGACGAAAACATGGCGATGAGAAGCGATTTGAGAACTGATTCTTCCCAAGGGAGATCAGAATCTGCGAGACATTCGGCTTCTTCTTTTTGTTGCCACATTTTGCAAAACTCTGTGAGATGGTCTCGATAGTGAGGCAGAAGTTGGTAGAGCAACGATCGTAAGAGGCCAGCAAGTGAATGCTCCGGACCATCGCCTTTTAAATTGAAGAAGAAAGCTGCGGTGCACAAGGCCGAGCCTCTTTGTTTGAGTGTAGTTTGTTGAAAAGCTTCCTTCATCAATACGGACTTGCCCGATCCTGGCTTCCCTTTCAGGAAGATTAGGCCGTTACCGTCATGGTGACCGAACTTATCTGACCACCTCTCAAACGCGCGGCATTCAAGCAACCATATGCATGTATCTTTCATAGGGCTTTCGATTGTTCGGTGACGACTGTTCATCCTTGGAAATCGAAGCGACTCGAGGCAAGACTTCTCAAACTCAGTCAAGCCATCTGCACTGAAGTGCTCTGGAATCTGCACTTTAAGAGGCCTAAGCGCAGGGTCTAAATATGGTTGTGCGGGTGTTGAATCTCCTCTTTGGGAGCCTCGTCGGGCGTTTAAGTCAACGATCGAGTCATAAATCAGCTGAATCTCTCCTGCCAATTTAAGGTAATTGGGATCATCCAATCCATAGAACCGACACATTTCTAGGTGATTGGCTTGAAGTGTCTCCGCACGCTCACGCTCATCCCCGATCAAAGAAGATGAGTCAGGAACAACCTTGTTGCCGAGAACGCCCAATCTAACTCCAGTCAGACTTAGGCTTTCCTGGAAGGTTTTGACCCTAAAGTCGTATTCCTGCCAAATTCTGGAAAAAGATTCCTGGGCTCGTTCGAGATCTGTCGTCTTGAGGCCAAGAGCATCAAGCATGGTAGATGTTGTCTCCATTCGTATAATGCTAAGAACGGATCGGGCTTTCTCACCCACTGCCGAAAGCTCGGGACTCCCTCGGTGGGGGGTCCCGAGGAAGATGACCGCGGCAGTAGATTGAACGATACTTTTGTACATAGGCTCTGTGGATACAGATGATCTTGCAAGCATCTAATATTTGGTCAGCGATTGTGTTGGAGTTGAAAATGGGGTTGAGCCTCGTACTTCTTTGGTGACGATCCCTCCGAGACTATGACAAACAAAGATCAAATGACGACCCTGCACTCCCTCTCTACCAAGCGCAAACATGAAGTCTTTACTGTGTGAGAGTATGCTGTTCTTATTGGCCCCACCGGCCATGTATTTGGTGATTTTTGTGTCGTATCCATATGTAAGGACCCGAGCCTGTGGACATTGCTGTGGGAGCAGATCGAACGGCCAGAAAGTGGCAGTGGTTGCGTTTTCACTACCCTTAATACGGTTGGCGGGGACAAGACACGGACTCTCGTTTGAAGTTTCCAGCGTTGATGACCTCGTTGGCGACTTCCAGGACAGTGGACGGTGCCAAAACTTCGGTTTCCCTTCCTTCTCTGTGGCTGATGCCTCAATGTGTGAGAGATGGGGCGCTGGAGACTGCTGACCGCGGTCCTTTTTTGAGGTCCATGTTTTATAGGGATGGCCTTTCAGGCCATGGATGATAACAATGCTAGGTGATAGGATCAGCATACGAATTTTGAAGACCGAAGGTCGTGCGGGGCTTCACTCAATTACGGGTAATCCGGTGAGCGGTTGATAGACAACGGAGAGCCCTGTGTCGCTTATGGGCCCAAGCATCTCTGTTAGTCACTCTTATCGAGTTGGGCGGTCCGGCAGGGCATAAGAATGTTGAGCTCAAATTGAGGAAAATCACGCTGGGCTGTGATGGGTGAGGCTGACTGGAAAGACTTGTCACGCCTGCAGCTCAGGCTTAGCACGTGCTGTATGTCCAGGGTTACACAGAACCCCTCTTCTGATTATCAGGCGACCAATAACTTGCACTCTGCAAGATGGACTCAGGATCTCGGCCAAGCCGATAAGCAGAGTTAGCCAGAAGAAGTCTCACTAGCAAGATGCGAGACTCTAAGGGGATCTGCAATGAAACTCAGAGAAGAAACATATGATCCAGATAGGGCGATGCATGATCCAATCATTGAAACATGTCAGTTGAACAACAACAAAAAAAAAGCTGTGTTTGTTCTGCCTTTGTGCCAGCAACTCATCCTTGATAGAGCGGACAGTCTTACCAATAGAAACATGTCACTTGGAGGCGAGGTAAGCTGGATTCTGTCACTGTAGCGGTGATGATCGAGAAAGCCTTGCTGCGCATCGTGACAAGGCCAAGTCTTGGAGCACCGCCTAATCGTTTGTGGGACAGGACCATTGTGGCTGAGCTGAGACTGTCTCTTTGCAGTAAATAACTCACCAGACAATTGCATGACGGCACTCAGATCATAAATGTGAATATTGATTGGACAAATCGCTACATTGCTACGCCTCGCGCCTCCAGGTAATTATGCATACACCTATTTAGCATTGACGTCAACCAAAATCTTTACATGATTGTCCTTGTCCGTAATCAGCGCTTTGATGCCATCCTCGACGATGTTTTCGAGCCGAATCTTGGCCGTAATCATATTATCAGCCTTGATAGCACCTTGTATTGATGTTAGCGACAAGTTATGCGTGGACCATACTGGATTTCTCACCTGTCCGGAGGTTCTCAATTACCGCTTGGTAATCCTCTCGCTGGTAACCGAGCACTGACTTGTAGGAGCTTTCTTTCCACGTAATCCAGTTGGGGTTGAAAGGGATTTCCTTCTCCCAGATAGCCACATTGACTACCGTTCCCTTCGTCTTGACGACCTCGCAGGCGCTCTTGATGCTAGCCAATGCATTAGAATCAAATAAAAGTGCAAGGCAAGACGACATACCTCGCTGGGACTCCGGCGCAGTCGAAAACAACATCGGCGCCTCTGCCTTCAGTCGCGTCGAGAAGTATCTGCTTGACATCATCTTTGATGGGGTTGATGACTTTGGATGCACCGAATTGTGATGCAAAGTTTTGGCGAGACGCTGCAACTTCTGAAACGAAGATGTTCTTCACTCCCTTGGCCTTAAGGCAGAGAATAGCGGCCAGGCCGATGGGCCCGCCTCCAATGATCAAGACAACCGAGTTCGGGTTCATTTCCGGCGCTGCACTAACGGCATGCCACGAGACAGATAGTGGCTCAACCAGAGCTCCCTCCTCCATCGTCAGGTTCTCGGGCAGTTGAAATACGTGTGTCGCATTCACACACACGGCCTCGCTCAGACCGCCGCCTCCTCCACTCAATCCGACGAAGCCACCTGTACGACAGACATTCTCAGCGCTCGTTTCACAAGCCACACAATGGCCGCAGAAGATCGTGGGCTGGACGGCGCATCTTTGGCCAATTTCAAATCCAGTAACGTCAGGGCCGATTTCAGTGATGGTGCCGGAAAATTCGTGGCCTAGAGTGACGGGGATGGTCTCGCCAGTCAAGCCATGTGGTGTCGTAGGGCAGAAGTTGGGGCCGCCGAGATATTCGTGGAGATCGGTTCCACAGATGCCAACAAACGCTGGGGCAATCTGCAAGGCTGATGAGTTATCATTCTTTGATCCGTTCTTTTGCTGCTCTCCAGACTCACCTTAATCTGACCCGGGCCTACAGCAGGCTCGGGAATCTGCTCGACCCGAATATCTTCCTTTCCGTAATACCTGGCCGCCCTCATAGTGCTGTGGAATAAAGCTGTCGTAAAAGTAGGCGGTGCGAAACGGGGGGGACCTTGCAACAAGCCGTGAAAATGAAGCAGCGGGGATTCTTTGCATGGAAGGATATTAATCGTTATTTGACTTCGGAGACAGATGCAAGTCCGAGAGTGCCGTAAATGCCACGCCTTTTATAACCGCCAAAGCCAAGCCGTCAGTAGGATCCTGCATCATCCGACTCGCTGCGTCAGAAGGTTGGCCCACTGAAGTGCCGATGAACCACCAGTCGGCAGCGCAAACGGAGTACCCACACTCACACGATATCGTGACACAGACAAGCCATCTTACGAGGGAGATGCCTTGTATTCTTTGGGAAGTGGTGTTACTTTGCTATCTTCAATTATTGAGCCCCACTGAAAGTACCATGTTCTAACATCTAGCGAGGCGAAAACCCGGATTTCTTCGTCCGCAGCTCGATGACCCAGCTGTTAGTAGGTACCCGTCACCTCGAGAGACAGCTTCCATCTTCTCCCCCCTCACCAATGCGGCCGCTTCACCCAACCCCTCAATTCAACCCCTCAAATACCACAGTAATCGTGCCGATCATATAGCGTAACCTGGGGAAAAGACCGGCATGGCGCCTTCGCCAATGAGGACAACAAAGTTATGGAGCTTCCCCAGGGCAAGGCAAGTGCTATCCCCGAAGCGTCTGCAATAAGCTCCCGTGCTCCCTCCTCGTTCCTCGTCTACCCCTCCCTTCCCTTCCTCCCACACCTTGCCCCGCTTTGTCTTGGTCTGTCTGCAAGCCGCTGGCACTCGAAGATGTTTCCGCTTGTCCGCTTGAATGTAATGAAAAAAGCACTGTAAATTGCTGGGCGGAAAGTTCATTCATGCGCGGTAAGCTTTTGGTCCTGACAGTGCTGCTGTGCAATAAGGCTCGACATGTCCCATTACAGTCTAATGACTTGAGCGGCTTACTGGTGTGGAGAAGAACTTATCCCGCGGCCATGGAATATTATCAATATTGAAAGTGTCCTTTTATTAGAAAAGTCACTAGCTTCTTCTCTGCCAGTGGCATATAACGGCTTATTGAAGTCAACTAAAGAATCTGGGGTAAATCATCACCTAGGAAAACATGTTCCGAGCGTCACAAGACACTCGATACTTGACATGGATATCGCAGCAAACTTACAGAATGTGACTTCATGAAATGACTCGAAGCCGTGACTACCTCTTCTACTGTGATACTCTAGCTTTTTCCATGGATCGGAGAGGGTCCGCATCGGACCCGATCCGACCAGTCGGCTCCGCTCAGGACGGCTCCAAGTCGTCAATTGTTTCGGGTCCGCTGCCGCTGATGCATGTGCCCGGCATTCAGCAAGCAGTCTAAGCTCATGTCGGATTTTATTTATCGAGACATGCGTCCGCAACGACAGCTAGGCGGTGACTAAGTTAAAATTTACCAACTCCGGCTAATCCGCCAGCGCTAAGAGACGGCCGACGTTGCGTCACAATTCTATCTCAGGGTGTGGACTCTGCCCATAGTCTAGCGATCGTTTCTGGATATTGCATACGACACCATTGATTCCAGTTGGATGGTGCTTTAGACACAAATATCTTCGTGGCAGCCATGACTGCGCTTTATGCCATGAGCCTGAACAGCGCAATGATAGGTACTAGACGGACCACAGATTTGACTCGATGAACGGTGAATTCAGGTTCTACATTCTAGTATACGCTTAGGATGAACACGTCGCACACGAAGGTGTGCTACGAGTTGTCTGAAACCATGCACCTGAATTAAGCTTAGTTAAAGTACAGAGGAAACCTGAATAAAGATGCCCCCCATAGATTGTGACCCCATACGCTCGACGTCCTAGTAGTTCATACTCTCAAGAACCTTTGAGTCGCTTTCCTCCCATGGGAACTTTTGTTCAATCGATCGGATCAGCTTCTCGTGCTCAAGGGATCGCGGCTTGATCTGAGCCTTGAAGGGTTTAGGATGGCTGACGACTCCAGAGGTGAACTGGACGTTGGCATTAACCTCTTTCCCATCCTCAATACCCTTGCTAATGCTGAAAACTGCCAGAACCTGGGCAATAGTGAGGTATAGAGTGCTGTCGGCTAGGACGCGGCCCGGACAAATGCGGCGTCCGAAACCAAATACAAACTTGCCCGGATCTGGCGCTGGAACGTAGCCATCCTTTTCTAAGAATCGCTCTGGCTTGAACGACATGGGTTCGTCATAGATTTCTGGGTCGTGTGTGAAGTGCCTAGAATGATGCAATATTAGAAACTCGTGCCAGGTGGCTTTGGCATAGTGGTTTTCTGGTATGAGGTACATACCAGACGTTGGGAAATACCATGGAATCTTTCGGGATAAAGTATCCCTCACAGACATCATCCGCGGTGCTCGTATGAGGGAGGCCCATTGGTGCCACGGGATGCCAACGAAGAACTTCCTTAATCGTAGCCTCAATGTACGGCAAATTTGGACGATCCGAAGAATCCGGCAGTCGACCACTGCCAATAACACGGTCAATCTCTTCTTGTGCCTTTCGCTGAACCTCGGGAAACACTGTCATGGCTAAGAGGAAGCAAGCAAGCGCCGACACCGTCTGTCAAGAATTAGAGGCTTATTTCTTAGACCAGACTTATTGACCAGTAAGGGAGACCCACGGTATCAGCTCCTGCTGTGTACAGCGACATGGCCGACCATTTGTTTGTGAACTTCTCCTCAGGAGTCGAATCACCCGCCTCTAGCAGTCGGGAAAGAAAGGATGAATCGTCCTTTCCCTGTGCCATTTGATGTTTGACAAAAGCGTATGGCTTCTCGATGACATCGCTAAGCTCGGCTCTCCATTGTCGAGCGATTTTCTGGAAACCGGCTCCAGGGAACCATTCAGGAACATATCTCACTGCACCAGTAAGCCAATCGGTACGACAGCGTGCTACTTCCGCCGCAAAATGAGCAAGATACTTACAAAATGGCATCAAGTCGACCATGAAGGCCCCAGGAACACCGGCGCGTGCAAACTTATCCATCGCATCGCCAGCAATGTCAATCAAGACATCGTTCTTGAACGGCTCCGCGGTATAGCCATAGGCGATTTTCAAGATGATTGTACCCACTTCCCTGTAGAAGTATGGCAAGTCAGTAATAGTGCCCTAGAAATGGTCCATCCCGGGAGGGAGGTCAAACTGACTTCCTTATTTCGTTCACAAAGTTGTCCGGCTTCTCTAGGAGGTGCAGTAGAAAATGTCCAGCCTCAGCCTCTTGCAGCGTATTATACTGTGTCACCACTGCTTTGGAACCAATGATACGACTCATGTTCTTGCGGTATGTCCGGAAGCGATCGTTGTACTGGGAAAGCCCAAGAGAATTCTCCCAGCCCAGCCTGAAAGAAGATTGCGTTAGTCCATGTGCCAAATCCTTTGTGAAGCCGCCATGTGACAGATGCCGAAGGGAGCCTGCTTGCTTCACGCGTACATTTCACCTGCGAAGATCTGCCTTGGTCTTGACGAATGCTTCATTGATCGCTTTTCAAGCAGCTCAAATGCGAGTTCCGCATCGTTAACGATGACCAAGGTTTGCCCCATCACCGTTACAGAGCTAATTGGACCTGTCGGCGCCAAGCGACACCATGCATTAGTTGAAGAATCCTACTCAAATCGAGTCTCATCTAGACGAACCATAAAGTTCCTTGTGTTTCAGCCAGTGATGTGCCTCAAGCACGCCCGGCTTCGGCAAGTCGTTCAAGTTCCCAACCAATGGTAGTCCTTTGGGGCCGGGGGGTAGAGGACGGCAATTGGCATTCTTTAGCTTGCCCAGGATAGCATTGACAATGAATAAAGCAACGAGGCCAATGCCTAAGCTGAGAAGGAGCGTTGAGGGACCCATTTCCATCACAATTGAGGATGCAATGTAGATGAACTGTTAGAAATGAGGAAACCCAGACCCAGCTCAGTCGACATTAATTTGAAGACACAATGTTCCATCTGGTTAGCCCCGAACCCCCGCGGAAGCAACCCCCCCAGCTCCCTCTTCCCTGTTCGGGAAGAACGAATCAAGACTGATGCATTGTCACTGATTCGGCATCTTTTGGCACCTTGATTGTTCACATGTTGCAGCCAAAACCAAGGAATGCTGAGGTTGATTCAAGTATTCATTATACTACATATGTGCACTGGCCATTGCACGTTACTTGTGCTCCTCACTCTCGTCCCCACTGCAGACTGCACACTGTCGTTTATCACTCAGAACAGCTGGCTGAGATTGGGGCACGAGTAGAGGGCGAGTAGATGGCCGCACGGGGTCGAGCGAGGCCTGCCTGCGTCGTATTGCTGCTTTGATTCGGCAGCATATGCAAGCTTCAGGAGAATGCGATACCGGCATTCACTTGAACACGTTATCTAAGAAATTGGCAGGGATCTGATTCCTCATGGTTGCGTGCTACGCTATCTCACCGAGGATCCGCGAATCCTCTACCTCAGATTCCCACCGACGCGTCGAGTTTTGCGAGATGTCACAATTTTCGGCTCGTCGTTTTTATAAGTGCTTTTTCCGTGGGTAGCATTTGCGGCGTGGGTCGCCACCGTGTTCCCTGTCAGCTTCAACAAGCGAGGTACGGAGAAAAAGATCCGTCTTTTTCATTGTCCAATTAATCCCGCACCCCATAATAGCCCCAAGAATGACCCCCAGAATGGCATTCTGCAGTCAGATATCCTTGAGGTTGGTTCTGGTTCATCCGGTTGCTTACACGGGAGAGATCTCGGTTGCATCGGGGTCTCAGCTGAATAGATGAGATACTGACATCATCTTGGCATTTCTTTCCCTTCCTTCTTTTGTGTTATGGTCTGAACCGTGTAATATGATCACACTATGGAATGTTCATAAAGCTGGCGACAGGTTTCTGATATTGGCTGCGCAATTAGGACACTTGGAGACCTTCCCCTCTACGGAGGCCAGCCAACCAGTCTGCTTTTCTGTGGAGCGGCGAATATCGGCGGTAGTCTTTCGTCTTCTTCAGTAGCTGCCTGATTGCCATCGCGTGCTTCTTATTGCTTTTGGCCGTTGAAACATCGCAGCTCTTAGCACGACGCTAGATTGCCCATTGAGCGCCCAAGTCGAGATGCACTGCAAAGGAGAGGTGAAGGTGGAGATGAAGCACACGAAACCACCAACAGAAAGCCTGCCGCGGCGTCTCGAGAAATCTTCATCATCCACTGTGGCGTCGACTCGAATGTGACACCTCTCTTTAGGAGGTGGGTCAAATTCTGCAACGTCTCTTCGAAAGAGGATCTCATTCATGCATGCATGCACAAAAATTTCAGCTAAGCAACGGCGCCCTCAGAGTCGTACCTTGATTCGAGAATCACAAACGGACTCGTCGAGGTTTTAACGCATCAGAAATGATCAGTTAGTTCCAGAAAAAGCATTCAAAATCACCGCTAGGCTTCAAACACTTCTTCTTGCCCCTTGTGGAAGCAAACCCCGAGTCCCATGTAGCATTTTGCTGTTTTGCTCCCAATGTGTACAACGTATCCATGGTCTATCCCTACATACGCATCATCGTTGCCCAGGGATGCCATTCAAGCCACGTCGGACCTGTGTCGTGGGTCTTTCATTGGGTGGTTGAGCAGTCAGCGATCTGCGGTCCGCCAGGCCCCCATCTACATCCCACCCACGGCTTCCCAGATCTCGCCTTAGATCTGAAACAGGTTCGCATGAGTTAAATGTTGAAGTCTTTCCCATCCTTCTCATCATATTTTGCCTGCCCTTGAACAAGTCTTCGTTAATACTTTGCCGTTATTGTTCGCCAAGCAGATGGTTCGTTTGCTTTCAATACATCTGCACCAAATTTGCCGGCACAATCACAACCATCATGCATTGGTACACTGCATTTGGCGCTTTTGCAATCTTATTGAGGAGTACAAAGGCCCAAGACGATCTCATGTCTTCGCTCCCCGAGTGCGCTGTGAGTTTCCCTGCATCCTATGCGCTGACATCAGGTAATTTTTATCAAGACACTGACACTCTTTTACTCCAAGGCCCAATGCTTTGAGCAGAGTGTTTCGACTTCGTCTTGTTCCCCTTCAGATATTCCATGTCTTTGTCTCGATACGACTTTCCAAGGCGTCGCACAAGGCTGTCAGGCTCTGAACTGCACCGTCAAAGAAATCTTAAGTATGTCCACCCTTCTAACCACATATTGTGATATTTTGAACCCATTCCGAGCTAGAATTTGTCAACTAATCTGAGCTCAGTATCCACAAATGCCACGCTAGCAGCGTGCGGCGTCCCTCCCGGCAATCAATCGGCCACCATCATTGCCATCCCAGCAGCATTCGGCTCACTTGCGATTCTAATGGTTCTGGTTCGCATTTTCGGCCGAATGTGGATTACGAAAATCGATCTGGATTGGGATGACTACTTAATAGTAGCGGCAATGGTGAGGAATAGCATGACATCCCCCGATCTCTTCGGCTGTGATGTGTTGCTAACGTCTTGCTGCCCAGGCATTCGCCTCAGTTTTGAATTTTGTATGCTTTCCCAGTAAGTTTCACCACACCATACTCCTCTTGGTATTACGTCACATCACTGACCTTGGATCTAGTGGCCTATCATGGAATGGGCAAGGACTTTTGGGCAATATCGTTCCCTAACATCGACATGACTTTGAAGGTAAGTAACGAATAATAGAAGTTAGTACGCTAACGTAGGCTAACACTATATCAAGCTTCTCTATGTTGCCGAAATATTCTACATGGTCGCAGAAATGCTCGTTCAAATGTCCCTCCTAGCTTTCTATGTCCGAGTCTTCCCGGGAGCCTCCGTTTTCGTCAGGAGGAGCTCTTGGGTTCTATTGGGCATCGTTGGATGTTTTGGTGTCGCGAATACATGTGCAATGATCTTCCAGTGCACTCCGGTACCATTTTTCTGGACTGGATGGGCTGGTGAGACTGCTGGAACGTGTATTGACATCAACCTCTTCTCCTGGATCCGCGCAGCCATCGAAATTGCCATCGACGTAGCAATCATCTCGTTGCCACTACCAAGCGTCATCAAACTGCAAATGAACTGGAAAAAAAAGCTGCAGGTTATTCTGATGTTTATTGTTGGATTTGTGTATGTTGAATACCTTCTCTTCACGTCATAATACCAAGCGGCCCAGAGGACCAAAGATCAGGTTTTTATTTCGCTGAACCGCTGCTAACGATAATCTAGGATTACGATCGTCAGTATTTTACGACTTCAATCGCTTATTCAGTTCTCGAAGACCTCAAACCCGACATGTAAGTCTCCCGTTTCCATGTGTTATTATGTGACCAGGTAACTAATGGGTTCCTTTCACAGACGACAACTCGCCAGCAATCTACTGGAGTGTCCTCGAATGCGACATGTTCATAATTTGCGCCTGTATGCCCGCCATTCGTTCAGTTCTCTCGAGACTGGCGCCTGAGTTCTTCGGCACAAACCCGAAAATGAGTTATCCATCGACAGACGGATATTACCGCCACCAAGGCTCCAAGGACGAGTCTCGACAGCAGCAGGACAGCCACCGAATGAACAGCCTCAGCGAGCCAAGGAAGATAGTGAGGAGCGTCAACGTGGATGTCAGTCGCGAGCAGATGACTGCATCTGATGAGGAACTTGTTTACCCTCCGCGACACTACTATCTATCTGAGAGATGAGAGGGGCTGACGGCCACTGCCCTGTACTTGAGAACTGGATATCATAGAGAACATTGACAAACTAGTACTGCAGACTGTACCGTTGTATTCACTACATCCTAGAAATACCTTAAAGCAATATAGTCAAAGAATGCGTTTTATTACATATCAACGTGAAAGGGAGAGTACGAAGAAGTTTGACCTGAAATTGAACCAACCGCAAACAGCCTGCCAAATTTGGAGATCCGCTTAAAGGATGTCGCCATCCTCTTGATAACCCGCGCCTACTTTAGATCATGTTGTTCACAAGGAGCTAACCATGCATCGCCGTGTCAGCAGAGGCAAGGCGGTGTGTCCTGGATTTCAGTTCACCCCTAAGAGTAAGAACACAGATCCGGCATGTCATTATGCTTCTCGTAAGCTGTAAATTTCCCTAAGAGGACGGCAAGGGAAATACTATCTCCTGTTTTCTTGCGAGCACACCTTTCAACGTCCATCTATTCCTGCTTAGCCTTCCCACATGACAGGCAGAGATTAATTTGATACATCACCCCACGAGTTCCCGCAATGCGATACCCGGGTGTTTTCAATTCGCAGTAGTTCAAAAGAGGTCCCTATGTATAGTTAGACATCAAGCATATTTGATGACCAAGACACGGAACACAGGTCGCATGCACTCCAACAAAGTAGTAAATACATTCGGAAAGAAAGAACGACTCTTATCCGTGACTTCGCTCAGTATTCCTGACAGTTGCTTACAAATAATCGCCATATTATCACATATGTAGACAACATGTCTCGGCATGATTGATGATTATAACCAATAGGCTGTGGATTCGCAGCCCTGCCATTTTCAGTATTCCCATGCTTCCTACGAGTTCGTTACAGGACTTCGGTTATGGGTATGCATCCAGTGTTCCGATTCATGCCGCATTTGTCCTCACTGCCACTGCCAATGTTTGTTGTCTGATGTCATCCAACCAGTGCTATTGGAACTAGATCGCACAAGGGCTTACTTGCGTTATTAGTGCCACATCCAAGCCCAGTCAATCGAAACTTTTCACCAGCACAAGTTCCTGCCATCACGCATGCAGTTAGCTACTCTGTCAGCAGGCATACACTATTCTCCGCTTGCGGAGTAGTACGGATTACTTTTTCGTTTCCTCATATTGGCTGACGAAAAACGTGGCTAATCAGAGTGGGCCGGTTGTACCTTGTCAAGTTGTCTCGTTCAGGGTGATCCAAGTTCCGATTTGCGATGCTTCGTTTAAACCCTCGCTCTCACTCTCCCATGGAGGGGCAATCGTTGCTTACTCAAATCAATTCCTCTCTCTGTTTCCGCGCCACTCGCACACAATGGCATTTTTCCACGATCTTGCCCAGGACGCAAGCGCAAGGCCAACTTTCGTAATTGCATGGACCGGTATCACACTGCTAGCTTCTCATTTCATCTATCGTTTCTGTCGGCATCGTCAGTCCTACAATGGCAAGGTACATCAAACCCTCATCCGTGTCATCGCAAACGCGCAGAAAAAAAGTCTGACTCTTCCACTAGCGTGGACCTCCTCACAGCTTCGTGTTGGGGCACCTCAAGGTTCTAGGGGAGGTCGCGTCAACGATGCCTCCTAACATGCACCCACAGGCCATCTATACAGAGATCGCTAGGAAGTACAACTTGGACGGCATTTTTTACCTCGACTTGTGGCCAGTTGCCGATCCTCAAGTCGTCTTGACTGACCCCAACCTTCTCGACCAAGTCTCGATCTTCAAACCTCTTCCAATCCACCCTATGGCAGAGGATTTCATGGCAAGGATCATTGGTCCGAACGTCATTGCAACAGCTAATGGAGCTCTGTGGAAAAAGCTCCACAACTCCATATCACCGGCATTCTCTTGGTCCAATATTCGCGGCCTCACAGCGACGATTGTGGAAGAATGCACCCTTTTCCGCCGTGCGCTAGATGAATACGCCAAGACTGGTCAAGTTTTTTCGATGGAAGATTCCTCAGCCAGATTGATTTTTGACGTTATTGCAAGGACTGTCTTCGACTTTCGCCTGTATGCTCAAAGCAAGGGTAGTCCGTATTTGGACGACTTTAAAGATCTGATCAAACTCGCTGAGAGTAACACAGACTTCTCCCTAGCGTTTAATCCAGTGGCGCAGACAAAGCTTTGGTTCAAGAGGCGCCGTATCAATGCTAGGCTCGACGCATCGATTCTGTCGCAGATCCAGGAACGTATTGAACATCTGATTGCAGAAGGCAAAGTACCATCGAGAACAAGCCGGAATAGTATTTTGGACCTTATGCTTCGAGAGCATATTCAAAATCATCAGAAAGAGACTCCCGGAATTGCTTCCTCACCTTTGGATACAATAGAGACAAAAATCCTGGTCACAAAGTAAGCTCATAATCATGTACTTTCCGTATCCACCGTACTAAAACCCTCAGCGTCAAAGCTATGCTCCTAGGTGGCCACGGAACGACGACCGATACGCTATGCGTAAGTTTTCTTCTCTTCGGAGCCTCGTAATCAATGTGCTCACTATCCTTAGTACATCTATTTGCTGTTGTCCAAATCCCCGGAAGTGGTTGATAAACTCATTCAGGAACACCAAACTGTCTTCGGTCTTGAGTTTGACGCAACAGTGGAGATGCTACAAAACGCCCCTGAATTGCTTCAGGAGCTACCATACACAGAAGCGGTAATCAAGGAAACACTACGGCTATTCCCAGTTGGCTTCGGTGTCCGGGAGGCAGCTCATGGCGCAATTCTTGAGTATCAAGGTAATGTTTTTCCCATTGACAATCAAGCTATCGTCTTGAATGGCCATGACTTGCACTACAACGCAAATTTCTTCCATGACCCAACCAAGTTCCTGCCAGAACGATGGATAGACTCGGATAACACGATCCCACGCTCTTATTTTCGGACATTTGGTCGTGGCCCTCGTGCCTGTTTAGGGATGAACCTCGCGCAGAACGAGCTAAAAATTATTCTTCTTATGACAATCAGGGATTACGACTTTGTATACGCAGATCAAATCCCTAACGCCACCGCAAGAACTTCATTTACCAATTTGGATACACTGTTTGGCGACGTTGTGTTTCAAGAGCTTGCAATGGAAGCTAAACCACGAGGAGGCATGATGATGAAGGTTCAGAAGCGATAAGGCTACATGGAAACTAGAGAACCTCTTTGATATATACATACAGAGCTTCATCTTCCAGCTTACGTCAGCTTCGGTTGTGCTTTTTGTACGTACTGTTTCATTAGTGCCGAATATTGAGTTGGTCAAATTTCATTCCAGAAAGAGGATGATATCCTTTCCGTGGGCTGGGGGTTTTCCATAGAATAGACCCATGAATTACTCTTAGAGTGGATTGATATGGTAAAAAAACGCCACGCATTTTTATATGAGAGAACTTTGATAACCCAAAGGTGGGACAAGGTAGAAACGCTTTCTACTAGCTGGTAGCTAGGTGTTCAGTTGGGTTGATAGCATGTTTCCGCCTCTATTTATCAGAACGAGTCTCAAGACCTCTTGCACGGCGATTCATGTAGTAACTAACATACATGGTTAATCTCAGTAAATCCAGATGTGTCTGGTAGGTGAAGGAAGTAAATTCGAACTGTCGCATGGGAATGGGACTGTTACGAAAACAATCTCATCCACCCAAACCACCGTGGTCACTGATGAACAAAGACCAACGGGATCAGGACCTCAATATTTCAGATCCACGGTCCCCAAAATATTCTATAAAAAACCATTAAATTGACTTCACATAACCAATTCAACTACTTCGCCACCGATTTCTTAATTCCTTTGCAATCGACCTTGTTTCATATCATCTATTATTGCTCATATTTCCCTACAGCTCTCCGTTGGTGGGTCATATGATATGATGATATGACAAATGAGAAGGGTCCGGCTGAATGCAACCTTGTCACGGGCATGTTATTGCCAAGAAGCCAGCATCAGCCCATCGCTTGCAGCACGTGGCGGGAAATTAAATTAAATATTCAGTCCGAGTACAGTTTGTTTACGAGCAAGTCATCCTATTCTTCACTTTCCCCATACACTGAGCGAAAATGGTTCACTCGTAGCATATCATAGCGGCATCTAACGCTATCCTCGCCATATTCACTCCTGTCATTCCTCCTGTGCGTGGAAACTCGAATTGACGGCTTGAGAACCCACTTCGAAATGGATGTCACCTTTCCTCGCAATGAGGCGTACAGGCCGTCCGAAGTCTTCCCCATTTCACTTGCTGTGCAGGACTACACGGAGCTATGGGAATTAGGCAACTTCACCTTTATCTGGACAATCATGCCATATAGCTCAGGGCGCATTCGGGGGGGCATAATCCACGACCGTGGCTATTTCATCTCCAGAAGCCTCGTGAGGTCGGTAAACCCGGGATTCTGGTCGCCAACACCAACGTGTCAGACTGGATCGTGCGTAAAAGTTACGGCGAACAGTACATGTTACAATGGCATATCCTTTGGAATATTGTCGAGGACTGCGGGCAGGAAGATTCAAAGGTCTTCGGAAATCTCATGTTTTCTATCCAGACTGGGGGTGAAGCTGTGCACAGCCCCAACGGAACAGCAAACGGGAAGAACATTGGTGTGCTTGATGTGCCTGCATGCCCTGTCTTGGGATCGGTTGTGGACATCGCGGGAAATTCCACAGCGCCATCTTGTCCAGTGGTACACGACAAGGACGCCCTCGCGGCTGAGGGGACTCTTTGCTCAGTCAAGATTGACAAAGCCATCAAAACCAGCATCTCAAGCCTGGCTGCGAGCTCAACCACATCCTCCCTTCTAGCAACTGCTGTCACTACCGCACTAGAGCCCACTGAGACAGATGCTTCTTCTCTCAATCATCCCAGGCTTTGGTGTATGTTGCGATTGCAGCTATATGGCTCTTCTTTATGAAATTAATGTGAAGTGATTGAGAATAATTTGCGTTCTGCGAAGGTTCCTCGAGCACCCATGCACAAACTCCCCTTTTCTTTT
The DNA here is from genome assembly GCA_029931735.1 of Dactylonectria alcacerensis. NCBI lineage: Eukaryota > Fungi > Ascomycota > Sordariomycetes > Hypocreales > Nectriaceae > Dactylonectria > Dactylonectria alcacerensis. The sequence continues at coordinate 961,768 of JAPMUZ010000014.1, read as the reverse complement.
TTTTTGGGGGGGGGGTTACAAAATTTGTTATCTTTTCCTCTCCAGGTTACACGATTTTGGTTATGAAGTGCACGTGGTAGCAATGACTAGGTGGTCTCGGGACTACCTTACCCTAGTGAAGTTGGGCTGAATAGAATGTGAGATGATGTAACTATAGCCCAGAACATGAGTCGCACACTTCGGGGAGACAAGGAAGTTATCAAGTCACCCAAGTACAGCCTCATCTACTTCGCTGTATGTCCCCCCTACTATTACATCACATTCCTTAGACCTTGAGATGGACTGCAAACGACTACTTGACGTGATTAACTTCCCTGAGGGGATGAGTGCCCATATCCATTTGCTCTCTGAGGAGCTCCTCAATGCCAAGGGGGTTGACTGAAAGAGAGTGGCGCCTGTAAGATTCCAACCCCCTCCGGTGATAGCTCAACGTTGCTCCCCCATAACACTTCGTTTTGCAAAATTGTTGGGCATGGAGACGATTATGACTGGTAATCATGCCTACGTTGTGCGACGAGAAATGATCTGTATAGTGCTCGACGTAGCCATGCAAATAGGAGAATCACAATGCAAATGACAAGGGCCACCTTGATCCATATTCAGTACCCACCAAGACGCGTTGGGCACATTCTGCTGGTCGATTAATTTATACTAACATACGACACAGCATGACTAAGGCAGTGTTCTACCTTTGAGGAGGTCACGCCGCCATTGATTGGTCCTTGCCTAATAGTAGAGAAAGGAACAGGAAGACAAGGGTGCAGCATCTCGTCAACATCCAAGAGAGACCAAGTCTGCTGATGGGAGACCCTTGACGTTATCATTTTTCTTCAAAAGATCAATGGAAATCATTAGGAGAAATTTATGAAAGTTAACGACGGGTGGTAGAAGTAATCAAACCCTTCTGAAATATTCAACCATCAATACCTCGCGTATTTGATCGGATTCCCCATGTCAACGACCAAGAGCGGGAAATTGATGCCGAATTATCAGAAGAAGAGATCTTTATAATGGACATTAAGTGGCTGTTCGGTTCAAAATGAAATCGAACAACAATAGAAAGCCAGAGAAAACGCATTTGTCTCACAGCCCACCATCAATCAAGGCCTCACGCACCACGACCACTATCAACCCGACGACTAGATAAACGTTGTACAGAGCTAAGCATCTCAAGACTTTCAGTTTATCCGGAACTTATTGCTTTCGACAATGCGACGTCCAAATTGATAATGAGGAACAGATTGACGGCTGTCACCTAACGCGAACCGTTGACCTCCTCGTTGAACCCGTGATGGCTTCCTCATGAAAAAGACCCCGCCATCCCAAGTATTAGACTACCAGTCTCCCAAGTTCTAGTAACACTTGTGCTGGGCCAAGTGAATTATCTAATCAATTTGGGCAATCCGCTTGCCGTTTTGGGCAGCGTCCCAATGCAAATCATTGGATTGGGTATCTTCGTCCCCTCCTTGGATGCCGCACAATCATCGTTCAAAGTCTATGCGCAAGCCAAAATCAAGCGAAGCTTGTGGATTGTAAATCAGATAAAGCGCCGGTGATTTATAAGCGAAAATTGGAAGCTCATTGCATCCAAAAGTGTGTATAAATGATACTATGTGGCAGTATGGACCCAGCTCCCAATTGCTCCATTTGCAGACATCTTTCAGGATCGCGGTCTGAGACGCATCGTGCTATTTTTGCCGGGTTTATCAACCTACCTTGACTTATTATTGACCAACTTGCAATGTCAACCCAAAAATTGGTGACTGTCTACGGGGCCACTGGCGCCCAAGGCAGGAGTGTCGTGCGTTCTCTTCTGCGCGATCAATCCGGCATCTTTCAAGTACGGGCTATCTCACGGAATCCCGACTCGGAATCAGCTAGAGCACTCGCGACTGCTGGTGCAGAGGTAGTCAAAGCTGATGGATTCAAAAAAGAAGAATTGGTCAATGCATTTGCTGGAAGTTGGGGCGTCTTTGTCAATACCAATTCAGATGACCCTGTAAGTGTTTCAATGCCCAAGTGCTCAATTGCTCTATGTTGAACATTGATCTCTTCTCTAGGCTGTTGGACAGAAGAATGGCCCCAGTGAGACAGACATTGGAAAGGGCGTTATTGATGCCGCCGTGAAAGCCGGCGTCAAGTATCTTGTCTACAGCGGCCTGGCATCTGCATCTAACGTTACCAATGGTGAAGTTCCTATTGAATGCTTCGACGGTATGTCAAACATCTCCATATATTCACTTGACTTGGTATTTCACGTCCTAGGCATGCTTGAATCATGTCTGACCAGCCATGTAGAGAAGCACGCCATTGCTGAGTACGCCAGGTCCAAACCCTCTTTGAGCAGCGTCGTGGTTATCAGTCCAGGCTGGTATATGGAGAACTTCCTGGACAAAGAAATCGCCACTATCTTTGGCGGTCTACCCTACTTCCCAGACGAGGATGGCTACCTGACCCTCCACTGGCCTCATTGGGGTGGTAATGACGAGGCCCCGCTCGCTGCTATCGGCGCCGACTTTGGCGACTATGCGCACGGAGTGTTTCTACAGCCAGAGAAGTACAATGGAATGTTCATTCATGGCTTCAGTCAGCCTAGATCCTTAAGTGGTATTGCCCAAGATGTCCAGGAAGGTATGTCACCAGGTGAAGCGAGCGTTCTGTGACGCAGTTCGCTAACTACTTCACGCAGTAACCGGAAAGAAGGCTCGTTTAGTGCCTATCAAGGACTGGAGATCCATCGAAACCCACAACGACAGGTTTATGGTTACCGTCAAAGGTATGTTTGGTTTGTGTCAATATTCGGATGGATGTTACTATGGCACGCCAAATAGTACACAAGTAGCATACGAGCTGAAGCAGGCAGCCATTACTGCACAAGGCGGCGAGGGAGATGGTGCGAAACTCTTTACATTCAAAGAGTTCTTGCAGGACAATTTGCCTTTGTAAAGTAGCGGAGGGGGGGATTCTGCTAACCAACTTTCTCGGCTTGATCGGTTGTTAGTGTTTTAGAGGATATATTTATTCTGCCACGGTCTGGGAGTCAGACAGGGAAGCAATGCCTGAACCATAAGTAGCATCTTCATGTATTCGATCAAATCCAAGGTAATCTGATCTAGTTGATATGGAAACTTCAATGAGCGTCTGACTTAATGAGGATAAACTACAGGCACTATAGCATAAAAACATCCCCAGTGGCGATTTAAGCTTCATGTTTTCAGTCGATACTAAATGCCGCAAGGGGCGCTAGCACAGCTTGCCGAATTATTCGTTTGAAAGTGGTATAGGCCGTTGTCGGATGAACTCGTTAAAGTCGAGGTGCAATGAGGCGCGGCTAACGCACATCATGACGATTGGCGGATCATCCAGCCAGCTCATCAGTTGAGTCCTCGAACTTAGAGCAGCACTGTTCCATTTGTTTGTCTAGATAGACATACACGTACGAACTCATGCATACAGTCATTGAGGTGAAGTTATTTCGTCCACTGACTGGTTTTACTTTTGAGTTGTCCTCGGTGTCCGCGTCCAAATGCCTAATGAGTCTACCTTTCATGGCCACACTTATCGCCATCCTTTGTGGGGGATTTTCCAGAAAGCTGCTCAATCATTAAATGAAGGTAGTTACCGACCTCCCAAACTTGATTCGTGGCGATCCCGTCAAGTCCCTGAACAGGCGTCTCTGGATTTGCTTGTTGCTACTGCACTGACCTTAGCATCATAGGTTATGGTTGCAGCACACCTAGTACATACGACCATAGCTCTTAGAAAATACGGGATCCCGTCCGCTCTCCCTTAGTCAAGCTGAGAAGCGGTGGATTAGTACTCGGGTCGGTGACGACCGGGGAATCCCCACTGTTGTATGTTTTTTTTTGCCACTTCACTTAGAGTACCTTTTCATCCAATGCTGCTTTCTCGATTCGGTTAATTATAGGAAATTGTGAGACAACCGTCGGACACTAGTGTTTTAAACGCCTAGACTGATGAATGTGTTTAGTTGAGATAGGGATGATGGTTCTCTAGAATTACGTTGAAAAAAACACGCATACCCGATATACAACGTGTGCCAAACTCATTATGTAGCATTGGTTTTTTTTAATGTAAAGCAAAACTGGTATCCTGTGCAAGCTCATATCAAAACAACGGCTAGAACTCTCCCGATAACGCGGTATCCGCTCAAAGAGGGATAATGCAGCAGTTGCAGGGTAGCGGACAGGGAATACAGAAACAGAATCTTCCAGGACAGCATCCACGACCTTGATCACCTCCACGCATGTTGACTTCGGTATTGGGATGGGGGCGCTGGGGATCTGATTTATGAGCTCAAGCCTCGTGATGTATCTACAGGGTGGAGAAGCTTACCCATTGCTTGGTGGGCCTGAGGCTGATTGGACTGCACGGGCTGGACGGTTTGCTGCTGCTTGGCTTCAACGGCCTGCTCTGTGAGCTCGTGTTGAGAGTTCGACATGTTGAAAGATTGGAGGAGGTGCGGGGAGTGTAGGTGAATGAGGGACAAGGCTGATGTGTGTTGCTGGAAGCTGATGAGAGTCTGAGCCAGGAGATGATGAAGAGAGAGAGAAATTCTTGGCAAGATAAACCAATCTCACAGCGTCACAACCTTCAGTATGTATAGTAGAGTCGGTGGACAGACGAGAGAGGAATTAGGAGATTGGGCAACGATGACGAAACTGGCTCGAAGCTGGATGACGTACGTCATTGAGCAGCGCCACATGATGTGGCATCAGGGGTCTGGGCTAGAGTTAATCCGACCCGGTCCTCTCCTTTTCGCAGCGGTCTGAGCTTCGTCAGTGCGGCGCAGGGAACGTTCAATGGCGCGCAGTGCCGCAGTATCGAATATCCGCATCCACCAGGGCGGCAGTGTTTGGGGCCAGAATTCATGGTGTGATTTTGGATGGATGGTGGTTTGAGATGGAAAGTCTGTTTCTGTGCAGATGGCCAAGAAAGTGTCTCCCTCTCTCTTCTGTAGTGGAGAGGGATTGCTGCTCAGATTGACACTTGAATAGGGAGACTGATGGCTCGCTTTTATTTCATTTCTCATTGCGCGCGAATGCAAAGCGATGGGTTTCTCTCATTCTCTCACTCAGCGCCTTCTCACTCAGCGCTCACTCATGATCCATTGCATGAAGCACGCAGGTTGCGGATGGTCAGACTGGTGGATCGGGTGAAGAGTGCCATTGGAGTCGGGCATCTCAGACGGCACAAACTCCCTGTTATCACCCTGTAATTTCCCCCTACAACCCCGGTCAACCTCTGCAACGGCTCCACCGTCTAAAATTTGGATGCCCCACACGGCCTACTGCCCGCTTATGCGTCGCATTTGGGCCTGAGCTTCATCTGTGAGGACTCTCTCGTTCACCAAGGCAGGTAAAACAACCGCAGAGGACGGTTTCTGATGTCGGCGCCTCTGCGTCTGGCTTCGAGAATTCGATGACTTTGTGACAGTTCGCGATCTATCCCAAGTACCATCGGAATGGCGTTCGGCGTTTACGCCTCGCAACCTGCACCAGCCTTCCCCCCTGTGGAGCCTACGGCGGTACCCCGAGGGCCGAGGCGCAGCACAAGCCCCAGCCACCACGCCGCCTCAAGGGACTTGAAGCTATTCCCGGCCTCTTGCAGGATCAGTCTGTCGGTGATGCCGGCTCGGCTCCGTAACAAGATCTGCGCAGTCATCCCGGGCGATGGATTAACCTCTCAGGATAGTCTAGTCTACTCTGCCTTATGCCGTGCATGCATCGGTTCGGTGTTTTTAAAGTACATCGGCGACCTTTAACTGCCCAGTAGCCAATAGTCGCTACGCCCCTGTTCCCCGAGCTCGTTGACCTCCTTCAGTGGCTGCTGACGCCTGGCTGGCCGGCGAACATCTTCGAGCTCTAGAGCCATGGGCCCTTACAGCTCACCATCCTAGGTTTTCTATTGTAATAAGCTCTCTCATTGGCGATTGCCATCATTTACTGGGCGTGAAACTGCTGGGAAAATGACCGCCTCAAAGCCCGCATGCTGCACACAGCCAAGTAACCTGGCAATCGCCGACATCAACGACAACTAACCGCCTAGTTTGACCATCATGTCCCCGCTTATTGAAAACGACCCGTACATTGCAGCATGATATACAAATACAGATAATCAACGACTCGTCAAGTAATTGAATGAAATTAAGCCAACCTTGTGTGCAGTCCATCTTTCTTTCTCTAAGCCGTCTTATGTTCCCCGCCATGGTGTCGTTCAAGGGCCTTACCATCTTCTCCATCTTGGCCCTCGGAAGGGCCAACGCTAGCATTGATCCTCACGATGACTGCGACGATGAGACCGCGCTTTCGACAACAGGCCACCACCCTACCGGTTCTGTTTCGACCTACTCTTCTTCCACATCTACCATCATAACTCCCAGTAGCGCTGCATCTCATGTTCTCAACGACGTTGAAGACGCTGATGAGGTCCTTCTTTCCGGGACAGCCCACCAACCTACTGGCTCTGCTACGACCTTCTCCTCTTCAACCACTACCCTTATAATTCCTAACAGTGATGCGTCGCATGTTCTCAACGACGTCGAAGATGTCGACGAGGTTCGGCTTTACTCAACGACATTCGTCACCTCTATCGTGTCCGTCTCCTCCTCTGCCTCCTCCGTTGCCACACCTGGGTCCCAAGGCGGGCATGCTCCCAAGTCCTGCAAAGCAGTTGCTCCTCCGCCAGCCGGCCGCACTTGTGGCGTGGAAGGGTACATCAACCAGGCCGATCAGTCGGGAAGATGGCCGCCTCAGAAGAAAGATAGTCTCAAAGAGTGTGCTACTCTCTGTTTCTCTGGCCCCGACTGCACTGCGTTCCGCTACAGGCAGGACGGAAACTGTCAGATATTCACCCAGGAGTTCTCCTCTTACGGATTCACTACGGGGACAAGCGGGAGCTACTGGTATCAAAAGGAATGCTTTGAGTGTTCTGATGGTAGGCTTACACATCATTGCGCTTGTCGACTCTGCTAATTAAGACGTTTCCTGCTTAGATGGCACGGTACTTGACATTGATTTCCATGACAATGATGTTTCCAACTGGTGCTTCACGGGCGATGTCGACGACTCCTTCGAGTTGGATATCCAGACCTCCGATGGGTTGTCCTCACTTAGAGTACGAGAACTGGCAACTCAAGGAGTAGCCCAAGTCGAGTACCTCACCGAGTTCCAGGTCGAATCAGAAACCACTTATGAGATGGTCTTCAATGTGAGGAGCAATCTTCCTGTCGGCAGACAGACTGGACTTCCCGACACCGACTTTAAGCTCCTGACGTTTTACGTCTCCACCAACGACAGGGTTATCTATGAAACTATCCCTGTAGATGGTGTCTGGAATGGCGGGGAGGGTTGGTTCAAGTTCTCTAGCAAATTCGTTGTACAGAGCGGAGAGAAAGGAGCCGCCACACTCTCGTTCGCGGTTCATGCAAGCGGATCTCAACTGGACTGGTACTTGGGTTACTTGTATATTAACAGCGTGTAATATTTTCAGGCGCATTGCGAGAGTAAGAAAGTTAAATAGGAATATCATAGAATAGGCATTGATTTCTTGGGATAGGTAATTGAAAGTTTCAATGGCAGCTACGAACTGTAACATAATCAGAAAGATATGTTTTATACCCATCATTGAGTGGTTTTCGCCTTATCTAATAAGGTCTTATTTCCCTGCAGCACTCTGGCTGATTTCCATTTCAGGTTCTAGCATAATACGGCCAATGTGAGGAGACACAGGTGCTGATATGATACCACCTTTCTTTTGTACCTCAACACGACCTAAAGCACAACAATTTCTTTGTATAGCGTGTTATGGCTTGCGGACATGATTGGGTTGCCTATAGTCCAACATTCAATTCTTGTCCACTTTCCCAACACAGTAACACACATTGCAGACAAGAAAATGACTGCTACAGTTGCCGCTAACATTAATTCTTGAATCAAGGCTCTTAGTCCCAAGTACAATGCACCCGAGAACATTCCTCGTGATATCCTATATATTCGACGACAGCCGTTGGACCCGGCCTGACTAAGCTCTCTGAGCTCTTATAACGTCCGCCTAAGGTGGGAAGGGTAAGTACTGCATTAAAAAAAAAGATTAGATTTCTGGGATAGTCTTGGCTACTTGTAATTAGAAACTGTGTGGAACTCTATGGAATATTTCTTCCCGGTTAGTTTCAATATGACTGATTGCTCCGAGTCGTAATTACGTGCAGTTAAATCCAGTCTCCCACAGAAATATCTTCGTGTTGCAAATCTGATATTTAAGATTGATCCTAGTCCGCTCGACGGACCTACCACCCGAGGCGCTAATGCAGCCTGCTGACACGTTAGTCCAAATTGGGAACACAAGGTCTTCAATGAAAATGAAATCAACATGAGCAGTTCAAACATTGTGGATTCTCTCTCAAGGCGGGCCTCGCCTCTTCGAGGTCATGATTAGAAGATTCCTGACTTTTTTTTTTCTTAAGTCCGCTTCTTCCGAAACACTAGGACAATATGACGGTTGGGAAGCTATTAAACCATGGGCATGGTACCCCAGATTCCTGCCCTAGTATTCATCCCTTCCTATCGAGACTCGCTGCATTCGCTGAAGGATCACCATGACAGGTCTTTCGGCTTTTTTTCGAGATACACCCTTGGGCCAACTTGTCCGTTGGGCAACCAAACGCCACATCCTCAAATACCCAGATGAACAGCCAGGCTTCAAGTTGCCAGAACGATACCATGACACGTCGAGGAGTCAAAGCCCCGACCCTCCGTCGGCAGTGGAAGAAGCGCGTGAATGGCTGATAGTGGATTGGTATTCTCAAGATGATGAGGAAAATCCACAAAATTGGTCGGCGTGGAAAAAGGCCTACCTCCACATCACCATCAACATTTACACTTTTGCAATCTACATGTCGTCCTCGATCTACACGCCAGCCGCCCCTGAGCTTATGAGAATATACGGCATCTCCACCACCACGGCTTCATTGGGTCTCGGTCTTTACGTCCTCGGGTACGGTCTTGGGCCTTTGGTTTTCGGGCCTCCATCCGAGATTGCTGCCATTGGACGCAATCCGGTATACGTCACAACATTACTCCTCTTTGTTATCTTGTCAATTCCAACCGCCTTGGCCGACAACATCCCTGGCTTCATGATCTTGCGCTTCCTTCAGGGCTTCTTCGGCTCGCCAGGCTTGGCGAATGGGGGTGGTTCCATTGGTGACGTTACAGCCCCTCTGGCCATGCCGTATGCGCTGTACCTCTGGGCGTTTTTCCCTCTAGCTGGACCCTCTGTCGGCCCTATGGTTGCCGGCTTCAGTGTTGCTGCAAAGGATTGGCGATGGTCAATGTGGGAAATTGTTTGGATATCGAGCTTCTCCCTGGTGAACATGGTAAGTTTGGTCTTATAGGTTCCAGTCTCCACAATCCCAAATCCCAGGTTCTTGGTCTTCAGGCGTGTGCTGTCACTAACCTTTTTAAAGCTGCTTCTCCCCGAAACATCGGCCTCGAATATTCTTCATCGTCGCGCTGCTCGTCTCCGTGCGTTGATGAATAATCCAAACTACAAATCGCAGTCGGAAATTACGCAGCAGCATCTCTCTGCTTCAACCATCGCCCGCAACTCGCTCATGATTCCGTGGAAAATCAACCTCTTAGATCCTTCCGTGCTATTTACAAGCCTATACTGCGGTTTCGTTTACGCCATCTTCTACTCATTCTTCGAGGTGTTTCCTCTAGTTTATGTGGACATGTACGGCATGAATTGGGGAGAGATGGGGCTTATCTTCATGTCCGTTCTGATTGCAGTGGTTGTCGCTGGTGGGCCATATCTTGCATTCATCCATTTTGTTGTCAATCGCGCAGTGCGTGAAGGTCGACAACTGGAGCCCGAAGTCCGGCTGATCCCCGCTGTCTTTGCCAGTTTCTTCGTCCCCAGTGGCCTCTTTTTGTTTGCTTGGACCGCCCGACCGGATATTCACTGGATTGTTCCGAGCATCGGTGTGATGTTTTCCAGCGGTGGTGTCTGCATCATCATTCAGAGCATCTACGTCTATCTCTCTCTTGCATATCCGCAATACGCAGCCAGCCTTCTAGGCGCAAACACCTTCTGCCGTGCAGCCATGGCTCTAGCGGCTGTGCTATGGAGCTCACCCTTGTACAAAGCGCTCGGAGTAGCAAAGGGAACGAGCCTACTAGGCGGGCTATGCGCTGGATGCATCATTGGCGTCTTTGTGTTGTGGTCGAAAGGAGGAGCTTTGAGAAAGCGGAGTCGATTTGCCGTTGCAGAATAGTAGAAATCATGCCCTGAAATTAGACAGACTCAGGTTTTCAAGGAATACGACAATGTATCCAGTTATGTACCCTTTTCTAGCGGTCGGTAATGCAACAGATTCAGTCCTTTATGGACACTGTAACAACTCAAGGTACACTTGAGGCTGTGAGATGTGGGGAATTGATATGCATTTATGGCCTACCTCTCAATAATTGCCGCCACGGGTAAAGTAATTACATCAAAATACAAGTCTCTTTTCTCCTCTTTTCTCCCGCCAGTAATTTGTCGCCTCTAACATTTCCCAACACCCTTCTAACAATGCACCCCACTTCTTCAAAAAGGGTTCGCTCACTTCCCAACCCCGCGGATCCCACGGCTCTCCCCAAATGATGAGTGCTGCCTTGTCTTTAACACCACCATCAGTAACTTCCACCATGTCGTAGCACAGCTCATCCTCATCGATGGGATCATCGTTTGAGATGGCCGCCAGGAGATTGTCTCGAAGTCGAGGCACCGGAAACAAGTCGATCCAGGGGTGGTGGGCAATGGAAAGCTGCATTTTCGTCGGACGAAGAGACTGGGGACCGTCAAACAATGGCAGCCTTGATGTTTGCAATGTGTGTTCACCCAATCCAGGGCCCTGCAGACAGTAGGGAGATTCGCCGTCGCAGAGCAGCCATTCTTCAGAAACCCCTAGGGCTGTAGCATTGCGGGAAAGGGCGTAGAAAATATTGACTCCCATCAACATTGGGAGGTTGCCAAGGCAATGAGCCCCTGCCATGTATTCAGAGTAGGCTTGTTGTGCAAAACGCCGGATCATTGCCTGTTTGTCTTGGCCTTGCAGGCCACAAACCAATCGTGGTGGCCTGTCGTCTTGGTAGCCATGCTGTCCATGGCTGCCCAGCGATTGTCTCACTTGTAACGAGGGATGTTTGCCATGGGTTGCTATAGGCGCCAGTAATGCAGGGATACTGCAGTTTCTTGAGGCAGCCGATTTCAGTTCCATGTTTCTTCTTCCTGGAAGCCGAGTAAGGTGGGGACAAGTGTCAGCTCAGCGTACATATATGGTGACGAGCGATGTATACAAGAGTGGTACTAACGGCGAGCCCTTTGATTCAGCCGATTCTGCAATTTTCTTCTTTGAGCCGTGCTCGTCACACCAGTCCAATCATCGGCAATATCACGAATTTCTCCACGCTGTGGCATCGGCTGTAGTGGAACGAGCACGCGATTCTGGCCGAGTTGATCCATCACGTTTCAGGGACCACAAGGGTTGACAGGGCAAAGGGTACAGAAACAAGAGTGATGCCATCACTCCAACCCGCTCTGCGTTTGTTGGCGCACATATTTATGCAGCCTGCTGACGGCGGGGCCTGATTTCTTCTCCGCAACACCGGACTGCACTGACTCGTAGTGGGAACATCCTGGGCAGACAATTCAGGGCCGAGACGCCTGAACCTCGGATGTGGCGTGTGTAAGCGAGTGTCTCGTTTGTCTCTTTCGTCGCTTTTATCTCAAATGGTCTCACTTTAGTAATAGCTCAACTGCGTAATATTTTCTATCAAGTTGATGACATACTCAATTTCTGTTACCAAACCATCCCTCACCGACTCCTCTTTTTGGTCAAATCTCTCTTCACCGTTGCATCTTCTTCTGCATCGTGGCTTGACCATGACGTATTAGTCGCATCGCCAACCCCTGCGAACAGAGTGGGTCAAGTGTCAGCAAGTTGCATTAGTGCCATCCACACCAAGCCTACATCGGACTAGCACACATCGAAGTTCACAGGTACATCTCATAGTTATCTACTCCGTCCTCTGCAGCTCATAAAGCCCAGTGTTTACGATCGTCAACTTCGTATTTATCATCTTCGTTCATTACTTTTACAAAGCGCAAACTTTAGTAACTATGACTTAGAACTAAAGACACTGGGAGTAGTAGGGGTTTATGACTTGGCATGTTGAGCCCCACGCACACACTGTTGGCCCCGTGTAATCCTTTCCACCACATTGACTGTACTTTGGCAGCCCTCCACTTATTGGCCCACAGACAATACCCTCAGTCGACGTTGCAGGCTTGGTGCTCGACGAGGTAGTCGTCGTTTTAAGCGTAGTGATCCCACCGCCAGCTAATTTGGTCGAAGTCGATTTGGTACCCGAAGTCTGAGATGTGGTTGTGGTAGCTGGATTGTGACCTGGGATCGTGGCGCTGGACGTAACAGAGGCACTCGTGATGGCTTGCGCAACCGTAGAGGGGAGGCCAGAGACAAGAGTTGGGCCAGGGATAGTGTATGACAGCGGAGTTGTATAGAGGTTGAAGAGAATTCCAGGGTCATTGGACTTGTACAACGATGTACCTTTGACGCCAGCCGGAGCCAGGGAGCCACCCCCAGTGACTTTGATGTTAAAACACTGTGGATAGTTCTGGGCACCGTTCGGCTGACCACTGCCGTGAAGAGCAATGATCTCGTGTCGAAGAACGTAGTTTCCGGCAGCCAGGTTGCTAGGGATCTGAACTGTCCAAGAAAACGCGTTTGCAACAAGGACATCTGCAGCCCACTTGCCGCTCTGCAGCGACATGTCAATCAGACCACTAGCACTGATCTTGAAGAACTCCAATTGTGTCTTGTCTGCATCTTCGCAGTTACCCGGACATCTTGCCAGGTAGTCAATGACAGGTCCCTTGTGAGACCCAGGCCATGTGTTCCACTTCAGGTTGATCTTGTCGCCTGCCTGCACAGTGACATGACCACGAGCTGCTTTAGCACCCTTATGACAGATGATATCAGGCTCGCCGAAGCTGTTAGGCTCAACGTAGCCGTTGTCGGTAGCGCCGTTGGTCCAACCAACTACTGCGTCATGGTTGGGATTCCACGAGAAGGCGGGAGCATCATAGCCTCGGTATGCAACGCCGTTGGTAATAAGCCAGTCAACATGTCCATGAGCGGAAACATTAAGAGCACAAGCTGCCAAAACAAGAATTGAAGATATTTTTCTCGCTGCCATTTCGAGTGTGGTTCTGCGTAGGCCGCTTTGGAAGGTGGGAAAAGAAGCAAAGAGCTGTTTCCAGGGTTGAACCAGTCGTCAGTTTAGCACGAAACAAGAATATAGGGAGAACGAGATACGATACACATATCCTAGTGATGGAGTCCTGAAATCTGGTGACGGAGTGCTATTCTATATCGATGGGAGATCTAAAGCACCTGACTGTCCTCTAAATATATCATTACCCTTTTGATGCCAAGGAGGCACGGAATGGCTGATTGGAACGCGGCACGGTCCAGACCCCCAGCCCGTGCCACCACGTTTTCAAAACCATGTGTTATGGGAAGACCGAGACAAATACAAGACTTGATTCCTCTATCCGTTCCACAGTTCATCGGATGTTTCGCTTCTTGGCCAATTACTAGCCTTATCTCTGTATACGCGTCCGACTTGGTTTCGACAATAGCGCGAATGATGTTACAAAACAACAATACACGTGGGTTAAACAAGCTAATATTCGCAAGACATGAAATGCTTCAGCTGACACGATAGCTTGAGTAGCTTCTGCCGAAAGGTCTTGTGGCTTGCAAAGGTGAAAGTCGCGACACGTAGCACAATGCCGGTCATCAGATCATTAGCGTTTGGACACTGAGAATACTCAAGACTTTGCTTTACATGTCTTGCGGTCCCGGGAAACAGGCGTAAGAGAGTTTGAGCTGGTCACATACCATGCAAAAGCCTGAGTACCCTTATTCATGGTGCCAAGGACACTACTTGCCAACACATTCCTCATAACCGAGAATTTCAAGATAGCGTTTCCGATACCGCTAATTTAGTCCTTGTGGCGAAACTCAAGGGATGAGACGGGACAACTATCAGCCGAACAGTTCACTCAATTTGAGTAAATTTGCCTACAGCCTGAATATTTGGTACTTCTTCTAAGTTGGCTGTCCGCTCCATCAAGGGCGAGTTGCTGCTATCACGAAGTCAAAAAAACACAGTTTTCTTCACATTTTAAGCATTTTTTAAACCCAATGCTTTCACAGTTGCCTAAGATCAAGCTTTTCCAGCTTATGCGAGCTAGGAAGCTTAAATCTTTGATGAATATAATGCTAGCCGGCCTTAGGAGCCGGGCCCTGAATATTTGGTACATTATATAGTTCATGCTCTCCACCTAATCTCTGAGACATGAGGCAACCGCCGGATCGATACGCACACTGGCGCATAGAAATGCGTAGAGCCACATTCACATTAATCAGTGGCATTGCATCGGAGCGAATCCTTCAATATTCGCCCCGCGCTAGGTCACCTAGTGGGAAGTAGTCGTGTTCTCAGAAGATATTTGTGCTGCGTTTGTTGGTGTCTCATCAATGGCTGGGGCCTCAAGAGTGGCTTGAATTCGATGACTGGGTAACCACCTTTCCGCGGGAATAAACCACCACGAGAAAACGGCAAAGATAGTGACGATGGCCATGATGACTGGGGCATAGTTAAGGGTTGCGCCTTCCACTGGGAAAGCGTACGGAGAATATAGGACCGCCACAACCCAACCATTCCACAATATGGCGATGGCTTGGAACGGTTTGCTGAGGCCCCCGAGGCTCCATGCTGGTTTTGGGAATTTATTGGGCGTCAAGAATAGGCGACCAATACATATCAGTCCATATGCAGCAGCTGAGGGAACTCCTGCTGCAGATACAAGGGAAGTAAAAGCAACGGATGACGGCAAGATAGTACAGGTGATGATAGAAGCGACAACCCAGACCACAATGACTGCGTTGCGAGGTTGACCATCTTGCACACGAGACACCCAAGGGGAGAAGGGGAGCACTCCATCCCGAGCAACTGCAAACACGAGTCTTGAGGCGGCCAAGACTGCAATTGCTGTATTCTGTTGCAAGTCAATAACATATCCACATCTGATTGAAAAGTAAGCAATTGTTTAGGGAGGGGCCCATACAAACCAAAGCGCGATGATGCAAATAACGTTCATGAAGATATGCGCTCTTTCCCCAAGAATGACAGCATAAAGCGGTACAAATGGCTGAGCTCCACCAAACGAGAATAATGTCTCCGCATCGGGCTAAGACGGTCTTGTGTTAGTCTCGCAAGCAGTTTCTCAACTTGAAGTTTCGCACTTACCACGCAGAACAGAAAGAGGATCACCACAATGAAGCCTCCAACACCACTTGCAATTGTGCTCCAGAAAATACCTCTCGCCGCGGCAATGCTTGCGTTCTTTGTTTCCTCGGCAACATGGCCGGAAGCATCAAAGCCGATGAGAATACCTGCAGTAGCAAGATATGAAAGACACCAGTTCCAGCCCGCTGGTGCGCCAGTGCCATTGTAAGTCGTCATGAAAGCATCATGTGTCGAACGGAACCCATAAGTCTTGCTAACCGCTATAGGAAGCCAGATCAAATTGAGGAAAAAGTCCACCAGCACAGATGCTGTAGACAAGTAGAAGATCCATTTGAAATATCGAGCTTTCCGAAGAGTAAGATTTCATCTCAAGGCAAGGCCAAAGCAGTACATACGTGGTAATAGATTCCATATAGCAGCCAATGCCAACATGATCTCCGTACAGATCCACTGCACGGCGCGGAACTTGATGCTGGAACTATCTGATGGAAAGTCGAGATCGAACACCACAATTTCCTAGCACATGTCGCATTAGTATCACACATATAGGGATATATTCACAGCATTGATGAACATACAGAAAGCATGTAGTTGACAGCAGCTTGCGTGTTGCCTAGAATTATGTCAGATCACTCCTTATTAGCATATGAGATTTAGACTCTTACTCGCACAGAATGTCGTCCACGCTGTCGTACTCCACCATGCAACGACGAAGCCGAATAGCCTTCCTAATCGAGGGCCGCCAGCCTCTGCTGCCCATAGATAGATGGAGCCCGCCAATGGTAATGATGAGCATATCTCAGCAATCACAGCTGCTGTTATGAAGGTGAAAACGCATGTCACCAGAAAACTCGTCCTAACCAGCCATTAGTGAGTCAAGATCCCGAAAGTTTATCGATGACGGTAGCAAATACCAGTAAGCCAAGTTACCACCAGCCGCTATTCCAGTGGAAAAGGTCACTCGCACTCCACCAATGAAATATAAAGCCGCTATTCAAGTCAGCCAACAGCTCACCTCTGCATTCATTGAGGTGTAGCTCACCAAACGTCGTCGCGAAATTATGGAAAACATTGAAAGTTCGATGCAAGACCTATTCCTGTCAATTGAGTCCTGTTCGCTGCTTTGAGAAAGAATAAAATTTACAGGCTTGTAACCAAGGTTTTCCTACATCACGACTAGTAAGTGACTGTTCAAGCGCAAGAAAAGAGGAATATTATTTACCAAAACCCGTGCGTCAGCTGCGTTGCCATCAAGTTCTGCTCCCGCCTCTGCCAGAGCGGCACCTTCTGGGGTTTGCTGCTTGTCCGTCATTGCAGCTGATTCCTACTGGCATGAGACTGATGAGTTTGGTTGTCTCTGTTTGGAATTTTACGAGATACTTAACTCACTGGCTAGTTCCATGGTGCATGTGGGCCTGTGGCCATGCAAAGGGCCGAAATAATATGAAGGCGGTCCTCTGATTACTCATAGAGGAGAAATCTAACCGTCGTATCCAATGGGGATGCTCTCCATAGATCACGTAAAGTGGGGGTGTAAATGACGAAATCCATCACGGCTTGCGACTTGCCGAGGCAAAACCAGGGTTGATGGGTTTTGTCCAGTAAGAGACTCAATGTTATCAATTAGACGACCCTGTAACAGTCTCGGAGCAAACCCAGGCTTTTCAAGAATTAGGCCAGATGCTAAGACTCGGAAGAGGATTGCGTCTTTGCAATCCATCATCTAGGCTGGTTCTGGTAATTAGTCCGGCGTAGAAGCAAGCCCTTTTCGGGACACACTCGTGCAAGGACATGCCAGGAACCCTGTGCGTGCGCAATACGAATTCTCGATGTCAACATACTGGACCACGTAAGTGGCCTAGATACTAATTTATGCCAACATCACGATGCGGGCTAAGGTAATTTATAACAAAGTGCGAAACAAAGCGCGTGGAGAACGAGGTCATAAGGTATGTTACCGTTCAGTATTTCGGTTTGGAATGGGATGAATGCATGCCGTAATTGACTTAACAGCTTGCGTGCTGCTCCCCATGTTCGAAATACTAAACTAATAATACCCCTTGGTTGGGCTGGGTCTGCGCCCAGACTCCCCTTGGATCCAAGTTTGTAACCCGATTAGCAGCCAATTCATCATGACTCTCAGTCTTGTCGCCAGTACTGTCTTCCTTGTTTTGTCTACTTTCCATATCTTCAAGGTGAGTCAGGGTATAACCAACAATTTTAACTCCATAGCTAAGACGCCATAAGCTTTACCTTCACGCACATAAGTCACGACTGTCAGCGATTCCCAGCGCAGGGATAGGGGCGCCTTATTCCCGGCTACTATGGGCATTCCCTCGAGAATACAGAGGAACTCTCACGCTAGATTTGCCTACCCTACACAAAAAGCTTGGTCGGCTTCTCTAATTACCACCTGGCTAACCCCTCCACCCACTGATCTTGCTCAGGTCCCCTCATCCAAATTGGTCCAGGAGAGGTCTCCTTCTACTCTCTAGATGTCTATGATAGGATACACAAAGTTCATAGTGGGTACCGAAAAGATCCACGAGTATATGGTCAATTCGTGCAAGATGGTCATCCAGCTCTTTTTTCGATCACGTAGGCTGGAATCTTCTACTAGTTCTTACATCAGCTAACTCCATTCCTTGCGAAGTAATCCACGCGAACACTCCAACCGGCGAAGATTAATGGGCCAGCTGTTCAGTCGAAGCAAGATGCCAAACCTAGAGTCTTTGATGCTCCATCATGTCCATGCATTCATAAATGCGCTGGCCGAGCAAACCGAGGCCATCGATATAAACTCAGCATGTCGAGCACTAGAAGCGGACATCATATGTAAGTAACTTCTGCCATCGCTGCTCAGTGAAAGTAAATCTCACGAGTAACCTGTAACATAGCAAATTTCTCATTCGGGAAGCCACTCGATGCAGTCGACAATTGGGCAAGGGGAAATCAATTGGCAATGGTGTCGAAGAATGACGAAAAGGCAACTCGAATGCCGATGGTGCGTACGAATTGGTGCACGAACTCACGTACATGGTATTGATTTACACAACAGCTCGCAACTTTCCCTGCAGCCTGCGAAGCATGGGAGCAGCTTGAAAACTTGGTATATCAGATGACTGGCCTTCGGTCTCCATACCGCCGTGCCTTGGACGAGTTCGACGATGTAAGAAAAGCTATGTGACCGAATGAACAAGACCTAACTGCCAGTATAGTGGACGAGGATTTCTTGGAAGGCAGCTGTGGACTTCGCGAAACCCTCACATTCACTCTTCCCAAATTTGATTCAGGTTCTTGTAAACTCCGGCCTGCACCCTGAAACCGCGCTCTCTGAAGCGAAGGAGAATCTTGGGCCTGGAACAGATACCACCTCAGGTTCCCTTGCGCACATTATGTTCGCCCTAGGGTGGAACCCTCAATACCAAGACGAGCTCTACCAGGACTTGCTCAAAGTTGGATTCTCTACTCAAATGACCACACTAGAGAATATTCCCAGGCTTCGAGCCTGTGTTAAAGAAGGAATTAGATGGGCAGGTACTGCAGCCGCAATGCTGCCCCGTGTTGTTCCCAACGGCGGGACGGAGTTATTTGGGAAGCAAATACCTGAAGGGGTAGGAACCTTTCTGTTTTGGTGCACCTCTCATACTATTAGTCCTTGCTTACAGACCAACAGACTGTATTGACGTCGTCGCCCATCTGGTACTTACGAGATGAGGAAGCTTTCCCTGAGCCCGAGCTTTTCGATCCCTACAGATGGATTGAAACCGATGGATCTGGATTCCGGGAAGACAATTTGAGAGATCAATACTACATCCCGTTCTCTAAAGGAACGAATAGTTGCATGGGGGTTCAGTAAGTCTCCACAGCTCAAGTCTATATATACCTTTGACATGCTAATTTCAACGCCAGTTTCTCATACTATGAGCTTTATCTCAGTGTTTCACAACTAGTCAAACATTTTCGATTCCGCTCACCGAGTTCAAATGGCACCCCAGTACGTTGCAACCCCTTGACTCAATGGCAGCTTGTCTCGATGCCCGCCAGAAAGGAATGGGTGGCTGCAGTGTTAGACAGCAGACTCCTCGTCAAATTTGAGAAGAGACATCAAGCGGATGAATTCGATACTTAATTTGACTCAAAGTCAGATGGTTATCTCAAGTACTTACTGCTTGAAGGTGCAAAGGATTATTCGATCAGCAGGATTCTATGTCACGATATTTTGACACTATTTGCAAGAAATGGAAGGACTAAAGTTCAGTCTGTCGATGTAGCACTACTAGATCATCCCAATACCTTATTTAACTGAGGTTGTGGATATGAGATTGTTCAATGAATGACACGCGCGGGGCTTTCCTACAGGTGATACGACCTTGGACCGGAAGCCCCAAATGGAAGCCTTGTTATCAGCTTCGCAATGTTGAGATACATCTTCTTCATGAGGCTTCCCTAGGTTGGAGTCAGCAGGCAATGAAGCGATGAAATTGACAATCCTCGGAAACGCACCGTGTCTGGTTCGATAAAGACACCAATCTCATCAGCGTGATCCATTCGATCGTTGACTCCGAGGTGCCAGTAGACCCCCTTCTTTTCAGGGTGATTAAAATCCAGATCGGGGAGAGATGCAACGCTCTTTGTCTTATCCTTTGGTCCAGACATCGATTCAGTGTTAACAATGCCGTCATTCAAGTTCCAGTCTCCAAGGTCTGGTCCTAGAATAGACTTCTGAGTGGCCGTAAGCTCTTGGCTTCCCATAGCGTACACCAAAGGTAGCATGATTGGTATAACGTCTTGTCTTGGGATATACGCCCCTGGTTTTGGAAGAACCAGATTATAGCCATTGCTCTGGAGAAGCCTTGTAACAACTGCTTCCGTCACCCACTCCACGAAATAGCGGAACGGAGTGACAGCCATGAGGCTGACCCATCCCAGGCTCGTAAGTGCGTTGATAAAAAGATCTGTCAGTGGTCCTAATATCGGTATTCTATTCGTGGCGCTCCGAACAAAAGTCTCGATGTTGATGGGAAAGGAGGTGAGGGCGTCCTTTCCCCATGTCGGCCAACTCTTCGGGAAGCGGTCGGTAGCATGAAATGAAAGGCTGAAGTAGAAGACTTTTTCCGATACTCCCATTGTTTTCTTGCATAAACGATCAACACCTTCAATTTTGTTGTCATAAAGACCGTTATTTTCAGATTCCAACCACTTCCACACTGGGCCGTTGACAGATTCAAGGCGTTCCAGCATGTCCTGGAAAGTTTCGTTTGATTTTCTGCAGACTCCCCAGTGATCAAGTTGCAAGTCGTAGGCCCTTTTATCCGGTGGGTAGAAGGAGGCCGTTGCGAAAAGCCGCGCGACCAAGCCCAAGGCCTGGTGTCTTGACCTCTGCGGTATTCTGTCAGTCGACAACGTTTTTGAGTTTCAGTTGGTGATTCCTTGATACATACGGAAACAAATTGTTCAAGAACGTCAATGACTGTTGTACCGCGGTGAGGTGTTCCTAGAGTCGTGACTGAGACGGTCCAGCTATCCCTCTCTGCGTCCTTGAAGTATGTGGGATGCAAATCCGCAGCTCCTCGCGCCATTAGGCTAATGAGATATCGGACTGTGTTGCCACCTTGTGAATGGCAAACAAAATGAATTTTGTTGCCATGCCATTTCCAGTCATCAAAATCCGACGACTGTGTGAATAGGATTGCCCGTCTCCGTCCAGTTGTATGAGTTTCCTCTGGGGCATGGGCCTGATCTGCGGCAAAATAATTTCCGTAGTCGACATCAACATCATAAACTTCATCAACGAAGCCTGTTTCTTGATCGACCTTGCTGAATCTACAAACTATTAGACAGGATCGCTGATATGGCTGCCAGCAATACGCACTTCCCGAAAGTAAGCTGCCTGTAAAGCTCACAAGCGCGCTCCCAATTGGTAGAAATTGGAGCCACAGGGGCAACAATAACCGTGTACCCTTCATCAACTAGAAGCCTAGGTATATCAACCACACCACCGAAGTAGTTGATCGCGCCGAATAAGGGCGCTCCCCAGCCAGAAAACCCAGGCACTGAGCGGCGTCATTAGCTACTCTCTGATTTCAGGGCGTTACATACCGAAAACGATTGGAGTCTCTTTCTTTTGGGGCAAGATGCTCTGCACTTCGTCAACAAGGTTCTTCAAATTTACCAGTCCATCAGGGTCATTCAATGTTGGTAGCATGGTGACTTTTTAGTTAGTAGGTAAAGGGAGAATGAGGAGAAGATAAACACAAAGGAGTGTCGTGCACAACACAGTGATGGGAATTGCTCGAAACCAAAATCGGGTGGCCCAGCTTAGACTAAGCTCACAGCCAGACTTTCACATGTCAGTGGCCCCCTCTCGTTGGCAAGTGCGTTCAATAGACAATTCCTTAAACTTTACAAGGAGCTAGTCAGCCCTACAGAAGGCGAAACCAATGAGTTCTCAGTGTCGGTTAGGCCATCACCCTAAGTGATGCATGATTGAATTCTATCTCCGTGTATCAGTACTTGCAGAAATTATGACACATAGCTTGCAGGTCTTCGGACTGTTCCGACCTGGGTTCTGCAAGCGCTACCAAATGGATCCAAATTTTGAGGCACTGCAGCTCCAGCAGTCTGTAATGGTAAAAATTATTCTCTTAAATAATTGTAGTCTCATGGTATCAATGCCGAACAAACTCAGGACTGTTGCGCGATCCTCTAGCACACTCTCCTTACTTCAAGGCAAGGAGGACTTGATCAGAAACATCAATAGCCTAGGGCTACGATAGGAATAAAAGGACAAGAAAAGAAAGAGCACATGAATACAAGGTAGGAAGGCAGTAAAGGGTCCGTCACGTCTTGAAATATTTGCACAGGATGTCGTCATGATGAGCGTTTCAAGATGCGCCACGCCAGGGGGTGGTCCGGAGACGTTTAATTTTAGGCATAGCCATTCCACTTCACGGTTAGGACGGCAACAACAAATCCCAGCAGGAGAAATAGTCTCCACATTGATAATCATATGCATAAAGGTTTCTTTCCTCACAAGCAACGTGGAAAATAAGAGCGCTATTGACGACGAATTTCCCAAATGTACCGCTGTTCTCGGTATTGCCGTTGACAAGTGATGTGGCAAGAAGGAGCCATGCGAGAGAGAGTGTTTTAGGACACCATGTTAGTAGATGGTGTCGATTTTAGCTCTTTTAGATAAGCCACACTCAAGAATTTATCCATTATTTAGGCGTCTCCACGAAAGTATCAGGACCTTGGGACTATCTTCCTTCGCTTTGATGTTTCTTTGTAGATACTCGTGGAATAAAGCTGCTCTTGCATCCTGCCTTGACACGTTATCCATCAATCAAAATGGTTGGTATTCATGAGCCAATCCCTCCTTACTTCCTCATTTAGTCTTCCAATAGATCCATCGCAAGGCTTTATTTCGAGAAAAGGGCTGTACGGCACTCCGTCCAGCTCCCAGACTACGCCATGGACTTGTGCAGAGGCTTTCTTCACAGGGTACGGTGATCGATTCTTCCGGACACGGACGGACTATTTCCAGTCATATCCATGGTTCAGCATTCAATTCATTACCTCTCTAGTCTCACTGCAGACTATCTCCTGATTCCTGCGCCCCCTGTTTCCTGTTTATCGTTTATATATGGACTATTCTGTTCAGTGAATCCCGTCGGAAATCTCAAGTCTCTTGGGGACGATGGTGTTTCTCACCATTGTGCAATTAGTAGTCTCGGGCAATCGCGTTGACATCTTTCTCCCGAATCCAGCCCCTTGGCATTTTGCGCATGGGCAGTAGCTCACAGGCTGCTCTCCTCAGTTGCTTTGGCCCGCCGCCGTTCCGGCGTGAGACAACGTCATGTACCAAGGTGGCTGTTGGCTTAAGATGGGCCTCGTGGACCTACTAATGTCGTACTCGGCGGTAAGTGTCTCCATAGGTGGCCCTGCTCTCATAGCCTGTGCAGGCGTACCATGCACAGACACCGCATTTCTGGGTCCAGGTGAAACAGGGCAAAGCATGGCCGGGGAGGAACATAATGCGACGTCGGCGGGAACGTGACTGGTTTGTGTTGGACCAATTGTTTTGTTTGGTCCGAATCTTCGCTCGCTAAACGGCGAAATGTTCTCGGAATCTCATCTCTTTTACTAGCTACGAAAGAATTAGTAACAAACGCAATTGGAGGTAAATTTCATGAACCATCCGCCTCGACCTCAATTGAGCAAGACCGATTGAAGGTCAATGGCGCCTTGGATCACTGCCGCTCAACTCGACACAAGTTGTTGTCTGAATTAAATAGACGATCGACAAAACGGCCTGATTGGAGCATAAACAAAAGAAGAGACGGAGAAAGAGTGAGCTGTGTCAATGGAACTCATTGGTCCATGCTCACTATGGATTAGCGCAACGCGCGTATTGAAGATGCTTGCTGAAGTTGCCCCAGTACGAAGGAGTTCGCTGCCAGGCCCCCCCGGACATTCCGTTTCATCCCTTCCCCTCCGTTTCAGTCGCCTTGTTTCGATCATGGATTCTATTATAGACCATGGGTCATGGAACAGGGATTATGTAGCTTGACATGGCCACCCAGAGTTCCAAACAGGCTTGGCCACGAAATGTCGCTGCCAAAGACACTCAATCCTCAACAACGGCCCCATTTGTGTTGGACCTCTTGTGGTCAATGTCTCCCGCCGTTTAGGCTCGTCATTCGTGCACTTTTTTCTCCCCGCGCTGAGAGACATGTTTAGACCGTCTCCGTAGCATATAGTAGAACTAGCTTACAAGGTATGCATGCAGGTGCCTGGGTAGGTGATTACGCAGTAGAACCGTTGCGGCCCCTGACTCCACGCAACTGAGCCTCCTGTGAGCCTTGCCTGCGGCTATCACGGTTGTGAGCACCAATTGAGGCCATTTGGATATAAAGCGCGAGCCACGGCATCGTCAAGTCGATCTTTTTTCTCTCCTCCCCAAGACAGACAATCGTCCATCTCGCAACTTCTTTCTTTCCACCTTTTCCAACCTTCGTTTCTATTTCCCAGTGGACTGGCTCCCTCACTCGCTTCTTGCTTTGCCATTTCAAAAGCCAACCACACTTATACAGTACTCAACATCTTACCGTCCGTCCACGCTTTCATCAACCAACCTTCAAAATGAGATTCTCCAAGTACTCCCCTCTGGCCGCCGTCATCGGTGCTGCCGTTGCCAGCCCTACGCCCACCTTCCAGAAGGTCGACCGCTCCATCGCCAAGCGTGCCACCATCACCGACGCCTGTGACATAGGCTATGCCAGCACCAACGGAGGAACCACCGGTGGCGCTGGTGGTACCACTACTACCGTTTCTTCGCTCTCCGAGTTCAGTGCCGCGGCTGAGGCTGACGATGCCTACGTCATTGTCGTTGATGGCGAGATTTCCGGCGGTACCAAGATTCGCGTTGGCTCTGACAAGACCATTGTTGGCAACTCTGGTGCCTCTCTGGTTGGAATCGGTCTTTACATCAAGGATGTCTCTAACGTCATCGTCCGCAACCTCGCCATTTCCAAGGTTCTCGCTGATAATGGCGACGCTATTGGCATCCAGGCCTCCACCAACGTCTGGGTTGACCACTGCGACCTCTCATCTGATCGGGATAATGGCAAGGACTATTACGACGGTCTCCTCGACGTCACCCACGCCGCTGACTGGGTGACCATCTCCAACACCTTCTTCCATGACCACTACAAGAACTCTCTGGTCGGCCACTCGGACAGCAACGCTGATGAAGATACCGGCGCCCTCCACGTTACATATGCCAACAACTACTGGTACAATGTTGGCTCTCGTTGCCCCTCTGTCCGCTTCGGTACTGCCCACATCTACAACAACTACTATCTCGATGTTGACACCTCTGGCGTCAACACCCGTATGGGTGCCCAGGTCCTTGTCGAGTCTACCCAGTTTGAGAATGTCGAGAAGGCCATTACCAGCCAGGACTCCGACGAGACTGGCACTGCTGCTGTCAACGATGTCGATCTCGGCAGCAGCACCAACGATGCACCCGAAGGCACTGCCTTCGACGTTCCCTATGAGTACAGTCTTGTCGGCAGCGCCAGCGCCAAGAGTGCTGTGTACGGAACTGCTGGCAACACCATCTCCTTCTAAGTTGCCATTGCACTATGGTAGAGGCCATGCATTGGAAGCCTTGGGGTGCGCGTGTCTGTTGGATTCGTGCCACTGACGGCTTAGGAAATCCGCCTAGCCGGAGGGTGGTTTTTTGAGAGGGAGCTGAACAAGAGCCCGATTGTTTAAGTATATATTTAGATATTCTGAGAATACAAGTAAATATCATTCCAAAACATCAATATTGATGGCAACTTACTATTTTTAAGATATGTCAAACTAAGCGTACGGTAATCACCCTAGAGATAAATCAATCTACCCAGATAGGGAGGTTTAGGTGTTGAGAGAAAGCCGGTGCTCTACGAAAGTTCCATTTTCAACTCTACCGTTCTCGTTACCTTTCTCTGTGTTTTTGCTCTTCTGGCATCTGCTTTCCAACAGCTACGGAAGTAGCATCTCGCGTACTTTCCGAAGTTTTGCAGCGACTTATTACATGTTCAGTAGCACCGGGCGAAACAGTGTCTTAGATCGGGGTGCCTCATATTTGCATATAGAGTCTGATTGTCATACTAAATTCGCTAAGTATAAGGAATAGACAGAGTATAGCAAAGACTGATTATTGACTGAATTGGAATTGCTTATCCCGACAGAGTTAACGTGCGTGCGCTCTTCAGATACTCTATCCCATTTCTGACGAGACTCACGAATCCAGGAGCTTCGAAAATGTACTATAGACGCGCTTCAGGTATATTTAAATACTACAGTTTTAGGCCAAAAGTCTCTATACACCCCCGCATCACATGTCAGCACGCTATCTTACGCAAGACACTCTCCCTTCTTTTAAATTATAACAACATCACATTAAGATATCAGAACTATGAGATTTTAATATTAACATAAGCAGAAATCATTAATATAATTATAAATTCCGCTGTTGAAACCGCTGTTCGGACTTTTGTTTCTGCGCTGCCGCGTTTCTGTACAGTCACGTGTTTGCATTGCTTGAGTTGTCTTGAGACGAAGGACTCGATTGATTGGTCGACCTAGTTATAGATAGACTCTTATCCCTCCTCCTTTAAACCTTCCTCCGCCAAATCCTTCAACCCATCGCAGTCAATGTCAGAAGCGACCGCAGGATTCCCTTAGTTTCTAACGCAGTCATCACTCCTTCGGCTGCATATTGATCAGTATAACGTCAGCCTATAACTACATAACCCATACATTATAGCTCTTTAGGTTATTAAAGAAGGCATTATTAATAGTTATTATTTCCTTTTATTTCTCTTTTTAAACTAATTCTTCTAATAAGACTTACTCTATCTTAATCTATTAAATTATATCCTTATTTAATAGGGCTTATAAGAATAGATTCTTTTAAAAGATATAGTAATTAAAGATTATTAATTAAATAAGCTTTTTATAATTAGACTAATTAAATCTAGCCTTTATTATATATTCTAAGTTAAATAAGTAAAATACTTTTTATAGTTTAAAAAGTAGGCTTTAATCTTCTTTAATTCTTTTAGTTAATATATATATAAGATAATTCTTATATATTAGTATTAATAAGAGTTTATTAAACTATTATATAATGCATTATATATATATTATATTATTTATTTAGTTAGGAAGAGTTATTATAAGTTAGTTATATTATAAGTAGTTAAATTATAATATAATAGGAATTATAAAGTAATAATTAAATTATAATATAATTAGAATTATAATAAGGTAATTTAGAATATAATAAATATAGAGCTTTTATAAGGCTTTTATTATATAATGATTTTGCTTTTTAATATTTAGCTTTTCTATCTAGCTTTTTAGCTATTTAATGCATTTTAAAGAGTTAATTAAAATAGTAAGGCTTATACTCTGATATAATAGAAACTCTAGTCATTCTAAGTTACTATTACCTTAGGCTTGGGTTTTAGGCCCTTATACTATTATTCACTATTAGTTATTTTTTATTTTATTTTTTTTACTATTTAACCTCTGGCCCTTCTCTAAGTGTACACTACTAAGAACTATAACCTTAATAATTATAAATTCAGTTCTATTACTAGAGCGGCTATTCTAAGTATATTAATAAATAAATAAAGCTTATTAAAGTTATATTTCTTAGTAATGCATACTTAAAAGGAGGCTAGAGGTTAAATACTAAAAAAAAATTTAATTATAAATAATAATATAAAGGCTTAAAACCTAAGCTTAAAGTAATAATAATTTAAAATAACTAAAGTTTTTATTATATTAAAATAGAAGCTTTATTATTATTATTATTATAAGCTAGAGCTTTGCTCTAGCCTTATAGTAAAAGACCTTATATAGCTAGTTAGTTAATTGTAATAGCAATTAATTAATACGTATCCTTTTGCCTTAATAGTAAAGGGTAGCGCTATATAGCGCTAGTGGCCGTTGCACTAGCTATTGCTTAGCCCTTCTAGAGTCAGCCTATTGCAATTATATATAATAAGCATGCCAGTCAAACAAGTATACCAGTCACTTATATTTTATACCTTAAATTACAATTTTTAAACAATTCTTAAAAATCTAAACTATACTTAATGTAACGATCCACACTTCGCATTATGTCTCCTAGCCCGTCAGGCCAAAAGATAAGTCTATAATCACAATGGTAGCAATCATAGGTGTGGATAACAGCTATTATAGGGTCTCATGCACGCCCGGCTGTCCAGGTCGTAACACTTAAAATATCTAAAACTTAGTATATGAGCTAATTATATAATAACTTATATAAAAGCTTTTTATAAAATTTTACTTATTTTTTTTAATAAAGTTATTAAGAAAAAACCTATATATATTATATACTTTCTTAATTTTATATATAATAAGCTAATTAAAAATTTAAGAAAATTACTAACGTACTTGATAAGTGAGTGGGCTAAATAAGTGAGTAGGCTAATCCAGTTTTATACCTTAAAGTGCGATTTTTAAGAAATCCTTTAAAAATCTAAACTAGACTTAAAATGTATATAATTTAAGTTATAAGTCTATTAATTTCATTATAATAATAAGAAATTTTCCTATATTTTTAAAAAAAAAATATTTATATAGTTATTTAAAATAATCTTATTTATACTGTTTTTTTTTCTTAATTTTATTTTTAAAAAGCTAAATTAATTTTTCAAAATTCTAAGAAAAATATTATCTACTGACTTTTTTATTAAGATATCTTAATTTAATTCCTTAAAATTCCTATATTTATATAGCTGATTTTAGAAAATTGAGAATTATTACTTTTAGCTGTATAGTATAACTAGCCTACTCACTTGTTTAGCCCACTCACTTATTAAGTATGTTATACTATTTTCTTTAAATATTTAAAAATGATTTTTTTATATTTTTAATAATTATATAGCTTATTTTAAAAATCTAATATTAGTACTTTTAGCTATATAGTATGTGTGTTTAATAAGCTTGTTTAATTAGTATGCTTATTATATATGTTATATTTAATATTTTAAAATATATTAAGTAATTAAAAAAGCTAAATAAAAAGGCTAAATATTAAAAAGTAAAATTATTATATAATAAAAGCTTTATAAATACTTTATATTTATTATATTATGAATTATTTTATTATAATTTTAATTTATATTTATATTTTAATATAATTTATTAAAAATACATTTTTTATAATTTAAATAACTTATAATATATATTATTATTATTAAAACTACTATTTAAACTTTTATTTTTATATTATTATATTCCTTATTACTATATTTTTATATAATTATATATGTATTAAGGTTATAGTCCTTAGTAGTATATACTCAGAGAGGGGCCAGAGGTTAAATAGTTAAAAAAAAAAATATAACTAATAGTGAATAATAGTATAAGAGCTTAAAACCCAAGCCTAAGGCAATAGCAATTCAGAATGACTTGTCACAGGCCAGATGAGGTCAACTTAAGAGGTAATGCTACTATATTGTAAGAATACTACGATAAAGAGGAAAGAGAGAAAGCAAGCAGGCGCGTAGACGCATAGACGCATTAATAGTCTCTATAGCCTGCTTCATACGTCCTAGTTATATATTAACCCTACCCTAAGTCTAGCACTTTAAATACCTCTATTATATTACCCCTTTCTTTAAAGCGCTTAAAATAGCTATATAAGTATAAGTTATTAAATCCTTATAATTATTAAATAATAAAGACTCTTTATTTCTATTATATATTTTTAAGCTTTTAGCTTAGTTTAATTAATTAATTATTATTAAAGTACTTTAATATATTTATATTTATAATAATTATATTAACTTAGGCTTATAATTACTTTAATAGCTAAAGTGCTTTTAAGTATTTTTTATAAAATTCTTTTAGTTATATTAATATATTTTTAAAGTTTTTAATAAAGTATTATTTATTATTAAAGTTATATTTAACTTAGTTTATTTTATATTAAAGCTATTTATTATATTTATTATATTATAACTCTTTAACTTTATAAATCTTATACTTTTTAATACTATTAATAACTTTAAATAATAATAAGTTTTTATTTTACTTTAATATAAAATTATTAAAATAATATTATAATTAATTTATATATAGAGTTAGGTTTATATACTATAAAGAAAGTAAGTTTAAGTAATATAAATACTTAATTTATTTTATAATAGTTTATAGCTTTCTTTTCTTTTAGTTTAATACTTAATTAAGTCTTATATTTATAAGTCTATATATATTAATTTAAACTTTATTCTTAAATATAAAATCTAATTCTTAGTACTTTTTATTAGTTTAGTAAATTTACTATTCTTATATTTAATAAAGATTCTATTTAGTAATTTTAATAGAATCTATAATCTACTTAATATATTATTAAGTATCTCGCTGTTAAAACCACTGTTCGGACTTTTGTTTCTGCGCTACCGCGTTTCTATATCACGTGTTTGCATTGCTTGAGTTATCTTAAGATAAAGGACTCGATTGATTAGTTAACCTAGTTATAGATAGACTCTTATCCCTCCTCCCTTAGAACCCAGAACCTTCCTCCGCCAAATCCTTTAACCGATTCCCTTGGTTTCTAACGCATTAGTCGTTTTACGCATTAATAATAGCCACATTTCTTATAACTTATATCATCCACCCCTTATTAATATCAGCTAGTAACTTAAAGAACGCTATTTCTTCTAAGGATATTTCAGATGCTGGCTTTACTACTAGTTGCCTTAAGAAGTATCATTCGTTTTTAATCTAGTTCTTAAATCATTAGTTACTTCTAAAGAAGTATAATCTTAAGAACACTTCAGTCTTAAAGATCGCTAAGGTAACTCACTTATTATTAAAGAGTTACTAGGTTTTAATAGTTCTAGTTTCTTTAAGACTATATTTTATTATTATAGTCTTTAGTTTATTAAGGGTTTCTATATTTTTACTAAGCTTAGTATCTAAGTTATATATAGAGAAAGTATAGTAATTATTAAAACCTGAGTTATTAGGAGTATAGAGTGTATTATACTGGATATTCATTATAATATTCGTTTTAGTCTTTAATAAGCTGAATTGCGATCTGGAATTATAAAGAGCTGAATTGTAATATAAGTATGAGTTAGAACTGCGATGAGATAACTTAGAATGTGACGAACCCTTATGGGGCTTTTATCGTATGACGATTTTGCCTTCTGATATCTAGCTTTTCTATCTAGCTTTTCTATCTAGCTTTTCTATCTAGCTTTCTAACTGCTTAACGCATCTCGAAGGGTTAATTAGGATAGTAAGGCTTATACCTTAATGCAGTAGAAACTCTAGTTATTCTGAGTTGCTATTGCCTTAGGCTTGGGTTTTGGGCCTTCATACTATTATTTACTATTAGTTATTTTTTTTTTTTTACTATTTAACCTCTGGTCCCTCTCTGAGTGTACGCTGCTAAAGGACTATAACCTTAATATTATTAAGTATCTTTTTTTAATAAATATTTAGTTTTTATTTTATAGCTTTTAAAATTAGTTCTTTTATTTTAATTAAGTTAGAATTAAAGTAAGTAATTAAGTAATAGTCTTATTAGTTTTATATTTAATAATTTATAATAAAGATTTATTTATATATAGTCTATTAATAGTAATAATTTACTTTAATTATTTTAATAATAATTAATAAATAGTTATAATTAATAATTTAAATATTAATTATAAATCTTAGTATTTCTATTTATTTAAGAATACTTTACTATATTTAGTTTTTACTTTATTTTAATAAGTTTATATAATTTATTTATAAAAGTAATAATAAACTATAGTCTTTAATTTAATATTACTATTTTTAATATTTTAAAAATATAATAAATATAATAATAATATATATATATTATATCTTTTATTATTACTATTTAGTAATAAAGTATAGAAAAAATGATTTTATTAAACTAATTAATAATTACTTATATATAATTATATCTATTTTTATTTTTAAGTATATAATAAAAGTCTATTATTATATATTATTATATTTAATATAAGACTTTTAATAAGTATAATAATCTAAAAGTCTTATTTCTATTAGTATAAGCTCTTTTATATAGCTTATAATTTACTTAAAACTAATTAATATTAACTAATAAGCCTAATTATTAGAACTTCTTAATAATTAATTTAATAGTTTTATTATATCTTAAGTAAGCTATATTAAGCTTATAGTAGTTTTCTTTAATAATTAGTATTTAAAGAATACTTTTATTTAAAATAAAAATATACTAGTTTTAATAAACTATACTTTTATTTATTATCTAATTATTAGCCTTTTTCTTTATATTCTCTTAGTAAAGTAGTAATTAAAGAGAAGCCTTATTAATTTAGAGAATAGTATTAAATAGCTTCTATCCTTTTAGTACTTAAATAGTCTTTCTTTTAAAACTAATTAAAGACTTAATAGCTTTAGCCCTAATTAATACTATCTCTAGCCCTTCTTTAAAACTAAGTTTAGTATAAAGGCTAATTATAATCTTATAGTTAATAGAATTAATTATTAAATCCTGACTTAAGAGTACTTTATTTTATATAACTTCTTATTATACTTTTTATATAGCTAGTTTAAATAACTTTTAAAATAGAGTATCTATTATAATATTCTCTTCTTCTAAATAGTAAGTAATTTTAAAGTCATAAAGCACTAGGTTATCTACTTATTATACTTACTTATTATTAAAGTATTATTTTATTAAAAAGTACTTAAGGGCTTTATAATTAGTAATAATTAAGAATTACTATTAAAGCCTTAAGAGCTTAGTATTCTATTCTTTTAAAGCTAATATTACTATAAGTATTTTCTAATTATAAATTAAATAATATATTTTTATATTATTTATTATTTTAAAAAAGAAAGCTATAAAATACTAGTCTTTATTATTATTCTTTTAAGTTTATATTATAATTACTATACTTTTTAATATATTAGTTTTAATAATTATATTATAAAAAGAGTTATATTAAGCTTAGTATAAGACTAATAAAATTACTAACTTTATAGCCTTTATTATAATTATTTTCTCTTTAGTTTATTTTTATAAAATCCCTTTCTTTATTAATAGTATAAGTAATTATACTATCTAACTATAAAACTTAATAAACTTTTAATAAAAGTTATAAAACTTAAAGAAGGCTTATACTTTTTATATATTTATTAGTTCTTTTTAATTTATAATAGCTTTTATCTTTTTTAAATCTATCTAGATCCTATTTATTATAATTATAAAGCTTAAAAACTCTATCTTTATAATATAGAATTCTAATTTATTAATATTTAATGTATATAATAAGTGAGTTAAAAATATAAGCGAGTTAGAAAAGCATACTATATAACTAAAATAAGTAATTTTAGATTTCTTAAAACTAGATATAAAACTTATTAAGATTTAAAAACACATTTTTAGAATAAATTAGAAAAAAAGTTATAAAATAGTATTTTTTTAAAGAATTTTAAAAATTTATTAAGCTTATTATAAGTAAAAATAGTAAAAAAAACAGTGCGAATTCTATATTACTAGCGCTATAAGTATATATAGCTTAAGAAAATTCTTAAAAATAACATATATTATAAATAAGCTAGGTTTAAAATTTTAGTTATTTTAGACTTAGTTTAATTTTTTAAGAATTTTTCTAAAATTTCATTTTAAAGTGTATTTTATAATTTCTGACTCACTTGTATTTCTAACTCGCTTATTATATACATTACTTATAATCTTATTATAATTAGTTATTTTAAAATTATATTAATATATACTTTATAGTCTTTAATATTTTTTAAGTAAATAAGAATATTATTAGTATATATTATATAATAAATATCTAAAAGATTTATTAAAATATAATTAATATAAGCTTAAAAGTATAAAGAGCTATTAATTAAATTAAATAGTATTATTTTATACTTATAAGTATTATACTAAGTCTTAAAAGCTATAAGATCCTTAGATTCTAAGAATATTTATATTTAATAAAAGGCTTATTAAATATTAAGTTTTATAAATACTTTTACTTTTATTAGTCTTAATTAAGTTTCTTCTATTAAAAGTAGTATATAATATTCCTTTATTATTAACTTATTAAGCTTTTTATAATTTATATAAAAGTACTATTTATTATTCTTCTTTTTTATAAATAAGACTAGTAATATATATAGTATATTACTTACTAATATAATAAATCCTTTTTATAAATACTCTTTAATATAGTTCTTTATTACTTTTAGTTATTTAAAGCTTAACTTATATATTAATAAGACCTGTAAGAAGAAGACCCTAGGCTTATTCAGCGAGAGAGTGTTCAGTAAATTAAAGTATCTTAAGCTAAGTAAGGTCACTACTAGGTCGCAGCGAGCCTCTATTATATAGGTCTGCAGCTAGGGCTACTAGCCCTTAGTCTAGGGCTAGGTTCTGGCGATATCGCTCTTAAGGCCAGTATCGGCCTAGCTAAGTAGCGAGGTCGCTGCGAGCTAGCTAGGGCGTCTCTACAGTCAACTTAGTAGCTTCCCACTCTAGGCCAAGCCTATAACAGTAGCCCCCCCCTTTTCTTTTGCAAGGTTTCCTTTAAAGGTGACTTTTTCTTAAAGCTAGCTCTTAACATTATTACTATACCTTCGTAACTTTCTGACCTTACTATTACTAAGCCCCTTCTTTCTTTCTAATACTTAAGGTTCTTAGCTAATTATAACCTATATCTATCCTATCTAAGTAGTAACTATAGGGCTTACCCGCTCTTTATTCTGCTCTTTTAATAGCTAATCTTTAGTTTAGTTATTATAAGAGTGCTATAATTATATAGCTTCTTCTTTACTACTTAGGCCTTACTTAGAGGGAATTAGTCTTTAATATTCTATTACTTATAATAAGGGGGTTTTTTTATTTTTAAAGTGCATTTTAGTAAATAATAGTTAGTAATACTTATATAAATAAAGTATATTATTTATTATTTATTCTTATATATTATAATAGCCTTATTATTAAATAATGCTTTTATTATATTTTTAATTCTAAAGTGAATATAAAGTTATTAAGGCTTTTAAAGAATAATAGGTTATTACTAATAAGAATAATACTTATTTTTCTATTATTATAGCTATTAATAGATACTATAATTAGAGCTTTTATAAATTAGCTATTAAATCTCTCTTTATCTTATTATAATTAGATTTTTCTTCTTTCTTTAGCCTTAATTATTTCTTTATATATAATTACGCTTTTAGCCTTAATCCCCTTATATTACCCTTTTATTATAAGTTTATAACTAACTTATAAGTAGTAATTTAATTAATCAGTTCTTACTCTTACCTTTATTATAATATTATAAGTATCTTATATCTTTATTTATATAATTAGTACTAACTTATAATAATAGTTCTTTATTATTCACTCCTATCCCTATTATTACTATCCCTACTTCTATTACTAATATTATATAAATTATATTCCTATTTTTATATTATTACTTTACTAACTTATTATAATAGTACTATATACTATTAAGCATACTTTTATAATACTATTATATAATATCTTAATAAGACTACTTATAAGAATAGTAAGATTATGCCTATTCTTATACTTAAGTGCCTGCCTGCCTTAGCTATTTCCTTTAATAAGTTACTATAAGTTCATTATATAAGTTTTACTAACTAATAGTAATAGCCTCTTCTTCTAAGTGCTTTACTTATAAGGATAATAACTATAGCTATATTTTTATAAGTAGTACTTACTATATATTTATAATAAGTTTATACTAATATTACTATTAGCTTATTACTAAGTATTATTTAGTAATATACTGCTTCTTTACTAAGGTTAAGAAGTATAAGAATCTCTTTACTAAGGACTTTATTACTTAGACTATAAGTATTACTTATTATAACTATATAATATCTTTATTAATTCTTTATATAGTCCTCTGCTTATACTACTATTTATAAAGTCCTTTACCTTATATCTTATAATAATAAGGTTACTTAGGCCTATATTACTACTAATACTACTATTACTAAGTAAGTATATCTTATTAATAAAAACGCTATATTTATATAATACTTAGTAATTATAAGTCTTTTAATATAGATTGACTTTATTAATATCCTTACTATAATTATATAGTAAGTAAGTAAGAAAGACTTGCTTTTATTTATATATATTAGTCCTTTTACCTTGCCTTCTAAGTTTAAAGAAGAAGAGCCTGAGGAAGAGCCTACTACTAAAGAGGTTAATTAAATGTCCTTCCCCCTTCTTAAAATCGTTATAGTATTATTATGCCCTTATAGTATATTCATTTTATTTTATTTATATAGGCCTTTATGCCCTTAGTTTTTTTACTATTAGTATGCATACTTGCCTTATAAGGCTAAGAAGATACTAATTTTATTCTTACTCTTTATAACTTTATAATAACTATTTTTATAATTTTATATTATATTCTTATTATAGTTTCCTTATAAGTCTTAGCTTAGGCTATTATAGTTATTATTAAGGCTTATTTAGTCTATTTTAATTATATATAATGAATTTATTAAGAGGTCTATTAGAAGTAATAATAGGTCTATAGCTTTCTTTATAGTAGTCTAATACTATAAGATCTTATAGGTTTTTTACTAGTTCTTAGCTCTTTTCTTTATAGCCTTTTTATTATACTAAAGCCTTATAGACTATGCTATGCCCTTACTACTTCTACTTAATATAAAGGATATCCTTAACTTTATATTCCTCTTAGTTATCTATTTATAATAATAAGGGCTGGTAGTTATTATTAACCTATTCTAAGGCTAGGTCCTCTCTTGCTTTCTTTAAGAGATTAATATAAAATTATAAGTAGGTCACTCTAAGTAACGTATATGATAAGCATGTGACGCATCCAAGTATGCGACGCACTTATACTGTACAGCTAAAAAGGGAAACTTTAAATTTTCTAAAATAGGCTATATAGCTTTAGGAATTTTAGGAAATTAATTATAAGTATTTAACTAAAAAAGTCAGAAGGTAGTATTTTTATTAGACTTTTACCTAATTTATTTAGCTTTTTAAAATTATATATAAGAAAAAAAACAGTGCGAATAAGAATTTTTTAAATAAGTTTATAAAGAATTTTTTTAAAAGTCTGAAAAAAATCTATACTTGATTTTAAATACTTAATAGACCTATGTATAAAGTATAAGCTATTTTAAGTCTAGTTTGGATTTATAATGAATTTTTTAAAAAGCACTGTTTTAAGTATAAATTGGAAATGCGTTGCATACTTGGATGCGTCGCATGCTTATTATATACAGGAGTGACCGGTCCGCAAGCGGCCCGCTAAAGGAAGCCTGGAGGAACTGTGCTAGCGTGGTGAAGCTGGTGAAGAAGGGCTGCTTGTAGGTAGTATTAGGAAGATGGTGGATTTAAAGTGTTATGATAACCTAGGTCGAGATCGGGCGGTTACCCGTGGCAGAACCCTAGACCCTACTTTTAAGCGGAACTGTTAATACTATTATACGTGACTTCAGCGGATCGGAGCACTACTATAACGGATTATCAGTGATTCATAGGGATTATTAGCAATTCTATGAGGTGTACTTCTAAGGAGATTGAGGGACGTAGCTTAATAGTATCTTAATATTAGTATATTGGTAGGTGGGGGTTCTGATAATGATGTCTGATTGCTGGCCCTCCTTATTCTAGAGGCGGGCCTTGCTATTAATATGCTATCTAGCCCTACCGATTTCTAACTAATCCCGTTAGATCATGATCTCGAACTATGATTTAGGTAAGGGATTATAATTCTAAACCGTGATCTAGGCGGACAATCTTAGTATATAAATACATTTATTTAGCACTTTTATAGAAATAGCCTTACTAGCTATTAATACACTAAAGCGGGGTCTAGTAGATTGGTCTGTGGGTTTAATACTAAGGGAGCTATATTAAGGGGGTCTTATAGCTAGATTTAATATCCGGAGGACAATCAACCACGCATCATTTTTTTCAACCTAGACCAGAAGACTGTAAGAAGGAATAAGACCTCCCAGTCTGTTAGACCAGTCAGGTTATTATTCTTTTTAACGCCTTAGTTTTCTTAGTTATACTGTTATTTTGAAGTTGCCCTCTGTCTCTTCCCTTTATCTAAGACTGCGAGCTTGATCTACTGTATCTAACGCACTCCGATAGCCCCTTTTGATCCTAGGTTGCTACCGACCTTCTGATGCCTTGTCAAACGCTGCACCTAGGATTCGATCGAACTAGCTATCTCATTAGACGCTTCCTTCTGCTTTGACTAGCTTTTGAGACTGTCTATAAGTTTAATATCTAACGTAACTAACTGATTGGCCTACGATATATCAGAAGTATGTCGCAGATCATATTACAGTATTCCCTAATGACGTGGAGTCTTTGGCTGCTACGATCCTGCCGTACCTACTTATGTCAGCCTTAGAACAGGTGCATGTAATTTAGACCAGCCTAGAGCTATTAAAGAGGACGATGCTGATCTCCTTTAGCTAAAAATAGCTCCCTATAGCTAGGCCTCTTTAGGCCCTAGCTATTTAACTACCCTTTATAGCACTAGTCTAATCCGCCTCGCTTTAGTAGTCTTATATAATAAGGTTTATAAATCTGTCACTCTCTTCTAGTAACTCGCCAGTCTCTTACTATAACTTTATAGTAGTCTTTCTAGTTGGTTATATAACTGCTGATTTATAATACTAAGTATGTAAATATGTGGGGTAGAGGATATTGATGATATTAACTTCCTGCTAGCTTAATAGTCTCTGGCTGCCCCCTTTTAGTAGGCTGTCGATTCCTTCTTGCAGTGCTTTAGCTTCTCTTATAGAGCGTAAGACTATTATTCCTCTAGCTTGCTCGCTTCTTATACTAGACCTCTGTGAGATTGCATTTTCTTCATCTTAGATATTTATTTCGTGATCTTACTAGTAGATTAGCTTCTCTTATAGAGTAATATTAATATCTAGGGTCTTGCCTGGTGCTTCGACCTTACTTTAGTAAAGTAATTAGCTTGTAAGGCTCTTATTATAGCTAGGCCTCTTTAGGCCCTAGCTATCTAGCTACCCTTTATAATAGTCTAATCCGCCTCGTATCTGTAAGCTATTACTTATAGTAAAAAGTGATAGTAAAAATAAATAAATGATACTGTAAAATTGAAAAGTCTTGGTGAAACTGGTCCGTGCTTTATGTGTGTTTGGAAAGGCGAAGCTAAAGAACCTTCTGGAACTTACTTCGTAGTTCCTCCAGGCACGTTATATTAAGTTCTATAATATATAAACTAATTACCTTTATAACTATATATTTCTAATATAATTAGTTAAGCTTTTTTAAAGGTCTTACTAACTTAAAGTTATATATATTAAGCCAGACCTTATCTTTTATCTATAGCCTTTTAGAAGGATATTATAGCTTATTTACTAAAGTTTCTTATTATTATTACATTACTATTATAAAGGCTTAAATGAACTCATATGCTTATTATAGTTTCTAGACTAGTTATAGCGCCTTTGCCTTATTACTAGTTCTTAGCTTAAAAGCAGTAGGTTCTATAATCTTAAATCCTTTAATATTATAGCTATATTCTATAAAGAAAGGGCTTATCTTAATAAATAGGTATTTATAGTTATTTAATACTAATTGTATTATAAGTAAGTAATAATTCTAATTTTTCTAAGAGAAGTTAATATATACTTAGAAGTAGGATTAGATCTTCTAATTATAGTGTTCTAAGCCTCTATCAGTTTGCAAGTAATATATAGCATTAAGTTATTATTCTATCCTAATAAGTTTATAAAAAGCTTACTAAAACTAGCTAGTCTAATTACTTCTTTTATTACTTATAATAGAATGAGGTATTTTATAGAAATAGAAATAATAGTTAAAGAATTACTATATATACGCTTTAGTCTCTATATTAATCATTTCTTTTAATATAATAGACCTAGTTAGTCTATTTATAATAACCTAAAGGTATTAAGTACTATAAGTATTAATAGGAAGGAGGTTAGTAATGAAGTCTATAATAAGGTTACTATAAGGTCAATCCAGAATTAAGAGGGGCTTAAGCAATCTTTATTAAGTATCTCTCTATATATAGCTTTATCTATAGATATTATAATTAGTAATAAAGTTATATACTAATTATAAGTATCCTAACTAGTACTAATAGTAGCTAATAATAGTAAGAGTGCTATCTTTACTAGAGTGTTTAAATATTATAGTATTATATTCTAGCTAGATAATATATATTTATAACTAGTCTTTAGTAACCTTATTAAAACTATTAGAACTATCCTTTTTAAATACTTAGAGCTAGTCTTAATAAGTAAGCAGCCTTTTAAGTATAAGGCCGCATTCTATAATATTTACCTTAAGCTTTAGCTCTATAGAAAAGCTATAACTCTCTATCTTAAGTACTATAAAGGCGCTTTAATAGATTATATCTTTTTCCTTTATATTATCCTAGAGTTTCTATTCATTAAGGAAGAGTAAGAAGATAGATAGTATAAAGATTATAGTAATTATAATACATTCTCTTAAGGAGATCGCCTATTTAGAAATTAACTATATAAAGCGCCCTTCCTTTTGCTCATCTTAATCGCCCTTAGGAGCGTCCTAGTCTCTTTAGCTAAGCCTATTTACTATAGTATTATTATTACTAGATTAGTATTATAATATAAAGTTAAACTCTTAGAATTTTTCTATTTAGTAGACTTATTAGGCGCTTAGCTGTTATTTTTTTATAAAGTACTCTAGGTTTTTATAATTAGTAAGGATTATAAAGGACTTATAGCTCTTTAGCTCTATATTCTATACTTTTAAGTAAGAGATAATAGCTAATATCTCTTAGTTATAAATAGAGTAGTTATACTTATATTAGTTAAATTACTATAAGTAAAATGTAATAGAGTAATAAAGCCTTTATAAGTCCTTTTAAAAAAGGACTCTTTTAAGAGCAAAGCCTAAGCTATTACTTTTTATATATACTTTCTTATTTAGATTCTATTTAGCTAGTATTAGAGTATTATAAAAGTAGTACTTAAGTTCTTTAAATACTACTTCTTTACTATTACTTTATATAAAGATCACCCCTTTTTTAGTAAGCTAGGTAAGGAGTATAGTAATACTTATAAAGTCTAAGATAAAGACCTAGTAGTAGTTAGTAAAGCTAAGGAAACTCTAGACTCCTTTTAGTAATAAAGGCACTTTCTATTTATAAATAACTTACTACTTTTCTAGATTATAGTAAATGCCTTCTCTAGCCTTAACTATAAACCCTAGGTATTTGACCTCTTATACTATAAACTTATATTTCTTAGAGTTAAGGTTAAGCCTTATATTACTAAGAGCTTAAAGGACTTAGTAGACCTTTATTAAGTAATTATAATAAGTCTTATTAAAGTAAATTAAGATATTATTAAGATAGGCTATTATAAAGTTATTAAAGTATTATTATAGTATTTAATTAATATAATACTAGAATATTATAAAAGTATTACTAAGTTTAAATAAGTATACTAACTATTTAAAAGAGCTAAAATATATTTAAAATATAGTCTTATTCTTATACTCTTTAGCTATTCTTAGCTTATAGAAGGCTATAATAATGTCCAGTTTAGTAAACTATTAAATACTAAAGAGGTTATATAATATCTTTATAATTAATAAGAAGGAGTAATAATCTTATTATATAATTGCATTAAGTATGTAATAATTATAGTAGAATCTTAGTCTATTACTTAATTTCTTAATAAAGAGGACTAGAGCTATTATAAAGGAGTTACTAGCTTAAATATACCTTTTATTAAGGAGGTCATTTAGGGTTTTCTTTAATACTAAGAGCTCTTCTTAAGATATATTATAAAGGGGCCCTTAGAGTAGAGAAGGTTCTTCCCTATTATAATCTTATAATAAGTTCACTTTATAGTTAATACTCAGTTAGTATAAGAGTAGCCTATTAGCCTCTTTTACTAAGAATAGCTTTAAAAAGTCCTTAAGGAGATTAGCTAATATATATAGTTAAGAGTTAGTCAGGTCTTTCTTATAGAAGGCTTTATTAATATCATTTAAGCTAATATATTCTATTAATATTATAGTATCTTTATAATAAGCTGCTTTATATACTTACTATAAGAAGGTAGTTATAACTAAATCTATAATAAGCCTAGCTGCTTATATCTTAGTTATTAGAACTAGTTCCTTCTTATTACTTACTCATAGTATAATTCTAGTAACTCTATAATATAACCTCTTTTTCTTTATAAAGTAAGTAATATCCTTTTATTCTATTTATAGCTTCTTTAAGAATAGGCTTCTTTTTAAATTATAAACTATATATATAAAAAGCGTCTACTTATAGCTACCCACTTCTAGAGTTATAGCCACTATGCCTATAGCTATTATTAGCTCTGTTATATTAGTAAAGCTATAAAATCACTATAGCTTTATATTAATATATAAAAAGCTCATTCTTTAGGCTAAGGCCTTATTAATAAAAGCATAGACCTTATAGCTATTATTAATAAGTATAGTTAATAAGGAGTTATTAAGTCATACTTAGATAGTAACTAGCTTATTAATCATACGCTCTCTTTATTATGCCTAGGCCTTTACTAGAGCTTTAGGAGGCTCTAATTCCTATTTTTATATTAAAGCTACTCATTTTCTAATAAGTATACATTAGAACCTTTATAAGATTCTAATAAGGTTATTACCTCATTATAGTAAGCTTAAGAAGTAGTTACTATATAAGAGTTAGTATATCTTCTAAAATAGTCTTAAGCATAGTGCTCCTTCTTATAGATATAGTAATATATAACTCTCTTCTTCTTTTTCTTATTCCTCTATATCTAGTTCACTCCTATTATAATAATATTACCTTCTTTATCTTTTTCTTATTAATAATTTAGAGCAAGAGAGTTATAATATTATTATAAGTAACTCTAGAGGCTTTTAACCTTCTAAGCGATTTCCTAGACCTATTTAAGCTAACTTTAATAGTCTTTAGAAAGTTAGACTATAGTAAGGCTATATTATAATAGTAAGTTAAGTATACTTTTAAAGAATGTTATTTTTATCTTATTAGCTTAATTACTTTTTCTAGTATTTATAATTCTTTATTTAAATAGTGAGAAGAAGGTAGAAAATGC
Source organism: Dactylonectria alcacerensis (assembly GCA_029931735.1). Lineage (NCBI taxonomy): Eukaryota > Fungi > Ascomycota > Sordariomycetes > Hypocreales > Nectriaceae > Dactylonectria > Dactylonectria alcacerensis. Next base: position 918,644 of record JAPMUZ010000014.1, on the reverse strand, counting down.
AGTCTAATTAGCCTACTTAAAATATTATAATAAAGTAGCCACTTAAGGCTACAAGTTATAGTCCTTATAAGTCTAGTCTAAATAACTTAAAAAGTCTATAAAATAATAATAGCTTTATAGCTTTTTTAAAGTATAGAAAGTACTAACAGTTTTCTATAGCTTAGTATTAAAATAGCTATTAATAGTATACTAGAGCTCTTTATTACTAATATAAGAGCTATTAAAGCAGACCTTATCCTGTATTTACTATAACTATATAGTATAATTAGAGCGATTACTTAAGAATTTTAGTAAGTTTAGAAGAGGCTTCTATCTATAAGGAAATAAGAAGATAATATAAAGAATATTAGTAACTAATGCATTTATAGTAAGATTATTATAATTAAGTTATACTAATTATTTATAAATAGGCTAAAGCCTATTATTAATAAAGTTATAAATTACCTCTATTTTAGCATTAGTTAGAGAGCAGAGAGCGAGTTATTCTATTATAATAAAGAGTTAGTAAGAAAGTAGTGAAAAAAGAGCTTAAGATAATATAAAGAGAAGACCCTAGGCTTATTTAGCGAGAGAGTGTTCAGTAAATTGAAGTATCTTAAGCTAAGTAAGGTCACTACTAGGTCATAGCAAGCCTCTATTATATAGGTCTGCAGCTGGGGCTGCTAGCCCTTAGTCTAGGGCTAGGTTCTGGCAAATATCGCTCTTAGGGCCGGTATCGGCCTGGCTAAGCAGCGAGGTCACTGCGAGCTAGCTGGGGCGTCTCTGCGGTTAACTCAGTAGCTTCCCACTCCAGGCCAAGCCTGTAACAAGACCTTCTAATTATTAAAAATCAGCTCTTTTAATTCTAGCTTTATATTAATACTTAATTAATAAAGTAATAAAGTATTAGACTTAGCTTTAAAAAAGGCATATTATAAGTATAAGTACTATTAAAGTAATTTTACCTTTACTTTCTTTTTTAATTTAAGTATATCTTTATAAAAGTTTTCCTCTTTAGCTTCTTTTTATTTTAGTTATTCTTTAATAATCTTATTAATCTTTTAAAAAATGACTTTACTAATTTATTTAATATCTTCTTACTTAATTACTTTCTTTTATTACTTATTAGTATTAATAATACTAATTTTAATTATAACTCTTTTAGTATTAATTATTAGTTATTATAATAAGTTAATTTAAATTATTATTAGTTTAGTATTAAAGTCTTTTATTAGAAAAGAGAGTATTATATCTTTTAATACTCTATTTATTTTAATTATATTCTCTTTAGTATTATTTAATTATTACTTTTTTAATAAATAATCTCCTTTTTTAAAGATCTAATCTTTATAAGCCTTCTTTTATTTTATATTTAATTAATTATATTATTTTATATTAGCTTAATTTACTAGCTTTAAATAATAAAGGCCTTTTAATAAAGATATTAGTATTATAATATTACTATTAGAGTAATTCTTTAGCTTATTATTAAATTATTATAAGTAGTAATATTTAATAAAGATTTTTATATTATACTTTTTAAATTACTTTTTTTAATAATTAGGTTTTAATATATCCTAAGTTCTAATATTAGATAATTTAGCTATTATTTACTATCTATATCTAATATTATTATTATAATATAAATAATCTATTATTATTTACTTTTATATCTTTTAATAATAAGTCCTTACTTTAAGATTAAGATTTAATAATTTTATAATTATTAGTATATTCTTAGGACTAGATCCTTATTTATAAAGATATAACTATTCACTTTAGTATTATATAGACCTTTAACTTTAATTACTAACTTTAAACTTATTATTATATAAGGATAGTAGAGCTTCTTTTTATTAAGTAGTTTATTTATATTAATTAAGCTTTTATTAAAGATTAATAACTATAATTTAGGTCTTAAAAAGGAGACTTCCTTTAAGACTTATCTTTTTCTAATTTAGAAGATAATTTATCTAATTTATTAAGAATTATAATAATAATTATCTACCTTACTTTCTTAGTCTTAATATAAATTTTATTTACTTTACTCCTTTTTAAATACTCTTAGTAAATATAACTAACTTTTTTATATTTAAAGCACTTCCTTTCTTTAATTGGTTTATAAACCTTTAGATTCTTAAAAGTCTATTTATTATTAATCTTAATCTTTAAGTACTTAAGTATTAAAGTTATTAACTTTTTAATATCCTTCTATTTAATAGTAATATTATTATTCTTATTAGTTTATAACTTATTAGTCTTTTTACTATCCTTTTTTATTAAAGTCTTTATATAGGCCTCTTTTATTATTATAATATTATTAAGCGCTATTATAAAAGTATTAAAGCTTACTTCTTTAGTAAAGTGCTATATAATTATAATATATTTTATTTTTATTAGTACTTTATTATAAAGCTCTTCTTTCTAATCCCTTTTAAAGATCTTAGTATTATTTATTATAATTAAGAACTTAATATAGAAGCTATACTAGCTTCTATTAGTATAGTATCTTAAGGCCTTAAATTCCTTTTATATTTTAATCTTCTTATTTTTATTTTAAAAGAGAGTTATTAAAGTTTAGAAGATATTTTTAATAGTCTTAAAGGCATCTTTTTTAACATTCTTAAGTATATAAGGGCATAAATAGATAGTTATAATACTCTTATTATAATTAAAAATATAATATACTTTATTCTCTTTTTTAGAATAGTCTTATAAGCTATTATATTATAGCTTATATCTAGCCTTAATAAGCTAGTCTTTAAAGTCTAATTCTTTACTATTATTAAGCTTAAGTAAGTTACTTTCTTACTTTTAATATAACTTAGTTTTAGTTATTATCTTACTTTTAAAAAGCATATCTTTATAAAGAGGGATAATATATTATATTACTTTTAATTATACTAATTCCTTATTAATTTATATTATTTTAATATAAGCTATTACTTTAGCCTTAATTACTTTATTATATTTTTTAATAAGTTACTTAGTTATTTTAATATATATATTATATAGTTTAATAAGCTTATCTTATTACTTTCTAATTATTAATTATTTAATAAAATTATAAATTATTAAGGCTTATATTTTAAAGTATTTTTAAATTATTAATTTAATATTATTAATATTAATTAAAAAGTTCTTAAATCTCTTATTTTAATCTTTTATATAAATTATAAATTAGTTATTATTTATAATCTTATAAGTTTAAATATTTAAATCTTCTTTAATAAAATCTACTATAAATTATATAAAAGGTTTAATAAATATCCTTTTATTATTTTTTATATTAATAATCCTTTTACTATCTTTATTTATAGACTTAATAAAGTATTACTAAACCTACTAATAAAAAGCACTCTTTTAATATACTTTATTAATACTCTCTTTATTAGCGCTTTATATATTTAATTTAAAGCTCTTAATTATATTAATTATTAATTAGTTTTAATTAATAATAATTTATTATTTATATTTATATTTTATTATAAATTAGTAGATCTATAGTTAGATTTAATATAATAATTAATCTTATACTAATATATATTAAAGTTAATTAAAATATAAGTAAAAAGAATAAATAATTATAATATAATATTATAAGCTAGATAAAGTTAACTTAAGAAGTAATACTATTATATTATAAGAATATTATAATAAAGAAGAAAGAGAGAAAGTAAGTAAGTGCATGAATGCATAGATGTATTAATAGTCCTTATAGCCTGCCCTATGCGTCCTAGTTATATATCGACCCCACCCTGGGTCCAGCACTCCAGACACCCCCGTCATATGACTAGAGTTTTTACTGTATTAAAGTATAAGCCTTACTATTCTATTCAACCCTTTAAGATGCATTATTAGAAAAGCTAGATAGAAAAGCTAAATAGAAATACTAAATAGAAAAGCTAAACAGAAAAGCTAGACAGAAAAGCTAAGTATTAAAAGGCAAAATCGTTATATAATAAAAGCCCTATAAAGGCTCTGCATTACTTTATTACATTCTAAGTTACCTTATTACAAATCTAAGTTATAATTTAACTCTTTATAATTCTAAATTATAATTCAATTTATTAAAGACTAACTCTTTATAATTTAACTAACTTATAATAAATACTATAATAAATATCTAATATAATACATTCTATACTCTTAATAACTTAGGTTTTAATAATTACTATACTCTTTCTATATATAATTTAAATACTAAGCTTAATAAAGATATAAAAACCCTTAATAAGCTAAAAGCTATAGTAATAAATTATAATCTTAAAGAAATTAGAACTATTAAGACTTAATAACTTTTTAATAATAAGTAAATTATTTTAATAATCTTTAAGACTAAAGTATTCTTAAGATTATCTTTCTTTAAAAGTAATTAATAATTTAAGAATTAAATTAAAAATAAATAATACTTTTTAAAATAATTAATAATAAAGCTAGTAATTAAAATATCTTTAAAAGAAATAGTATTTTTTAAGTTATTAACTAATATTAATTAAGGTTATAGTCCTTAGTAGTGTATATTTAGAGAAGGGCTAGAGGTTAAATAGTTAAAAAAAATATAATTAATAGTAAATAATAATATAAAAGCCTAAAACCTAAGCCTAAGGCAATAGTAATTCAGAATGACTAGAGTTTTTACTATATTAAGGTATAAGCCTTACTATTCTATTCAACTCTTTAAGATACATTATTAGAAAAGCTAGATAGAAAAGCTAGATGTCAGAAGGCAAAATCGTTATATAATAAAAGCCTTATAAGAGTGACCTTTCGTCACATTCCAAGCTTATCGCAATTCTAAATCGCAATTTAACTTATTAAAAACTAAAACGAATACTATAATAAATATCTAATATAATACACTCTATGCTCTTAATAACTCAGGTTTTAATAACTACTATACTCTTTCTATATATAACTTAAATACTAAGCTTAGTAAGAATATAAAAACCCTTTATAAGCTAAAAGCTATAATAATAGATTATAGTCTTAAAGAAATTAGAATTATTAAGACTTAGTAACTTTTTAATAGTAAGTAAGTTACTTTAATAATCTTTAAGATTAAAGTATTCTTAAGATTATACATTTTTAGAAATAATTAATAATTTAAAAATTAAATTAAAAATAAATAATACTTTTTAAGATAATTAATAATAAAGCTAATAATTAAAATATTTTTAAAAGAAATAGTATTTTTAAAGTTACTAATTAATATTAATAAAGAGTAGATAATATAAGTTATAAGTAATATAATTATTATTAATATATAAAAGGACTAATATATTAGAAATTGAAGGGTTCTTATTAAATAGAAGGATATAATAAAAGGAGGTTTTATTAATAAGTTCTTAATAGTTAAAAGAGGAAGGATAAGAGTCTATTTATAATTAGGTTAACTAATTAATTAAGTCCTTTATTTTATAATAACTTAAGTAATATAAATATATAATTATATAGAAATGTAATAATAAGGAATGCAGTAATATAGAAATAAAAGTCCGAATAGTGGTTTTAATAGCGATTAACTAATATTAATAAAAGGTAAATAATATAAATTATAAGTAATATAGCTATTATTAATATATAAAAGGACTAATATATTAGAAACTGAGGGGTTCTTGTTAGAATAATAGAAGGATGTAGTAAAGGGAGGTTTTATTAATAAGTTTTAAAAGAAGAGGGATAGGAGTCTATTTATAACTAAGTTAATTAATTAATCGAGTCCTTCGTTTTATAATAACTTAAGTAATATAAATATATAACTATATAAAAATATAGTAATAAAGAATATAGTAATATAAAAATAAAGGTCCGAATAGCGGTTTTAATAACGAATTATATATATATATTATTTAAATTATTATAAAATAAAGTACTTAATTAATTAATTAATTTAATTATAAATAAACTCTTTTTTTTCTATTTTATATTAATAAAACCTCCTTTTATTATATTCTTTTATTATTTATAAAACTCTTATTTTACTTATATTCTTAACTAATTAAATATATTAATAGCTTTATAATTAATTAAAAACCTTTTAATTTTTAATATATTCTTTTATATATTTATAATAATTATATTATTTATAATTTATATTATTTATTTTTTATTAATATTAATTAATAATTTAGAAAAAACTATCTTTTAAAAAATATATTAATATTATTAATTATATTATTAATTATATTAAAAATATTTATTATTTTTAATTTAATTCTTAAATTATTAATTACTTTTAAAAGAGTAAAATTATAAAAATACTTTAATTTTAAAGATTATTAAAATAATTTATTTATTATTAAAAAGTTATTAAGTTTTAATAATTTTAATATTTTTTAAAATTATAATTTATTATTTATTATTAAACCTATTATTTAGACTTTATTTTTATATTATTATATTATTATATAATTATATATTTATATTATTTAAGTTATTTTAAAATAAAGGACTTAATTAATTAATTAATTTAAATATAAATAGACTTTTATCTTTTTTTTTTTTTAAAACTAATCTTTTTTTATTAAATCCTTTAATTATTTTATTAAATAATAAGATTCTTTTAATTTTTAATATAATTATTATTTCTTTAATTATATATTAATTAATATAATATTAGCTTATAATTATATAACTTATATATTATAATTCTTTAAATTATTAAAGAAAGTATTATTAATAATTATTATTTCTTTTTATTTCTTTTTTTAAATTAATTCTTTTAATAAGACTTATTTTATTTTAATTTATTAAATTATATTTTTATTTAATAAAGCTTATAAAAATATATTCTTTTAAAAAGTATAATAATTAAAAATTATTAATTTAATAAGCCTTTTATAATTAAGTTAATTAAATTTAACTTTTATTATATATTTTATATTAAATAAATAAAAAACTATAATTTAAAAAATAAGCTTTAATCTTTTTTAATTCTTTTAATTAATATATTAAAATTATAATCCTTAGTAATATATATTTAAAAAGAGGCTAGAGATTAAATAGTTAAAAGAAAATATAATTAATAGTAAATAATAATCTAAAAGCTTAAAACTTAAGCTTAAAGTAATAGTAACTTAGAATAATTAGAGTTTTTATTATATTAAAGTATAAGCCTTACTATTATATTTAATTCTTTAAAATGCCTTAAGTAATTAAAAAAGCTAAATATTAAAAAGTAAACTTATTATATAATAAAAGCCTTATAAGAGTTTATTAATTTTAAGCTTATTATAATTTTAAATTTTAATTTTAATTATATTATAATTTAATTTATTAAAAATTAAAATAAAAATTATAATAAATATTTAATATAATATATTTTATACTTTTAATAATTTAAATTTTAATTATTATATTCTTTTAATATATAATTTAAATATTAAATTTTAAAAAAAGTATAAAAACTCTTAATAAATTAAAAATTATAATAATAAAATATTATTTTAAAAAAGATTAGAATTATTTAAATTTAATAATTTTTAATAATAAATAAATAATTTTAATAATTTTTAAAATTATATTTTTTTTAAAAATATATTTTTTTTAAAAATAATTAATAATAAAATTAATTTTTAAAATATTATTAAAAAGAAAATATTCTTTAAATTATAAATTAATATTAATAAAAAGTAAATAATATAAATTATAAGTAATATAATTATTATTAATATATAAAATAATTAATATATTAAAAATTAAGGAAATTTAAATATTTTTAATATTAATTATAATAAGTTAAAGAATTTAATAAAAGAAGGTTTTATAAAAATGAAAGAATAAGAGTCTATTTATAATTAGATTAATTAATAAATTAAGTCTTTTATTTTAAAATAACTTAATTAATATAAATATATAATATAAATATATAATATAAATATATAATAATATAAAAATAAGAGTTTGAATATTGGTTTTAATTGTATTAATTAGTATATATATAAAATAATTCTTATATATTAATATTATAGAAGTTTATTAAATTATTATATAATATACTTTAAATATATTCTATTATTTATTTAATTAAAAAGAGCTATTATAAGTTAGCTATATTATAAGTAATTAAATTATATTAATTTAATAATTAAATTATAATTTAAAATTATAATAAGCTTAGAATATAATAAACTCCGATAAGGTATTTATTATATAATAATTTTATCTTTTAATATCTAGCTTTTATATTTAGCTTTTTTATTTAGCTTTTTAGCTTTTCTAACTATTTAATATATTTTAAAAGATTAAATAAAATAAAAAGGCTTATATTTTAATATAATAAAAACTCTAGTTATTTTATATTATTATTACTTTAGGCTTAGGTTTTAAGCTAGTATATTATTATTTATTATTAATTATATTTTTTTTAATTACTTAACTTTTAGTCTCTTTTTAAATATATATTACTAAGGATTATAAGCTTAATAATAAAGATTATAATAAATATTTAATATAATATACTTTGTATTTTTAATAATTTAAATTTTAATAATTTTTATACTCTTTTTATATATAATTTAAATTATAATTAAAAGTACTATTTAAATATTTATTTTTATATTATTATATATTATTTAAAATTATTATAAAATAAAAGACTTAAAAAGTTAATTAATTTAATTATAAATAAACTGCATTATACAGTAAAAAATAACCTATTCTAAATAACCTAAAACTAATAATAAAATTATTAGACTTATATAAGCTATATTTTTTTAGCTTAGTATATCTTAATATAATAAATATTTTTTTCTTATAATTTTAAATAGGTTATTAAGCTAGATATAATAAAGTATATAGTACGAATAGATTTTTTCTTAATAAGTTAAAAAGATAAAAAGATATAAAATTCTAGACATTTATATCTTATATATTCTCACTTAATAAATATAATTCCTAGTTTTTAGTAATTTTTAGTTTAAATTTAATTTTTAAGAATTTTTTAAAAATTATTCTTTAAGGTATAAAGTTTAAGTATTGCGTACCCTTGTCTGTTGCACTCGCTTATTATGTACGTTATTAATTATAATAAATTAAAGGATTTAGTAGAGGAAGGTTTTATAGAGAAGGAGGGATAAGAGTCTATTTATAACTAGGTTAACTAATTAATTAAGTCCTTTATCTTAAAATAACTTAAGTAATATAAATATAATATAGAAATATAATAGTATAAAAATAAAAGTCTGAATAGCAGTTTTAATAGTATTATATTTTATTATTATAATTTTTAATTTATTAAAAGTTTTTATATTTTTATTAAATTTAATATTTAAATTATATATAAAAAGAATATAATAATTATTAATGCTATTAAAACCACTATTCGGACTTTTGTTTTTACGCTGCCGCGTTTCTGTACAGTCACGTATTTGCATTGCTTAAGTTATCTTAAGACGAAGGACTCGATTGATTGGTCGACCTAGTTATAGATAGACTCTTATCCCTCCTCCCTTAGAACTAACCTTCCTCCGCCAAATCCTTTAACCTACTAAGCAGCAGGATTCCCTTAGTTTCTAATGCATCAGTCGTTTTATGCATTAATAATGGCTACATTTCTTATAACTTATATTATCCACCCTTTATTAATATTAGCTAGTGACTTAAGGAATGCTATTTTTTCTAAGAATATTTTAAATACTAGCTTTATTACTAATTACTTTAAGAAGTATTATTCATTTTTAATCTAGTTCTTAAATTATTAGTTACTTCTAAAGAAGCACAGTCTTAAGAACACCTCAGTCTTAAAGATTACTAAAGTGACTTACTTACTATTAGAAAGTCACTAAGTCTTAATAGTTTTAATTTCTTTAAGACTATATCTTACTATTATAGCCTTTAGCTTATTAAGGGTTTTTATATCTTTATTAAGCTTAGTATCTAGGTTATATATAGAAAGAGTATAGTAGTTATTAAAACCTGAGTTACTAGGAGTATGGAGTGTGTTATATTAGATATTTATTATAGTATTCATTTTAGTCTCTAATAAGCTGAATTATAATATGACTAGAATTATAAAGAGCTGAATTGCGACTTAGAACTGTAATGAGCTTAGAATGCGATGAAGTGACTCTTATGGGGCTTTTATTGTATGACGATTTTGCCTTCCGACATCTAGCTTTTCTATCTAGCTTTTCTATCTAGCTTTTCTATCTAGCTTTCCAGCTGCTTAACGCATCTTGAAGGGTTGATTAAGATAGTAAGGCTTATACCCTGATGCAGTAGAAACTCTAGTCATTCTGAGTTACTATTGCCTTAGGCTTGGGTTTTAGGCCTTCACACTATTATTCACTATTGGTTGTTTTTTTTTTTTACTATTTAACCTCTGGCCCCTCTCTGAGTGTGCACTGCTAAAGGACTATAACCTTAATAATAATTATTAAAATTTAAATTATTAAAAATATAAAGTATATTATATTAAATATTTATTATAATATTTATTATAATTAGTTTTTAATAGATTAAATTATAATATAATTAAAATAATATAGAATTAAATTATAATTTAAAATTATAAAGTAATTTAAAATATAATAAAGTAATTTAAAATATAATAAAGTAATTTAAAATATAATAAAGTAATTTAAAATATAATAAATTCTTTTAAAGCTTTTATTATATAATAATTTTATTCAGCTAAAGGCTGACTTTACATTAATTCTTAAGTTTTCTAAATATAAGGGTCTAGTATAAGATTAACTAAAAGTTTCTAATTAGTTTAAAATTTTATATAAATAGCTATAAAATATATAATAACTAGATAATAGCTTTAAAAAAGTAGCCTATACTTTAGTAACTAATATTACCCCTAGTTTATTTATATTAGATTTTATATACACTTAGTTTATTTACTTTAGATTTTATATATAATACTACTTAATATCTTACTTTATTAAATAATAAGTCCTAAGTCTACTCTTTAATAGTTATAAGATAATATAATTCTTATTATCTATACTTACTATAGTAAGGAGAAACTGGCTAGTGACTTTATTAGTAAAAAGAAATCTGCAAGTAATACTAAGAATTACTTAGAGTGCTATAATTAGTGTAATTCTTATATTAGCTATCTCTTCACTCTATAGGGCTTTTAATACTAACTAATAAAGAATTCTAGATTTAAAAGTATAATTCTAATAATAAGGAGCCTTACTATCTATCTTTCTTTAGTTAAAAGGCTAGTTCTAAAGAGAATTAATATAAATACTAGCCTTTTACTTTTAAATAAGAGATTTAAAATATAGCTTATTTTACTAAAGAGACTATAATAACTTTATATAGTAAGGAGGTTATTTAAAGAGCTAATTAGCTAGCTATAGATAGTACTAAGGACGCTAATTCTACTAATTTAATAAAGCTTATATAACTTCTAGACTCTTACTCCTTTACTACTTATATAACTAATAACTAATTAAATTACCTTATACTTTAATCTATTTCCTATTCTAAGTAATATAACTAATACTAACTACTCTTATTTAACTTCTAAGTTCTATAAAAATAGGAAGGACTTATAAGATAATGCTTTTAAAGCTAAAGTAAAGGTAAAGTAAGTAGCTATATAATATAACTATTATTTATAATACTATATAAAGAAGACTATCTTTCTAACTCCTTTAATATCTTAATTAAATATCTTTATAATTCTTTATAAGCTTAGAGAAAGTATCTCTAGTTATAATAATTATTATTATATAAACTAATTATTAGATTAACGAATAGTTATAATACCTATTTAGAATAGGATAAAGTAAATATAAGTAATATAAAAGAATTCTCTAAATCTAATATTAATACTAAAGACTATTTTAATTTACTTCTCTTACTTAGTTATAAAAGTATTTTAAGTAATTAGGAATAAAGTGCGATTTTAAATTAAGAGATAAAGATAAGAATAATAAGAATAAGAATAAATTAGTAAATAAGAGCCCTCTTCTTTATTAGTTAAAGCAGCCTTCTATATAGCCATTTTATAGTTATTATAGTTATTATAATCATTATAACTTTATCCTTAGTATAGGAGGGCAGCTAAGAAAATCTTAGATATAAGCTTAATTTCTATAGCTATTATAATAGTATTAGAATCTAATAATAATTTTACTTAAATAATTAGTAGTATTCTATATACTAAATCTAGTATAGAATAAAGACCTTAATACTTATACTTTAATTAACTATAATAAGGCTATTCTTTATAAGTTTTAAACTATACTTAATAATAACTAAATATAATACTATAATAAATACTAAAAATACTAATTCTAAATAAGGATAGACTTAAAAAGTATTTATATATATTACTATTAAAAGGATAAAGAGTATTATTTTAATAAACTATACTTTTTCTTTATAAATAACTAACTAAATTTTAGCCTTATACTAATTAAATTACTCTAACTTATGCTTATTAAAGAGTCCTTAATTACTTATATTTATATTTATATAAACATTATACTTATATAAAAGTAGTAATATAAATACTAAGAGTATATAGTTTACTTTCTTTATAAAGTTAGTTTAGTATACTACTAACTCTTCCTTTTATTTTAAAAAGTAAATATTATATTACTCTATTCTATAAATATATTATTCTATATAATATTTAGCTAATAGTTTACTTATTAATTCTAAATATATTATTAACTAATTACTATATAGCTTAATTACTTCTAGTATTATTATCCTAAGTATTAATATATTATTATTAATAAAGAGTAATTAAGCTAATTACCTTAGGATAATAATATACTAAATACTATTCTTTAAAATTAGATAAAAGCTATAAATATTAGGCCTAAGGATAATTAGAAGGCAGAACTAGACTTAGAGGATAAGGTTATAATACTAGATCTTTTAACTAAAGATATAAAGCTTAATACTTTCTAAGCCATTCTTACTAAAGGACTAGAAGATAGCCTTAGACTTCCTTTAAGCTCTTAGACTTAAGTATAATATAGGCTAGAGCTCTTAAATATATATTATATACTTATTAATAAGTTTAATTACTCTTATATACTACTCTCCTTAGCCTTTTCTTACTTCTTTTCTAATAATAAAATAAACTTTATTAAGCTTTAATTATACTCTATTAATTATAAGGATTATATTAAGTATATAATATATTAGTATAATAGGCGTTTTATATATTACTTTACTTTCTACTTTATACTTTTAATACTTTAGTATAGTTATAAGTATATATAAGGTCTAAATTCTTTATAAAGTAATATAATAGTATATATAAGCTACTTATATAAAAGTAGCTTATTATAGTACTTAAATAGAATAAAGACTTTAAGATATAAGTATTAATTAACTTAATTATAAAATATATAGTATTTATTTATAGTATATATTCTTTTTAAAATAAGAAGAAGTAAGAACTTAAAATATATAATTATAACTTTAACTATTTTAAAGCATTTATTATATTTAGCGTAGTAGATTTATATTAATAAAGCCTTTATTAATATATATTTTAATATAAAAACTAATTAGTTATAATTAAGCTAAAGAGAATAGTTTTATTATACTACTTATTATAGTAGAACCCTTATATTATTACTTTCTACTTTTATTATTAATATACTCTATTTTAGCGCTATTAAAACCACTGTTCGGACTTTTGTTTCTATACTACTGCGTTTCTATACAGTCATATGTTTACATTACTTAAGTTATCTTAAGATAAAGGACTCGATTGATTAGTCAACCTAGTTATAGATAGACTCTTATCCCTCCTCCCTTAACCACCAGGAACCAACCTTCCTCTGCTAAATCCTTTAACCCATTACAGTTAATATCAGAAGCGACCGCAGTAAGATTCCCTTAGTTTCTAATGCATCAGTCATTTTATATATTAATAATAGCTACATTTCTTATAACTTACATTATCCACCCCTTATTAATATTAGCTAGTGACTTAAAGAACGCTATTTCTTCTAAGGATATTTTAAATACTAGCTTTATTACTAATCGCTTTAAAAAGTATCGTTTATTTTTAATCTAGTTCTTAAATCATTAGTTATTTCTAAAGAAGCGCAGTCTTAAGAATACTTTAGTCTTAAAGATTATTAAGGCAATTTACTTATTATTAGAGAGTTACTAGGTCTTAATAGTTCTAATTTCTTTAAGACTATATCTTATTACTATAGTTTTTAACTTATTAAGGGTTTCTATATCCTTACTAAGCTTAGTATTTAAATTATATATAAAGAGAGTATAGTAATTATTAAAACTTAAATTACTAAGAGTATAGAGTGTATTATATTAAATATTTATTATAGTATTTATTATAGTTAGTCTCTAATGAGCTAAATTGCGATCTAGAATTATAAAGAGGTAACTGAATTATAACTTAGAACTGCGACGAGCTTAGAATGCGATGAATGCAGAGCCCTCACGGGGCTTTTATTGTATGACGATTTTGCCTTCTGATATCTAGCTTTTCTATCTAGCTTTTCTATCTAGCTTTTCTATCTAGCTTTTCTATCTAGCTTTTCTATCTAGCTTTTCTATCTAGCTTTTCTATCTAGCTTTTCTATCTAGCTTTCCAGCTGCTTAACGCATCTCGAAGGGTTAATTAGGACAGCAAGGCTTGTACCCTAATGCAGTAAAAACTCTAGTCATTCTGAGTTACTATTGCCTTAGGCTTGGGTTTTGGGCCTTCATACTATTATTCACTATTAGTTATTTTTTTTTTTTTTTACTATTTAACCTCTAGCCCCTCTCTAAGTGTGCGCTGCCAAAGGACCATAACCTTAATACTCTATTTTAGAATATTATTCTAAGTAAGAAATTTAGTATTATAAATTACTAAGATTAGTATAAATAGTAAGGCTATAGTAGCTTATATAACTACAGCCTATATTAAATAGATAATTCCCTTAAGGCTAATATAGAAAATAAAGCAGCTTATAATATATTTATATATATATAAGGATTCTATATTATTACTATTAATCCTAAGTTAAGTAAGAATATACTTTAAAATAAGAGTAATCCTTTAAGTATAGATCTTCTAAATATAAAAATAATATTCTTATAGCTCTTATTAATTATTAACTATTATTAGTATTATAAGTATAATATTATATACTGCTTATATATAAGGAAAAGAATTAGTAATTTAGTAAAGGATATAGAAAGTACTATTATAAATATTAAGATAGTTAATATTATTAATTTAGAAAAGGAGTATTATTTTAACTTTTCTTATACTTTATAAGAGCTAGCTATAGTAATTAGAAAAGAAGGCTAGTTATATTATATCTTTAAAGCAGCTTAGAACAATAACCTTATAAATAACTTTAATCTTATAATTATCCTAAGCTAGCTAGCTAATATTAATATATCTCTTTATACTAGCTTATAAGCAGTCTTTATATATATTATAAAGTATTATAATAAAGCTAAGAAGAAGACTAAGTCTTTCTTCTAACTTATAGACTAAGTCTTACTTTATATATTATATATTTAGTCCTTATTATCCTTCTCTTCTTACTTTATAAATAAGCTAATTATTAAAAGAGATTACTTAGTATAGGAGATTTCCTATTTATTATTTAATATTCTATTATAAGAAAGCACTTATATAATTATTACTATAAACTACTATCTATTAGAATAATAAGCATATTTATATTATATAAATAGAGATATTAATAAAGCTATTAATAACTATAAGAAATATCTAATAAAAAAGGACTAATATAAGAATATAATATATTTTAAATACTTATAGTTATATAATTTTAATATATAAAGAAGACTTACTACTTATATAAAGAAGAGAGGCTTATCTTATTTCTTTTAATATAAATTTATAAAGGCCTCTTCTTAGTTTAATAACTTTTATTATATTAAATTAATAATAGTTAATTTATATTATTCTTTAAAAGAGTTATTTATTATAAGTAAGTAGTAATTTAATTCTTTTATAATTATATATATATACTATAAATAGTATTATAATACTTATATAAATAATTATTATAAAGAGCTAGATATAGATATATTAATAGTAAAGGAAGATAAGTTTAAACTTAAGGCCTATAAAAAGCTTATTATAAAAAAGGATTAATATAAACTTACTTATATACTACTTAATTACTTATTAGAAAAAAAGAATATTAATATCTTTAGTTATTAAAATATTAATATTAATTATAATTAGACCTTTTATATTAAGTAATATACTAATAATAATATTTTTAATAGTAATTATTAAAAGTAATATAAAGTAGAAAATACTCTTAATTTTAATATAGATAATTAGTTATTAAAAGCTTATAATTCTTTAAATTTAAAGTAATACTTAGTATATAATATAATAATAGGCTATTTCTTAATCTAGGATCCTTTTTAATTATTATTTTATATAAATAGTAAAAGTAATATTAATAAGTTATACTTTATTAACTTATTCTTAATATACTTCTAAATTATAATATAGAAGAAGGGAATACTTATTTAATATACTATGCTTATAAGTATTATAAGAAATCAGATTTTAAATACTACTTTATATTCCTTATTATACTTACTAATTAATAAGGACTTTAAGCCTCTCTTAGCTATTAATAAAGCCTAGCTCTAAAAGAAGCTTAAAGATATTAAGTATCTAATTATTAATAAGAAGAGTATACTAAGACTATATTAATTATCTTAAATTAATAACTATTTTTAAAAAGCGTTTTTAAATAAGAATAAAGAGTTCTTTAGTAATCTAAATATACTATTAGTTAGTAATTTCTTTTAGCTTTTCTTTATACTATAGAAGCTACTTTATTATAATAAAGAGATTTAGAAAGTAAAGATTAAAAGTAAAAATATATATAAGTAATTTAATAAATCAGTCTTTTTAAAGGTTATTTAATAATAGTATAGTAATAATTAAGAAGTATTCTACTTAGCTCTTAAGGAATTATAACTACTTTAACTATTTATAGAGTCCTAGAAGTTCCTTTTTAACTATATATAAATAAAATTAGATAATTAAGAGGTTATAAGGTTTATTAATACCTTATGAGTATATATTACTAAAGATAGAGTAAATAAATATAATTACTATTATTTTAACCGCTTTAGCTAGCTAATTATCCAAATTATAACTAAGAATATTAGCCTTAGTATAATTACTATACTTAATAATAAAGTAAGTAATTTTATAAAGCAGATCCTTATATATATTAGCTTCTATTTAATACTAATATTTAACCTTTAGTAATTAGTTAGCCTTTATAATAATACTTATAGTATAGTTTATAATATTAGCTAAGTACTTAAAGCTAACTCTATTTAAGACCTTCTTTATATTATTATAATAGAGTTTAATAAATATAATAAACTAATATTCTTAACTATTACTAATAGTAAGAAGATTATTTTAATTCTTTTAATAAAGAAGGACTTTCTTATTAAAGCTACTTTCTATACTTATATCTAATTTCCTCTAATTATATACTATATAATTACTATATATAAATCATAAAGTATTATTAAAAATATAATAATTATAAATCTATTCTACTAAGACTTTTAGACTAATTTAAATTATATAACTATCTTTTATATAAAAATACTTAAGGGTCTAATATTAAATATACTATTTAATTATAATTACTTAGTCTATAAGTCTCTTCTAAATAGTATAAAGATAAAGATAAGGGATTAGGAGCTTTAAAAATAATAAATGCTTATATAGAATCTGTATATATTATATAATACTAATAATGGCTATAGTAATGGATTAGTATATAAATAATGTAATAATAATAATAGCTTCTCGGTCTTTGAATACACAGCCTTTAGCTAAGGCTACTCTATACACTCTATCACCACTCTAATGTGCATAGAGTAATATAGTATTTTATTTTAATATTTAGCTTTTTAATATAGCTTTTTTAATTATTTAATATATTTTAAAAACTTAAATAAAATAATAAGGTTTATATTTTAATATAATAAAAACTTTAGTTATTCTAAGTTATTATTATTTTAAGCTTAGGTTTTAAGCTATTATATTATTATTTATTATTAGTTTTTCTTTTTTAACTAATTAGCCTTAAGCCTCTTTTTAAATATATATTATTAAAGATTATAACTTTAATTTAAGTTATATTATTTCTTAAAGTATAAAAGCTTTTAATAGCTTTATAAAATATTCTAATTATTAATATAAATTAGAAAATTATATAATTTAAATAAAGTTATAATATTTATTTATAAACACTATATAAAACAATATTATTTATACTATACTATATTATATTACTATATATACTCTCTTTTTATTTCTTCTTTTAAAAAAAGAACTTAGATTTAAATTAATTTTATTTTAATTAAAAAATACCTTTTTTATTTTACTTTAATATTATTTTAATTAAACTTACTTATATTAATTAAGTATTCTATTTTTAGCTTATGTTTAAATCTTATATATAAACTTTATATATTTTATATTTATAATAAAAATAAATTAAAATTTAAATCTTAAGCTTTAATATTATTTATTATTTATTAATATTAATTAATAATTTAAAAAATACTATTTTTTTTAAAAAAAATATTTTAAATACTAATTTTAATATTAATTATTATAGAAAATATTATATATTTTTAATTTAATTTTTAAATTATTAATTCTTTTTAAAATAAATATAATTTTAATTTATTAAAAGTTTTTATATTTTTATTAAATTTAATATTTAAATTATATATAAAAAAAGTATAATAATTATTAAAACTTAAGTTATTAATATAAAATATATTATATTAAATATTTATTATAATACTTTTTATTTTTTTAAAATTATAGTCCTTAGTAATATATACTTAGAAAGAGGCTAGGAATTAAATAGTAAAAAAAAAAATAACTAATAATAAATAATAGTATAAAGGCTTAAAACCTAAGCCTAGAGTAATAATAATTTAGAATGACTAGAGTTTTTACTGCATTAAGGTGCAAGCCTTACTATCTTAATTAACCCTTTGAGATGCATTAAGTAGCTAGAAAGCTAGATAGAAAAGCTAGATAGAAAAGCTAGATAGAAAAGCTGGATATTAGAAGGCAAAATCGTCATACAATAAAAGCCCCGTGAGGGTTCGTCGCATTCCAAGCTCGTCACAATTCCAATCACGTCGCAATTCAATGGTCGCAATTCAACTACCTGCTCGCGATATAACCGACTCGCAATGACCCCCCCTAACTAAACAAACGACACAATGCGCGTATAGCGCATTACGCAACAGCCCGGCGGACCCTCGCCGATACTAGTATATGAGAATTATCTTATTATTATTTTTTAAGGTTATGGTCTTTAGCAGCGCACACTCAGAAAGGGGCTAGAGGTTAAATAGTAAAAAAAAAAAATAACTAATAGTAAATAACAGTATAAAGGCCTAAAACCAAAGCTTAAAGCAATAGTAACTTAGAATAACTAGAGTTTCTATTATATTAGAGTATAAGCCTTACTATCTTAATTAACTCTTTAAAATATATTAAGTAATTAAAAAGCTAAATAGAAAAACTAAATAGAAAAGCTAAATAGAAAAGTTAAATATTAGAAAGTAAAATCATTATCTAATAAAAGCCTTATAAGAGTTTATTATATTCTAAGCTTATTATAATTCTAAATTATAATTTAATACTTTATAATTCTTATTATATTATAATTTAATTACTTATAATATAACTAACTTATAATAACTCTTTTTAATTAAATAAATAATATAATATATATATAGTATATTATATAATAGCTTAATAAATTCTTATTAATATTAATATATAAGAATTATTTTATTTATATACTAATTAAAAGAATTAAAGAAGATTAAAGCCTACTTTTTAAACTATAAAAAGTATTTTATTTATTTAACTTAAGACTTATAATAAAGGCTAAGTTTAACTAACTTAATTATAAAAAGTATATTTAATTAGTAATCTTTAATTATTATATTCTTTAAGAAAACTTATTCTTATAAGCCTTATTAAATAAGGATATAATCTAATAAATTAAAATAAAGTAAGTCTTATTAAAAGAATTAGCTTAAAAGAAGGTAAAGAAGGAAATAATAACTATTAATAATGCTTTCTTTAATAACTTAAAGAGCTATAACGTATGAGTTATATAGTTATAAGCTGACCTTATGCTGATTAATATATAGCTAAAGGAGTGATGATTGCGTTAAAAACTAAGGGAATCCTGGAATGGTTAAAGGATTTAGTAGAGGAAGGTTTAGAAGAGGAGGGATAAGAGTCTATTTATAACTAGGTTAACCAATCAATTGAGTCCTTCGTTTTAAAATAACTTAAGCAATACAAACACGTGACTATATAGAAACGCAGTAGTGTAGAAATAAAAGTCTGAATAGCGGTTTTAATAGTGAGAAAATTATCTTATATATACACTAGCTAAAAGAATTAGAGAAGATCGAAGCCTACTTCTTAAGCTATAAAGAGCATCTTATCTATCTGGCTTAGGACTTATAACAGAGGCTGAGTTTAGCTAACCGAGTTATAAGAGGCTTATCTAGTTACTGATCTTTAGTTACTATATCTTCTAAAAGAACCTATTCCTATAAGCCCCACTAGATAAGGATATAATCTAATAGATTAAGATAGAGTAAGTCTTATTAAAAGAATTAGCTTAAAAGGAAGTAAAAAAGGAAATAATAACTATTAATAATACTTTCTTTAATAACCTAAAGAGCACTAATTATAATGCATAGGTTATATAGTTATAAGCTGACCTTATGCTAATTAATATATAGCTAAAGAAGTAATGCATTAAAAACTAAGGGAATCCTAAGTTAAAGGATTTAGTGAAGGAAGGTTTTATAAAGGAGGAGGGATAAGAGTCTATCTATAACTAGGTCGACTAATTAATCGAGTCCTTTATCTTAAGATAACTTAAGTAATATAAATATATAATATAGAAACGCAGTAATGTAGAAATAAAAGTCCGAATAGCGGTTTTAATAGGAATAATATTTTTTATAAATTAATTAATTTATAAAAAGATAATTTTAAAATAGTATTAATATTTAATAAATTAGTATTTAGTAAGTTAAATTATTATTAAAATTATAAAGAGTTAAATTATGATATAAATATAATTAGAATTATAATAAAATACTTTAAAATATAATAAACTTTTAAAAGAGTTTTATAATATAATAATTTTACTTTTTTATACTTAGCTTTTCTATTTAGCTTTTTTATTTAGCTTTTCTAATTATTTAATATATTTTTAAATATTAAATAAAATAATAAGCTTTATATTTTAATATATTAAAAACTCTAGTTATTTTAAAATATTATTACTTTAAGCTTAGGTTTTAAGCCTTTATAGTATTATTTATTATTAGTTATTTTTTTTAATTATTTAATATTTAGCACTCTTTTAAATAGATATTATTAAGAACTATAACTTTAATATTACTTTAGTTATTATATAATAAGAGACTTAATTAATTAATTTCATTTAATTAAATTATAAATAGACTTTTTAAAAAAAGAATTTATAAATTTAAAACCTTTTTTTATTATATTCTTATATTTAATAAAAACCTTTTAATTTTATTATAATTATTAACACTTTTATATATTAATAACAATTATATTATATTAAGATTATAGTCCTTAATAGTGCATACTTAGAGAGAGACTAGAGGTTAAATAATTAAAAAAGAAATGACTAATAATAAATAATAGTATAAAGGCTTAAAACCTAAGCTTAAAGTAATAGTAATTTAGAATAACTAGAGTTTTTACTATATTAAAGTATAAGCTATATTATCTTATTTAACTTTTTATAATATATTAAGTAGTTAGAAAAGCTGAATAGAAAAGCTAAGTAAAAAGGCTATATATTAAAAAGCAAAATCATTATATAATAAAAGCCTTATAAAGGTTTATTACATTCTAAGCTTATTATAATTCCAAGTCGCAATTTAATTACTACTTTAAAATTCCCAGTTATAATTTAAAATAACCCTCTATAATTAAACAAAGGATATAATGCATATATAGCGTATATATAATAGCTTAGTAGACTATTACTAATATTAATATAATATATATATCACTCATGCGTCGCATCCAAGCATGCATCATACCTATACTATACACTTAAAATTAAAAACCTTAATTTTTTAAAAGGTTATATATAATTATAAGATTTTTAAAAAAAAAATTAATTTTAAATATTTAACTAAGAAGTTAATAAATTAGTAATTTCTTAAGATTTTTAAAAAAATTATTAAGCTAGTTATAAATAAAAATAGTAAAAAGTATAATGTGAATTTAATAGCGCTAGTACTATTAATATATAAAACTTAAAAGAATTCTTAAAAATAAGTTATATTATAAATAATTTAATTTAAAAACCCTAGCTATTTTAAGCTTAATTTAAACTTTTTAGGATTTTTTTAAAAATTATAATTTAAAGTGAAAATCTTATTGTAATGCATGGTTAGATGCGATGTATGAGTGATATATACATTAGTATTTAAAATATTTTTTAAAATAAATAGTATTTTTTAAGTTATTAGTTAATATAAATAAAAATGAAATAATATAAGTTATAAATAATATAATTATTATTAATATATAAAATAATTAATAAGTATATTAAAAACTAAAGAATTTTAATTATTATTAATATTAATTATAAAGCTATTAGTATACTTAGCTAATTAAGAATATAAATAGAGTAAGGGTTTTATAAATAATAGAAGAATATAGTAAAAGGAGATTGTAAGTTCTTAATTGAAGTAATATAAATATTGAAGTTTTAATCCTTAGTAGCGCACACTTAGAAAGAGGCCAGAGGTTAAATAAGTAAAAAAAAGAAAAAATTATAACTAATAGTAAATAACAGTATAAAGGCTTAAAACCTAAGCCTAAAGCAATAGTAATTCAGAATGATTAGAGTTTTTATTATATTAAAGTATAAGCCTTATTATTCTCTTTAACCTTTTAAGACGCATTAAGTAGCTAAAGGCTAGATAGAAAGCTAGATAGAAAAGCTAGATAGAAAAGCTGAATAGAAAAGCTAAATATTAAAAGTAAAATTATTAAATAATAAAAGCCTTATAAAAGTTACTTTATTACATTCTAAGCTTATTATAGTTCTGACTTATACTTATATTATAATTTAATTACTTTATTATAATTCTAAATTATAATCTAACTTATTAAAGACTAATTACCTTATTATAATTTTATTAATTTATAATAAATATTATAATAAATATTTAATATAATATATTTTAGATTTTTAATAACTTAAGTTTTAATAATTATTATATTCTTTTTATATATAATTTAAATATTAAAAGTAATATATAATATTAGTAAGTAAATTAAATCAGTAAGTAAATTAAAAATCTTAACCCTTACTTTTAAATATATAGTAAAAATATAATAGACTATTTAATTAATTAAAACTAATAGTTATACTCTTCTCTAAATATTATAATAACTATTTAATAAGTCCCTATATTATAATCAGTCTTTCTATAAGTTTTATAATGCCTTTCTTTTAATTATACTAACCTTTCTTAATTACTACTTCTTAATAATTTAGCTATTACTTATATATTAATATTTATTTAATTAATTATTTTCTTATTTTTATTTATAGTTATTTTCTTTCTATTCTATAGCTATTTTCTTTTAGCTTTCTATTACTTACTAAAGGCTTTATTTAACTATTAAAAGACCTTAGCTTTAGACTTTAATAGTATTACTTTATATATTATTCTTTTTATTCTTTTAAAAAGTAACTTAAGTACTTTAAAAATTAATACTAAAGAGCTATTCTAATACTATTTAATTTATCTTTTAAAATATTTAGATTAAAAAGTAGCTTTAAGGATAGTCTTTAATATCTTAAAGACTTAAGGGTTAAGAAAGCTAACCTCTTCTTTAATAAGTATTAAAGTCTATAGCTATATATTAAGCTTTGATATAATACTTTCTAAGTCTAGAAGAATAAATATAGCTCTTTTAAAACCTCTTTAGATATTAGCTTTTATTATTAAAGCTTAAAATATAATATAAAAGGCTAAGAAAAAGTCAGTCTTTAAAATATAAGTTATAAAGTATTAAATTAAATACTCTATTTACTAATTATAAGCCTTTTTAAATAGTTTAAAGTACTTAATATTAAAAAGCTAAAGTAAATAAGATAAATAAAGTAATATATAAAGTATAATAATATTCTTCTTTTTATAATATACTTTAAAGTTTATTAAATAATAGCTTTTATATTTATTAAAAATTAGAAATTAATATTAATTATTTAATTAAGTCCTTATATACTTATTAAAGTATTTTAATTATTTAAGACTTATATTATTATTAATCTAATTATTTTTAATTATTATAATAATTTAATTACTTAAAATATTATATTTTTAATACTAATTAATAAAGTAATATTAGCTTATAACGTACTTAATAAGCGAGCGCCACAATCAAGCGAGCGCCGCACCTATACTATATACTTAAAACTCTAAACTTTAAATTTCCTAAAATAGGCTATATAGCTTTAAGATTTTTAAGGATTTAATTTTAAATATCTAATTAAAAAGTTAAACTAGTATTTTTTTTAGACTTTTTAAAAAATTATTAAACTAATTATAAATTGAAATAGTAAAATAGATAGTGCGAATTTTATACTACTAGCGCTATAGATATATATAATTTAAAAAAATTCTTAAAAATAAGATATTTTATAAATAAGTTAGGTTAAAAATCTTAGCTATTTTAGGCTTAGTTTGGATTTTTAAGATTTTTTTTAAAATCACAATTTAAAGTGAAAATCTTACTGCGGCGCTCGCTTGTCTGCAGCGCTCGCTTATTAAGTACGTTAATTATAATAAATAAGTAAATTATTTAATCTTTTATATTAATAGTTTAAATAATTATAATCTATTTTTAATTTTTAAATTAAATTAATTTAGAATTTTTATATCTTTTTATATTTATAATAACTATTCTACTTATAATTATACTTATTATAAAACTAGTCTTATTAAAATTATAAATATTAATAAAAATAATATTATATTTTATAATTATATTCTTTATAAGCTTAAACTAATTATAAATAATTATTAAATGTTTATATTTAGCTTTTTAATAATTATATTTATAAAAAGAATATATCTTAAGTTTTAAATATTATTTAATAAATTTAAAAGTTTAATACTTATTAATAAATAATTTATTATATTCTATAAGTAGTTAATTAGCTATTTTTTTAATACTATATAATTATAAAAAAAACCTTTATAAATCTAAATTAAGAATAAACTAAATAATAATCTTTTCTTTTAAATTAGATAGTTTATATAATTTTAGAATAATATTATATTAAGTTATATTAAGTAGAAATACTATAGTATTAGTACTATAGTGAACTATATAGTGCTTTATAGATCTTTATAATATAATAAAGAGCTAAGTTTTAGTTATTTTAAAGAGCTTAAAGAGTAAGAAGGATATTTACCTCTTTATTTAATTATAATATATTTAGTAATTAAGAAATATATAATTGAATGAGAAGAAGAGAGATTAAAGGATTTTTGATCTGCTTGCTGATTTAATCTACTTACTGATGTTATATGTTATATATAAACTCTACTCTTTATATAGCTAGAGTTATATTTACTCTCTTAATATACCTCTTCTTATAAAAGTTGTCTTTACTTTTAACCTAAGAGTATCTCTACTTTCTAACTTAAGTTATCTTTACTTTTTAATTAAGAAAATTATTTCTATTTTATAATAAAAAATCTTAAAGAATTAAATTATGTTATAATTTTAATATATAGAATTTAAGTGCTATTAAAACCGCTATTCAGACTTTTATTTTTATATTATTATATTCTTTATTATTATATTTCTATAAAATTATATATTTACATTATTTAAATTATTATACAATAAAGAACTTAATTAATTAATTAACTTAATTATAAATAGACTTTTATCTTTCTTTTTTTATTAATTCTTTTATATATTAATAATAATTATATTATTTATAATTTATATTATTTATTATTTATTAATATTAATTAATAATTTAAAAAATACTATTTTTTTAAAAAAAATAATTTAATTATTAAATTTATCATTATTTTAAAAGATATTATTTATTTTTAATTTAGTTTTAAAATATTTTTATTGTTAAAAAATATAATCTTAAAAATACTTTAATTTTAAAGATTATTAAAATAATATACTTATTATTAAAAAGTTATTAAATTTTAATAGTTTTAATTTTTTAAAAATTATAATTTATTATTATAGCTTTTAATTTTTTAATAGTTTTTATATTTTTATTAAATTTAGTATTTAAATTATATATAAAAAGAGTATAATAATTATTAAAACTTAAGTTATTCAGAATATATAGTATATTATATTAGATATTTATTATAATATACTTAATAAGTAAGTAAGCTAAATACGTAAGTAAGCCAAATAAGTAAGTAAGCTAAAAATCCCTTAATCTTTTATCTTTTTAATTAATTAATTAATTCTTAATTACTAAAGATATCTTAATTAAATAAAAAGAGAAATATCCTTCTTACTCTTTAAGCCTTTTAAAATAACTTAAAATTAAGTATTTAAAGCACTATAAAGATCTATAATATATATTATAATACCTTATATTACTAATAAAAAGGCATACTATTTTAATATAATACTATCTTTAAATTATATAAGCTATTTAATTTATTAGAATAGATTATTATTTAATTTATTCTTAATCTAGATTTATAAGGGTTTTCTTTATAATTATATAATATTAAAAAAATAGCTAACTAACTACTTACTAACTATAATATATTACTTATTAATAAGTACTAAGCTTTTAACTTTATTAAATAATAATTAGAATTTAAAATAGTTTTTTTTATAAATATAATTATTAAAAAGCTAAATATAAAGATTACACTATTATTTATAATTAGTTCTAATTTATAAAGAATATAATTATAAAATATAATATTAATTTAATTAATATTTATAATTTTAATAAAACTAGCTTTATAATAAGTATAATTATAAATAGAATAATTATTATAAATATAAATAAGTATAAAAATTTAAATTTAATATAATTTAAAAATTAAAAATAAATTATAATTATTAAAATAATTAATATAAAAAGCTAAATAATCTAACTATTTATTATAATTATAAACTAATATTACTTTATTAATTAATACTAAGAAAGTAATCTCTTAAATAATTAAATTATTATAATAATTTAAAATAATTAAATTAATAATAAAATAAGTCTTAAATAACTTAAGTACTTTAATTAATATATAAAGAATTAATTAATTAATTATTATTATCTTTTAATCCTTAATAAATATAAAAGTTATTATTTTATTAACTTTAAAAAATATTATAAAAAGAATAATATTATTATACTTTATATATTACTTTATTTATTTTACTTACTTTAGCTTTTTAATATTAAATACTTTAAACTATTTAAAATAGCTTATAATTAAATAATTAAATAATTAATTAAATACTTTATAACTTATATTTTAAAGACTAAGTTCTTTTTAGCTTTTTATATTATTTATATAGTTATTATAATAAAGAGTAATATTAAAAGAGGTTTTTAAAAGGCTAGACTTATTCTTTTAAATTTAAAAAATATTATATTAAAGCTTAATATATAACTATAGATTCTAATACTAGCTATAGAAGAGGTCAGCCTCTCTAACCCTTAGGTCTTAAAGACCTTAAAGATAGTATTTAAGGCTAGTTTATAATTTAAATACTTTAAAAGATAAGTAAGAAAGTATTAAAGTAGTTCTTTAGTATTTATCTTTAAAGTATTTAAATTATTTTTTAAAAAATAAAAGTAATAATATATTAAATAGTATTATTAAAGTCTAAGAACTAAATCCTTTAATAAGTAAATAAGACTCTTAATAAATAGTATAAAGTAAAAAGAACCTATTTATAAAATAAAAGGAAGATAATTATAAAAAAGGGAAGAGAAGTAATTAATTAAATAAATATTAGTATAAAAGTATATATTAAATTATTAAAAAGTAATAACTTATATATTACTCATACATCACATCCAACCATACATTATAATAAGATTTTTACTTTAAATTATAATTTTTAAAAAATCCTAAAAAAATTAAATTAAGTTTAAAATAGCTAGGATTTTTTTTAAATTAAATTATTTATAATATAACTTATTTTTAAAAATTCTTTTAAGTTTTATATATTAATAGCGCTAGTGCTATTAAATTCATACTATACTTTTTACTATTTTTATTTATAACTAGCTTAATAATTTTTTAAGAAATCTTAAGAAATTACTAACTTATTAACTTCTTAGTTAAATATCTAAAATTAATTTTTTTAAAAATCCTATAATTATATATAATCTTTTAAAAAATTAAGGTTTTTAATTTTAAGTGTATAGTATAAGTGTGATGCATGCTTGGATGCGATGCATGAGTGATATATACATTAGTTAAAGAGGGTTAGTATAACTAAAGGAAAGGCGCTATAGAACTTATAGAAAGACTAGTTATAAAATAAAGACTTATTAGATTATTATAAAGATATTTAAAGAAGAGTATAGCAATTAGTTTTAATTAATTAAATAGTTTATTATATTTTTATTAAAGTTTTAATTTTAAAGGTAAGGATTTTTAGCCTACTTACTTATTTAGCTTACTTACTTATTAAGTATATTAGGATTTATTATAAATTAGTTAAATTATAAAGAGCTTAAAAATAATACTAATCTTTAATAAGTTAGTCTTTAATAAGTTAAATTATAATCTAGAATTATAAAGAGTTAAATTATAATATAAGTATGACTTAGAATTATAACGAGCTTAGAATGCGATAAATGCAGAGCCCTTATAGGGCTTTTATTATATAATGATTTTGCCTTTTAATATCTAGCTTTTCTAATAACGCATTTTAAAGAGTTAAATAGGACAGTAAGGCTTACACCTTAATGCAGTAAAAACTCTAGTCATTCTGAGTTACTATTACCTTAGGCTTGAGTTTTAGGCCCTTATACTGTTATTCACTATTAGTTATATATTTTTTTTAACTATTTAACTTCTGGCCCCTCTCAGAGTGTGCGTTACTAAGGACTATAACCTTAATAATATACAAATATAATAATATAGAAATAAAAGTCTAAATAGCGGTTTTATTAGTAATTATTAATATATAAAAGGATTAAGAATAATAAAAAGATATAATAAAAGGACGTTATATTAATAAGTTTTTAATAATTAAAGAAAGAAGAATAAGAGTCTATTTATAATTAAGTTAGTTAATTAATTAAATCCTTTATTTTATAAAAGCTTAAGTAATATAAATATATAATTATATAAAAATATAATAATAAAGAACATAATAATATAAAAATAAAAGTTTAAATTACTATTAAAACCGTTATTCAGACTTTTATTTCTATATTATTATATTTCTATATTATATATTTATATTACTTAAGTTATTTTAAAATAAAAGATTTAATTAATTAATTAATATAATTATAAATATATTCTTATAGTTTCTCTTTTTCTCCATTTTTTATTAGATCTTTAAATTATTTTATTAAATAATAACATTATTTTAGTTTTTAATATATTATTTATTTAATTATATATTAATTAATATAATATTAACTTATAATTATATAGTTTATATATTATAATTCTTTAAATTATTAAAAAAAGGATTATTAATAATTATTATTTCTTTTTTAAAATTAATTCTTTTAATAAAGCTTATTTTATTTTAATTTATTAAATTATATTCTTATTAATAAAGGTTATAAAAATATGACTTTTTAAAAAATATAATAATTAAGAATTATTAATTAAATAAGCTTTTTATAATTAAAGTAAGTAAACAAGCTTTTTATATTTAATTTAATTTAATTTAATTTTTATTATATATTTTAAATTATATAAATAAAATGCTTTTTATAATTTAAGTAGTAAGTTTTAATCTTTTTTAATTCTTTTAACTCATATATATATAAAATACTTCTTATATATTAGTATATATATAAAATAATTCTTATATATTAGTATTAATAAGGGTTTATTAGGCTATTATATAATATATTATGTATATATTATATTATTTATTTAATTAAGAGGGGTTATTTTAAATTATAATATAATTAGAATTCTAATGAGCTTAGAATGTAATAAAGTGATGCAGAGCCCTTACGGGGCTTTTATTATATTACGATTTTGCTTTCTAATATCTAGCTTTTCTATCTAGCTTTCTAGCTACTTAATGCATTTTAAAGGGTTAATTATGATAATAAGGCTTATACTTTAATATAGTAAAAACTCTAGTCATTCTGAGTTACTATTGCCTTAGGCTTGGGTTTTAGGCCTTTATATTATTATTCATTATTGGTTGTTGTTTTTTTACTCTTTAGCCTCTGACCTCTCTCTGAGTGTGCGCTACTAAGGACTATAACCTCAAAAAAAACTACTTTAAGCCTTATTACCTCCTTCTAAATATAAACTAAAAGAAAGAAAATAATAAGTAATTAATACTTTAACCTTATTACTAATTATAGACTATTAAAGTTAAAATAATTACTTAATTCTATATATATATAATAATTAATAATTAATAATTAATAATTAATAATTAATAATTAATAATTAATAATTAATAATTAATAATTAATAATTAATAAAACCTTTATTTATTAATATAGCTTAAAAAAGAGCAAAGTGAAAGCACTTGGCTTTAAAAGTACTAATAAAATAAAACTCCTTACTTATAGTATTTAAAAAGTACTCTTAATTATAATAAACTCTTATAAAACTATATAATCTTTCACTTAGCTTTATATTAATATTAATAAGGATTTAAATACTTAAAAAAGCCTTATCTTACTATTTTAGATTACTTTTAAGAAATACTATATTTACCTTTCTTTTACTTAATAGTAATAGTTAGAAAAGCATATAAATCTAAAGGGATTTACTTTTAAAAAGTAATATAAAACCTATATAATAATTTACTAAATTAATAATCTTATTAAAACCGTACTTATTATAAAATAAAGATATAATAAATATAAAGAAAATTTAAATTATCTTTATAAAACTATAAAACTTTAAGGATATTTCTAACTTAGATAATATAGAAGTATTAGTTTCTAATTCAATTGATTATTTTAGATTAAAAGTTATTAAAATAGGTTTATTAAGAATAGGTTATTTTAAATTATTAAAGGCTTTTTAAGCCTTTATATTTATTTAAAGTCTATATCTTTCTTTATTAATTCTATTAAAGGTTTTATAATATTACTAAATTTATAAATAAACTTTTAATAATAATTAGTAAATCTTAAAAAGCTTTATACTTTTTTAATACTCTTATCTAATTTTAATTAATCTTTAATAGCTTTAATTTTCTTTTTATGTATTTAAATCTTATTTAATTAAATAGTTATATTGAAAAAAGTCTATTTTTTATATATAGAACTTACTTTTTTTAAATTGAATAAATAGTTTTATATTTTATAATTTCTATAGTACTTTATAATTATATTTTATATAGTCTTCTTTTATATTAAAAAAGATTAAAATATTATTTAAATAATATATAATAAAAATATTAAAGTATTCTTTTAAATTATTAATAATTATTTATTAAAATATTATTAATATATTTATAAGTTTAAAAAGTATTAATAAGTATTTAAAAAGTTTAAATTTAATTTTAAATACTATTTTTTATTTATTTTTAAGTTTAATATAAATTACATTATATATAACGTACTTGATAAGTGAGTGGGCCATGAATACTGTGCACTAAAAAGAGCTAAACTTTAAAAATTTAAAACTAGCTATTTAATTATTAAAAATAAAATAAAAATAATTTTAATTATTTAATTAAAAAGAAAACTATATAATAATTTTTTTAAATTTTTAAAAAAATTCCTTTATATAGAAATAGCTAGGTATACAGTGCGAATAAGCATTTTTAATATAGCTTATTAAGTAATTTTTAAAAAAAGCTAAGAAAATTAATATTGATTTTTTAATATATAATAGAGCTATTTCTATAATATTAGCTATTTTACTCTTAGTTTGAATTTTAGAGGATATTTTAAAGATATTTTCATTTAAGGTATAAATGCTAGAAAATTTCAAAGTGGCCCACTCGCTTATCAAGTACGTTACTGCATTTGTATATAGTTATATATTTATATTACTTAAGTTATCTTAAGACAAAGGACTTAATTAATTAGTTAACCTAGTTATAAATAGACTCTTATCCTTTCTCTTTTATAAAACTTTCCTTTACTAAATCCTTTAACCATTCTAGCAGGATTCTCTTAGTTTTTAATACAATTATCACTCCTTTAACTATATATTAATTAATATAATATTAGCCTATAATTATATAATCTATATATTATAGCTTTTTAAGTTATTAAAAAAAGTATTATTAATAATTATTATTTTTTTCTATTTCTCTTTTTAAGCTAATTCTTTTAATAAAACTTACTCTATTTTAATTTATTAAATTATATTCTTATTTAATAAGGCTTATAAGAATAAGTTCTTTTAAAAAATATAATAATTAAAGATTATTAATTAAATAAGCCTTTTATAATTAGATTAATTAAACTTAGCCTTTATTATATATTCTAAATTAAATATATAAAATACTTTTTTCGCTATTAAAACCACTGTTCGGACTTTTATTTCTGCGCTGCTGCGTTTCTATATCATGTGTTTGCATTGCTTGAGTTATCTTAAGACGAAGGACTCGATTGATTAGTCGACCTAGTTATAGATAGACTCTTATCCCTCCTCTCTTATAGAACCTTCCTCTGCCAAATCCTTCAACCTACTAAGCAGCAGGATTCCCTTAGTTTCTAACGTATCAGTCGTTTTACGCATTAATAATAGCTACATTTCTTATGACTTATATTATCCACCCCTCATTAATATTAGCTAGTAACTTAAAGAATGCTATTTCTTCTAAGGATATTTTAAATACTGGCTTTACTACTAGTCGCCTTAAGAAGTATTATTTATTTTTAATCTAATTCTTAAATTATTAGTTATTTTTAAAGAGATATAGTCTTAAGAATACTTTAGTCTTAAAGATTACTAAGGCGATTCACTTACTATTAGAAAATTACTAAGTTTTAATAGTTTTAATTTCTTTAAAACTATATTCTATTACTATAGCCTTTAGCTTATTAAGGGTTTTTATATTCTTATTAAGCTTAGTATTTAAGTTATATATAGAGAGAGTATAATAACTATTAAAACCTAAGTTATTAGGAGTATAAAGTATATTATATTAAATATTTATTATAGTATTTATTATAGTTAGTTTCTAATAAGCTAAATTGTGATTTAGAATTATAAAGAGGTAATTAAATTATAATATAAGTATGAGTTAGAACTGTGATAAAGTAACTTAGAATGTGACGAACCCTTATAGGGCTTTTATTATATAATGATTTTGCTTTTTAATATCTAGCTTTTCTATCTAGCTTTTCTATCTAGCTTTTCTATCTAGCTTTCTAGCTGCTTAATGCATCTCGAAGGGTTGATTAAGATAGTAAGGCTTGCACCCTAATGCAGTAGAAACTCTAGTCATTCTGAATTACTGTTGCCTTAGGCTTGGGTTTTAGGCCCTTATACTGTTATTTACTATTAGTTGTTTTTTTTTTTTACTATTTAACCTCTGGCCTCTCTCTAAGTGTGCGCTGCTAAGGACCATAACCTTAAATAATACTTATTATATATTATATTTTAATTTTAAAATACTTATAATTAAAATAAATTAATTTAATAATAAATTAAATATTAATTAAATAAACTTTAATAATATTAATAATTATTCTTCTTAAGAACTAGATTTAAATAATAATATAAAATCTTAAATTTTAATTAATAATAATATTAATAAAATATTAATAAAAGAAATAATAAAAACTTTCTTATTTTAAAGTATAAAATATAAATATTATAAAGCTTAATAAAATATAAATATTATAAAGCTTAATAAAATAAAATATATTATATTATTATTTTTATATAAAGCTAATTAATAAAATATAAAAAAGATCTTATAAAAAAAAATTAAATAGAAGTTAATAAAAAGTTAAAAAATATATTATTTATTTATTGTATTTATAAAAAACTATTTACTAAAGAATTAGAAATAAGTCTATTTAAATATAATAAATAGAATTATAAAATAGTATTAAAAAAAGAACTTTATTTAAATTATTTAAATTCTATAATTTTAATAATATATAATTATAAATATTAAAAGAATATTTTAAAGATATATTAAAAAAAAGATATATTAAAATATTAAAATCTTTTATAAAATACTTAATTATATTTATTTTAAAGAAAAATAGAAAAGTCTAATTAATTATAAATTATTAATAATTAAATAATATTATATTAAAAGACTAAATATTATTACTGTTTATTATTAAATTAAAAGACTATGTTTATAATAAGAAATAGTTTAAAATATTTAATTTAAAAAATATTTATAAATTAATTTATATAAAACTTAGAAATAAATAGAAAATTATATTTAGAATTAAACTTAAACTATTTAAATATTTAGTAATGCTTTTTAGATTTATAAATATATTAATAATACTATAATAAATAATTACTAATATCATAAAAAAATACTTTAATATTTTTATATATTATTTTAATAATATCTTAATCTTCTTAAAATTAGAAAAAGAATATATAATATATATACATATAATTCTATAAAAACTATAAAATATAAGATTATTTATAAAACTAATAAAAAGTAAATTCTATATATAAAAAGTAGACTTTTTTAAATATACTATTTAATTAAATAAGATTTAAATAGATAAAAAGAGAATTAAAGCTATTAAAGATTAGTTAAAACTAAATAAAAGTATTAAATAAGTATAAAGCTTTTTAAAATTTACTAATTATTATTAAAAGTTTATAAATTTAATAAAATTATAAAACCCTTAATAGAACTTATAAAGAAAAGTATAGACTTTAAATAGAATATAAAGGCTTAGAAAGCTTTTAATAATTTAAAATAAGCTATTCTTAATAAACCTATTTTAATAATATTTAATTTAGAATAATTAATTAAATTAAAAATAAATACTTTTAACTTTATTCTAAGAGTTTAAATTAGATAATAAGATAATAAGAAGAACCTATACTTAATTATATTTTATTTATATATATTAAAAAGAATTAAACTTAATTATTCTATTTATGATAAAGAATTTATAATAATATTTAATTCTTTTAAAGAATTCTAATATTACTTTTTAAAAAGTAAATATTAAATTACTATTTATATAAATTATAAAAATATCTTATACTTTATAATTATATAAAAGCTTAATAAAAAATAATTTTATTATATAAAATACTTATTAGAATTTAATTATATTATTATTTATAAAAAAGGCTTAGAAAATAAATAAGCTAATATAATAAGTTAATAACTTAACTTTAAAATAGATATACTTAAGATTAAGAAATAAGTATTAGTTTATAGTTTTAAAAGATATTTTAAATAAAAATATATTATAATTATAAATAAGTAATAATTATTAAAAAACTTATTAAAATAATTATAAAAGCTTAAATAAAGCTTTAAATAATAGATATATAATAAATAGTTAGCTTTAAAAAAACTATTATAATAAGAAAGAAAAGTAGTTTTAATAGAATTATAAAAATTCTAAATAATTACTTATTTTTATTAAAGTAATTATTATAAAAATTCTTAGATTTTAATTAAGAAATTTAAATAGTATTTTTATAATAACTTTATAAATATATATATTAATTATATAATATAATTAAACTTATAGTCCTTAGTAGTACACACTTATAAAGGGGCTAGAGATTAAATAGTTAAAAAAAACAATAACTAATAGTAAATAATAGTATAAAGGCTTAAAACCTAAGCCTAAAGCAATAATAACTCAGAATAATTAAAGTTTTTATTATATTAATATATAAGCCTTACTATCCTAATTAACCCTTTGAAATACATTAAGTAACTAAAAAGCTAAATAGAAAAGCTAAGTAGAAAAGCTAAATAAAAAAGCTAGATAGAAAAGCTAAATATTAAAAAGCAAAATCATTATATAATAAAAGCTTTATAAGGGCTCTGCATTTATCGCATTCTAAGCCTATTATAATTCTAATTATATTATAATTCAATTACTACTTTATAATTCTTATTATATTATAATTTAACTACTTATAATATAACCAACTTATAATAACCCTCCTCTAACTAAATAAATAATATAATACATATATAATACATTATATAGTAACTTAATAGACCCTTATTAATATTAATATATAAGAATCGTTTTATATATATACTAATTAAAAGAATTAAAGAAAATTAAAGTTTACTTTTTAAATTATAAAGAGTATTTTATTTATTTAGTTTAAAATATATAATAAAGGCTAAGTTTAACTAGCCTAATTATAAAAGGCTTATTTAATTAATAATCTTTAATTATTATATCTTTTAAAAGAATCTATTCTTATAAGCTTTATTAAATAAGAATATAATCTAATAAATTAAAATAAAGTAAGTTTTATTAAAAGAATTAGCTTAAAAAGAGAAATAAAAAGAAATAATAACTATTAATAGTGCTTTCTTTAATAGCTTAAAGAGTTATAATATATAAGTTATATAGTTATAAGCTAATATTATACTAATTAATATATAATTAAAGGAGTAATAATTATATTAGAAACTAAAGGAACCTTATTATAATTACTTCTAATATTAATTATAATAGGTTAAAGAATTTAATAGAGGAAGGTTAGTTCTAAAGGAGGAGGGATAAGAGTCTATTTATAACTAGGTTAACTAATTAATTGAGTCCTTTGTCTTAAGATAACTTAAGCAATATAAATACATAATTATACAGAAATGTAACAGTATAAAAACAAAAGTCCGAACAGTGGTTTTAAATAGTATTATATAATATAATATAAATAATATTTATTAAACTTCTTAAAATAATATATAAAAGAATATTAGAAAATAAGTAATTATTAAAACTATAAATCTAATAAAATATAAAAGAAATAGAATAATAAAGGTACTTTATCTAATTTTAAAATTATAATTTAAATTATAAATATTATAAGTCCTTTTAAAATTATAAGAATAATTAATATAAGATATTTATAAATATCCTTTATATAAATACTAAAGGATTAATAAGACTTTTAAATAAATTAAAATAATATATATATTTCTTAATATAAAGAGAATAGTTATAAAAGTTATTAAATCTTATAAATTATATAATAAAATATAAATATAATATTATAAACTATATAAAAAGTTATAATCTTTACTAATTATTAAGTAATTATAAGACTTTATTATAACGTACTTAATAAGCGAGTGCTGCAGATAAGCGAGCGCTGCAGATAAGCGAGCGCTGCACCTATACTATATACTTAAAACTCTGAATCTTAAATTTTCTAAAATAGGCTATATAGCTTTAAGATTTTTAAGATATTAATTTTAAATAATTAAATAAAAAGTTAATAAGCTAGTATTTTTTTTTTAGACTCTTTAAAAAATTATTAAACTAATTATAAATAAAAATAATATAATAGATAGTATGAATTTTATACTATTAGTGCTATTAATTTATATAATCTAAAAGAATTCTTAAAAATAATATATTTTATAAATAAGCTAAGTTAAAAATCTTATCTATTTTAGGCTTAGTTTAGATTTTTAAGAATTTTCTTAAAATTGTATCTTAAGGTGAAAATCTTACTGCAGCGCTCGCTTGTCTGCGGCGCTCGCTTATTAAGTACGTTAATAGATTTTATTATAAAATTCTTCTTATTAAAAGACTTTATAAATAGTACTTTTTATAATAGTATTCTTATTATTATAAATAGATTTATAAAATTTTCTTATTTTATATTATATTAAGAGTTAATATATATTAAATAGTTTATTTATCTATTCTTATAAAATATTATTAATATATATAGCTTATTAATAGAAACCCTAAGTAATAAAAGACTATTATTTATATTTAAGTTTTAATAAGCTTTAATAACCTAATTAAAATTAAATTATTAATTTATAAAAATATTCTAATCTTAAGTTAATAAATAAATAGAATAAATAAATTAAATATTTAAATAATATTTATAATACTATATTAATTATAAATAAAATAATTAAATAGAAAAGTTACTTTTAGTATATTTAAGCTATAATACTATAATTAATAAAAGTACTAAGCTTATATTATATTATATTAATTTTAAATTTATATTAATTATATATTAATAATAATATAATAGAATTATTAATTTAAAAGTAAATCTAATATTATATTAATTAAAAAGTCTTTATAAAGATATAAAAATAGAATTTAAATTTATATAAATATAAATAAAAAAATACTATAATTAGAAAAGGCTAAAAAGACTATTCTTTTTAAAAGGGGATATAGTCTTATTTATAACAAAAACCCTATTTATAGATAGATTTAATAAAAAACTTAATTATAAATTTATTAGACTTTATAAAGTTTTAAAGAAAATCTTAGAAAATAATTATAAATTAGACTTAAAAATATAATATTACTTAGTTTTTTATATCTTACTATTAGAATTAATAGAAAATACTATTCTAATTAATAATAAATAAAGTTATAAATTAGTAATAAAAGACTTAGAAGAATACTATATTTAAGAAATTTATAATATAAAGAAAATTAAGTGTAAAATAATATATCTTATAAAGTAAAAAGACTATTTTAAAAGTAAAATATATAATATTTACTAAAGATATTTTATATAAAATGCTAAAAGAAGAAATAAAGCTAAAAATAGTAATAATAAATAGATTTAATAATATCTTTAAATAAAATACTCTTAGTAAAAGAATAGTACTTAAAAGAAAAGGGAGAAATAACTTAATATTATACTTTTTACTTAGCTTCCTCTCTCTTTACTTACTTAAGCTCTTCTATATTATTAATACTATATAATATAGTATATATTATCTTTTTAAATTATAGCTTCTTTTATTTTTAAAGATATTTAATCTGTATATCTATTTAATAATAAGTATCTTTAGCTATTTCTAACTTAGACTTAAAGTAAGTATAGTAAGTAATAACTTTATATAGTTATTAAAGAGAGAGATTATAAGTATTGATGCGATTGTGGCGGGACAGGGGTTAGATAGGGTTGTGGGGACTAGAGACTCAACTCTCTAGGTCTTAGGATTTTTCTAGGGATTTTTAAAAGAATAAGGACGATCACGAACGTCAGCTTCAACAGCTAGGGAGGCAGGGAAGCCTCTCAGCTGCGGGATTCGACGGCACTGTTATTTTCTAGACTGTATGACTATCAATTTCATTGCGGATTTCCTGCTTTCTATCAGACCTCTTTTAATCCGGCCGAATAAGCCCTTTTCCTGCGGGTCGACCGACCGCGTCCGCGGTCTTCCACCCAAGCCGGATCTGCCGCTGCAACCTTCATCTTTTCGAGCCTTGCTACAATCCGCAGCGGCGATCCAACCCGATAGAGTGTCTAATTAGACACTTTCCTAGCTATCTTGAAGAGACCAGCCCGTCATCTTCACCCGCGGTAGTGCTAGAAGCAGCCGCTGCCGACCTCTGCTGGAGGCGGCGAGACGGCGTCAGTCGCGATTAGCCCCAGTGGCCCCGGAAAGATAGCTAGCCATTTGGGTGTGGTTTCTTCTTCGTCCGCTAAGGTCGTTTCAGTATTATAAAAAGGCTTATTTAAATAGATATATGTAAAATACTAAGATAAATTATCTTTAAATAAAGAATAGGTTACTTTAGTCTATTTATAAAAAGAATAAGAATTTTTTATAGTAATTTAATAAGAAAAAATAACCTTAAAAAAGGCATTATATTACTTAGTTTTTATAATAATAGACTTATATTTCTTAATAATATAGTTAGCTATTCTAAAAAAAGGATAAATAAAGGAAAAAGGACTTATAAAGAAAATAAATCTTAAGAGTAAGAACTAATAAAGAGGAGATATTATATTATAACCTATATTAACTAAGCTATAACTTAGTTATATATACTAATAGTACTTTCACTTTTCACTCTAATTATATATAGATTATTTAGAATAGTAAATAATTTAAATAATTTAGAATTATTAGGATTATTAAATAATTCTAATAATCTAACTTATATTATAATTATATAAATACTTAAAAAGTATATATCTAATATAAGTAGCTCCTTAGCTATTAATATAACTTAATGACTTTAATCTACTCTAATTATTATATATTATTATATATTAACTATTACTTAATATAATACTATAATTACTATTTAATAAGTATAACCTAATTACTTTACTAATATAAACTTTAGTCTATTCTTTAAGAACCTATCTTAAAGCTATTCTATACTCTGTATAGCCTAGCTTATAAATATAACTATTATAATACTATTCTAATTAATAATAAATAAAGTTATAAACTAATAATAAAAGACTTAAAAGAATATTATATAAAAGAAATCTATAATATAAAGAAAATTAATAGAAAGATAATATACTTTATAAAATAGAAAGACTATTCTAAAAGTAAAAACTTATAATAATTATTAAAAAACCTTAACTATATATAATATTTATTAAAAGCATACTATATATAAAACTAAAAGTAAGAAACGAAGGATTTAAAGATAAAGCTATAGAATTAAAATTAAAACTACTAAGACTTAAAGAGTTAAAATTAAAATTATCTTTAATAATAGAATATAACTCTTACTATACTTCTTACTTATAATAACTTAACTCCTTTATTAATTTATCTTTTTCTTTAAGACTTTAAATACTTTTATAATACTCTAATTTATAATGCTTTTTTATATACTTCTTTATTATATAAATATATAATAACACTATTAAAACCACTATTCGGACTTTTATTTTTACACTACTGCATTCCTCATTACCGCATTTCTATATAGTTATGTATTTATATTGCTTAAGTTATTATAAAACGAAGGACTCAATTGATTAGTTAACCTAGTTATAAATAGACTCTTATCCCTCCTCTTTTAGAACTTATTAGTAAAACCTCCCTTTACTACATCCTTCTATTATTTATAAGACCCCGGCTTTACTTATATTCCTAATTAACTAAGCATACTAGTAGCTTTATAGTTAATTTAGTCCTTTTATATATTAATAATAGCTATATTACTTATAACTTATATTATTTACTTTTTATTAATATTAGCTAGTAATTTTAAAAATACTATTTCTTTTAAAAATATTTTAATTATTAGCTTTACTATTAGTTATCTTAAGAAATATTATTAATTTTTAATTTAGTTTTTAAATTATTAATTACTTTTAAAAAAGCATAATCTTAAGAATACTTTAGTTTTAAAGATTACTAAAGTAACTTACTTATTATTAGAGAGTTATTAAGTCTTAATAATTCTAATTTCTTTAAAACTATAATCTATTACTATAGTTTTTAACTTATTAAGGGTTTTTATATCCTTACTAAGCTTAGTATCTAAGTTATATATAGAAAGAGTATAGTAATTATTAAAACCTAAGTTACTAAGAGTATAGAGTGTATTATCGCTATTGAAACCACTGTTCGGACTTTTGTTTCTGCGCTGCTGCATATCTGTACAGTCATGTGTTTGCATTGCTTGAGTTGTCTTAAGACGAAGGACTCAATTGATTAGTCGACCTAGTTACAGATAGACTCTTATCCCTCCTCCCTTAGAACGACTACCAAGAACCAACCTTCCTCCGCCAAATCCTTCAACCTATCGCAGTCAATGTCAGAGGCGACCGCAGCAGGATTCCCTTAGTTTCTAATGCATTAGTCATTTTACGCATTAATAATAGCTATATTTCTTATAACTTACATTATTCACCCTTTATTAATATTAGCTAATAACTTAAAGAATGCTATTTCTTCTAGGGATATTTTAAATACTGGCTTTATTACTAATTACTTTAAGAAGTATCATTCGTTTTTAATCTAGTTCTTAAATCATTAGTTACTTCTAAAGAAGCGCAGTCTTAAGAATACTTCAGTCTTAAAGATTACTAAGGTAACTCACTTACTATTAGAAAGTCACTAAGTCTTAATAGTTCTAGTTTCTTTAAGACTATATTCTATTACTATAGCCTTTAGCTTATTAAAGGTTTTTATATCTTTATTAAGCTTAGTATTTAAATTATATATAGAAAGAGTATAATAGCTATTAAAATCTAAGTTATTAGAAGTATAGAGTATATTATATTAGATGTTTATTATAGTATTTATTATAATTAGTCTTTAATAAGCTAAATTACGATCTAGAATTATAAAGAGGTAACTGAATTATAACTTAGAATTGCAATAAGGTAACTTAGAATATAACGAACCCTCATAGGGCTTTTATTATATAACGATTTTGCCTTCTGATATCTAGCTTTTCTATCTAGCTTTTCTATCTAGCTTTTCTATCTAGCTTTCTAGCTGCTTAACGCATTTCGAAGGGTTGATTAGAATAGCAAGGCTTATACCTTAATACAGTAGAAACTCTAGTCATTCTGAGTTGCTGTTGCCTTAGGCTTGGGTTTTGGGCCCTCATACTGTTATTCACTATTGGTTGTTTTTTTTTTTTTTTTTTACTGTTTAACCTCTGGCCCCTCTCTGAGTGTGCGCTGCTAAAGGACTATAACCTTAATTAATAGAGTGTATTATATTAGATATTTATTATAGTATTTATTATAGATTAGTTAGATTATAAAGAGTTAGTCTTTAATGAATTGAATTATAATATAATTAGAATTGTAAAGAGTTAAATTATAACTTAGAATTATAACGAGCTTAGAATATAATAAAAGCCCTTATAGGGCTTTTATTATATAACGATTTTGCCTTTTAATATCTAGCTTTTCTATTTAGCTTTTCTATCTAGCTTTTCTATTCAGCTTTTCTATTTAGCTTTTCTATCTATCTTTTCTAATAATGCATCTCAAAGGGTTAAATAGGATAGTAAGGCTTATACCTTAATATAGTAAAAACTCTAGTCATTCTGAGTTACTATTGCCTTAAGCTTGGGTTTTAGGCCCTTATACTATTATTCACTATTAGTTATATTTTTTTTTAACTGTTTAACCTCTGGCCCCTCTCTAAGTATGCACTACTAAGGACTATAACCTTAATAAATATATAATAAATAACTAATAATAGTAATAAGATAGGCTTATATCTTTATTATTTCTTATTATAACTTTATTAAATCCTTATTAATACTCTCTTCTTTAGCTTTTAACTTTTTCTCTTAAAAAATAAGTATTTTTATTATAAAAATAATTAGTATTATAAAATAAAAGATTAATTAAAAAAGATTATAAATATAAAAAAGCTACTTAAATACTATTATAAGAATGCTTTTAATTAATATACTTACTATATCTAAATATACTTAATACTATTAAATAAGTATAAGAATA
The DNA here is from genome assembly GCA_029931735.1 of Dactylonectria alcacerensis. Taxonomy (NCBI): domain Eukaryota; kingdom Fungi; phylum Ascomycota; class Sordariomycetes; order Hypocreales; family Nectriaceae; genus Dactylonectria; species Dactylonectria alcacerensis. The sequence goes on along the minus strand of JAPMUZ010000014.1, from coordinate 875,051 downwards.
CTTAAAATAAGAAGAATAAAGTATAGTAATAAGTTTATTTAATAAATAAATACTTTTAAATAAAAGGTAATATTCTTCTTCTTTTTTTAAAATAGACTTAAAAATATAATTACTTATTATCTTAATATATTAATAAAAAATACTTATAAGTCTAAATTAATTACTAATAAACAAAATTTAAAAATAGTCTTAAGAATAAGCCTTAAAAGTAAGACTAATAAAGAGGAAATATTATATTATAATTTATACTTAATTTAAAGAGTTTAAAAGTAGTTAAGACTAATAGTAATATAATACTTATAAATTTTATTTAATAACCTAAGGATTATAACTCTTAGAATTATTATAATTTATAAATTATATAATTTATAAAACTTATAATTTATTTAATATATAAATACTTAAGAAGTATATATTTAAAATAAGTAGCTCTTTAGTTATTAATATAACTTAGTTACTTTAATTTACTTTAATTACTATATATTATTATATATTAACTATTACTTGATATAATACTATAATTACTATTTAATAAGTATAATCTAATTACTTTATTAATATAAGCCTTAGTTTATTCTTTAAGAATCTATTCTTAAGCTATTTTATACTTTATATAAGCTAGCTTATAGATATAACTATTATAATAGCTCTTAAGATAAAGCTATTATAATTATATTCTAATAATCTTTTAATAAAGTATTTTAAAGTAAGAAGAATTATTAAATTCTTTTAATACAAGTTTTATTAGTATTATTTTAAATAAAAGGTTAAAAAATATATTTAAAGTTATAATATATACTAAAGACTAATATAATTATATAAAAGTACTAATTATATAATTAGCTTAAATTACTATTAATTTCTTAATAACTTATAAAAGAACTTTTTAAAGATTTTATTATAAGGCTATTCTTAGTTATATAAAAAGAGTAAGAAGTAAATATAATACTAATAATTATTAATTAATTTACTAAATATATTTAACTATTTTTAGTCTTTATTATTATAAATATAATAAAATTAACTTATTTATTTTATATAAAAGTTAAGTATAAGTATAAAATACTAAAAGGAATTATTTTTAATAAAAGCCTTATATATATAAATAAGTTTTAATTAAAAGTCTATTTTTATAATAAAGTAAAATAAAGGCTTTTAATAGTATTTTTTTTAAAGTTATAGTCCTTAGTAATGCATACTTAGAAAGAGGCCAGAGGTTAAACAGTTAAAAAAAAATATATAATTAATAGTGAATAATAGTATAAGGGCCTAAAACTTAAGCCTAAAGTAATAGTAACTTAGAATAACTAGAGTTTTTACTATATTAAAATATAAGCCTTACTATCCTATTTAACCCTTTAAAATACATTATTAAAAAAGCTAATATATATAATAAGTATATTAGTTAAATAAGTATACTAATTACTTACATTTTATACCTTAAATTACAATTTTTAAAAAATTCTTAAAAATCTAAACTATATTTAAAATATCTAAAACTTAATATATAATATATATAATAAGCTTATATAATAAATAAGCTTACATAATAAATAAGCTTACATAATAAATAAGCTTATATAATAAAAATCCCTTTACTTATATCTTCTCTATTTAATTAATTAATTCTTAACTATAAAATATATCTAACCCTAATATTAAGAGTAGAATCTTTCTTATGCTTTAAGCCTTTTAAAATAACCTGAAATTAAAGCTTTAATACATTATAGAGATCTATAAAGTTAGCTATATATTACTATAGTACTAGCAGAAGGGCATTTAATCCAGACGCGATTAGATCCCTAAATCGCATAAGCTATTCGATCTAGAAGAGTAGATCATTATTCAGTTTATTCTTAACCTAGATTTATAAGGATTCTCCTTATAACTATATAGTATTAAAAAAATAACTAATTAACTACTTACTAATTATAATATATTACTTATTAATAAGTATTAAGCTTTTAACTTTATTAAGTAATATTAAAAACTTAAGATATATTTTTTTTTATAAATATAATTATTAAAGAATTAAATATAAAGATTTAATTATTATTTATAATTACTTTAAGCTTATAAAGAATATAATTATAAAATATAATATTAATTTAATTAATATTTATAATTTTAATAAGATTAGTTTTATAATAAGTATAATTATAAATAGAATAATTATTATAAATATAAATAAATATAAAGATTTAAAATTAGTTTAATTTAGAAATTAAAAATAGATTATAATTATTTAAATAATTAATATAAAAAGCTAAATAATCTAATTATTTATTATAATTATAAGCTAATATTATTTTATTAATTAATATTAAAAAAGTAATCTTTTAAGTAATTAAGTTATTATAATAATTTTAAATAATTAAATTAATAATAAAATAAGTTTTTAATAATTTAAGTATTTTAATTAATATATAAAGAATTAATTATTTAATTATTATTATCTTTTAATCTTTAATAAATATAAAAGTTATTACTTTATTAATTTTAAAAAATATTATAAATAAAATAATATTATAAATAGAATAATATTATAAATAGAATAATATTATAAATAGAATAATATTATAAATAGAATAATATTATAAATAGAATAATAATATTATATTTTATATATTATTTTATTTATTTTATTTATTTTATTTATTTTATTTATTTTATTTATTTTATTTATTTTATTTATTTTATTTATTTTATTTATTTTATTTATTTTATTTATTTTATTTATTTTATTTATTTTATTTATTTTATTTATTTTATTTATTTTATTTATTTTATTTATTTTATTTATTTTATTTATTTTATTTATTTTATTTATTTTATTTATTTTATTTATTTTATTTATTTTATTTATTTTATTTATTTTATTTATTTTATTTATTTTATTTATTTTATTTATTTTATTTATTTTATTTATTTTATTTATTTTATTTATTTTATTTATTTTATTTATTTTATTTATTTTATTTATTTTATTTATTTTATTTATTTTATTTATTTTATTTATTTTAATCTTTTTATATTAAATATTTTAAACTATTTAAAAAAGCCTATAATTAAAAAATTAAATAATTAATTAAATACTTTATAACTTATATTTTAAAGACTAAGTTCTTCTTAGTTTTTTATATTACTTATTAAACTATTATAATAGTAAGTAATATTAAAAGAGGTTTTTAAAGAATTAGACTTACTCTTTTAAACTTAGAAAATATTATATTAAAGCTTAATATATAATTATAAACTCTAATACTAATTATAAAAAAGGTCAGCCTCTTTAACCCTTAGGTCTTAAAGACTTTAAAGATAGTACTTAAGGCTAATTTATAATTTAAATACTTTAAAAGATAAATAAGAAAGCATTAAAATAGCTCTTTAGTATCTATCTTTAAAGTACTTAAGTCATTTTTTAAAAGAATAAAAGTAATAATGCATTAAATAGTATTATTAAAGTCTAAGAACTAGATCCTTTAATAAGTAAATAAGACTTAGTAAGTAGTATAAAGTAAAAAGAACCTACTTATATTAAGAAAGGAAGATAATTATAAATAAGAGAAAGAGTAAGATAGATTAGAGAGATATTAATATATAAATAGTAGTTAAATTATTAAGAAGTAATAATTAAAAGAGGTTAGTAATACTAAGAGAAAGGCGCTATAAAACTTATAAAAAGGCTAATTATAATATAAGAATCTATTAGGCTATAATTAAGACCTTTAGAAAAAAGAATAGTGATTTATTTTAATTAATAAAATAGGTTATTATATTTTTATTATAATTTTTATTTTATAAGTTAGTATTTTTATTATATAAGCTTGTTTATTATATAAGCTTATTATATATATTAAGCTAATTATATAATAATTTATATAAAAACTTTTTATAAAATTTTACTTATTTTTTTTAATAAAGTTATTAAGAAAAAACCTATTTATACTATATACCTTCTTAATTTTATATATAATAAGCTAATTAAAAATTTAAGAAAACTACTAACGTACTTAATAAGCGAGCGCCGCAGATAAGCGAGCGCTACAGTAAGATTTTCACCTTAAATTATGATTTTAAAAAAAATCTTAAAAATCTAAACTAAGCTTAAAATAGTTAAGATTTTTAACCTAACTTATTTATAAAATATCTTATTTTTAAGAATTTTTTTAAATTATATATATCTATAGCGCTAGTAGTATAAGATTCATACTATCTATTTTACTATTTCTATTTATAATTAGTTTAATAATTTTTTAAAAAGTCTAAAAAAAATATTAATTTATTAACTTTTTAATTAGATATTTAAAATTAAATCCTTAAAAATCTTAAAGCTATATAGCCTATTTTAAGAAATTTAAAGTTTAGAGTTTTAAGTATATAGTATAGGTGCGGCGCTCGCTTGGTTGTGGCGCTCGCTTATTAAGTACGTTATACTATTTTCTTTTTTTTTAAATATTTAAAAATGATTTTTTTATATTTTTAATAATTATATAGCCTATTTTAAAAATCTGATATTATTGCTTTTAGCTGTATAGTATGAGTGTCTGGCAAGCTTGTTTAGCTAGCATGCTTATTATATATATTAAATAAAAAAGCTAAATAGAAAAGCTAAATATTAGAAAGTAAAATCATTATATAATAAAAGCTTTATAAAAGCTCTATATTTATTATATTCTAAGCTTATTATAATTCTAAATTATAATTTAACTTTTTATAATTCTAAATTATAATTTAATTCTTTATGTAACGGTCGTGTTCTTAGGCTAGGCTATACGGGGTATAGGGTAGCGCGGAAAGGGTTCCTAAGGGATAGACCAGTGTCTATATTAGTAGAACGGTTAGGTCATACTTATTAAGCAGTAGTCATAGTATTACGTTAGGTAATAGTCAATATATAATAATATGTAGTAGTCAGAGTAGATTAAGGTAACTAAGTTATATTAATAACTGAGGAGCTAGTATTCTAGTAATAGCTAGGTCCTTAGGTTTATATACTATATAGTATAAGGTTTAATTACCTTAGTTATAAGGGTAATTATAGTGATTATAGAAGTAATTATAGTAATTATAAGAGTGATTATAGTAATCATTCTATATTCTATAGTAATTACTTTATAATTAGTAAGAAATTTATAAGGGCTATATAACATTAGGTATTTATAATACATAGGTTATAATACGATATCTTCCCTTTATTAGTCCTTATCCCTAAGGCCTATAAGTTAGCTATCCTAAGTTTCTTCTTAGTTTATCTAACCTTCTCTTATAATTATTTTTCTATAATACTAACAGTATATTAAAAGTAAAATCACAATTTACTATATGTTATTATTATCTTTACAAACTTATTAAAGAAATAGGCTCTAAGGTTATTAAGTATTCAAATTACACTTAGTAAAAGCTAAAGTATAAAATGCTTAAAGGCATTTCCCGCTATTCTAAGTGCATTTATTATAGACATTCTTATAATAGCTTAGGGGAGTCGATCTCTATATATAAGTATCTGTTCTTACTTGGCTAATCTTTTTGCTTATGCTGACCGGGCAGCTTCCTATCTAATAGCTAAAAAGCGTTATTTAGAGTCTGAGGAGGAATAAGCAGAAGAGGAGTTAATAGAATTATAATAGCAAATGAATGAGCGCTTATCTCATTTGATATGGCTTTGTTATTAATGAAAACAGCTTTAAGAGAGAGGCATAGAGATAGTATATTAGGGTCTTCATTCTCTGGATAAGCTAGATAAGGCAGAGCGCTAAGAGGCAGATGCGGTCATTAAGGTCCAGGCCTACGGTAGGGTGGATGTAATTAATTAGTCTACTATATTCGATTTTAATACTACTTCTTTATCTTCTAGCATTATATATAGAATGTCTTTAGTAAATACTATATATAAATAAGGTTTTCTAGTAGTTATTATAATATTTCGCTTTTAGAATAGTCTTTTTACTTTATAAAATATATTATTTTTCTATTAATTTTCTTTATATTATAGATTTCTTTAATATAGTATTCTTCTAGATCTTCTATTACTAGTTTATAACTTTATTTGCTATTAATTAGAATAGTGTTTTCTATTAATTCTAGTAATAAGATATAAAAAACTAGGTAATGTTATATTTTTAAGTCTAGTCTGTAGTTATTTTCTGAGATTTTTTCTAAAACTTTATAAGGTCTAATAAATTTATAGTCAAGTTTTTTACTAAGTCTATCTATTAATAGGTTTTTTGTTATTAGTAGGACTATATCTCCCTTTAAAAAGAATAGTCTTTTTAGCCTTTTTTAATTATAGTATTTTTTTATTCATCCTTATATAAATTCGAGTTCGGTTTTTATTTCTTTATAGAGATTTTTTAGTTAGTCTAATATTAGGATTACTTTTAGGTTAATAATTCTATTATATTACTATTAGTATATATCTAATATAAATCTGAAATTAGTATAGTATAGTATAAGCTTAGTGCTTTTATTTATTATAGTATTATAGCTTAGTTATACTATAAGTAACTTTTCTACTTAATTATTTTATTTATAGTTAATATAATATTATAAGTATTACTTAAGTGCTTGATTTATACGTTCTATTTATTTATTAACCTATGATTAGAATGCTATTATAAGTTAGTAGTTTAATCCTAGTTAGGCTATTAAGGCTTACTAAAACTTAGATATAAACAGAGGTCCTCTATTGCTTAGGATCTCTATTAGTAAGCTATATATACTGATAATATTCTATAAGAATAAGTAAGTGAACTATTTAGTATTTATTAACTCTTAGTATAGTATAAAATAGGAAAATTTCATAAATCTATTTATAATAATAAGAATATTATTATAGAAAGTACTACTTATAGGATCTTCTAATAGGGGTAGTTTTATAATAAAATCTATTATAATAGAGTCTTATAGTCACTTAGTGATTAGTAAGGGTTGTAGTTCTTTATATAGTTTATAGTATTATGCTTTAGTTTTATTATATAGCTTTATAGGATTTAATAACTTCTATAACTATTTTCTTTATATTAGGAAATATATATATTATTTTAATTCATTTAAGAGTCTTATTAATCCCTTAATATCTATATAAAGAATGATTATAAATATCCTATACTAATTATTCTTATAATTCTAAGAGGACTTATAACTTTTATAGTCTGAGTTATAATTCAAGGATTGAGTAGGGTGCTTTTATTACTCTATCTATTTTATATATCTAATTATACTCTTTTATTCATTTATAGAGTGTTTCTTAAGATACTATTACTATAATTTAGGCTATTTTATTAAGTTCATTAGCCTATTTAAGTTTTTTCTATATCTTATTAGGTTTATAGTCTTAGTAATTATATATTTCCTAATATTCTCTTATATATTATTAGATAAGATCTTATAAGCATTATTTATATTATCTTATATAAGTAATATATACTTTTATAAAGTTACTATAGAAATACTAATAGAGTTTCTTAGTTAAGGTCTAGGGGTTTTTATAGTAGTCACTTTAATAAAAGTAAGCGATTACTTAAGGTCCTTAGGATCCAGTTAAGGCTACTTTTCCTTCTTACTATAATAATTTCTTTAGAACTGGGTATTCATTATGTATTCATTATTTAAAGCTCTATTCTAGCTTCTGTAATCATTCTAGTAAGTCATTAAGTAATTATAACTCACTTATAACTATAATGTATTTTTATTTAAAATATCCTTTAGAAGTATAGGCTAATATTTATTTATTAGCTTTTAGTATATCGACTTTAAAGTCAGGTTATTAACTTATTACATCAGCTTTTCCATTTTCTGAGCCTTTCTTATAGATAATAATATAGTTAAATTCCAATAGGTATTCCATATAGTGAAGTTATCTTCTACTAAGCTCTTAGATAATGGCGAAGTATAAGATATTCTTATAATTAGTATAAATAGTAACCTAATATTCACTCCTTAAGAAGTAGTATTAGAATTCTTTAAAAGAGTTAACTATTACTAAGAATTCTTTATTATAAATAGGGTAATTAAATTCAGCTCCCTTTAGTATATATAAGTAGAATGCAATTAAGTATAGGTTTCCTTTATCATCCTATTATCTAATCTAGGCTCTTAGAGTAAAGTTAGAAGCATTAGTTTCTAATTCGATCAGTTATCTTAGGTTAAAAGTTACTAAAACGGGTTTACTGAGAATAGCTCATTTTAGGTCATTAAAGGCTTTTTAGGCCTTTACATTCTATTTAAAGTTTATATCTTTCTTTATGAGTTCTATTAAGGGTTTTACGATTTTACTAAATCTATAAATAAACCTTCTATAGTAATTAGCAAACCCTAAGAAGCTCTATACTTCTTTAACACTTTTATCTAGTTTTAGCCAATCTTTAATAGCTTTGATTTTCTTTTTGTCCATTCAGATCTTATTTAGTCAGATAGTATATCTAAAGAAGTCTACTTCTTATATATAGAACTTGCTTTTTATTAATTCTATAAGTAGTTTCACATCTTATAGTTTCTATAGGATTATATATATATATTTTATATATTCTTTTTCTATCTTTAAGAAAATTAAGATATTATTAAGGTAGTATATAATGAAGATATTAAGGTATTCTTTTAGAATATTAGTAATTATTCATTAGAATATTACTAGTATATTTATAAGTCTAAAGGGCATTACTAAGTATTTAAATAGTTTAAATTTAATTCTAAATGCAGTCTTCTATTCATCTCTAGGCTTTATATAGACTAAGCTATAAGCATTCTTTAGGTTAAGTACTATAAACTATTTCTTACTATAAAGGCAATCTTTTAATTCAGTAATTAAGAGTAATAGTATTTAGTCCTTTAGTATAATATCATTTAGCTATTAGTAGTCTATAACTAATTAGAGTTTTCTATTTTTTTTAAAATAAATATAACTAGGTATTCTATAAAGGATTTTAATATCTTAATATATCCTTTTTTTAATATATCTTTAAAGTATTCTTTTAGTATTTATAGTTATATATTATTAAGATTATAGAGTTTAAAGAACTTAAGTAAAGTTCTATCTTTTAATACTATTTTATAATCCTATTTACTATATTTAAGTAAACCTATTTTTAATTCTTTAGTAAATAGTTTTTTATAAATATAGTAAGCAGATAGTATATTCTTTAATCTTTTATTTACTTTCTATTATTTCTTTATTTCTATAAGGTCTTTATTAAGCTTTATTAATTAGCTTTATATAAAGGCAATAGTATAGTATATTTTACTATTTTGGGCTTTATAGTATTTATATTTTATACCTTAAGGTAGGAAAGTTTCTATTATTTCTTTTACTAATACTTTACTAATACTATTATTAGTTAAAGTTTAAGATCTTATATTATTATCTAAATCTGATTCTTAAGAAGAGTAATTGTCAATATTATTAAAGTTTACTTAGCCAGTCTTCTAGTTTATTATTAAGTTAATTCATTTTAACTATAGATACTCTAAGACTAAAGTATAGTTTATAATAAGTATTATATTAAATGAGATTCCTTTGTTTTATCCTTTTATAAAAACCTTAAGATAATTAAGCTCTTTAATTATTCTTCTATTATTATAACTAAAAGAAGATCCTTTAAGATTCTATACTTTATATAGATTCGCTTTATCCTTTTATAAGAGTTTTAATATATTTATTACTATAGGGTAGATATAGTTAAATTCTACGCTACTATTTACTAAGGCGGGTAGCTAGTTTCCCTTAATTCGTACCTATATTTCTAAGTACTAGTATATTATTTATACGCTTTTAGTTATATATAGAGCTCTTATTTTAAGGGGTTCTATTTCTTCTAGCTCTATGCCTATTTATTACTCTATTATAGATAGTATTAGAAGTTTTTTATACTCTCTATTATTCTATCTTATAAAGGTTAGAATATCTGTCTTTAGTTATGCTTATATTATATATTAACCTTATTATATATATATATTTAGTACTTAGGTTATTAGTAGTCTATAAGTTTTATATTAGGCCTTTAGTAATTAATTAAGTAATTTATATTATACTCTATTAATTAAGTAATACTAAGGTATTTATACTATTTCTATATATAATAGTTTTCTATATCTTCTTTTTTATAAAGAGTTATAATAAGTTATTTATTTACTTAGACTAAGAAGCAATCTTATTATAGCTTATCTTTAAAGTATATAATACATTCATAGTATATATATAATGCTTATAAGATTTCATTATGTTTTCAATATATCTAATATATACGAAGTTCATTTCCTTATAATTTTCATTCTTTTAGGTTTTATAGGTTCATTCTGCTCTATTAATATAAGGCTTGGATATAAATGTCTGCTTTTTCTATAGGATCTTATTACTCCTTAGTGAATTATTTAATTTAAATATCTTCTATTATATATACTAGTATGTCTTATTCTTCTAAGGTAATACTTTAGAATTCGTTATCTGATTTTAGGTATTCTTCTGCTAGTATAAGGATATCCTTATCCTTAATATTATACTTAGCCCTCCTGGCTTAGTGTATATTTTATCCTGCGCTAACCTATGGCCTGGGGGCAGGTCATTGCATAATATAGCTATGCATTACGCCACTGTTTATTATAGTAGGTCATTCTTCGTTAGTCTATTAATAGTCAGGCTATTAGTTAGGGATGTTAAATTCATTAAAATCCTCTATTTATACTAGTAGTTCTTTAAGTTATTAGACCATAGTGATAGTATGTGTTTTATCACTAGGTCAAGGTGTAATAGCTAGGTAGTCTAGAACTTGACCTATAGGAATCGGTTTCTATTTCTTAGTTACTGCTTCTTGGGTTCTTTCTTCCTATTCCCTTTTCTTTTCTGCTTTGCGTTTTATTTATAGCCGTTATTTGCATGCTTTTAGGTTATCTTTTTCTCTTTCTATTCTTTGACTCTATTTGCTGCGCTTTTTTTTGCAGTTGACTTCTTATGATTATTTAGTCTTAGGTCTGGTTTTACTAATCGGTCTCCCTTAGAAGGCATCTTTATATTTTAATTCTTCTATTTAGTCTAATGCTTTCTACGCTCTATAGAATTATCTATTATAGTTACTTTAGGTTATATTAATGGATTAAGTAGGAAGGTCATCTTCTTTCTTAACTGAATTAATACTATAAGTAGGCATAGTAATAGGCTTAAATGGTTTCTTTTCCTTCCTTAGTTTCTTATAGTTATATAAAAGGTATTCTAACTTATTATAATTATAGTAATTAAATGTTTTCTTTTCCTACTAGGGTTACTATTATATTACTCTAAGTTCTATAAGTCTTACTATAGTACTGTAAGAAGTGTTAGGAGTTTGTAGTTTCCCCTAGTTAGTATAATTCTTCCTTTTCTAACTACTATTATTATTACTACTAACATTTCGTTTTTCTATTCATCATTTAAATAGTCAGTTATTAATTATAATAGTGAGTTTAGTATACTAAGTGAAGTCTATAAGTAGATCTATATTTTTAATAAGTTTATCTTTAATATTATCCTTTAGGTTCTAATAAAACTTATTAATAAGGTTTTTATTTAATTAATTAAGTTTTATTATAATATATTAGAACTCTAAGAGGTATTTAGATACTACCTTTATCTATTTAAGTTTTCTAATAGTATTAAGCGCATTATATTTCTTATCCTATTCTCTATAGTTATTAATTAGTGATTATTTATATCTATTAAAACTATTAAATATTATAGTTATTTTAGGTTTTTACTAGCTTAGGGCTTAGGTTATAAAGTCTTTTAAGATTAACTTATAATTCTAAGCTGCCTTACCTTTAAGTCTTCTTATAGTATATTATACTTTAAGCAGGTTACTTATAAATAGTAATAAGTAGTATATATAGTAAGATTTAAGGCTAGTAAAGTATTCTTATAGCTTCTTAGGGTTTCTATTAAACTTTAATAACTATTCAGGCTTAATAGTTTCTCTAATATTATAAATACATACTATTATAGTAGGCTATTTATATCTTATAAGTTAAGCTACCTATTGTTCTTAGTTATTCTTAGTCTAAACCAGTTTAGTAATAAGTTTAATAATCTTTCGTTCTATAGCTATAATAATCGCATTTATAGCAGGATTGCTCAGTAAGGCCTAGAGCTATGCGTATAACTATTTAAAGCGCTCTTCGTTCTAGCGCTATTCTTCCTCTCATGTAGCATTAGTATGCGTTCCTAGAGCCGAGAGCTTAGCAAGTCCTATAAAGAGTCGTTCGTTTTCTGCGCAGAGCTCTCTAAGTTCTTCTTCGTACTTATCGTTAGATGCTTCTATACATTCATCGCCGTCTCTATCCTTAGAGAGCGCTAGGGCTTTTCTCTTAGATAAGGGCATACTACTAGAGAGTATAGCGAGTGCTATCATAGTTCGTTAGATATTACTTAGTGTATAAAGTAACTATTTGAATAAGAGCTATTAATATATAATAGTCATATTCTTAGGCTAGGCTATACGGAGTATAAGGTAGTACAGAAAGGGTTCTTAAAGGATAGACTAGTATTTATATTAGTAGAATGATTAGGTTATACTTACTAAGTAATAATCATAGTATTATATTAAGTAATAGTTAATATATAATAATACGTAATAATTAGAGTAAATTAAAGTAACTAAGTTATATTAATAGCTAAGGAGCTAGTATCTTAATAATAGCTAGGTCCTTAGGTTTATATACTATATAGTATAAGGTTCGATTACCTTAGTTATAAAGGTGATTATAGTAATCGTAGAAGTGATTATAGTAATCATAGGAGTGATCATAGTGATCATTCTATATTCTATAGTGATCACTTTATAATTAGTAAGAAATTTGTAAGGGCCATGTGACATTAGGCGTCTACGATGCACGGGTCATAACACTTTATAATTTTAAATAATAATTTAACTTATTAAAAACTAACTTTTTATAATTTAGCTAACTTATAATAAATACTATAATAAATATCTAATATAATATACTTTATACTTTTAATAACTTAAGTTTTAATAATTACTATACTATTTCTATATATAATTTAAATATTAAACTTAATAAGAATATAAAAACCTTTAATAAACTAAAGACTATAATAATAAATTATAGTCTTAAAGAAATTAAAACTATTAAAACTTAGTAACTCTTTAATAGTAAGTAAGTTATTTTTATAATCTTTAAGATTAAAGTATTCTTAAGACTAACGTATATAATAAGCGAATGTCCTAGACAAGCGAGTGTCTTACTCAGATTTTCACCTTAAATCGCGATTTTAAAATAATTCTTAAAAACTCAAACTAACTCTAAAATAGCTATAGTTTTAAATACAGCTTAATTATAATATATATTATCCTTATGAACTTTCTTAAGCTATATATACTTATAGTACTAGTAGTATAAGATTCGCACTATCTTTTTACTATTTTTATTTATAACTAGCTTAATAAACTAATTAGAAATATAAAGAAAATACTATTATATAAGCTTTTTTCTTAAAAGCTTAAAATTAATTCTTTAGAAATTTACTAATTAAATAGCCCGTTTTAAAAAATCTAAAATGTGCACTTTTAGCTATATAGTATAAGTAAGACACTCGCTTGTTTAAGACATTCACTTATTATATATATTATACTTCTTTAAAAATAATTAATAATTTAAAAACTAAATTAAAAATAAATAATACTTCTTATAATAACTAATAATAAAACTAATAATTAAAATATTTTAAAAAAATAATATTCTTTAAGTTATTAGCTAATATTAATAAAGAGTAAATAATATAAGTTATAAATAATATAGTTATTATTAATATATAAAAGGACTGAGATAGAAGGATATAATAAAGGGAGGTTCTATTAATAAGTTCTAAAAGAAGAGAGATAAGAGTTTATCTATAACTAGGTTAATTAATCAATCGAGTCCTTCGTTATATAATAACTTAAGTAATGCAAATACGTAACTCTATAGAAATGCAGTAACGAGGAATGCAGTAGTGTAAAAATAAAAGTCTGAATAGTGGTTTTAATAGTGAGCTTTTAATAGTATTTTATTTATAAACTAGTAATTAAATAAAAAAAATAAATTAAATTATAAAGTACTATTTATATTATTTTATTAATATAGTTTAAATAATATAATTAGTATTATTTTAAATAGTTTAATTTATAAGTAATAGTATAAAAATATTATTATAAAAATATCTCCTTTTTAAGCTTTATTAAAATACTATTTAAATCTATAAGTAAATATTAAAAATAATATTTTAAAAGAAGAGATTCTTAAAGTAAGAACTAAGATTATAAAGCTTATAATTCGATAAAAAGAAATAAAAGCTTATTAATATAATACTATTAAAATATAAATAAAATATTATAATAAATACTATAAAGAGATAACTTTATATAAAAGTAACTTTATAAGTCTAATTATAAAGAACTTTAAATTAAAAGAGAGAAAAAAGAAACTAATACTTTAGTTTATGAGCCTATTTAAAATCCTTAAAATAATTAAAAAGTAAGTATATAAGCTAGCACTCCAATGCATCAGCAGGTGCTCTACTGCGGTAGGTGTAACGATGATAAAGGACGAGGATTGACATAGTACTTGTTGCTGACACTAGTTATACAGACGACAGCACGTCCATGAAGCGCGAAGGCCGCTGGGACTCCCAGAACCAGCTCATCAATCGAATCGCCCGGGTCACCACCCGTATTCTCCCCGAAGGCGAAGGCATTTACATGCGTTATATCAACCAGCAGATCCCCAACTCCGACAGCCTCAAATTCGAGGATCTACTCGATGTCGTCAAGCCACTGACGTGGGCGGTGACACCCCGATCGGCACGAACCTGAAGAGCAAAGTCCTTGAGCCCTTGGTCTACAGCAAGCTGCCAAGTAATCTCAAGCGACCCCTTCTCATCCCCGTTATCACTGATGGAATGCCCGAGCCGAAACCCAAGTCGACTTTCGTTGATGCCATTGCTGAGTGCGGCGATAAGCTTGAAGCTGCTGGTCTTCCCCGCGAAAGTAAGTTTCAACGCCACATTTTCACCCTTCCACCAGGCCTTGTGTGAGCTTTGTTTTCTAACTTGTGTTCGCCGCCAGGTGTCAAGTTCATGATTGGTCAAGTCGGCTCGAACACTGCGGCAACCAAGTTCTTACAAGACATTGGCAAGGAATTAAGGATCGCAAATGTCGTGTTTGTTGCGTCGGGTAGCTGGCAATGCCCCCCCACATGTATCTCATTACGACACTGCACGACATCTGCTAACAACGCCACAGAAAAGTTGGATGTCACATCTTCAATGTTAGAAAGTGATTGGAAAACGGATGAATGGGTAAGCATACCATGATATCTGCCCCTGTGCCGATGACACATGAATTTGCTAATGAGTCCTACTATAGCTTATCGAGATTTTGTATGCGCCCATCACGAGGAGTGAGGGTAAGAAGAAGCGGTAAAGGAGGTGGTGCGAGGAGGGGGAGAGCATGGTCGCTGGTGATATGCTATCAATGAGGAAATACGTGCCATTGGAACATTGGCCACCCTCCGATGTAGATTATATCTGCTTCAAGTGTCATGTTTAATCACCGAGCAAGGAACACCGACATGTACTCAACGCGGAATAGCAACGAGAAGGAGCTTAGTCCACCATCTAACTGATGTTGCTCTAAGTAATCACTATGAAAGCCCTTACTATTACTCACATGTTAATACAGATGCCGCCTACAGATGTGACACACCGGCAGTTCCCGCTTTCGTATCTGTCACCCCTCACATCCATGATGCTGCTAACAATTCCTTTGAGAGTGACCAGGCGCCACATCCCGTTTTTTGTTATTGTTTTCATGTCCATATTCAGCGCGCGCACGGGGTCACACTTACTGATTATGATGTCGGCGACGCCGCCGCGACGGCAAAGCACGGGGCATCCCGATCAATTTTACCCCTCTCCTGCTCTTGGATCCAGGGCAACAAGAACAAAGAAACGAGCCAGATGTTTTTGTTGTTGTTATGTTGGAAATTCGAAAACTTTCGCCATCTGAATCTTTCATGGCATGAAAGAACCGCCCCCGGCCTACTTACCAGACTGAAAATTGGCCAAGGCTACTTTGCAACCCCGAGGCTCAAATGTTTGTTGGCTGACGACAAATTCGTCCTAAAACTAGTCTCTCCAGCTCCCTTGTCCCCAATCTGAAGCTTGGAATCACCAACCTCTGACCTACTTTCTCCTCCAAAACAAACGTCACGATCGCCAGTTAGCCAGCCCTCCTACCACCCATGGCACCACGGGAAATACTACCGTTGATCAACGCCAACGCTGTTCATGCCGCCGCTAAAACTGGAAGTGCCAAAAATGGGGTGAAGAAGTTCAGGTGCAACAGTCACCAAAGCGAGAGCTGGATTGACTGCCATATACTTGACTCGGATCTCATGAGCGAAGACCTACCCTCTGCCTTAGTGTCCTGCTCCGATACTGGAGCCGACCCCGCAACATCCGTCTCTCGGAAACCCGTGGAAGTATGTAATGTTGCCAAACAGTCGTCCACGACTCACACCCTTGCCTTGGACGCTTTCATCGACGAAGTCATTTCCGAATGGTCTGAGGACTCTAAATCAGAGCAGAATCACGAACTCAGCGAACAGACAGTATCGCCACTTTCACTGCGGCAGAACCTTTTCCCAGGTGGACAAGCTCGCTTGGGGCTTCTGGGTAGCAAAGAAAATCTGTGGGAGAACTTGAGGCGACCCAACAGTATGAAAGACTCTGCTGGGAGAGAACGCAGCAAGGACAAACAACACGAAAAAGACTTTTTTGCCCTGTCTGACTGGCTCGGACGTACTCAGAGAGTTAGAGGCGCAGACTCTGTTGAAAAAAGCTACTCTACCGGCGCCTGGGTCCTACAAGTCTTGGGCCTCTCAGTTATGCTTATTTCGTTCGTCTGTCTCGTCCTGGCAACTGCGTTTGTTTACCCAAATCTATCACGTGGATAGTTACGGTTCTGTTTACTTTGAAACTCTTAGTCATGTATATTCCTAAGAACGCACTGAAAGCACTCTTTATCTGGTCTAATTTGGACAAAGGAATGTGTGTTCTTGGCTTCTCTTTTCTTCTTCACAGTGTTATCCATAGTCTTGTGGATATAGACTAAGCTGGGTATGGGAATTGAAATGTGTTTTTTTTTTCGTTCTTCATATCTTCGGGCTCGTGATATTTGTACCTACTGAGATGGCGATGACAAGATGAACATTATGGCAAATGAGGAACAGAATATTTCCTACCACAATTTCTAGCCAACAGTTCCGCAGCGGATCTGACTTTGCCTGGAGTGTAACTGGACTCACAAGGATTGACAAACACGTTCCATGTTTGATTAATGTTTCCTCATAAAATGAGAGTCGTTTGCCACGAACATCAGTATCATGACCTTCAACCTCAGTTGGCGCGATTGAATACAATAACACATATTTGTGATTGCAACAAAACTTGCTGCAGGATATGCATTTGGCCTCGGCAAAGGCGGATGGGACTCGCCCTGGGTCTATAGTCTTCAAGTACTTTGTGAACGTATTGGTATAAGCTGTCACGGAAAAGGTGCAGATGACTGATCCGATGGAGTCAACCACGCCCTCAGCCACTACTACCTCACTATGATCTTGGAGGCAAATGATGGTGTTTGAATAACAAATACTTTCGTTTCAACCAATGCAAGGCAGCCGGAGCGTCGTCATGTCCAGTTTGGCGAGTGTGGCGCATCACATGCCAACCTTCCAATAACGAGACAACATATACGCTGTAACTCAGTATTGCCATTTCAGGTAGCAAGGCAGTCACTTCTCACTTGGCAAAAAGTCTTGCCATTACCGGTGATGTTACATAGCTGCCCTAACATCACCTTTCTGGCCGATGACCATCGGGGCAACGCAGTCCGCCTAGTTTCGGTAGGTGGCGTGTAGCATCAAAGTGATCAAGAGTCAGTGCCACTCTCATGAACCGATTTCTTATCAGTGATGAAGTGGAGTATTAGTATGTCCTAGCAAACGTTCCCTGGCGCAAGTTTTGAATGTTAGGTAGCCGAGTTTTACATAGTCAAATCTAATGGCATTTAGGTTAAATAAAATGAGGAAGTTGTTACAATTACCTATATTGCTACTCTGTCGGCCTCGCCATCGAGCTCGGTCCTGTTAGTATCGTAGACATGAAGCCACTCATGTAGTGCATGGTAGAATGAATGGATCTTTGGGGGGGTGGTTCTTGTCTCAATCCGAGTAGCTAAAGTCCCCCCAATGAGAAAGACGACACGAGAGTTGATATTACCAATATGATATTAGTGCTCGCTGCCGCCACCAGTGGCAAAATTCACAATCACCTTAGCAATCTGATGAAGAAACTACGCGGTCGTGAATAACCCTTGATTAAGCCCTTCGAATACGCCTTAGCCATGAGTTTGTATCCCTCAATACTCGGTTGGATCTGAATATCATCTATATACTGGCAGCTATGGTAGAGCGGATTTTTGTACTCGATTACTTCTATCTCGGCAGTTCCTGAACTTCTGCGTCATATTTTTCACACATAGTGCTCTCACAACTACCAAACCTCGCTGATCATGGTGACTGCATATAGAGGAAACCCTGGTGGAATGTCATGACGCTCCTACATAGCTCCGACAATCGACCGACCAGATAGCGGTCAGCAGTAGATACAAAAGGGGCCACAGAGTGTGGAATTTGTCGGTTGGCAAGTTGCCTCAGTCCGCTAGGTTTATTATTCTGAAGTCACGATAAACGTGCATTTGTGTATCCATGTTCAAGCGCTTGTCACCACTCAGCCACCATGCCACATCCGGTCGCAGATTCCGAATGGGAGCGCGAAATAACGACGAGGGCTTTTCAGAGTTTCTCATCTCGACTCCATGCCTGACGCCTTACCCCGAGGCTATTCGTCAATACCAATTGGCATGATCTTCGAAGTTGAGCATGTGAAACTCCGAATGCAGATACCTATGGCTAGTTTGTGTGTGATATGGTGGTATAGTAGTTACAGCATACCCGGAATGACATTGCGGGATATCTGCGCTTAGGTGGGGTGCATTCTTTACTTGCACTCGCTATAAGGAACAATTACAGTAGTCATATTCATTACTTAAAACCTTCCCTTCATGAACCCAAAGACGATGTATTTAGAGTACATTTTAAAGATTGATGCTAACTTTAAATGGGCGCACCGAGAGGTACGGGACTCGCTTTATACTTAGCCCGCATGGAGAGAACGGCCGAGTGCGGGGTCGACTTGGCTCGTTCGATGTGACGGAGAAATAAGAGCCATTATTCCACCAGTCAACGCTGGCTGTAGGTGCAACCCTGGCCTGTGGCTTGCTATAACAATGCTGGAATACAGACCACCCATCACAATTTCTTGCCGCTCATTGAATAAAAATAACACCGTAGCACTTGGAGTGACACTTGAACAGTCTTTTGCAGTACATTGTCCTGTCACTCAGGTCCCGAATACCTTTCTGACGACTCTCATCCCCAAAATGGGTCTCGAAGATTTGACACAAACCTTGGCAAGTTCTTTGGAACAAGCTAGGCTGGTTCCTGGCTCTGCCACGAGCATTATCCCGCGAAATTTCGAGCCGACGACGGAGCTTGATGTGAAATTTAACGGAAGAGCTCTCGAGTTGGGCAACTTGTTCCGCTCCAGCGAATGCAAGTCGGCCCCAAGCATCAATTTCACTCCAGAGGTATGACAAGCGAACTGAGCTGGCTATGAAAATAGAATACTTATGCTCTCCCAGGTCGATGCCGCTCCAGAGGCGTCCTATATGTTGCTTCTCGTCGACCCTGATGCACCCACACCTGACGACCCAAAGTTCGCGTTCTGGCGCCACTGGGTTCTTCCGGGTTTACAGGTAAATGGGCAAGGAGCTACGCGGACCAAGGACGCCTTGACTGAATACCTTGGACCAGGCCCAAAGGACGAGTACGCAGGATCCCCATGGATGACAAAGGCTTTGACCCCGAAAAAGTGCTAACTGAAGGAAAAATTAGTTCCAAGCCTCACAGGTATCTCTTCCTACTTTTCCGAGAGCCGGCTGGCCTCTCCCTAGTGAAGGAAGACGTAGGTGGTGAGGAATTTGTCCAAAGACGGTCCTTTGATCCTGCTACCTTCATCGCAAAGAACGAACTGCAGCTTGTAGGAGTGAATTGGATGCTTGGAGCTGGTGATGGATGGAAGGAGTGATTAGTAGGCATAAATTCATAGAGCTCATCACTAGAAAGATTTCACTTAGAAGATTAGATTCACCTTCTTAAATAACTACTGAACAGCAAATAAAAGTCTATGGAGTCGCTCAATAGCCTAGACCCATTGTTTCCTCCAGTTGGCCACACACTTCGCAAGTAGGCCACTTGTTACTACATCATATCCATCCCGGATTGCTAGGCTTCTATTTTCAGTCTGGGTTGTTTCAAACACCAGCCCTGCCCGACCCGGGCTATCGTTATCGTATTTCTCAGCGAAGAAATCAAGAAGCTTGACAGTTGGATTGAGCTTTGGGTCTTGCTCGCCATCTCGCAACCGTTGGACCCATTCCCGCTGTTTCACAATCTCGAATTGAAGCCCAGCAGCCGCCATTTCTGGGAGAATGTCCTCTGTCCATCGGGACGTCCGTGGGTTTTGTAAGTGATAGACAACGTCTGAGTTGTCTTGTAACTGAAAATATCCGGCTGTCTGGTCGCCGGAGGCAGATAACCCGCTAAGCTCGAGCACAGCTTGGGCAGATTTGTCAACAGGAAGCCATGAAGGGGTTTCATCTAAAGCAGGAAGGGCTCCGAGTGTCACAGCGGCGCGGAACATCAACGGGATTGCTTCTGTTGGGTTCCACAAACCCATGGTAGAGTCTCCGACGATCTGGCCAGAACGTAGGACTCGCGCCTCTATACCGGTAGCTACAGCTGCAGCATTGACAATATGCTCTGCCACCCACTTGCTGCGAGCATAACCCATGTTCTGAGCATGTGCAGGGTCTTTGACCAGCGTCTCAGAAATTAGAGCTGGCGAAGGAGTCCCTGCCGCGGCAGAAATGGAAGAGATGAAGCTGAGGCGGGCGGGGCGACTGAATGGTACAGACAGACAAAGGTCAAGGAGGTGGCGGAGGCCGGCGATATGCTGGCTTTCGAAGCTCTTGACCGTGAGAGTGAAGTTGACTGCCCATGCAGAATGGATCACAGATGTCAAGGTAGAACGAAGTGCATCATAGGCGTCGTCCCCAAGGCCAAGATCGGGGAGACTAAGGTCGGCAGGTAGCGCCGTAAATTTTGCAGAGTGATGATATGAAGATAGACCTCGTGCTGCGAGAGACGAGATGATGCGTTTGTGTGCGTCGCTGTGGTGGGGAGTAAGCCCACGGGACTCGAGCGAATCGAGCACACGCGCCTGGGCAGCAGAGGGCGAAGAGGCTCGGACAAGGCAGTAGACATGGCGGACTCGAGGGAGGGCAAGGAGTTGTGAAAGAACATGAGCACCGAGAGACCCAGTGGCACCGGTGAGCAACTAACGTGATGGTTAGCGTGCCGTTATATGTGAAACTATCGTGCATTGTAAAGTAACTTACTATGACCTCGCCATCTGGCACCTGTGTACCTCTCTTGAATGGCTCAAAGGAAGAGTACTTGGCGACCAGATCTTGCATTATTTCCGTCTCCGTCTTCTCTTGGACCGTTGATCCTTTCCTGAGCGAATCCACGTAGGTTGCCAGCTGTACAACACTAGGATGCTCAAACACGACATTTTGTCCTGGCACGTTACCACCTAGATCGAGCTCACGAACGATATGAGCCCGGGCAGTGATGGCTTGCAAGCTGTCGAGACCAGCATCGAAGAAGTCCATCTCATCGGTAAGGTGGGTGACCCCCACACGCTCGGTGAGTAACTTCGTCAGATATTCTTTTAGTTCGGGCATCTCCAGAGCCAAGCGATCTGTCGTATCAGGGTTCTCGAACTTCTGGTACTTGTCTTCAATGAGGGCTTCAAAGTGCTGATAGCAAGCGGCGCGGATGACGGTTCCCTTATCTGTGCGAGGGTATTCGGTACCGACTGGCAGGACCTCAACCATCTCGCGCGATACGCGGCCAAATTGCTCGGCCTTCTCGTTGGCATCTTGAATCGTGGGCCAAAGTAGGTCAAGAAGCTCGGAAGATGTCTTGTCACCGGCTTGGCTGGCCGGGATAATAAGGAGACCGGGGAAAGCCCTGCCAACACCAAAGACGAGGCATTCTTGCACGAGCTCGCTCTGGCGGACACGGTGTTCATAGGGTACAGGCAAGACCTTTTCACCGTTGAACAGAGTAACGCGGTCATCAAGGCGGCCCAAGTACTTCCATGAGTCATCTAGAGTTGGATGTTTAACAAAGGTGTCTCGAGTGCGGAAAGAATTGGGTGGATCATCCGAGTTAGACGTCGTCTTGGTCGTGAGACCATCGAGGACCACCAGCTCATATATTCCGGTGGTAATCTCGTCGAAGAGGAGGTAGGGTTTCGTTTTGGGTAGCGGCCGAACATAGTTCCATGCTTTATCGATAGCAGGGTCTCGGTTGGATGTCATGAGCTGACCCATTTCTGTGCTGGCGGATGTTAGTTACGAACCCCAAGGATGTTGTGATTCATTACGTACGCGCCATAGTGTGATACGATGTTCACATCGTTCTTTACTAGTAAATCTCCCAAATCATCAGGGCAACTGCTCCCACCAAAGAGAACAAGCTTGGCCTTGGCTAGCGCTGCAATGCCTTCTGGCGTCTCTGCCAACACTTTGAGTGCGTAAGGGACGCAGTGGAAACTCTCGAAGTTTGCAGCCTTCATCGCTGCAACGAGGTGACCGTTCGTCAGAGGCAAGTTTGCATTGTAGATTGCAGTGCGTTTTCCTGTGACCATACCGCGAAACATGGTGGATAGTCCGTGGTTATGAAATAGAGGAAGCGTTACAAAGGCACGCATGCCACTGCCGGTTGCGTAGTTGCTGAGACATTGCCTGTGAGTCTGATAGATTGGCTTTGGGAGACCAGTGCTTCCTGAAGAATGCACGATAAATGAGACGGTGTTTTCCTCATCGATCAACTCTGTTTGGCGCTTGAAGCGAGTGGGTGTGTTGTGAGACCAAACCGATTGAGAGGGTAAAGGAAAGCTCTGAACTGGATAGGACTCTTGGATAATCTCAACCACGGTTTCAAGTTTCGGTGCTGCGAGAATCCGAGTGCATTCAGTTTTCTCCAACAATGAGACGTAGGCCTCAGTTGGTAAACGGGTAGAGAGGAATAGAACTGAAAAGCCCATCCGAGATAGGGCAAGGATATTGACAATGTAGTCGAGGTTTGAAGGGCCCAAAATGCCGACAACATCAGCCTTGGTGCTCCGTAGTTTCTATGACACTGTTAGAACGATATGTTGATAGAGAGATTTGGTATCTCACTGTAGGCTTTAGTCCTTGGCTTGCAAGTGTCGTTGCGGCACTGTCCGCAAAGTCATCGAGCTGTTTTGCAGTATAATCCACAAAGTCAGAAGCCCCCAATTTTGAGCTGGGGTAAGCAATGAGAGGGGTATCTGGAATACTTTGAGCCTGGAAGACCAGGAATTCATTCATGCAATTGATCTTGTCTGGCTCAATAACTGCAACAGCCTCTGGAAGTACTGCAGCATCCAGGCCTGGGGCTTGGCCCAAGATCGGTGTGGTAACTGATGCCAACATGGTCGAAAATGGTGAGTATGAATGTGTACAGAATGATCTCTGTCACAGGCAGAGTCTTAATGCACACCAAAATTAAGCCTGATTGAATTTCGACTGCTCATTTAAGAAGACAATGGGCGACCATTTCCCGAAACGGCCGGAGAGTCGGCTCGTGGCGATCGGCTGCAGACCGGGCGGAAAAGAGTCGGAAAAGCCACCAAGGAAAAGAGCCTATTTCCGACAGGGATGATTTAACACATTGCCGGAATTTGTCTTGTCCACGAATCTCCTTCTTGGCTCGCATCACCGGATCGGTAACCCGGATAACATTGATTTGGTTGCAGGGTAATCTCAGGAGGCTGAAGTCGTATCACAAGCTGTCCGTCGAATTACAGAAGCATAGCGACTCGGTACTTGACACTTCACTAAGACGTTCAACGGGGGAAAGGATTAGCCATTTGCTCTTGATCAACCTGCAAGACCTGAGTGACTGCCTGGGAGAGAACGAAGCTAGGACGTAACCACCAAAGAGACTCGTTCCATTCGTTATCTTAGACCTATCAGGGCTTTCATATGGCATGTCAAAGAGCATTATGTATTTCATCACCAAGACCAATATTCCATCCTTCCAACTCTCCAACGCCCAGAAGTGATTGCAAATCCCCCATCCCTCCCGTAACCTGTGGTCAAATTGGTCAGCAAATTCCGGCGCTATGAAACATGCCGCTGCCAAAACGGAGTTGCTCACCAAAGAATCAAATTGGCCCCAACCTGTCATTTGAATGATTGAACTTCCTGGACTGGCATCTGCAAATCCCAGTCCATCGTCTTGGCCCATTGCCATCTGACCACCGACGTTTCCGGATGAGGAATCGAGACCCATGTGCCCCGCTTGAAGATCAACGAGTCCTGTGGTTCCGAATCGTTGTAAGTTCAAGTCACCATCTTGCATTGGTGGTACTCCTAATCCGCTCCCGTTTCCGTCTTGCCCAGAAGTCATTGCGAACAGATGGCCATTGTGCCGTAAAAGCTCTGCCCGCAGCTCTTGAAGAACAACGCCATAGCGGTGTGCCAGTGATCCACTAGTGGCGATTGAAGTAATCTGGAGTTGACATTTGGTCGCGGCGTGAAATGCAGATAGATATGTGTCTGGCGGTGCGTTTCTTTGTTGGATAGCAAAGACGTAGAGTATGACGACGGCACAGAAAGCGAAGTAATGAGAGAACTGTGGTGTGTTAGCCTTAGATCATGAAACTTGGTTGGGACAGCATGAAGACACAAACCCAAAAAGTGCTGTAAAGCTGCCCACTCGAGTTCAGCTCGTCTATTTTGCCCACAATGTTCATTGCGGCCATCAGACAAGACTGGGCGTGTTCATTTGTTAAATTTTGATTGTGATTCACAGTGCCACGTCTGGGCGTCCCAAGGTTGGCCAGACTGGCAAAGTTCCTAAGGAGGAAGGGACGATGAATCAGAATTTGTGCGTGCCAACATGCGAGGTTCAGGACATTTCTCTGCCGCAGGAATATGGGCTGTAAGAGAGATGGATCAATTCCAGAATCATCGACGAGATACGCAATGTTGTTACGCCAGTTATCGACTTCCTTCGAGTACTTCGCAGCCAGCTTGTACTGACTCTCAGTGGAAGGCGGGCGGATGCCGTAGAAATCGCGGAGAATACTGCCCACGATGCGTGAGAGCCTATATGCATGAGATCAAGTCACACGTGGTGGGTGGGCCTTGGGGCTTACTTGATGTGCGCTATAGAACCAGCCATGACAGACTGGAGACTTGAGGTCGACACAGAAGACAACTGACCACGAGCCAATCTATAGTCGTCCACACAAAGAGGAAGTTCTTGGTCGATGTCATCGTCGTGGAATGTTCGAGGTCTCCCGAGGGCGGAACTGAGATAAGTGTCTAGATTGTAAGCGCACCAGAAAGTTCGCTTCCGACACTCCAGGTCAACATGGTCTATGTCGCCATTCGCATCTACTCGGGATTTTCGATGGATGCCTAGTGCTAGCATCAAATGAGACGTAGTTCCAAACAGGCTCCAGCAGTGGTTCAGCCGTGAATGGGATAAGAGGTAGATGCACTGCGCCAGTCTGGCTTGCACACTGGTGAGACGAATGGCGCCCTTCTCGGCGGACAGTTGATCTTCAGCGGCAGAGAAGAATCGTGCACTGCGTGAGAATGGTCAGCTGTGGTCAGATATGTCACAGGACAGGACTAAGGACCTTGTAGTCGGCTCGACCATTCCAGCCTTGGACTTGGGGAAATTCTCGGCATGGGCAAACACCATAAATAGCAGCGCTGTCCTGCTTCTCGCTGAGGTTTGCTCTTGCATAGTTCCATGTGTATCATAAAGCTCTTGGAGCCATGTTTCGACGGTTGGACGGTGCAAAAACCGATGGGTCGCGGATGAGAACTCAAAGTACCGGCGGATCAGGAGATCGGCCTCAGACCGTGGCGGGAGGATCAAGAACCGGGGGTCAAACTGAGGGAGTGGCAGGTCTCCGAACGTGAAGATGGATGAATCCAAGGGAGCTGCAGGTCCCTGTTGCTTCAGTTTCCTCTGGATCCGCAGAAGGAATGATGCTCCAGAGGCAGGGCCGACATAGTGGCCCTGAAGGTCGACCTGCGCCGGCTCCGGAGAGTTACGTGATGACAGCGTGGTTGAGACGCCACGCGCATCTTTGGGAGGCTGGAGGGTCTGATGCTCGATAGAGACAGGGCTAGGAATGTGTTCTTCAGGGGGATGTGCGTGAGTCTGCTCCACGAGGCTTGATCCACCGAGCTGCTGTTCTGTGGCTCGCAACGTGTTTGCTGGCTCCTCGGTGTCCATCTCAATGGACGGAAGTCGACCTCGACGATAGGACGCTGTATACTTGCATTGAAGTCGAAGACGGGAGCAAACAGCACATGGATACTTGCCCGAGCAGCGAGTCTTGCGACTGGACAATGTCAGTAACAAGGCATATGCATATGCATTCCAGGCGTGAATCTGGATCTAGGCGTATACGTCCACACCCATATCTCTCCTCGGCCGACTCTGCATAACGACGTATGCGGTGAATCGATCCAGAGCCCTAGAGAAAGTTGCAAGAGACTTCAAATTCAGCAGGCGAAAGGGAAAGACTCACGCTTTGCAACGATCGCAAGCTCTGCTCGCCCTGCTCCTCACATGAGGCTGTTTCCGCGTCTTGGCCGGTGGTTCATCGTGGTTATCGTCATTGCTAGTACCATATTCATGTTCACTGTGACCAGGATCCTCGTTGGGGCCGTCTGGGCCATTGGGGACGCTGGAGCGGCGGTTGGTGTCCATGATTGCGTGTATCCCTGTGTGATGCCAGTGGCCAAGCAGCGAGCACCAAGCAAATGGAAAAGGAGTCGGAAAAGGCAGTCGGCTGAAAGGGTGGTGCGGAGTCGAACTGTTTTTGTATTCGGGTGCTTTTCCGCCGGCGTAGCGGATCCTGAGCGGGGTAAAGACTTCGAGTCTGGGGGAAATGAGTCCGGGGGAGTGAGCCTGGGATCCTCGTTTGGAGAATCGACCCGGATTGGATCGCTAATACGTGGCGTTCTAGCCCCAGTGGGTAGGAGTACCGCGATGTCACTAGGGCCGAGCGAGAGTTTGATTCATCTTGAGACTTGAGTCAATTGTTAACGCTGCTACTGCAGAGCCATGTGACTCGAGTCGTGACATGTCACACTGCTCTCATTTAAGGTACCTACCTCCAAGCATCTAATCTAACCTCTTCTTGGTGTTGCGACTCGTATCAAGTCTCGGTACCGATCATGCAAAGTATCTATCACTCCTACCACTCTCGCCACTCTCCACCTGGACCCGTGAATCCTGGGCTCACCCACGGCTCCGCGTTCTTGCTCAGCTCACGAATCTTGGCCTCATCAATGTCGATGCCCAGCCCAGGCGCGTTCGTGAGGTTGATGTAACCGTCCTTGACATTCCATATCTCGGGGTTTTTGATGTATGACAGCAAATCGTGTCCGCCCGTGTTGTAGTGAATGCCGAGGCTCATCTCCTGAATGGCAAAGTTGGGTGTCGTCGCATCGACCTGGATGTTGGCTGCCAGCGCGATGGGTCCAAGCGGACAATGAGGCGCAATCGCGACATCGTATGCCTCAGCCATGGCTGCAATACGCCGCAGCTCAGAGATGCCGCCAACATGTGAGATGTCGGGCTGCAGAATGTCGACGCACGCCGCCTCGAGGAACGGCTTGACGTCCCATCGACTGTGCAGGCGCTCTCCGAGTGCAATTGGCGACGTGATAGATTGCGAAAAGGCCTTGATACCTTCCAGGTGCTCCGATAGAAGCGGCTCCTCGATGAACATGGGCCGATGAGGGGCGAGAAGGACTGCAAGCTGCCTGGCCATGGGCTTGTGCACGCGCCCGTGGAAGTCAACACCTGCGTCCATGCCGAGCGCCTTGACCGTCTTGACTCTCTCGATGCAGGCGTCCAGTGCCGAGGGTGAATCGAGCCAGCCGAGGTCCTCCGTGGCGTTCATTTTGACGGCGGTGAAGCCTTGAGACTTTCGCGCAAGCCTGAAGGATTCTGTTAGTGTTGTTCACCTGTGCAGTATTCTCAAACGTACGCTTGGGCCTCGATATCTGCAGGCCGATCACCGCCAATCCACGCATACACCTTGAGCTTGTCTCGGACCTTACCCCCCAACAGCTCGAAAATTGGCAAGCCAAGCTTTCTAGCTAAAGAGGTGTCAGCTTGACTACTAACAATGGAGTTTCCCATACTGACCTTTGAGATCCCAAAGCGCAATGTCGATACCAGCCAAGGCGCTCATAAAGACCGGCCCACCTCTGTAGAAGCCCATACGCCAGGACTTTTGCCATATTTGCTCAATGTCACTGTGTGTCGTTAGATGACGCGCCCGACACGTGCAGAGGGATACACTCACTTGGCCTCCATACCGGTGTATTGCGTGATCCAAGCATCTAGACACCCCTCGACGGCTTGTGTGTGGCCTTCCAATGAGGCCTCTCCCCATCCCACGTTGCCTGCATCGTCTGTGATTTTGACAAACAACCAACGCGGGGGAACGCGGAAGTACTCAATTGAAGCGATCTTGCCCATCTTGGAAAGTTATTTAACAGTGGAACACCAACTATAACCCTAACGTATTGCAAAGAGCTGACCGTGGTTTATAACAAATTTAGATCCTCTGAATGCCCGATGCTCACTGATTGTTAATGTGGAATGAATTGTCGGAGTGGATTTGGCCGGGTCGGAAATGGCGCCGACCCGTTGGAGATAGCGCCGCATCCGAGCCGTACCCGGCTCCGACGTCGGGATGACGTTGAGCGGGGAAGACACACAACGAATGTCCGCTGGGCTATGAAGACGAAACGATACAGGCAATACAGGAATTGAATGGGAATCTCATTTAGTGAAGTTGGTCTACTATGCTAGTCGAATTGGATCAAAACACGATACAAGGATCCAGATGAGTGACAGGAAAACAGGAACCCGTTTCATAATTGAGCTACTCACGTTTCTATCTATACCAAAATAACTCATCTAGCCGTCTAGGTGGTTGCATCACACCGCACCATCACTCATTTAGCCGCCTTGAGTGCCCTTTGCGCCGCAATCCAATCCGCGCGAGCCTTCTTCAGCGTCGCCTCATCGTGCTCGCCAAATATATCAACGCCCAGCCGCACGGGAACATTGTATCTATGGTTCTTGTCCAACCGGTTGATGCGCTCGAACGCCTCGCTCGGAAGCTCAAAGTCCTCAAAGTTCTCGGCGATGCGGGACGGCGTCACCGACTTGGGCAGCACAACCGTTCCCCGCTGGACAGCCCACTGAATGAGGATCTGAGCGGGCTGCTTGCCAAGCTCCTTGGCGATGGCGATGACCTCAGCGTCGTCTATAGCCTTGGGGAGGCCGTAAATGTTGTTGCCTGAAGGGCTATACGCAGTGATCAAGACGCTATTTTGCTTCGACCATTCCAGCAGGCCGGGCTGTTGCAGATATGGATGCGCCTCGATTTGGTTAACGACAGGCTTGATCTCAGCACTGTGACGCGTTAGTGAGCTGTTTCACTATATTCGGTCTTGGTAAAAATGCTCACAATTTGAAGATCTCTTCCACCTTTTCTTTTGTGAAATTACTGACTCCGATGCTCCTGATCTTGCCTTTCCGCACAAGAGCCTCCAATGCCCTCCACGTCTCCTCAATCGGGACATCGATGACATGAACACCCTCATCTGAAGGATCGATTGGGAAGCGAAGTGTCGCCTCCGCTGGCTTAATAAATGAAACAGGCCAGTGTATCAAGTAGAGGTCGACGTAGTCGGTCCCAAGATCACTGAGAGACTGGTTCAAGGCTTCCTCAACGTCAGGCCCCTTGTGATGGGTGTTCCAGAGCTTTGAAGTCAAGAAAATCTCGCTGCGCGGCACGCCTGACGCCTTGATGCCAGCGCCGACTTCCAGCTCGTTATCATAAACGGCTGCCGCGTCAATGTGACGGTAGCCATGCTTGAGAGCGAACTCTACGGCACGGGCGACCTCATTCGGACCCGATTGCTGCCACAGGTTAGCACGAGGTCACTGCCAAATGCGGAAATCTGCACGTCTCACCCAAGTGCCTAGCCCGACGGCGGGCATGGAGTGGCCTGAGCTAAGCTTGAATGTTCGACCAGACGACATGGTTGCAGATTTTCGTATTAACCGTTCCTTTTGGTATTTACCCCGCAGAGGAAACGCGACTGTTGCGAATTTCTCGCTGTGATTTTATAAGAACATGGCTGTCAGGTCCTTCTGGTGAAACCGGCACGTAGCGAGTTATCCGATCTCGCTTATCCGAACACCCAAGACTGCGGCTTGCTACCCGGGTTTAAGTGCAAGATCCCGCATCATCTCCGTTAGGGGCAGCCGAGCCGCGTACCAGCGCCGACGAGACACGGGCCGGAAGCGGAAGTAGGAAACACGCGGGACTCTGTAACATCTTGTCATATTGTTGGAGAATTTTAGCATGTGTGAATTATAACAAGTGCCCGTATAAGTCATGAGGGATCATGTATCTGCGTAAATACCCAAGTTTTATCACAGCTAGATTAATAGTCATAAACATGGCGCCCTCAACTCCTCCCGACGGCGTGTTTGTTCCTGTTCCAACCTTTTTCCAATCTGAGGCCAAGGCTCCCTCCTTGCAACCTGCCATTGATGTCCCGACGCAAGTTGCTCATAGCATCCACCTGGCCAAATCTGGCATTACAGGTTTGGTGCTGATGGGTTCAACCGGTGAAGCTATTCACTTGTCGAGTCAAGAGCGGTTCAACATAATCTCAGGAGTACGCAAAGGATTGGACGAGGCAGGCCACAAAGACTATCCAATCATGGCTGGCGTCCTCATCAACAGTGTCGATGAAGTCCTTGAGTGGTTACAAGATGCTTATAAGGCTGGGGCACAATGGGGTTTGGTGCTTGCACCAGGTTACTTTGGAGATGCCGCAAGTCAAGATAACCTCGTCGAGTGGTACACCCTGGTTGCTGACAGAAGCCCCCTGCCTATCCTTATGTACGTTGCATTTGCTAGTAAACAAGAGTAATGAGCCAGGTTCCTAACTTGAGGTTAGATACAATTATCCGGGCGTTACCAACAACCTGGTTGTCGGCGTGGATACCTATGCAACATTAGCCACACACCCTAATATCGTCGGTTGTAAGATGTGCGCTCATCCTTTGACCCACACTGATATGTATTCCTTGCTCACTATTCGTCCTAGGTCTCATGGTAATGTGTCTTACCACGTGCAAGTCTCTCTTCACCCTTCCATCGATCACTCTAAGTTTCGAGTCTACTCCGGATTTGGCCAACAACTCGGGCCGATCGTCGTCTTCAACGCGGGCGGTGTCATTGACGGATTGGCTGCAATTTACCCTAAAACCGTGACACGTCTGTTTTCTCTCGCTGCCAAGAGGCCGCTGGATGAGCCAACTTTGGAAGAAGTTCGTAAGTTGCAATGGAAAGTGTCGGCGGCTGAGGAGTTCATTGTAAACAATGGCATTCTAGGCATTCGAGAGGGCATTTACAAAGAGCTGGGATTCGGCAACTTGTCAGGCGGCAGACTTCCTTTGAGGGGTGCCTTGACCGAAGGGGTGTTTGAAAAATGGAGTAGTGGTATCCTGGGACAAATGGCGGAAGAGGAGAAACGGTTGTAGGCTTACATTGACAAGAGCCCTGTGCCATCACGGGGTTCTCTTGCCATCAGTAGTGCTGTAATGAATCTTGTTCAATCCACGCCCAAGATAAAATTTTGTGCCATGCAAATCAGCAGCTTGACTACGAAGAGGTCGCTTTCTTGTTCAGTCTTTGAGGATGCATATAGCAAATGGTTCTTCGCCTACATACCACCGCATGGCCTCATCCGATCTTTCGCTGTCTCGATGCCAGTGGTTGTTCGAGAATGGAGATTAGCAACGACAATAAAGATGAATGCATCTTTCAGGGGCTTCACGTAGAATTGAGTGAGTCAGAGAAAAGTTTGGTCAAGCTCCCGCCAATTAAAATTAAGAGTCTTGATTTGATCTAGATGTGGTTTCGCTTCAAATCCAAGAATATAACTTGTGTCGGCCACCCCCCCACCAATATGTTACCCAAACCATTCAGCCATTCACTCATGTAAACTTAACTAGTAGACGTAGAAGTTGCCCTCTCCCTCGTTGCGTTCCCTCATCTGCTTGTTCTTCCTCGTCAAGGCAATCTTCAGAATCCAGGCACAAACGATGACACCACCCGAAAATCCGACACTCGCCATCATCGGCTTCAAGTAGCGAGGCGCGTCAGACGAGGGCCACAAGTAGGGGGTGTAGATGCTGGCCATGTTGCCGAAAGTGTTGGCCATGGCGATTGCGACCGCCTTCTTCTCGTCCGTCTGGCCGAGCACACTAGCCGTCCAGCCGATGATGATGTTGTTGACACCATACGAGGCACCGACGAAGAGCATGATACCGACGAATCGAGCAGGAACATTGAGAGTAGAGGCGGACAGAACAAAGCCGGCAATAGCAATGGCCTTGCTGATGGTGGTGTGCCAGGTGCGCTCGTTGTAGCGTCCAGAAGACCAAGCAACACCGATGGAGACGAAGCCGGAAAAGATGTAGGGAGGAGCAGTGAGGACCAAGGTGATCGTCTTGCTGTATCCAAGAGTTTCCACGACAGTCGGGAGGAAGTTCTTGAATCCGTTGGCCGAAAGATGCAGGTTGTCCATGAGGCAGAAGACCCAAGTGCGCCAGTCGACCACAGCTTCGCGCAGGCCAACCCAGACGCTAGTACCCTCGCGTCGGCCAGTGGTATCGATGACGATGCGGTTGTGAGCGAGCTGTCTCTCAGCAGGCGTGAGCCACCTGGTCTGGAGCGGGCTGTCGGGCAAAGTGAAGAAGGCGACAAAAGCCACGAGAATGGAGACGGCACCCTGGATAATGAAGAGCCTGCGATGAAGTATTAGCATATTGATGACGCTTGTGTCGTTTTTGTCATCTTACCATCGCCAACCAGCCAAGCCCAACTTGCCATCAAGTCCAGCGAAAACGCCAGCCGCGATCAGGCCGGAGAAAGAGCTGGCGAGAATGTTGCCGGTGTAGAAGATGGACATGCGAGTCGCAATCTCCTTGCGGGTGTAGAACATGGAGATCATGTACAGAGCGCCTGGGTAGAAGGGCGCCTCAGTGATACCGAGCAGGAAGCGACAGACGAGCATGCTCTCGTAGCTCGAGGCCTTGTAGGTGAGAAGCGACAAGACGGACCAGGCCAAGCAGAAGCCAGCCATGTACCACGAGGGTCGGACTCGGTTGAGGATCATGTTGGAGGGAATCTGGCCACAGAGGTATCCGACGAAGAGGATAGACACGCAGGTCTGGTACTCGGTGCCTTTGAGGCCAAGATCTTCCTCCATGGAATTGAGTCTGGCGCTGATCATGGCATTGCGATCGAGGAAGTTGAAAAAGTACATGATCCAGAGGATAGGCTAAGCACTATTGTTGGCCAATGTCGCAGCGTGGGGAGAGGACAGAGGCGAGCAAATCTTACCAGCATGTAATAGTCAAGCTTCTTGACAAGAGCAATCTCCTTGGGATCAGTCTTGACATGGGCGCCGAACTCGTCGACCTTTTCGATCTTGGGCATCTTCTCATACTGGTCATCGTTGTCGGGCATCTCGACGTGCGAGATGTCGCGAGTCTTGTCGTCGTTGGATACGACCGTCGCCATCGGTTGTTCGATCGCCATGATGAAGGCGATGTGTTGGGATTGCCTCGCGTCTCAGAGCCGAATCAGTCGAGGAAAGGGCAGAGAGGTTGAGAGAGGGAGGAGGGAGGGTTGGGATGCAGGACACAGAAGCAAGGCCTGTGTCGAGGAAGTGAGGCCTGCACAGGGCGTTATATAACCCAGGTGTCAAGGCTGGTTTCCGTTTGGAGGTGCTCAGATCACGTCCACGTTTAGACCATGTCAATGTCAGAGGGCGCACGGGGGGGCACCCGGGGACATGCTCTAAGCTTCCATTGCGTGTCCAGTGCGTAGACTATCCTGGGCTTCTGACTTGGCATCCTTTTCCGTGGAGCATTTGCGGGGAAGCGGGGTAGGGTTCATTCTGGGGAAGTGGACCAAGCGGTAGACTCGGTGATGGACTGGGGGAGAGCAAATGAGACAAGACGGATATCGACAACAAGGGCAGAAGGAGGAGCACGGAGGAGGCCCGAGATACCATCAAGATCCGGTGGCTGGCGATGCGGAAACAAGCACGGGTGGCAGTAAAGAGACATTCCACCAATACAGTGACAACTCCGCAAATTGAGACCAGTAAAAGACACTTGGTAAGCCATGGCCGGGTCGGAAAAGCATAGTTTGGAGGCTGTTCGCTAAAGGTCTTTGCTTTTCCGACGGGCGTTTTTGTTCGCCTTTTGCCGATGCGCGCCAAGGCCCTAGTTCTCGTCGGCAAGGTTCGTGTAGCGTCGAGGCCGGACGAGCCTTGATTTTGATGAGGGAAAGATACGGCACAGTCAGATGAACAAGGTGGTTGGTTGGTGAGAACGGCGAGGGGAAAGGGGAAACAGAAGGGTGTGACGCATATTGCTTACACTGCATTGGTAGGTTGAGTTTCTTATCATACGATCCATTGGGGATCATCTCCATTCTTGGGAAGTTGAGCATCACATATGAAGTCAAGCTGTGCTTGGTTGGTTGAGGAACGCGCTTGGAGATGCCGAGATCTTATTTCCGAGATACCGACTTCGACCCAGCAGCCTCAAGTAGAATCAGTCTTTGACATCGCCTTCAAGATATCAGCTTGACTCAATCAGTCTCAACACACCATCTTCAGGATATCCGCTTGACTCAGTCACATCATCTTCATCATCATCACTCTCAACACACCAACTTCACCATCCCCTCTTCCCCAGCCGTCCTCGCGGCCCAGCTCTCCACCCTCTCTAGCCCATACATGACGGTCAAGAGATGCCTAGCAAACTCATCGACGGCGGCCGCTTTAGTGTTCGCAAACAAGCCTCCGCACTCGAGGCTCATGGAAAACAACGGGTCTTGCTTCCGCACTGCTTGCGACCAGCGCAGAGCTGACTCTGCGGCCCAAATATCGCTGCGCATGGTGAATTTGGCGCCCCCGTTGCACTCGCACCATCCTTGCTTCTGCGTCAGATAGACACCCATCGTCATTGTGCCAAGTACCCATGTCCTTCGGATGCTCTCCGCTAGCACCCACACCCTCCATAACCGTGGAGCTGGGTCCCCATCGAACATGGCGTCTGCCACAGCGTCCGCTTGCAATTTAGACTCTGAATCTCGCACTCTCGGGTTATCCGAAAGATCTGGGTCTTGACTAGCCGCTTCCCATAGCTGTTCAGCCCATGCCATAAACGTGGGGATGTTTCTCTCCGCTTGGGCACGAGCCCCAATAGAAGGCGAAAATAGCGAGAGAGCCAGGTGGATTAAGAGCGCTTGCGTCCGGGCAAGGTGCTGTCGAGTGTCGAGAAACGCCCCGACGCCGCAGTGGGAGTCAAGCAGCGTAGCAGCGTTGGCTTCCATGATCTGGTAGACCATGGCCTCATTATGACTCGTCTTTGAGCTGTGCACTGTAATGGAGGCGTAGGCATCCCGCATGGGCTGCGGCAGCCCGCTGTCGGCGTAGAGTTGACGGTGGATGAAGGGGTTGTGGCCATTGGCCACCCATTGGCATAGCCAGGCCTCAAGGTTCCGCGAATAGTCGCTGAAGACGGCGGAAGAGAAGCACGGGATGGTAGAAGGGGTGTGCGAAATGGTCCACGAGCCCGGATGGCGAAACCACGAACTAGTCAGAGGAGCTGTATTGGTCGATGGTCCTGCGGTGTCAGGATGGATGAGTTCCTTGGAGGCATCGGCATTGATATAGTCCAACGGCGGCTGAGAGGGTAATAAATCGTTCCAGGTGACAACAGGATCTATCCAATGGTCCAAGTCAAACAACAAATCGTCGGGTGTTTGACCTTCGGGATTCGCTAATCCTGAGGTGCGCGGAGTGCCATCAACTGAGGATTCATTCAACCCATGTCCTCGAATCGCATGAAGTTGGTTTTTTCTCCGCTTTGTCGGCGGATATCGGCATTCAATGTCCTTTTCATCACACCGCCCGCACACTGGCTGTGCCTTATCGCAGCGTCTTTTCCCGCTGGTGCATGCGCCGCATGCCTTAGACTGCTTCGTCGACCTCATTTTGCGGAAGTCTTGCGGACGAGATGCTTGAGCGCAATCAAGGGACAGCGACGACGATTGATGACTAGCGAAAATCTGACTACCTAATCCGCCATCACGTTATAATCGGTGGTTGAGTAATGAAGATAATTTGTCATCAACTGGATACCAAGGACGAATACGAAGAAGCATAAACATGAACGTGCAGGAATTCTGCGGAACATGTGCGGAAACTGGGCGGGTTTGGTGCGGAATTTGAGCGGGTATTTGGCGGCAAGCTGAATCAAGCTCCACAGGCTGTGGCTACAGCTATTCCAGTTTAGGCCTTTTGCGGGTCGTCCATCTGAAGACTCCCCAAGAGGTCATCGCGAACTTGGTCAGTTTGACCTAGAATACACAGATTGAGGCTGAGGAGATGTCATGATCCCCCCACAAGGTGATTCAAAGCACCATGAATCTTCCGCAATCGTACAATACGAACATGACTCAGCGAAGGCGTTACGGCTCCTGAATGGTTTACCAGATGGATAATTATAAGAGAGTCTGCTTTCGAGGTTTCAACGAATAGTTCGCCAGCATCACAGCAAATCCATCAAATAAACACAAACTGCTGACCCTTTTCTCTTTCACTTCGCCAGTACTCGCATTCATCATGGCTTCTACCCTCACCACCTCCTACCACCAAGAGTCCTATGCCGGCATCTCGACATCGCGACCCGAGCTCTCGCAAGCCGGCAAGTCGGTCCTAGTCGCTGGCGGCTCCTCGGGTATCGGCCTCAGCATTGCGAAGTCGTTTGCAGCAGCAGGAGCTGCGCAGGTTGTCATTCTTGGTCGTCGCCAGGAGGCCCTCGACCTTGCAGTGGCCGGCGTCTCGGCCGAGTACCCGGGCACCAAGATTGTGGGATACACATGCGATACAGGTGATGAAACTTCCATCGAGAAGCTCTGGTCGGCCCTGAAGTCTGATGGAATATTCGTCGACGTCTTGGTTCTGTGCGCGGCCAAAATCTCGCCCGAGCATACCATGCTGACCCTCGGCGCCAAGGGTGTGTGGGATGAGTTCGTCGTCAATGTCAAAGCCCCACTGGATATGACGGAGAGGTTCTATAAGCAGGAGGGCCGTAAAGTCTCCCACAAGCTTGTGAGCTGAATTTCTGCCATCCCTCCCAGTATAAATTTACTAATAGGGCCAAGTTCCTCGTGTTCCTCTCCTCAGCCGCATCTCACGATAGCATCGCCTCCGCACCGTGGCCCAACTACATGGCGACCAAAAGCTCGGCAAATATTGTCTTCCAGCAGATCTCCAGGAACACGGAAGCCAAAGACATGCAGATCGTGTCCTTCCACCCCGGTGTCCATTATACCGACCTTGTGAAGAAAGCAACTGGCAAGGAAGGAAAAGGCAAGGTCATCTTGCCTTGGGACGACAGTGAGTCAAATCTTCCAAATAAATCGTGCGTGTTTGTGTATGTTAAAGTCGACATAGTCAAACTTCCGGGAGACTTTGCGGTTTGGGCCGCTTCCGACGAGGCTGAGTTTCTCCACGGCCGGTTCCTGTGGGCACACTGGGACGTTGATGAACTCAAGGCTGGACCTCTTCGGAAGAGAATTGATGAGGAAGACGGATTCTTGAGGGTTGGGATTCACGGTCTTTGAGGTGAATAGTTTCTAAAAGAAGCCGATTAGGATTTCACAATAGAGGACACGGCCTGCTTGCCTGGGGCTAGAAAGTTGCACGGCATGGATTGTAACATAGACGGCATGTGTTCAGGGTTCAACATAGACTTAAATAGATTGAATTAACTAAGATTACTGTTGCTCTTAGATCACCAAGACCCTAGTTCAACAATGGAATCACTGTGTAATTGAGGATCTGTTCTAACTGCTTGATGACTTTACCTGTTCGCAATCTTTGGTTCGCTAGCTTGGACGTTGATGTGTGCTGCAATCAATTGACCGAGGACTGCTTTGTTAAGTTACTTACAAACAAGAGACTAGGAGAATATCAATGAATTACTTCGTGATTTGGGAGGCCATTTTAATCCAATGCGCTGTCTGCTTCTACTGTCACCGATCTCTATTGCCGTGGTTGGAAGACTTGAAGTCTAGGGTAGGCTAAAGTCAAGTAAACTGACCCCCAATTGATAGTGGGGCTAACCAGTTGGGGCAGAAATTGTCGCCATGGAATCATATGAACAATCAATTGCCCGAACATCGCCAATGAGAACCTGGATTGGAGGTTTGAATTGACGGGGCGACGATTGACATCGCAAGATGGTAGTCTATCTCGCCGTACCCTGTTGTGGTTGCACCGCTATCCTTCGAAGCTTGGTAATCTTGCCCCAACTGCCCCAACGCCCCCAATTGGGGCTCCTATTCGGAACCCATCTATCTCATACGACCATGACAGGTTTTTTCACCATCTGAATGACCATGTACGCGTGTTTTGATGACATATTTGTACCGAAGAAAAGGTATATATATATGGTGTCTCCCATCGATTCTCTCCCTCACTCACGCTTCCTTAACGCTCAACACTCTTGACAGCAGCTTCATACTTCACACTGAGGCGAATTATCATATCCATTTTACACTTCTTCCAGGTTATTTGGTAAAATTATTCTTGAAATGTCTTCTCACACTGTTTACCGCTACGTCACCCGGAATGGCATCGACGGCATCCAGGCTTTCCAAGAGGCCATACCCACCATTGGCCGACGCGAGGTCCTCGTCAAGGTTCGTAGTGTTGGCTTAAACTACCGAGACGTCGCTATAGCCAAGTCTACGTATCCAGTCCCGGTTAAGGACAATGTCGTTCCTTGCGCAGACATGGCTGGCGAGGTTGTGCAGGCTGGCGACCTTGTCGACGAGCTTGCCGTTGGCGACGCCGTCACTTCCCCAGTCAGCCATGCCATGTTGTACGGCCCCTCTAAAGATCACCTCCACACCCTTGGCGGAATGGTGGATGGCGTTCTCAGAGAGTACATGGCTGTGCCCGCGCATGCCCTCATCAAGCTGCCTAAGTCCTCACACAGTTTCACGCAGTGGGCTTCCATGGCGACCACTGCGTCGACTGCGTGGAATTCTCTTTATGGAAATCAGCCATTGAAGCCAGGACAAACGGTCCTTGTTCTCGGTATGAGCTTCCCGGAATCTCGAACACACTGACTGACACCTTGCAGGAACTGGAGGAGTTTCCTTAACAGCATTGATTTTCGCTAAAGCTGCTGGAGCAACTACAATCATCACGTCATCCAGCGACGAGAAGCTCGAACTTGTGAGGTCAAAGTACGGCGCCGACCACGCCATCAACTACAACACGCATCCCAACTGGGCTGCCGAGGTGCAGCGAATCACCAACGGCCATGGCGCAGACCACGTCATCGAGGTGAGCGGCGTGGGAACGATTCAGCAGAGCCTCGAGGCTGTTGCGTGGGGCGGAGTTGTCAGCATGATCGGATTCTTGACGTCTGTCACCCAGGATCAGATGCCCGATGTAGCTTTCCTCACGCTGGTCAAAGGTGTTGTCCTTCGTGGCATTCTTGGCGGGTCGAAGCAGCAGTTTGAAGAGGCTGTTCAACTGATCGGTGCTCGGGAGCTCGTGCTGCCGGTGGATAAGACTTTTGGATTCACCCGGGATGAGATCATTGAGGCACTCGAGTATGTTGCATCTGGCAAGCATGTTGGCAAAGTGTGCATCAATTTGGACTAGAATCTGCAAGACGCCTGAGACCAGCCCCAATGACGTTATCAATCTCGAGAACATAATCACCGTGAAACATCTGCGCCCAGAGCTTGGTCACCGTCATAGCCATCCGTCGAAAATGCGATGCGTCGTCCTCAATGATATCTAGAGTGTCCGCCAACGATGTCTCCTTGA
Source organism: Dactylonectria alcacerensis (assembly GCA_029931735.1). Classification (NCBI taxonomy): domain Eukaryota; kingdom Fungi; phylum Ascomycota; class Sordariomycetes; order Hypocreales; family Nectriaceae; genus Dactylonectria; species Dactylonectria alcacerensis. The sequence goes on along the minus strand of JAPMUZ010000014.1, from coordinate 834,738 downwards.
TGATCCCAGTGATGATTCCCAACAACTTCCGCTCGACCTCACGAAGCCCATCGATGCCACATGATCCAATCGTTGTCGAAATTATTTCAAGCCATTCTTTAAGTAAAAAGGCGCATTCGAGACTGCAAAAAGAATTCTCGATGCTCCAGAATGTTGTCCTTGCGCGAGGTATCAGGCTGATTCCCAGTCGGACCGGTATGCTAAGCGCATGTGCAGCGTGAAGAACAGCTTTGTCAATATGCGAGGATCTACTGATCTTGGGTCTGCTGCCGATCATGCACAGTACATCTCGAGTTAGGAGCCCTCGACAAGGGCGGATATCTGAGTTCAATCGAATGTACGCAAGCCGAAGCAACGCAGTCGAGTTTATTCCAAGAGGTCCCTCCATTGATAAGGGATCAATGCTCGTTCCATGAGTGGCTTCCCACGAGAGTTGCCAATTGCAGAGGGCAGTTCCGAGAAGCCTGATGGTGTCTGGTTGCAGCAATCCGGTCGACCCATGGCGGTCAATATAGATCTGCTGTAGCAGCCCATGAATGAGCACGTAATTGGCAAATGAGGATAGGCTTGCATCTTTGGCGATTCTGGCGCCTTCAAAGAGAGAATAGATTCCCTTTTGGAATGGCTGTTCGACATGACGAGTGCTCCGGGCCCATTGAACTGCGTGCGTCGATTTCCACTGCTCCGCATATCCAGGCAAGAACACGCCAATCTCATGGGTCATGAGAAGTGGAGGGATGTCAAATGCGATAGTGTGAAGGTTGAAAAGCACATATGCTGCAAAGAATGTCCTTCGCCTTTCCTCAACCGTGATCCATGATGACCAATCAACAACATGTGGCATCTCATCTGATTCTGAGATGCCATTTTGTCTCACTAGCATAGCCAGCTGGCTGCCCATGGAAAGTGCGTCAGGAAATATCTTCTTGTCCGTCCACGAGGAGAAATGAATCAGCGTGATAAATGTTTGCATCTTTCCGAGATCGTCTCGTGTCTCCTGCGCCAATTCATCTTTCCCGGACAGCAACTCTGTCAAGACCTGGTGATCCCTGCGGCGCATATTCTCCATGAGAATTGCTTTGGCCATGTAGTAAAGTTTGTAGGACTCGGGGTACTCAAATCTGTACAATGATCCCAGTGCAGCTACCGCCAACATCAATTCGACGTCCTTCCGGTCCACTGAGAATGTTGCAGGATGTATAAATGGTAGATGCCCTTGAAGGCATCTGAAATATGCTTCTAGGTTTCGAGATATCGAATGTCTGGACGGAAGACAGCACCCAGCTGGAAGTACGTCGGAGTAGCCCTGGACCCTGAGACGGAAGCTTTCGTAGTTGGGCTCAGTAATGGACCACGGTTCATAATTGACATTTCCGATGTCTTTGGTCGGATTGTCATCCTCGGATTCGTTTCCGGCCTCGTTTTCGATATCATCCGCCAGTGGGAGACGAGAACTAAAACGTACAAAGCTGCTTTTCCGTGGGCGTTGCGCACTTGGAGTTGTGTCAAAGACGGGGATATTCAGGTCAAAGAGTGTTGCAGGCAGCATATCTTGGATCATAAAGCCGGGGTCCCAAAGCAGGTCCTCATCAGGTATCCCTAAATCGCCTGGGTCGTACATGTTTGGCGTCTGTGATACCTCGACATTCGGTGGTGAGATGTCAGGTAGTACCGTATCCGGTGGCGAGGGATGTGATAGCCTGGCGTGACGTGCTAAGAGATCTCTTTTTGGACGTTAATTTATTTATCTGGATAGAAAAAAAGAAAAAAAAAGTTCTGCTCACTTTCTGGTAAAGCTTTGCCCGCAGTCACAGGCAAAAGGCCTCTCATTGGTATCTGCCGTTGCCTGTTAGAGAGTTGAGAGCATTTCAGGTGTCAAGTATCCGGCTGTCTCACGTGTGCGCTCATGCCGCCGTAAGTGTTCCCGCCGTGTGAACTGCTTGTTGCAGTATCGACACAGCGGAATAACGCTTTTGGGCCTGCCACGAGGCATCCACGTCTTGTGAACTGGAATGCCGCCTTTGGCTAGGTCTTGAGCTGAATGATTGTTGTAAGGTCAGATTAGTAATGGCGACAAGTTTCGTCAGATGGAGGAGCCAGCACGCACGCACCCTAGATGACTAATAAGAGAGTGGGCTGTCAGACAGACTGCAAGAAGCGAAACCTCACACACTAACAAGACATTAATACCATCACCGCCATCGTTACTATAAGGAGATTTAGAGAATATCACTTCAAAGTTGGATACTTCAAGTGAAGCAATCAGATTAAGCTTGTCTTGTTAGAGTAATTAGCTCACTACTTGTAAAGTTGACGAATGAAAGGCGTCAAAATCGTTTCAATCACACATTAATCCAGAAGTAAAAGTTCTTAAATGTTAATCCCGCTACTGTGTAGTCTCTCAATCCCTCGACTGCCAGGAATTGCTGTCAAAATCTGGTCGAGGTAGCACTCACAGGCACATGCTCTTGGAAAATTCAACTGGCGAAGGCAATCCTACAACAAAACTTGAGTTTGTTTATTTCAAATAAATAGTCATTCCCAGTTAGCCAATGCCATGATACGTTTATTATCACCTCCATACCATCAGTGACGACTAAACAAGGCGTCCAAGCCTCGCTCATCCCTCATGCATTAGTCTCATGGTCACACCAGGTGCGTGGTATTGAACAGGCGGTTGCCAGTGTCGGTATTTTTCGTCCCAGTGTATTTATTGTCGGACAGCCGCAGCGCGACAATGCTGGCGCCATGACGGCCCATCAACTGGGTGAGCGCATGTGTCTCGGAGAGAGCCTCAGCTTGGACGACGCCAGCCACGACGACGATGCGGATGTTGGCTTGAAGGTCGTGGACATGCTCGATGAACTCTATTAGCGTCTTCCCGCTGTTGACCACCGAGTCCACCAGAATCACGGTGCGTTGGCGAGCTACGTGGTGTTCTTTGATGTCCGCTGCTGATGCGGCATGTATGAACATTGCCTGAGGGAATACCTCGTTGACGCCAAACGCCATGGCCTCTCCGCCACGCATCAATGCCACGATGGAGGTTTCCTGCTCGTTGTGTAGCCGGTGACCTGTTGTTTGATGGCCCTGCACGTGTGGGATAGCATACTCCTCGAGCCCAATCAGTCGAGAGACAAATTCCACGGCCAAATACCGTCCGACATGGCTATGGGCTTCCCTCAGAGCAGGGCCAGCAACCGAAGCGTCGCGTGTCGGGGATGTTAGCAACTTTGCTGCGTCTTTGTCCGTGGCATGCAGTATCTCTATGGAGCGGCGACGCATGATGGACCTCATAAAGTCCTCATCATGGAGATGAACCATCGGCAGCTTGTCCTCGTCCAGACGTGGCGGAGACTGGCTCGGGATTAGAACCTGTCGCGGTCGGAAGTTGTCATGGCGAATAGCATTAGAGAGTGCTTCATCCATGCTCGAGCTCCTGGCCTGCTTGTTGCCGACCACCACAATGGCATGGTCAGCCACCTTCAACATAGGTAGATCCAAGGGACTGTCGCCGAATGCCCAGACGCATAGGTTGGCGTCGTTCTGGAGTTGAGAAACGATGGCCGCCTTGACGGCTGCAGTCACGACCAGTCCGTCCGAGATTCTGCCCCCACCGATCACGTCGACGGCATTGGACAATCCGTGTCTCGCCAAGATCTTTTTCCAAACACGACCAAGACCGCATGTGACAACCACAGCACCAATATGTTTCTGGCCTGTGACGAGTCGCAAGAGGGAGATGATCTCTGGGTGCATGGCCACTAACGAAGCTACCTTGTCACATATCACGTCGAATGCTTCGTCGTCGACTGCATCTTCATAAAGCAAGGTCGCTTGATGAAAAGCTGCATCCGAGTAGCCCAAGGGGCTACTAAACAGCTCTTGTAGTGGACATGTGCCTTTGGTCCAGTCCGGTTCAGTCTGAGCAAATGTCTGCCAGAACAAAACACCAGTATCCTCAGCGGCGAGAGTCTTGTCTCCGTCCAACACCAGGACTGTCTCGAGGTTGTTGCGGCTGGGGAAGGCAAGACACGTATCCAGCATCGCCCGCGCACATGCCAAATTGGATTCAACCGTGATGGGTTGTCCAAAATGCTGGATCAAGGCCAAGGCCCTTGGGAGCAATGTCTTAGGCTCGGAGATGAGCGAGAGTAGGATGTGGTGTTGGCGACAGAGGGTGCGGATCATGGATATCTCTGCGTCTTGCCACTTGCGCAGGTGCTCGACATTAACAACAGCCCGGTCCTTCAGCTTGTCAAGCGAGCGGTGCTGCGAGATGACATCGGTAGGGACGTTCAAATAGATGATGTGTGTATAGGTCGCTAGATCATTTGAAGTGTAGACGGTTTGGCCGACAGCATCCTCCTCGGACCAGAACATCAAGTGCCCAGTCACGATGGCGATTCGTCCGCTGCGAGCACTCTCTTTTCGGATTGCGTCGACAGCTTGGGCACGCCAATGCGACTTGCGCCCTTCATCTAACTGATGAAAGGCATCAAGTCCGCCAATTACAAGGGAGGCGATCATGTCGGAGCCTTCAAAGAAAGCAAATCGGGCAGGGTCGAGTTCCTGCCGCAGCTGGCTAAGTAGGAATGACTTGCCTGAGCCTGAAATGCCATAAAGTCCGATGACGGTCGGCTTAGGTGCAGCTCGAATGCCTAAGCTCAGGCCGGTACCGCTGGAGGCAGGAGGTGATGCTTCTCGGCTAGCGATGTCATTGCCGGTGTGGAGTGTGTTTGGAGTGGTCATTGTAAGTACAACGAAGCTGGCCAGGTATTCGCTCGGTTTTCTTAATGACAGGCTTTGACAAACAGATTGGCAGAAGCTGGAGATGGAAAGGAGAATTTTAGTGAGACTTCCAGCACTGGGATGCCCCGCGTTTTATACATGCTCTTCTTACACTTCCTACAGAGACACACTCAGCGAGCCCAGTCACCCAGCCGAAGCCATTAACGAGGGAGGCCGACCGTCGCGGCGAAGATTTCCTGCGGGAGGCCGACTACAAGTCAGACTGGCTCGCGGCTGCCTCAGGCATGCACCAGAACAGGCCCTGGACGAGTCGATGAGTCCTTGGTGTACCACATTGAAGGCGTCTGGTGAGCGCACCTTGGCCCCTGCACCGAGAGAGCAGCGAAATGCCTTGGACAGCCAGGTTCCGCCTCGTTTTGTGGCATTTTCCAAGAGCCGAGCTCTTTCAACTCCCTCGGAGAAGGCCCTTCGCGTGGCGTGTTATGGCAGGAGAGGCCATATCATCCGGAGTCGACGGCAAACCAGCTGAAAGGCTGCCGGCTCTATGCCATGGCGACGCGCGACCTCTTGCAGTTTGTGATCTCTGGCAGGGTTGACAACCTCACGCATCGAATCGAGACGAGTGCGGTTACAAAGGAACGCAGCCGCTCGGTAAAACTGCCACCGCAATGTGTATTTCGAAAGTAGGTATGCGTAAACCACGAGATGAGAAGGGCCAAAGTTGGGGAGTTTCCGGAGGTAGTAGCCATCGTGTTGCGCTCGGCTGAGGATGTAAAACACGTCGGCTGTCTCACTGAGCCTGTGGCACCGAGTCGTTGCGAGCCGCCGTTCGCCCATTTCCTCTCGCAACCTGTCTCTGTACCAAGACTGCGGGTGTCGAGGCAGGCACAAGAAGCCGTGCCATCGGGACAAAACTTTTTGGGCCATCTGTTGCATACTATAAGATATTTTAGTCTTGTTTATGAGTTTTAGGCCGAGTCGGGCTCACGAATTAGGCATCTCACATTTTGAGTGTTTGCACAAAAGCTGTCAGGAAATATGAATCCCAGCTGCAATCAATCAACACCTGCAGGTAGCCAATTTGGGGCCTAAGGCTGCACTCTTATAGCCCTTGGTTTATCCGACACCAGAGTTTGACAAGAATCAATCAACACGGATTCACTCCAACTTGGCCTATCATTACATTCTTCCTACGACTTGACCGCTCCTCGCCGACTTTCTATGCTCATTGAGCAAAACGTCAATCCAACGCGCTGACTTAGAATCTTGTAGTCAAATAGCTTCAATCACTATCAGCTCCAGTCAATGTCACTAGTATGAGCCCTAAAGTGACCACACGGCCTTAACAGTGCTCTGATAACGAGCACGAGCGCCAAATAGACGCCGAAGGCTAGAGCACAGAAACCACGAGGAACCATTCACACCGATGCAAGTCCCATGTCCTCCACAACCCGTGACCTACGGCAGTATTGTTGTGATTTTTAATTGCATTGATTATATTTATTGGTGACTCTTGTCAAAACTGATCTCCCGCTTTGTCTTGCTCGCCCTGTTTTCCTAATGCCGCTCATCCTGGGACTTTGCGCGTTCCACTTGAAAGACGGAGATGAACAGCAATTTCCGATCGTTCTTTTAAGCTGCAACAGCGTTAGGATTGTGAACATTGGTATGCGATTATTTCCGCGCATGTCTGTAATCGGAAAACATGGCCCAACGTCAGCTGTCCATCTCATGACACTAGCCCTAGAGGGCAAGACTGACGGCATGTCCTCGCTGCGATGCACACGCCCATACTTATATTCAAGATTGACGAGTAGACAACCGAGAGGACAATTACAGAAGACGATGCTGTAGGTAACCAAGTCATTTGCAACATAACTGTTAGATGATGATTCCATCGCTCACAATACACCATCATTGCCCCACTGATGTGCAGATGAACCCATGTGCCCCCCTCTAGGAACAAGGGTGGGTGATACTTGGAGAGAGGGGCTTCTCTATCGAAGATAAATAGCGGCCGATTACCCGACAGAAACCGCCAGCACTTGGAAGACACCTCTGTCGATCGGATAAGGGAAGCATCAAGAAGGCGCCAACATGTAGATAGAGGGCGTTTATCGCTAGAAGGCGCTACGGTAAACGCGACGCTACATAAGCCCAGGCTAGATCCTAAAGTTGATAGAACTGTTTCTCATCCATTCCACATCTACAACAAACAGGTTGCAATTGACTCGACTCCGATAAGCAACCCATCTTCTACTTTGTCAGTCCACCAACTACCAAAATCTAGTCCGAAATAGCGGTTCAGTCGTCACATCTTCGCCATGGCCCCCGCCGCAACATCTAACCCCGCAGCTACCATCACAGCCAGCATCAAGCCAAAGGAAGCATCACACACCAGCCACGGCCATGAACTCGTAAACAAGACACCCCTGCAGGCCATGTCACACGGCAACGTTGTCTTAGCTGGCATTCCCAAGCATCCCGATTTCGCATCGCACCGCAAGTGGCAGCTAGAGCACATGGCTGCCGCATTTCGCCACTGGCACCGCGAGGGCTACGTCGAAGGAATGAGCGGCCACATCTCGGTTCGCGATCCCGAGTTTCCCAACGCCTTCTGGACCAACCCGCTGGGTCGTCACTTTGGACTACTCAAGGTTAGCGACATGATTCTCGTCGACCTCGAAGGCGCCGTCATTGGCGGCAATCGCACACGCCCTCCCAACACAGCTGGGTTTCTCATCCACGCGGCAGTCCACAAGGCACGGCCCGATGCCCATTCCATCTGCCACTGCCACAGCATCTATGGCAAGGCATGGTCGGTGTTTGGTCGCCGCCTAGAGATGCTGACCCAGGATGCTTGCAAGTTCCGCGGCGACGCCCACAGCGTTTACAACAGCTACGGTGGCGTTGTGTTGGGAAGCGAGGAAGGCGATCGAATTGCAGAGGCCTTGGGGCCTAAAGGAAAGGGCTGTATCCTGCGAAACCACGGCCTACTGACTGTAGGGAAGACGGTGGATGAGGCAGCTTTTCTGTTCACCTCCATGGAAAACACTTGCCGCGTGCAGCTCCTCGCAGAAGCAGCAGCTGCAAACGGCTCCCCTAAGGTTCTGATCACAGACGAGGAGGCGAATTTCAACTTTGACGTCGAGAGCGACCCAGAAATCTGTTACTGCGAGTTTCAAGTCTACTATGATTTGGAGGATGAGCTGTCCAACGGGAATTTTAAGAATTAAATCATATCATGAGTTGCAATGAACTAGTTGACCAGTCAGCCAGCTGAAACTACAGCTTGAGGCCTAAATCTAAATTGAAGGCAGCCCCTGATATCCTCAAGTCTCAAAGTCACCCCGTACAGACAAAATAACTCTCTTTCCAAACCTTCTCAACTTTGATCGTTGGCCGCCGAATAAGTATGAACAGCTCGTTGGAATGGATGCTTTAGGCTATGATAAAGGGCAGTCAACCCAGTTCGATATTGTTCCTGGGAGTTCACTATTTTCCAATGTGAATACAGCTCAACGAGCCAATTTCTCATTCTCAAGTTCAATTTTCATCACAGCAAGAACAGAAATGTTTCGTCAAGTCCTTTCGTGTATATTTCATTGCTTGTTTTGATCTATTCTATCTGCTGGAACGTGACATGGGCCGTTCAAATCAACTCCACGTTGTAACCCCCCTTTAATGTATTCTTACAAGTTCTTATTGGAAGCAAGCCACCATTGTGATGGCGAGATGTCCATTGTAAGGACCCAAATATCTTGTAACGCATAGTATGGATATCTATGCCTTAGCTCGCTGATTATTACGCTCATATGACTGGCCACCGACGTTTCCCTTATACCATTCCGTCGTCAGCCTTTCGACCAGATACATTCAAGTCAGTCAAGTTGACGTCGGAACTGTGGCTGCCAACTTCGACGCGGACTTCAGTTTGTTGAATGATATGCCGACCGCTCGAGTCGTCGTCGTGTAATCGATCCCATTTCGCCTTACCCGAGACAGTGGTTCGCGTATGGCCGTGGGGGTTGAGTGGCAAGGGAGTGTCACCACGTAAGTTTAGTCTCTGGGAAACGAACAAAAATTAATATTGAGGCCAATGCGGAGAAGGTGGTAAGCACTTACTGATCTCGGTGTGAGGCCTGTTGATCGGTTCGTAGACCCGTTCAAGCATTTTGTGAATAGCTTTAGGGATGGCAGGGAGCACGCGATGATGGCAAAGCTGGACTCAAAGAGGGACCAAAGCAAGAGACGGCCTTCGGAGACTGCCAGGCAACGTTAATTAGCTCGGTAACTGGAGAGGGAACCGGTTGTGCCTACCCATATAGTCGTCTGGGTATTTGCTGACGTCGATGTACTTGTAGCTTACAATACGCATGAGCGCGGCAATACTGGCCAAGACTCCCAAGCTAAGCACACCGACAACGGAGATCTTGGTACGTCGGTGCATCTGTAGTGACCAGACGATGAAGAAGGGCGTGATGGCGCACGCCCAATCCGAGACGACCTGTACCGAAGTCCCGACGTAACTGATGATGAGAAACCCGTTCGCCGACTTGCAATGGCCCCTTGGCGTCGTTAGTTGGGCTGGTTGCAAAGGGAAAAGAGGAGTTGTCAAGACTTACAGCTTGGGGTTCCAATTCGCGGCGAAGGGGACGCAATTGCAAAACAGCCAGATGACGCATCCAAAACTCGTAACCGCCATGAGACCCATGATGCTATACATGACGAAAACATATTTCTTCTGCACGCAAATTTGTAATATCATGAAGGCGATAGAGAACTTGGTGATGGATGAGGAAGCGTAGTAGGTCAGTTCGTAGTAGAGTAGGTATTCTCTGCCGCGGATCCGGACGAACTCTTGGAAAGGGAATTTATCGAGAAAGGAATCGCGCGCTCCGATGCCATATCGGATGGACAGTATACCCAGAACGCTGGCGGGGATAAATGGTAACTATGATGAAGAGGTATCGTCAGTTTATTGTCGATGCAGACCATGGCGTAGAACATATCGACGAGGGGGTGAATACTCACAAAGCCGACCACGGCGAGCCAATCATTGACTTTCCATTTTTGATGCGATTCAAGTCGAAATGTGCGCACCCAAATGCGGAGGCCGATGATGATGGTACACACGACGGTAAAGAAGTATATCAGAACCTCAATGGCCAGCCCGAAGCCGTCGGGCTTGATGGGCGACTGGGCGTAAGCAATGTCGGCGATTTCCTCACCAGTGAGATTCGCAGTGGATGTCATCCTCGACGACGGAAGCCCGACTGGGACTTGTTGGTCATGTTCGGAACACAGTCTACACCCGTCCGAGTCGGAATGGGGGGCCGCAACCCCATATCAATACGTACTCCAGCACCTTGACATATTATGTAGCATCTCGCAGCTGCTCCTTGTTTTTTCTGCTGTGGATATTGGCATTGTGACAAGGTAGAAACGAGCCCTACAGAGGCGACTGGGAATGTTGCAGCTTGCGGGTTGCTGAAATTGCGCACCGTGCAGGGTCAAAGTCGTACGTGCAGGGTGAGTGTTTGGTTGTGAAGACGGAGTAGGCTGTTGTTGCCTCGCAGGATCGAGTTTTATGCATCGGGCTGAGACTTGTTGCCCTTGTAGCACAAGCAAGGGTGCTGGCATTTTCGTATCTCGGGATCTCTCCCACTTGCTCCGCGTTTACCCAAAGACTAGGGGTGAATATCCACTGATTTATCTTGGCCACATCTCCACACTTCTTGTCCTTTCACGATCAACATCAATTTCTGTTTAATATGTTCCGCTTCTTGACGTATCCCAATAGTTGTGAAGAAATTCTTGCTGCCAGAGAAGGGACAGCTTGTGGGGCTCGTTTAACATGTATCAGAAATCACAAGTTGATGGCCCCATGCGTCTCCATTCACCTTGTAACTGTGTTCCCCGGACCCCGGACCAACAGGTTTTTGCAGGGAATAACTCCTTTGAAAAACTGTTTTCGGTCATAGTCCGGTGCGGCCCGTCCGGGATGCGTCTCCGGCCGTCCGGATAGCAATCCGCTGCCATTCACACTGGCGAGTTGCAAGCGCAATAACCGCAGGCTGGTGCTGGGTCCCTGTATGTCCCTGTATCAGGGATATTTTGCCAAACCAACACGCCGGAGTTGTTATCAACTTTGAGGAAGCCGACGAGGTTCGATGACAGTTAGAAATGAGGACGGTGGCCAAACGTCCATGAGGTCTATCCGTAGCAGCGTCTTCCAACTACCACTCACGCTCATTGTTTGGCCGCCGCAATTGCATGGAGTCGTCCATAATTGTCACTCCCTCCATAATTGCCACTCCCTCCATGATGTGATCTCTTCCATGAACCCATTCTACCCTAGCGATGTTGCAGAGAGGGTCTAGACCGGCATGCGTACATATCCCCATGTCTGATGAACCCAACCCGCAGTCAGCCCTCGTCCAGGTTGCTGGGCCGGCATCGACGAAGCAATCATTGCGTCCTATTTTTCGACGATCTCAATAAGAATTCCGGGCACCAAATCACATCATGAAGGCGGAAACTGGCCTTGTACCCCAGCAACGTTGAAACCACTATCCCATCCGACGTGTAAACGGAACCGTTATAGCGCTGGAAAGGATGTGATAAGCACGGCGTCAAGACCCCTGTTTCCTTGCACAAGCAGTTGAGATACGAACCAATACAGCGGCAAGGTCTAAAAGGGGACAATGGTCGGTTATCTCACCAAAAGGGGTTGCCGAATCATGTTGGTACGTCTGTGACATCCCCACGACTGGCATACATAGCACATGGCCACGCCTTTCGTTAAGGCTCCTCTTTGGGGGTCTCTAATATACTCACACGCCTCGCCGATCCTGTCTCTGCCTTTCAAAACGACCCTATCCATGCCCCCGCGACCTTGACGACAAAATCATCGATGTTTCTCTTCAGGGGTCCAACGGCGCCCGATCGCATTCCGACCGATCGAGTCATCCCACTGCATTTCTGGGACGAAAGCCCGCTATACAGGAGAATTGCTTTGTACAATTTGAAGGTCTTTGATGATGTACTCGACCCAGGAAAGCTCCGAGGCAGTCTGGAGACGTTGGTTTCCCAAGAGACGTGGCGGAAACTGGGAGGACGGTTGAGGAAAGACGTGAGTTGAAGCCCCGTACCGTAACCACAAAGAAACAGAACGCAATGCAGGTCTGACACATTGACTTTAAGGCCAATGGAGGACTCGAGTATCACATACCGGCTGAGTTTACTACATCGCGCCCGGCAGTTGGGTTCACACATGTGGATTACAGCGATATAGCCAAGGACGACCATCCCGTAGCCTCGGGGCTCCCGAAGCCATCTTCGCGTCCAGCCGTTGTGGGAGATCCCGATGAGTGTATAGATCTTGCCTGCGGGCCCGGATGTCCAACTTCTATCGACAACTACCTATCTTCGGACCGTCCACTGCTCGGTCTCCACGTTGTTTCGTTCAAAGACGCTACTCTAGTCACGCTGCATTGGTTGCATATAGCTTGCGATGCGATGGGCATGAAGGCACTCGTAGGCGGCTGGGTGCTTGCGATGCAAGGCAAGCCAATTCCAGCGCAGCAGGGCTTCGACTACGATCCGCTCGCGAAACTCGGCAAGCGTCCAGCCGAACCGCATAAGTTGGCTGACCAGCGGATGACGACAGCTTCACTTCTCACGTACGGCGTCAAGAACGGCTACAGCTTGCTTGCGGCTAAGAAAGAGTGTCGTATGGTCTGCATCCCCGGTAGTTTTCTCAACAAGCTACGCATCGACGCCCTTCAAGAGCTCGCGGCCGCTGGCGTTGAGAAGCCATTCCTCACAGACAACGATATTCTCGTCGCCTGGTGGACACGCATCGCTCTCTCTCATCTCCCGCCGTCTTCGGAGCGTCCAGTCACAGTCCAGCTCGCCATGTCGCTCCGAAAATATTTGGAAAAGGACCTGTTGCCTCCACATAAACCGTTCGTCTCCAACTGCTTCGGATTCACCAATCTCTTGCTGTCCGCCAATGAATTCAGGCACAAACCGGTCAGCGACATTGCAGCGCAGATGCGGACGGCGCTCAACGAGCAGACAACCCGCGAGCAAGTCGAAGCATACCAAGCCATGGTACGCGAATCTGTGGCCCCTCTACCCATCTTCTTCGGCACGGGCTCGACGTACCAGATATCTTATTCGAACTGGACCAAGGCGGATCTCTTCGGGGCCGACTTTTCAGCGGTGGCAGTGAGGCCAAGAGATACGCCACTGTATGCGTCGTACATTGCGCATTGTCAAGTTCCTTTCCAGTTCCCCGAGGGCTTCATTGTTGTTGGCAAGGACTCGAAGGAGAATACTTGGCTTTGCGGTTATCGTGCTCAAGGCTTGTGGGAGGTTGTGGAGAAGGAGTTGGATGCGCTTAATGCCGCGTGATGGATGTCTACGTCGACATGTTGGATTGGAGTTTTGGTGTTGATGATATTCTAACTCTCTACATCACTTTTTGCTTAATCATTATATGTTGCAGCACATTGACGCGAATATTGTTACGAAAATTGGCCTTCGGGCGCATCCACATCCGGCGACTCGGGGACTTGGTCGAGAGATCTTGACTGTGCTTGATCCGTCAGACCCCTGAAAATGGTTGCATCTAACCAACTCATCACGAAGCATGACGTTTTGCAGTACGTAAGCCCCTTGATCCTACAACGAACCATGGCCGAGCAAGCCAACATGTGATTTCACGGGCTCCATTACCATGCTTTAGCGAGTGCAGTGTGTTTTTTGGTTGGAGCGCTTGAACCAACCCAAGAATCTGGATGCACTATTCCCTCCCCTGTCTCTCTTCATGTTACACTGTTCATAAGCGACTTCGCCAGAACATCCGAGATCGGAGACTATCCCCCATCCCAAGGTGTCAATTGTTGCTTGTGATGTTGCGTACTCCTAGCACTATATCTAGCTCACCAAGCCAAGGCTAGACTTCTTTGACCCGTATTGACTGTTCGCCAACGTAGGTTTTAATCTAGCCTCCTTTAACGTAGGTGTATAGATTCTATCCTCGATTGTATCACACTCTAGCTAGAAATCGCCGTGCAGTGCTACTACGAAACGCTGTCGTGATTCGAGCCCTAAGCCGACTGAGACGAAGTCCTGGCCGCAGCCACCCTGATCAGCGCAACAGAGTTTGGAATAGTCAAGCCCTAACACACGCCACGAGGATCGTTTGCATGGCTGTTGAGGTCGTGAGGTTTGTAGGTATGTAGGTGGACACGTCTGTAGAAGAGCGTCTGGCAGCACATCGACCAGAAGAAAAAGTGACAAGGATTTTTTGAGACTACAATTCGAAGGTTTTCAGTTTCCCGTCTACTTGTAGTCGCCACCGCCAAAGGAGCAGAACAGGCACCAGAACCATTCGACTCCATCTAGGTCCATTCGACATCCCATCCAAGAGCTGTGCAGACCTGTCACTTCGCCATCATCTCTTTCGTTACCGTCCGAGCCCTGTACGTCTGGACATCGCCATTTTCTTCAATGCTCTCTGAACCGAGAAGGATACTCGCCAAATCTTAGCGGTAACTGAGCGAAGTGCGGAGGCAGCTCTGAAGAAAGCTGCTCTATTAGAGATTCAAATGACTTACGACAGATGTTGTTGAGAAGCCTCGGCACTGAAGAAGTCCGTCAATTTTTGAAGGGGGACCGAAGCAATGTTTGCACGTATGTCTTTCTTGCAGTTGTAATAGACATTGCTTCTGCTTCTGCCGAGTAGTCACTCTTGGAAGGCAGCGACATGTCATCTACAGCTTTTGAATGCAAAAAAGAATGTGGCTGGTAGATCTAGATGGTAAGCGTCATGGAATCGCGACGATGAAACCAGTGAGGAACTTTATAACAGAACAGCCCCGATGCCAATCTATCGTTGATGCTGTTATCCTTCACACTTCCCCCGCTGCTCAGTTGCTTTCCTCGGTCTAATTCATAACTAGCAGCCAGGTTTTCAGACGCATGCCCAAGACCTCACCGCCAATCATATTTCAGACTCGATTGAACCATTTTTTTGAAGCCATGCACCTTACCATAGAACAAACTCCAGAAGAGGGTTATCAAACTATGATAATAAGCTTCTCTTCCATCTTTCTTTTGTAAAATGGGCCAGAAAACCACGAGTCCCTCGATGTCCAATCTGGAAATACCATTGCCATCATAGCTATTCTTTCATACGTGTCCGTCTCCGACGTTCTGGCTTCCTTCAACACAAGGAAGAAATCTGTCACGACAGTTGAGCCAAATGATGGATTGTTGTATAGATGCAGAAGATAGGCTTTTGTGAGCTTGCAGCCACCAGATTTCTTAGCGTTCAAGAAGTCAAAGTCGGTTCGATTGTCGTACTTGAAGTCTGCGAAGAATGACAGCCCGGCATTTCCGATGTCGAGAGCGTCTAGGCCTTTAAAGTTGTTTGTGCATGGCTCTACGCTGTGACCCCTCGTAGACAGCCAAGAGTCATACTCCACCGTGTATGCAGTCCTACTCCTGGATGATGTGCACCGACGGTAGATCCGACGGAGAGGGGTCGGGAGAATAGCTGTCTGCAGGCGGACCAATCCAGACTTGACTGTCCCCGTGGGGTCTGACCCACCAAGCACACACTCGACCGCTTGTATCCTGTCTTGAAAAGCCTGTCTATGATGGCTTTTCTGGGCGTAGGTGTACTTGATTCCCGCGGTGGCCTCGACGCTGGTCCAGGACCAGCTCGGAGCTCTCATGGCCTTCGGATGTTTGGGGTCTCCCAGATCTTGGCGAGGTTGCTTAACAGGTGGCTCAACAGTCCAAAGCATGCCTTCAGTAAAACTTCTTTCCCATATTCCAGCCAGATAACGATCTCCTGTCAACCGTCCGATGTCTTTGGCACATCCTGATAGTGCGGGAAGATTATCATGCGGCTTTGTGAGACCTAGTTTGGTGTACTGAGTCACTGTTTGTTACCAGTGCTGGGTCAATTAGCGAGCCGAAAGCATTCCCCTCGTTCTGTTGAACTTTTCTAGTTCTACATATTGATCTTTTCCTTGAAGCATATCTCGGCCCGCCTCCGACCTTGGCCTCACATGAGGCGGCATGTATTCGTTGCCGCATTCTCAGACTGTTTTCTCTTTACATCCGAACTGAAGTTCTTGATAATTGTAATAGAGAATCCGCCGAGAAAGCATGTGTTCTTGATACACCCAACCCCGGGTGAAGAGAGGAAGCACCTTGCCAAATTGCGTCATATCAGTCAATGGATCTTCTCCGTTGGAATCCCGCATCGCAACAACCGTGTCGACACCGTCTCCCTGGACATGGAAGCAAAGGTCATCGCATCTCGTAGGCGGGAAACAGCCGCCGCGAAAGTCAGACGAGGAAACCGCAGCAATGGTTACGAAGCCATGACGATATATGTCTGCCATCTTGCTCGACTCTACCTCCCAGTCTTGGGAGGAGTCTTGAATAATGCAGAGAGACTCAATCCATAGATATCGAAGTCCCATCCTGCGCGATATGGCCACGGCATCTTGAAATGCTTTGGGGAGTTTGGACAACAGAATGCCCTGAAAGTGATCGTTTAATGTTGCCGTTGTCGTGATCACAGGCATCTTGTCTTTCCCCCAACAGTGCGATAAGCAGGCGTAGATTCCCTTCATGTGCCCTGTGTACGCAAGTTTGATTTTCAGTCGAGAAGTCTTGTGGGTAGTGGGACGTTGCCACCTCCACCGCATTGCCCATGGGACATTTCACACTCATTTATCCATTCGTGCGCTTTCTCGAAGGATGGGTCAGAGGATGTGTCGCCGATAATGATATCTGCAGAGGGTAAGCCTTGAAGCCTGCGGTTGGTGCCTGCAAATGAGTGTGAGTCCATGCGCCGGTTATGATGAATAGACGGGCTCCGATGCCCGGCAGAGTTTGACCAGATCAAGCACCACATTGGTCGACCCATCAACACAGCCTTTTCACACGCCAATGTTGGAGAGAGCTCCAGCCGGAATGACTGATAGTTTCACGAGTGTCTTCCGAGTCCCATGCTAGCTGCGTATGCATATCCTTTGGTCTCAGTTAGGCGGGCAGTTTCACTTGACTTCCTGTCAATCAACATGATATCACGGTCAAATTTTCTCAAATCTTCACTCGTGAAATAATTGTCATCGCGCTGCCTGTCTAGGTCATTCATATGGGGGTGGTGACGACCACAGCGCTTCCATCATCTTCGTAAACAAGTACCAAGAGCCCATATTTCATTTCATCAATATTTCCCCTTCCATTTTCACTTGGACGACCCATCCTATCAATTTGCATTGATTCTGTAGCTTGCCTGGTACAAATCGGCGCGGTTGGACAGAGAGCGCACAGTATTTCACCTAGAATCAACCACAAATAGAGACATATGCTTAGACCTCTTGCTTCATCCTCATCTTTCACGGACACCCCTAGTCTTGAGATTGAATTACAGCTTGAGCCTTCACGTGATTATTTTTCAGGGAGCGGGATGTCTCATCACGGACCGCTCGGCCGATGGGAGAGTTTGATGTTGGCGGACCAGGCAACGTTAGGCTGCAAGATCGGTTGCTTGTGCAGACATTAGCACGGGATAAAATGAAGATATGCAATGATCAGCATGCCCTAGGGGCACATCCGCACATATCTGCTCATTCCCTTAACATCAGATCCACATTTCTGCAAGGGGCGGCTCAATGCCAAGCTTGAGATCCCGCATGGGCACGTCGCGTATCAGAGACACCAGGGAAGTCTGTGGGCACAGAGAGTGAATAAAATGTAACCTTGGAAGACTTCCGGATTGTGTATCTTCACAAGAGATCTTGGTGCTTATTCACAAAATGACGTCGTTCGCCACATCTTGGAGGTCCCGTACTCTGTACATAATCGGCACACCGTAGACGCTACTGACAATAGCTTGATAGCTAAAAGGTTGGTGTCTTAGACAGTCAAATTTCACGCCCCACTGGCCGATTTTGACCATTCCAGGAGACATGGGTATGCACTGTGCGAGTCCGCTCAGCTGAAAGAGACACAAGCCTCGCAATCATAAGTCAGAGATGGGCAACAGTGTTGTCGAGCTAGCTAGGGGACTAGATTCACTCTTGAGGTGCTGCCATCCCACATCTAGAATCCTACACCCCTTCGATGTGAATAATCGATCTTTTTGGGGCGACAATCCTGCAATCATGCTTCCCACTCCTCCAGCTGAAGCGGCCGAATGGGCCCCATCATCAAAACGACAAATCCTCGTCACCGGCGGTGCGGGATTCATCGGTTCGCATCTCGTTGATCGTCTACTGGAGACAGGGAGCTGGCAGGTCGTCGTCGTGGACAACTTTGATGACTTCTATTCACCAGCAGTGAAGCGTTCAAACATCGCGGCCCATCACTGCAACCCCGACTTCACATTGTGCGAGCTGGATGTGCGGCATCTCGACAGTCTACGCAAGGTCTTTCGGGAGCATAACTTCGATACCATCGTGCATCTAGCTTCGCGAGCTGGCGTCAGACCGTCGTTGGAAGATCCCGCTGGGTATCTCGACACCAATGTCGGCGGCACGTTGAACCTCCTCGAGTGCGCCAAAGAGTTCGGCGTCCAGCAGTTCGTCTTTGGGTCCTCGTCGAGCATCTACGGGCTCAACGCCAAGGTGCCCTTCTCCGAGAGCGACAACACCGCGAAGCCTATCTCGCCCTACGCGGCGTCCAAGGGAGCATGCGAGCTGATGTGCCACACCTACTCTCACCTCTACGACATCCGGTGCGTGTGCCTCCGGTTCTTCACCGTGTACGGCGCCCGCCAGCGTCCCGATCTGGCCATCCACAAGTTCGCCAACTTGATTCACAACGGCAAGCCGATCCCGGTGTTTGGAAACGGCACGACTCGCCGCGACTACACTTACGTCGACGACATCATCCAGGGGGTTTGCGCCGCCATTGACTTCAAAGAGTCCAAGTACGAGACCTTCAACCTCGGCGAGTCGCAGACGACGGAGCTCTCCGAGCTGATCGAGCTGCTGGAGGAAAACCTGGGTCGGAGAGCCATCATTGACCGGCACGGGGCTCAAGCTGGCGATGTGCCCCTCACGTTCGCCGACATTTCAAAAGCGAGGATGGCGCTGGGCTATGATCCGCAGACCAAGATTGATCAGGGCATCCCGAAATTCGTCGACTGGTTTCTGCACCAAAAGGGGTCGCGTAAAGGCTCGGAATGAAAGGTAACAGCGAGGACAGGCATATGTGTATTATAAGACAATAGCGCAACCTTACTATTTAATTGTATTGTAAAATATTTCCACGGGTTTCTGCTCTGAAATGCATTTCGCAGGCTTGGGTTAAAGAGTGGCGGCCAGGACAGAAAGGGCCGTGTATAAGACAATGGTGTAAGCTTTCTATGTGGTTGTATTGTATTGGAAATAACTTTCCCCGTTCTTCTATTAAATATCGTACAATCGTGACAGCAACAATTGTGACAACTTCATTCAATTCCACCCTTGCCATCGCGGAGTACTTCGTCCCACCAATTCTGCGGCCCTTCCGGGTCCTCTGGTTCCTCCTCAAACCGGCACACATGATCGTACTCCATCTCGACCATGGGCTGTACGAGTGACTTGCGGAAGAACCGAGGCCTCCTTCGCACCCTGTCCAACGGCGGAGCCCAGTATGTGACATTGGTTGACTCAAGCTTGACCTCGCCCAGCGGAGTCAGCTCCTTGGGCGCCAGACCGATGGTGACAAGCTGTCGCAGGTACTTGAAGTACCACATGTCGGCCCACCACCACGTACGTCGCCCTTTGAGGCCGTGAGCCCGCGCATTGTGGTGCAAGAGCACGGGGACATTTTCGGTCCAGAAGTCGGCGTACATTGGCATCTCACCCCAGTCCGCGCTAGGAACGATCTTCTTCAAGGGGTTCGAAGAGGCCTTGATGTCGGCTGGGACACCACGCAGGCGTACAGGGTCGATGCCAAGTTTTGCCGACCGCGCACCAATGTCCGCCTTGTTGTTCAACCTGACGATCCATCCATCCTTCTCGGCGTGAGAAGTAGGAACGGAAATCTCCTGACGGTAGTCGAGTCCAAAGTGATACTCATAGTCCCGGTTCATGATCGACAGGGCGTCGGTATCGTTGCCATCGGCACCAGAGTCATCATACCTTCTTCGCCACTTCCTCCACAACTCCTGCTCTCCCAGCACCTCTCCTGTCATGCCCTGCTCGCTCCAAAGCTCCTCGCCTCGGCCGGCACCGCTCTGAAGCTTGGAGCTTGTGCGGCGGAAAAGATTTCTCAAATCTCCGGCTGGGCCTATGTAGGTGCCTCCGTTGATGTATTTGGGACGCATTGTGTGGAAGTCGGTCATGTTATGGTTGTCGTCCGTAGCGGCGCCGTAAAGGTCTATCCTCTCCGGGCTCTCGGGCATCAAGTTACAGCGCATAGTTATATTTGTGTCGAACCTGGGGAAGCAGTTCTTTCCTGACGCTGCCATGATTGTCTGTTTCATCGGCATGGGTGATTGATGCGGCCATTCTTCGCGCAGCCGAGCGTTGGCTCGCGCGTTGCCCTCATGGTAGCGCTTTAGGAGGACGTCGGGAGTCAGTTGGAACCAGACGTCATAGCCATCAGCGATGAGGACGAGGTCATCCTTGTCGAGCCTCTCGTCAGGATGGGCGTTGGCGTTCAGGGCAGCATCGAGATAGTTCGCAACGCCGACGATCTTGAGCATGTTCCAGCCAATCGGCGACGGTGTAACCTCGCGGTAATCCGCACCCCAGGTGATGACGATGGGGGTTGGATACCCAAGGATCATGGCACTGAACAGGAACTTGCATAGGTCTGGGTTTGGTCCCGTGGCGGGCAGAAGAACAACGAGACGCTGGTTCTTGTGCCCGGGTCGATCAAGATTCTCTGGGAATCGAGGCTGCTCTTTCCCTGACTTTCCGGGCTGCAAGAGGGGTGGTAGCTTAGGGTGTTTCTTAGGCGGTTGTTCGGGGGTTTCCGATTGTACAGGCGGTACAGGTTGCTTTGGGTTCTCGATCTTCTCGGGCTGCTTGGTCTTCTGGGACTGCGGGGCCAGCGCGGCCTTGGTGGTGGGCACAATCGCATACTCTGTGCGAGTCTGCCCGGCCTGTCCAGCCTGTCCATGCTTCTCAGACTGCTCGTTCTGCCCGACCGGCTTCGACTTGTTGGGAGGAGGCGGAGGAGCCTTCGATTCGACCGGCTTGTGTTGCCCAGGTTGCGCAGGGACATCGGGGGTAGATTCGAGCAGGGCTTTGGCGTTGGAAAGAGACAGCAAGAAGTAGAACAGGACGGAAACGACGACGATTCGAAACAGCATCCTCTGCCATTTCCCTCGATGCGCTGAGCCCGGGCTGGTGTTGCCCGGAAGCTGGGAGTCGGACTTTGACTTCCCGAAGCCAACCATTTTCGCTGGTCCACGCTTGAGTCTGTGGATGACGCGGGTTTAGCAGGGGAACGAGGAGACGAGACGAAATGTTTCTCAACGATGTGCCACGGTACGAAGTACATACCTACTGATAATCATCGAGCATGCAATTCCCCCTCGCCTTCCTCAGTGCGAGGCACTGTGCGGAGCAGAGGCTCCGATTACTTGGCAAAAGTGTCCAAGAAACCACAACTGAATCGTCGTTGGTCCATTCCTGAATCGCGCTGGGCGCGTGCCGGTTGACTTTCTACCCCTTGCAGATCTTCCCTTTTCTTTATCCCTCCTAACCTCCCCCTGCGTATTCCTCTTTGCTTCTTTTGCTTCTTGGCTGCTCGCATCTGGTTTGGTGTGATTTTTCGCGTCAAAACAGCCACAGCTAGCTCGCTTCGACACCCCTCACTACCCAAGCCACAACTGGATCGGCCAAGCCTCATCTCGTACCCGGGCAAGCCGCCTGAAAAAAGGACCGCACACCAATCCCCCCCAGCCACGCTCAATTCCTAAGGATAGAGCTATTGAATTGGATCATGTTGGAACACCTAGGCGCAGGGTGGTCACGTGAAACTAGGTGGTCTTTCGGGACCGAATCGGGGAGGGCTCGCCGAACCCTCGCTAGGTTAGACAGTATTAGGAAGCCAGGAAAAGCTAGACCTCCCTGACTTCAAGGGGCGGAACCAAGAACAGAAGATACACAATACACACGCACGTTATGAGGTCATCAGAGTGGTCACCTTAGCTGCCTAACAAGAACATAATGATGTTAACATCAGACCGAACTGCATAGTGAAGAGACTATATATAATATTTTCCAAAATAAAATCCCAGTCAATAGAAGCTAATCTATCGGATGAGTATTTTCTTTTTCAAGCCTCTTCAAGCCTCTATTGCGCCCTTAAGACTAGTAGCCGTATTAGTGTGGGGTCTTTTTTTCGGGCCGCTTGCCGGGCTGAATGTTGCTGCCTCAGGTCCAGCCACATGTAACGAATAGTGTCCTGCTCACCTATCGATAAGATTGGTAGATAATAGCGCAATAATAAGATAGCGATCAACGCTCTGTTTTAGGAAACTGACTGCACTTCGCCGTTCTGCACTGACTGCCCATCACAATTCCAGCGAATGTGTCGGGCGAGTGTGTTTCGTCAGAATGGTTATGCTAGGAATGCTGTAACGACTTCCATCTCGATACAGATTATTTATTGATATATTTTGGTGATGAAAGTTACACTGACAGACATAAGTCCCATGCAAGTCGTCACGCTGGCGAAGGATAGAAGATTGCGACGGAAAGGGAGAAAAGACAGTGAAGAACGCAATCGCGCCTCGACTTGAGCATTTGAAGGTCTTGCGATTACGCATCAAATCAATTGAGAAAATGTGATAAGAGATGCTGCGATAGTCGACGAGGAGATGCCGGCAAACAGGCAATTATTTTGTCACACGTGTGCAGCCCGGGTAGTAGCGTGAAACAAAGAAAACCATGACTTGCCATTTGATGGACTTGGCAGTCTATTTTCATGTCACTGCCTTATTAGTCTTGCTAGGGACTTGTGCGACCGGTTTTGCGCGTGCTACGTAGCTAGGTGACCTAGCAATGCTTGAATCCGAAAAGGACTGATCCAAACAGAGCAGATCAGATTAAAGCATGCCAAATGCCGGATTGCCTCGATTCATCACGTTCGAGTCTTGGGCGGAAATACATGACGATGCATTGACTGGAAATGTGAGATCTCACAGTGTGCACATTAAGCAATGAATTGGGACATGTAATGCATTTCGGTGTAGGCTAGGTGTCGTTGAGTGATGCGCATTCTCCCAACTGGACGAGATTCAGTTTTGTCCACACATTTCATGTGAATCAATGTGCGAGGAGTAGTACCATGTACTTTCACAAAGAAAATTAATTCAGTTTCCGGCTTCGGAGAGAAGGGTAGTGGAAAATGTCTATTCAATTGATTACATATTTATCAGGTAACAGAAGGTTATCACGCTGTCGAGGCTCCTGTGTCATACTTCTGCAACTATTCAAACCGACCGGCAAGTGAATGGGGCATGGTCAGAACCAGTCGAGATTTGATCCATCTGTTGATTGTTAGTATTGTTTCTTTTGTGAAGTTTGGGTCAAGCAGATCAACTTACAATGTCCACAATCGTCGCGTAAGTTCCGCCGACAAGGACCACCATGCCGATGATGAAGACAATGATGCTTCCGACGCTCATGGCAATATTCTCCCGAGCGAACCACTTTCCCTTGCACAGGAAAGCAAACCACATAATGCCAGGGACATAGAATGAGAATCCCGATACGAAGAGAGCCGAACACAGTGAAAGGAGGTCGGAAAAGATGGGGATTGTTTCGGCAATGATCCATGCAATGATGGTGAAGACACTGACAATCCCGATCCAGCTCGCCCAGCCGATGGGAGTGTTGATATATCGGTGAATCGAATTCTTATAGAGTCGGCCGTGGACATAGCGGAGGGCAACGGTTGTGTTGATTGATCCCGAGATGAAAATGACTGGCAGTGCAACGCCGAAGGCGATTTTCGCAATGAGACCGCCTGCAGAGAGAAGGGCCGGTGACTGAACGGTAGATCCGATGAAGGCGTAGCAGAGGGCACCCGTAAGGGTGTAAATAACAATCTGCATCGCGCCGTTTGCCCAGATCGACTTCATGTAATCCTTGGGCGTATGCATCTCATCCATAAAGGAGAATTGTCCGATGGCGAAACTATAAGCAAAAACAATGTTGCTCACAGCAACAAAAGCCTCCGTAAAGCTCAAGTTGTCCTTGGGGTAGGCAGACCACGAGACGCCAGACAAGCCACCTGGCGAGTCACTGGCCTGAATGGCAGTGGCGATAATCGTGATTCCAATCGCGGCAAGGATGGAAACGAAATCGATGTATCCAAGGATCGCAACTTCGGTAAAGGAAGGAGGAATCGCGAGGATGAGAAGAATGATGGCAGAAACGGCAGAGAAGGCGATCGAACACACATGTCCTCCATTGATGGTGACTAGGGCGATACTACCAGTGAGGGCGTGCGATCCCACAACGAGAAGCAACTCGAGAACGAAGGCGGCGCCAAAAATCTCGTATCCAAAGCGACCGAGTCCCACCTTGGCGAGCAACAAACGTCCGGCATCGGCATAGTGAGAAATGTCGGGATGGGCCAGCTTGACGCGGCCAACGATGTAGCTGGTGAAGACGGCGGCCAGACCCAGGAAGACCGTCAAGAAGACGCCGAGGATCATGCCCAACGTGTGGAACGCACCGGGCAGACTGAGGGCTCCAAGGGCGACGGCTTCGACGACCAGCACGATGGACAGGCGCTTCCAGCCCAGTCGGTGGAAATGGGCGTTGCCCTCGGCGGCAATCTGTTTCATCCGGTCATCGTTGAGCTCGCTCGA
This sequence comes from Dactylonectria alcacerensis, assembly GCA_029931735.1. Lineage (NCBI taxonomy): Eukaryota > Fungi > Ascomycota > Sordariomycetes > Hypocreales > Nectriaceae > Dactylonectria > Dactylonectria alcacerensis. The sequence goes on along the minus strand of JAPMUZ010000014.1, from coordinate 810,125 downwards.
CTCGCCAAAGATGTTGTTGTTGTCCTCTGTGTCGTCGGGGTACTTCTGACGAGCGGCTTCGGTGTCAACTTGTTGGTGTTGCTGGTTCTTCGCACCGGGAGCCGGCGTAACGGCAATGTCATGGCCCATGTTGAGATATCAGAGTCCAGCAGTCGCTGAACGGGGATGGATGGAACACAGGTGAGGATGAATGGGGGGATGCGGGGGAACCAGGAACGAGAGAAGCAGCGCCGAGGGGTATTACTTAAGAGGACGGGGAACGATACGACGGAGCGGAGAAGAATTGCAGGCCTCGAGTAGACCTACACACAGGGCGCAAACTACATGATATCCAAGCCCACATCGTTCGTCGAGCCCGGGGTGGCGATGGATCACAACGCAATCGATACTACGTCCATGCCGGGCTCCACAGAGAGCAAGCAAGGTAGACCCGGGGGACCCAGTGGGCAGGTGACTGAAAGATGCTACATGAGTTATATTCTCACCATGAAACGAAGCCGCTGGAGCACTCCGATAAGGTCAGAGCGGACCGTCGTGAAGCGCGTCAACCCGGTATCTCGAGTTGTCCAGGGTCCAGCTTACACGGGGCGAACGAGCTGATAAGAGCCGCATGCGGTTTAGCCGAGCGTCTTTTACCAGTTGTCATGTCTGCCGGCCAACGTTTACATTACGAGCCGGTAGGATTTTGTACGTAAAAGCGAGGCTCCGTGGACGTAACAGGTCGCGGTCGTTACGTTGCAGAAACCCAGCCATTGGCGAAGGCCCCCTGGAGGAGCATGTCATAGAATCCAGAGAATGGCCCCAGGCAAATTGGCGACTCATGCTAGGACGGGTGAAAGTGGATCTTTTTCTTCGATTTTTTCTCTTCCATCCATTCTAGAAGCCCCAACGGACCCGGCGAGACCCCTCCCAAATCCCGTGGTAACGCCGTCTCGTGTGGATCCCATCGCCGGCCCACCCGAGGCCGTTCGCGAACCCGTCAGATGTCGCGATGAAGGAAGAATTTTCCCAACAAACGACACCACGTGTGATGTTCGTCGTGTCATATCTGCAGAAGACCCCGGAATCTCACTGATTCTGATGTCCACTGCAAGACAAAAAACGCGGGGCTTGCATGAGCTGTAGATACTGGAGATGATAAGCTGGGGAGAACTAATACCATCACCAAAGTTTTACTCAAGCTTGACGTCATGTCCTCGGTCCACTTTGAAAATTGGCTCCTTGAAAGGTTTGTACATTAATGAAAGCAAGTCATGGGTCTTAGACCTCAAAGATGGCATCCAGCCATCGCCGTGGTAGTGGGGACAGAGTTTCTCTTCCTCGCCACATCGACAAGCTACGACTCAACACCATGGCGTGCAGCGGCAAGAGTAATTCCCGTAAATACCCAAGTTTTCCTGATGTGATAATCGTCGCCATTCGGCTCTCCCAATTTTGTCTAGGCCTTGGACCCCTTTGGCGTCTTTGTACTCTCTAGCATAAGGCTATCCGCTCCGTCGAGGGCGAGTTGCTGCTGGCACAGAGTCAAAAAAACACACTTTTCTTCACAACTCAGGCATTTTAAGACCCAATGCTTCCACGGTTGCCTAATTTTGCACTCTCGTGATTCTCCCAACTGGGCTGTGCAAGCGTTCCTTTTATGTCATCTAGTCCTAACTGCGTCCCAGGACTTGGATAATGGACGGCTATCAAGGATTGTAACAAGAAATCATGACCAACAGGCATAATCCAAACGCTGCAATACGCGGAGGCGGTCTAATCTAGGTGATAGCAACTGCCTTGGCGTCTAGTCGCTAAACAGTACAGCAACGGGGATAGTACACAGAAACACAGCCTCTGCATGTTTCCCTCCTAATCTAATTTGATTGAAACTATCCCTCATTTATCCTGAACTGCTCAAATTGACATCATTCATGCTGATCAGCTTTGTCTACTATCGTGAATGCTTTTAGAACCCTTCACTCAAGCGTCAGTGAGCGGCTGTCATATTATCTCCAGACAGTTCATGGAGCCGCTTCATATCAACACTCTGCTAATCGTGTCAACTAATAAGTAAAGACGACACGGGTTAGAGACTGTTCTGTAGCCGATGTTTTGAACCAGCCTGCTTCTCGATGAAAACACAAAAACAAAAAACACGTCACTACCGACCCAAACAGCAGGGAGCAGAGAACATAAGACGTTCATGATCGGCCACGATCCATTATTCAACTGGAGGTTGATTAAATGATGCACCAGTTGATATCAAACGCCAACACTACCGCTCAGGGCAAACTCACGTTTGGTGAAACCGGCGACTTAGGCGCCGAATTGAAAATGGTATTTGCCTGTGTATCATATTAACTTTCCAAGCAAAAGTGGTGATTGAACGTGCCAAGGCTGTGGTAAAATTGTATCTTGCAAACAAACTTGGAACTCGAAAAAATTAGAAACTCTTGGAGCATTGGCGGGTCAAAGTGACGTGCTTCTCTTGACAGAATAGGCCATGACAGTGAAGAATTACGCACCAACATCACGGGGCATCTTGGGTTGGCATGGAAATCAAAAAATCACAATGTAATTTATATAAATATATATGGAGAATCTAGATGAAATTGTACTGCGCAACACACGCGTTTCTTACTCGCTGTCGACATCAAAGCGATCCAAGTTCATCACCTTGACCCAAGTAGTAACGAAATCCTTGACGAACTTCTCCTTGGAATCAGAGCTTCCGTAGACCTCGGAGATAGCACGCAACTCGGCGTGAGAGCCAAAGACCAAGTCGGCACGGGTGGCGGTCCACTTGGCCTTGTTGGTCGCCCGGTCAGTGCCGATCCAGAACTCGCCGGCGGTATCCTTCTTGGACCACGTGGTGGAGCTGCTCAGCAGGTTGACGAAGAAGTCGTTGGTCAGTTGGCCCTTCTTCTCGGTCAAGATGCCCAGAGAGGAACCATCGTAGTTGGCGCCCAACGCGCGGAGGCCACCGATGACGACGGTCAGCTCGGGTGGAGTGAGCGTGAGGAGAGCGGCCTTGTCGACGAGCAGCTCCTCAGTGCGGGCTCGCGAGGTGCCGACGCCGTAGTTTCGGAAGCCGTCGGCCACGGGCTGCAGGTAGTTGAAGGCTCGGATGTCGGTCTGGTCCTGGGTGGCATCGACGCGGCCGGGCGTGAAGGGGACGGTGATGTCGGAGAAGCCGGCAGCGTGGGCGGCCTTCTCGACGGCTGCGGAACCTCCGAGGACGATGAGATCGGCGAGCGATACCTTCTTGGAGCCCTTGTTGAACTTCGTCTGGATGGCCTTCAACGCCTTCAAAACCTTCTTCAGCTGGGTGGGGTTGTTAGCCTTCCAGTTGATTTGGGGCTCAAGAGCAATTCTGGCTCCGTTGGCACCACCACGCTTGTCAGAGTGGCGGAAGGTAGATGCCGCGTTCCAGGCAGTAGAAACCAGCTTGGAGATGTCAAGGCCAGAGGTAGAAAGAATCTGAGTCTTGAGCTTAGAAATATCATTGTCGCTCAGGAGCTCGCCCTTGCGCTTGGGCAAAGGATCCTGCCAGGCAAAGTGCTCGGCCGGGATCTCAGGTCCCCGGTAGCGAGTGATGGGGCCGAGGTCGCGGTGCAGAAGCTTGAACCAGGCCTTGGCGAAGGCGTCGGCGAGCTCCTCGGGGTGATCGACCCAGCGGCGGCAGATCTTCTCGTAGGCGGGGTCGTTGATGAGGGCCAGATCACTGGTGAGCATGGTGGCCCGGCGGAACTTGGTCGAGTCGAAGGGATCCGGGTAGTCGACGGTGCCGTCCAGGGCTTCCCACTGGTGACCGCCGGCAGGGCTCTCGACGAGGGTCCAGTTGTTCTTGAGAAGACTGTTGAGGTAGCCGTTGCTCCATCTTGGAGACGGTTAGCATCGCTGCAGCAGTCGAGACGCGGCAAATGACTTACTTGGTAGGAGTCTTAGTCCAGATGACCTCAAGGCCAGTGGTCTGGGTGTTGGGGCCGTTTCCATTGCCGACTTTGTTGTGCCATCCGAGACCCATCTCTCCCAGGTCGGCGGCTTCTGGCTCAGGCCCAATGTTGGCTACAAAGGAGTCAGCGAAATATTCACACAACAAGAGTAGATGTCTTACATGAAGCGACGGCGCCGTGCGTCTTGCCGAAAGCGTGTCCACCGGCAATCAAAGCGACAGTCTCCTCGTCATTCATGCCCATGCGGTCGAATGCAACACGGATATCGCCAGCCGAGGCCTTGGGGTCGGAGCTACCATCAGGGCCCTCGGGGTTGACGTAGATGAGACCCATGTGAGTCGCGCCCAGGGGTTTCTCGAGGTGCTCTGCTCGCCCGTAGATGTCGGTGCTGCCGTTGTAGCGGACATCGTTGCCCTCGGGCACAAAGGTAGCCTCACCGCCCCAATAGACAGACTCGTCGGCCTGCCATGTGTCAGGGCGTCCGGCACCGAAGCCGAGGGGGGTGAAGTCCATAGACTCGAGGGCGACATTGCCCGTCAGGAGAATGAGATCAGCCCACGAGATCTTGTTGCCGTACTTTTGCTTGATGGGCCCTGTGCGACTCTGTATTAGCATCTCTATCACGTACTACACGAGCATAGCAGCACTGCACTTACAAAGTAGGCGGCGAGCCTTGTCGAGGTTCTGGTTGTCGGGCCAGCTGTTGAGCGGAGCAAAACGTTGCTGGCCCATTCCACCGCCACCGCGGCCGTCGATGGCACGGTAGGTACCTGCGCTGTGCCAGGCCATGCGGATGAAGAAACCGCCATAGTGGCCGAAATCAGCAGGCCACCAGTCCTGAGAGTCCGTCATCAAGTCATGCAGGTCCTGCTTCAGGGCGTCATCTATCAGATAGCTGGTCAGCAACTCATCAAACCCTTCAAGCTCAATGAGTGACACTCACAGTCCAGAGACTCAAAGGCAGCCGTGTAGTCGAAATCGCCACCCAATGGGTTGATGGTCGGCGCGAATTGGCGCAAGACATCGAGCCTCAGTTGGCATGGCCACCAGTCACGGCTCCTGGTGCCTCCACCAGCAGCATTGCTGACTGTGGAACATCTGCCGAAGCCTTCAGGAATCTCCCTCTCGGTGGGAACTGTTGTTCTCTTGGAAAAGGGACACACATTGGGATTGGCATTGACTAGCGGGAGAAGACCCAAGGCTACCAGAAGCCACGCAGGCAAGTCTGCATGCATGATGAATCGACTGTTGAAGAAATGATAGGCAATGGAGAAAACCGAGAGACTGGTAGTGATGCGCCTCGACGTGTTATCGGGATGGAATCGCCATTACTTATGAACTTTTCCACCCGGACCTTATCACTTGGCCGTTTGTGCCTGCAGCAGTCGCATCCCGCTGGACCGCGGGGCCTCCCTCTGCCCAATGGGTCTTCGAGGTTAGATGAGATGTCACATCAGCACTGCCGCTGCGTCGCGCGTATATTCTCGCCAAGAAGAAGCCAACCGGGATGTTCCCTCGTCGTACAATGTAAGGTTTCGGTGTATACAACCTCAAGAAGCAACAGGGATTGGCTCACACCTACGAGGATTGGCTTACTTTGCAGCAAATATCGGGTCCCCGATGTGTGATATGCCAGGGTTCGGGTGACATGTCCTCATACCGAAGGGATTGACCATTTGTAAGCCCTTGTGGTCATTCGTCCTTCTTGGCATGCTCAGTCTAATAGCCAATTGCCATAGCTACATTACTCAAATCTCCGCCGCCGACCCCGGATTCGTTAGGTGATACCAATGCCCTAGGAGGCTAAAAAAGGCAGTGCCGGGGCATTTGCCGTACGTACGTCATTAGCGTATACAAGCATCCGTGACAAATACTTGCAGACCACAGCACGCAGTGCAACAGAAAACAGGCAGCCTCTATTCGGTGGGCGGGTACATTGGAACAGGGGCCCCTTACCCCTTGCAATGTTGTTGAGTTTATGCACCCAACCCAAGCATCACGCTACTAACCCAAGGGGCGATTCTAAACCACATCAGCGGATCACGCCGCCGCAGTGATTCAATTCACACGTGAGATTAACACGAGAAGTTAGGCAACACTCATAGGGCATTTGTAGGCATGGAAAAGACAGCAACAGCTAAATAATGGTAGAAACAACCGATGCATGCACAATTCCCACCCCCCTTTATGTAACCAGCGCTAAGGACGCACCACTCGGACATTAATATCCAACCCCATCCACTAAACCCAATCCAGGAGCTGCTTGCGCATCAGTGTCTGCAGTGCAAGGGAGCAGCACTCAACATGTGACGATTCTGCATGCAGCAAACCCAGTTAAGATGATGGCAACCGACGAATCAAGCAGGTGAGATCCAGGCCAAGATAGACCCCAAATATACCTTGAGACTACATGAAAGCCCTGGTATTAATAGAAACCATAACAATGGCATCACAGCTGAGTAAGCTGCCAAACAACTCGAGGTGGCATGTTTTCCCCGTATCCTTCTTTAACTCCCCCGCGCCTCGTCAATCTGACTCGGCATTCACCCGCTTGCGCCTTGTCAGCTAGTCTTCGTGTTGTGTAAACATCAGACGAAACGGCGACTTGGGATAAACGAATCAAGGCAGACCGAAACGGCCAAAGTTTAAAATAAACGGAATGGTCATCATTGGCTCGTCCGCTCGCATGGCCTGATCGGTGGCCACCAGCTGTTGCATACGTCTGGACCGCATACATGAACCATGCCCTTTAATAACCTACTGCCGAAAACGGTATAGAACTTCTTACAGGGCAGAATTTATTGGAGGCTAAATTGACGTGAAACACCACTTCTGGTCCTGATTTGGCCCCAGTATAGCAGAAAGCTTAACGGACCGGGCCCAGCCGCGAAATGCTTGATGATGGCATTCACGGGCCACCACGTGGCTGTCGATGCCAACAGTAGACAAAACCTAAGAATTGACTTTTTTTCTTTGACCCTTTTAAGGCGCAGTCTAGAATCGGCCATCCCACACTCGGTTCGAGCCCAGCTGAGTCGCAGATTTGTAAACATGGACACTAGAGCCTTTGCGATAGCTATGCATGCAGATCAACTGCCACTCTGATCTACCGATCGTCCCTTTCTCCAGCCGATGCGACTTTACCTCGGCAACCTCGCATCATGGCGAAAACTAGGTTGTTCGAGACTACCCAGTTGCTTAGCTTACCCCAGATTCAGAATTAAACCTCCCTAGTCCAGGTTGCAACAAACTTCGCAAACCCCTATGATGTGCAGGACTAAATCTCGACATGGATTGACGGCATTGTAGTCGGCTTGTGGTCCAATGCTATTAGGGCTATAGTAATACGAATGATTAACCCTTATTAGTCACAGAAGACATTGAATGCATTGATGCGGCCAGGTTTAACTTTGTCTGTTTGTTGTAATAATCTCTCCAATGAAAAGGACTTGGTTGTGCTGCTCTCATTCCAACAATGGATTCCAAGCCCTTCGGTGGACACGCAACTCCTACAGGGGCTCAATTTAGGATTTCGGAGCTCAAAGACGGGAATTGGAAATGATTACGGATGCCAGTTTATCATTTCAGGCTAGCCCATCATTGGTCCTGCCGAAGACAAACGCATATTCGATGAGACTGTAACGTTCCACAGCTGGCCCATGTCTCCGTCCCTAGTCAGTTGAATAGGCAAAAGTTAAGATGCGTTGTACAAAATGGCGGCCGCTCTTCCTGGCCTCGGCTACAGGAAGAGGTTTTCTAACCTTTAGCCAAAGTCTGGTCTCTCTCTGACTGACTGCTGCGCCCCTTCACAATGGCTCCTCGGCCGTGCGGAGTTAGTTCAAATGCAACATGGCAAAGCCTAGTAGCCAATGTATTTCGTATCTGCCGTACTTCCACAAACCCCCCGTTGGGTCGAGACCGAAGCCTTCTCTATTGAGTGTGACAAAAACGTCCAAGCCCTGGCCATTGAAGCAACTAATGACTTCTCATGTGCCGTTGTTTCCGGCCAAAGACGCTCTCAATACAGCTAATTGTCTTTTTGGAGCCGATCTGCGGGTCTACATTTAGCCTAATAAAAGTGCGCCGCCTGCGCATTTATGTGCCATATTGAGGTGGCCGGGATTTCGGAATGATGATGCTTACTCAACCTCCATTTCGGACGGAATGTGGACTACAATTGCATTTCCAGCAAGAAGAGTGCACATTCAATTTTACCGTAGCGGCATCCCGATACTCCATTCACAAGGAGGGAATAAGGAGCTGAACCAGACTCGGTCTCCGTGAGGGGACTCCATGGGCCATTTCTCATTATTCTAGCTGAGTTCCACCACTTCTCTCATCCAAATGGGAGTCGAAGCTTGTTTGTTCAATAAATTCCATAACCTGGTTGTTGTTGTTGAACCACCCATCTAATTGAGCTGGGTCACTTGTCCATATGGGGTTGATCTCTTGTTGGCCCTCCATGAAACTATCTATAGCATCATCTCCCATGAAACTCCCAGTTGAGTCGATTTGCCCTTGGAACATGCCGGAGGTGTCTTGTTGTCCAACCTCGAGGCCAACATTGGTGAAGCCAAGCGCGTTCAGACAATTATTCAGCTGAGCTCCGGTCTTTGTAGGCCCCGCGGGCGGGGTTGAGTTACGAAACTCGATATAACGAACAGCCACCTTATAAAGCGCATGGAATAGGCGATACATGTTTGCTGCGGCATCCAAGACAGGCGGGGCTGAGTCCATAGAGTTGATGAAGCTCTCGAGGCGGGCCAGGTCCATCTCGTCCCTTGTCTCGATGACTTGACAGAAGACCACAATAAAAGGAACAAATGGAGCATAAAGTAACGTCCTAAAACAGTTAGAGAATTTGTGAATTAGATGACAGCGCACCCATGCTAGCAGGAAGAGGGTATCGATTAGTACTAACCATTGTACATATGCAGAATAGTACGACGCATGGCTCTGTTCAAGAAATTTCATACAATCTTGATGCCTCTCAAGTGTTGCTCGCGCAGCTTCAATGCACTCTGGAATAAATGTTGTGTGCTTTTTCAAAGGAGAACGACTTGCACGATAGACAAGTGTAAGTAGTGAGAGTCGGAGAATGTCATCTGTGATGAAGGTGAATTTTGACATGGGTTTGCCAATCTTCTCAACCATTTTGTTCACCAATTTGCTCTGAACATCGTCCATTAGCTCGCATATTCTAAATGGAAGGGAAATGCACTTACGCTCATCCCATATTGCTCACTTCGAATCTCGGTAAGATCATTCGCGAGGCTTTGGACTCGAGACTCCCGCACATGGTCAGGCTGAAGCACAGAGTTAGGACTAAACAAAATCTCGTAGATACTTCCTTGACATTTAGCAGTCCTAATCCACAGGGAGATATAAGGTGACAGAGGGTTGGGGTAAAAGTCTTCCATTCCTGGGATAGACACGGTCACAGCCCAATCTGGAATCGTCGAGGCCCTCCCCAAGCGAAGCGACAGACTCTTTTCAATCATGTAAACATTCCAAAAGAGGAATGATTTACGACGAATAGTTTTTGCGTCGTCATTCTTCATAGACGACGACTGATGATATCCAAGTGTTTGACATAGCTCAGATGCCTTAGATACCAGAATCCAACACAGGGACGGTCTTGAAATATCGATAGCGTGAAAGGACTAAAACGTTCATTAGTCGATGGAATCCTGGGATCAAGCCAGAGACAATGGTATCAGTACACCTAAAAGTAGCGCGCCGATCATACGCGACGTGGCGGGCATATGCAAGGGCAAGTTTGCCAGGGCCGTCTGGAGATTCGCGCGGCACATTTCAACATAGGGAATAATTTCATCTTCCTTTTCAGGCGTCCGAGCCATGTATTCCGTGTACAAGTATAGAAGGCCAGCATTCGCAGTGATGAAGTCTGCTTGGGAATAGTTTTCGGAAAAGTAGACGTGAAGGCAAAGTTCCGAGAAATTCTCCAAGGGAGAGAACTCATGGATCATAGTAGCCATTTCTGTGGGTGCAGCTACAAATCCGCAGGAAGCTATCAGCAAGATGCATGGCAGACGGGGGCAGATGAGGCAGAAGCCGTAGCTCAAAGCCTTCTGTATGCACACGGACTTACCTTTAGCAGCACGTATGAGAGCTACGGTTAGTTTCATGGGCGGTAGTTCGTTGCCTCGAAAGGAAACGCATTCAACGGGGTGCGCATCTGGATACGACATGTCGTTGGCTCCGTTTTGTTGATTCATGGAGTCTACGACATGGTGAAGAGAGGACAGGGCATCCCGAAACTCGATGTTGGAGGAATTCGGTATGGCATCGGTTTGAACGGCGCCCTGGAGGAACTCGTTGGCGAAGACTGAGTGGGCTGCTAGGGTTGATTCTCCTTGGATGGCGGGGCTGTCTGAAGCTCGTCTGACTACGTGGCCGAAGTGTGCAGACGATGATGCTGGTATAGGAGGCCGAGGCGAGCTTCCTGAAGACCCAATCGTCTGAATAGCGTGGACAGCAGGAGTTGCCAAGTTTGTTTGTAGCTCTTCAAGCAGCCGAGTGACTTCTTCGAGCCGGCTGTCAATGACATCAATCTTCCTCTCGCTGCAAAGCGGTTGCGAAGTTTAAAGTGAGCTCTCTGGTTCATTTCGTCACCACGATGAGCGAAACAAGGATACTCACTACTGGGCGGACAGGAGGATTCGAGTGCGTTTTTCCTTTGGGCGGGTGTTGGCTTGTATGCAGGGAATTTTCGCCTGCGAGCAGTAGGAACACGGGGATTTTCTGTCGCAGCGAATCTGCAAAGTCCCAATTCCAATGAGTTATGCTAGGGCGATGTGGATTGAGAAGAGCATACACACCTTCCGTGTGCGACAAGCGTCACACTACAGGCCATAAAAAGAAAGATATCAGCAACAGAACGATGGAACTCTGGAATCAAGACACAGCACTGACAGCTCTTCGAATGATGGGCGCTGGAGAGTCGTGGGCCGGAGAGTCCGATCCCTCGTCTTGTCGTTGAGGAGAGGCCTTGGCGGCAGCCTCCGCCCAGAGTTCGGCAGCCATTGGGTGGCAGACAAGCGGCAACTCGCACTGCAGCAAAAGGATGTGGCGGTTAGGAGAAGAGGCAGGGAGGGGCCTTTGACAGGCGGCTAAGAAGCAGTCAGAATTCTAATCGGCAAAGAGATCCGAGAATGAAGGAAGCAATCTGCAGCAGGCTCCGAGGTATTCCGCATTAAGTAGCGACGGAATGCCATGTAGGGCTGAGAATGCCACATTACGTCGTGGAATGTTCCTCATGCTCTCTCCTACTACGTAGTAGAAAAGCATACGGAACACGCGGGTTCCGCAAACCTGGTGAGTGGATACCTTGAATGAACGCTTCGGCTCAGATCCAGTCCATGCACGCACCACGAGTCATGACGCCAAGCAGACAGATGAAGGCGGAGGCAAGTATAAATAGGTGGTTCACGAGCAGTTTGATTTCTTGCTGACTACTTCGTAGATTTTCAGCAGTCATAGCTCCGATCCTTGACTACTGCGCCGCGGCGTTGAGAGGCCATGCAGACATTCAACCCCAATTTATTCGGATTCGCCACCACTTCTAGCGGGTTGGGAGGAGCCATGCCATGTCAGCCCACATGTCTTAATGGCTGGGAATCTGGAGCCTCTATTTTTATACCTGCCTCAGGAGTGGGGCCGATCTCGGTCAGGTACCCGGAGGCAGGCAATTAAAGGAGGCTCTTGTCGAATATTCTGTACTCGGTGGGCCCTGCGAGAATCTTGGCCAACTCCGGGTAATCCTCATCGAAGCTTCCAAGCTTGACGACTTCGTATCCCATCCTCAGGTACCAAGCCAGCAGCCTCTCCTTTCCCGCGTGCTGAAAGGTCGTAGGCACGAGCAGCTCGAGCTGCATGACGGTGCATCCGCGTCTCCGACACTCGTCCTCGGCGAAGAGAGCCATCTGCCGCCCGAGTCCGGTTCCTCTGTACTGAGAGTCGAGCGCAAGCATGCCGAACTCGCCGCGATCCGGTGATAGTAGCTTGATGAAGACGCAGCCAACAGGCTCACTGGTGGAATCGAGATATGCTACCGCGAGTTGGCCGTCGCGGAGGAATTGAGAGATTTCTGCAGAGGATGTGCGCTGATAGGAGGGGAGGAAAATGTCCGCCTCGGCCTCTTTGTAGACAGTGTTGACAATGTCGGCCAGAAGGGACGTGAGCAAGGTGTCATCTGCCTCTGTAGGCGGGGGGATCTTGATGGTGATGGCGTCGGCCTTGTTGGACACTCCGGCTGTCATTCTGACTTTTGCTGCTATCAACCTTTGGTCAACGGGATCAATTTCGAATTCCTCTTTGATCGGTTCAGGAAAGAGGGTTTGCTGTCTGTCAGGTTGAGCTTGTTCGGGTACGGATGAGGGGTTTCTCGAATTTGGAGATGTGGTCTTTAGTCTCGCCTCAATTTTTTTTTAAAATACAAAAAAAAAAATTACTTAGTTCGTGTCATGACATGTGCCTTAAGGCATGTAAGCAACTTTAAGAGAAAATGCGGTCTTAACGAGATGTGTCTCATCTCACTCGATGACGTAAGATCCTCACCACTCATCTCACTGCCTTGTGTGAGCTCTTCTCTCATCGAGAGCCGTGTAAGTTTCAATCCGATCATCTCGGGTATCGTGCCAGTGATGGATAAGTGGACCAAGCGCTGCATCGATCTGGGGCTTGAACAATGCGTAAACTCTGCCAGACTACAGCATTTGGCCAAACCTGACCATCACCCTCATCCCAAAGTTTATGGCGGGAAGCCGTCCCTCTCATGGCCATCTCATCGCGACTTTGACCGTCCCCAAATCAAAACGACGCTAGCGAAACCAAGTACTTTAGATAGCAAGTTATGCACAGTCACACATGGCGTTGTGCGAGTAGAGATTGGGGTATTGAGGGAGTCATCTAAGCACCTGGCTATCCTAGTCGTCTTTTTCCTGGGTTGGGTGAGATGAATTGGTGCTGACGTGACCACTAAACTCCATATCGAAACTCCCGGAACTTCTTCTGGTAGTAGAAGGTCGCAAGTCCACCAGCGGCACCAAGAGCTAGAGGAATTGGTGCCCTACCTCCCGTCTTGATGATCCTAGGAATAGCTGAACCAGTGAGCAGCACACTGTTTCCAAGCGCGAGCTCAGATCCATAGTCCTTGTTCTGTTTGAGGAGGTAGCCTGGAGCACAGTGTTAGATCCAGCGGTCCAATGCTTCGCCTTCAAGTATATATTGCCATCAGGGATGGAAAACACATACCAGCATATGCATATGAGACACCAAGTCCGACACCGGCCACGAGAGAAGGCACTGAGCGGGTTCGCACGTAGCCCGCCGTTCCGCCCACAGCCACTAATCAATTGACGCCGAGGTTAGTGTCAAAATGAATCAATTAGTATCGCGGAAGAACGTACAGAGGGCGGCAAGAGTGAAAGACGGATGCTCAGCCATAATTGATGATGGGTTGGTTTGCTGGTAAGGAAAACGAGGCCAGTCGAAATGCCACGATTCGGGTTTTCCGGATGCTCGCGTCTCGGAGTTTCGCGCCTCGGATGAAATTCGGCTAAATACACTCATTTCTGGGCTTACCGATGACACCATTCTCGATGCTTGTTCGAAATCAACGAAGCGATCATGAGCGGCTCCAGCCGCGCAAAAGTAGTTCTCGACTGGATCAGACGTCGAAGACAAATCGGCACATGAAACAGAAAATAACACTTGGATCCTTCACAGTACACTTCATGTCCAAATTCTGCACGTGGATCCAATCAGATTTTTACGTGTACAGTGATGTGCCTTGTATTTTGTGCCCACACACTTCCGGCCTTCAATCAGCGTGGCCAGCTTTTTCGCCCTTGTCGAGAGCATTCCTTAGCACTCCCTACCAAAGTTTTATCGGTAAACGGTCACACAAATTCAGCGCTAACAGTTTTTGCCATCATCATCTTGTGGCACCACCTCAGTCGTGCCTCATTCTCAAGCCCTTATTGCCAGAGCAGAAAAAAAGAGCGGAAGCTACCCTAGAGTGTCAACCAGGGGTCTGAGATACTGCGGGGGGGGCTGGATGCACCACTTCAGACGGCGCGGAGAAGCCTTGAGTCCCTCGGTAGGGTCCGAAAGTGCACTCGTTTCAGAACTGGTCATGTGGCAATGAGCAAACATCAGCGCATGAAAAGGGCCATGGTGTGACACTTCACGCAGAGCTTCACCGACTACATAGTGCGGCCATTCGCTACCTCGTCCGGCGATGTCGATTTTCACCTTTCTTTCGATGCTCAAGAAGGTTATTAGTCAGGCTGAATTCTCGCGTGCTTGATTTGTCGGCTACCGTCGCATCCAGGGGTTGGTTATGGAGGTGTTGGAGGGCTCGGAAACTGGAGTTCCGACGCGTGCCCACACGCGTTTCAGCCCATTGTTAAGCTTTCCCCACGCTAGGAGACCGAAGTGTGTCATCTTTCTCTGTCCATGTCTTCTTGCGCGGAGACATGGCTGGATGAATTTCTCTTGTTCAATAGTTGAATATGTACTCGGAATATCTAGGATGTTAAATGCTATTCGATTGAATAGCTTGTGTGGACCAAGGATGCCAAACTTTTCCGTTGTCGTAGACGCTTTTCCTCCCAAGTTCTTACGCCACTGGACGATGAGATCATCTGGATGAAGAACATCACTTGTCAGTTGAGCAAGTGCCATGGATCAAAAACAAGCTTACTTGGAACTTTGTAATCCAACATCTTCCCGTTTCATGGCGTCTTTCACCATGGCAAGCTTAAGAGCCGATTCTTGATTCTCACATTTAGAGACTGTCCTGTAACACCCGAGACCGGGATTCTTCCTCTCCGGGTGCCGGACGATCTTGCGTTGGAGAAGCGACAAGGGTGCACTCCCGCACCATAAGTTACTACTCATAGAGAAGTAGACCAGTGCCAACTCCAGACGAACTAGGCACCGGAGTGCCAACCCCGATCTCTTAGCATCGGTCCATTTCCCATGCCTGTAACGCTTTTGCCCTGATCGGCGGCAATGCGATGGCAGCCACGGCCCTCATCCGAGCTCCGGTAGGACCATTGGGTTGTTGCTTAATGCACAGGCCCTATTTGTCCCCAGAAGATCCGACCGCCGTGTTTCGTAAGACGGGACGACAAGTGCATACTCGGCAGTGCGTAGCATTAGGCCGTTGCAGTGCGACTCAGATGGATCATGGTGAGGCATAGCCGGATGCCGGTTCGATGTTGATTGATACCTTGTTGATGATACCCGACGACCGTTTCCCCGATGATGAGATCTGCCACCCACTTGCGACGATATCATACGCGGCTGCGAGAGGTTCCGTGGGGATGCGCGCTTGGCATGACTTTGAACCCCTTGTTGTGTATGGAAGAGAAACCTGATTCAATGTGTTTGGGCATCGTCCAACAAACAAGTCGAGCGACTATAATATGCTCCCTTTCGTCTCGCTGTAATGTTGTTTTTCTCTCATCATCCAAGACACAACTCCTCCTACCTTCTTACCTTCATTTCAAAGAGCTGGGCTCTTGTTCCATTCACCATCACTCTATTCACTCATTTCCTGAATTGATTTCAGTCTTTTACTCTCAATCCAACTTAACTCCCTCTCTTTACCGACAAGATGAAGTCCTTCTCTATTATGCTCATGACCGCTGGCCTGGTGTCGGCCGTCGCCATTGACCTCACCCCGGCCCAGCGCCGCGCCGAGCACGAGCATGCCATCCGTCAGTTCCACACCATCGTCGCCGGAGCCGCCGCTGCTGGCGAGACCGCAGCCGCTACCGAGACAGCCGCCGCGGGTGAGGAGGCAGCTGCAGGCGAGGAGGCAGCTGCTACCGAGACAGCGGCCGCTACCGAGACTCCTGCTGAGGAAGAGACGGTGGTCGTGACCGAGACTCCCGCCGCAGATGAGGAGACACCGGCCGAGGGTGAGGAAGCTCCGGCTGAGACCGAGACTCCGGCCGAGGGTGAGGAAGCTCCGGCTGAGACCGAGACTCCGGCCGAGGGTGAGGAGGCTCCGGCCGAGACCGAGGCCGCGACTCCGGCCGAGACCGAAGCACCAGCTGAGACTGAGGCGCCTGCCGAGGGCGAGGAGAACCAAGAGGAGGAGAACCAGGAGGAGGAGAACCAGGGGGAGGAGAACCAGGAGGAGGAGAACCAGGAGGAGGAGAACCAGGAGGATAACCAGGGCGATAACCGCGATGACAACCAGGGCGACGGCAGGAAGAATAAGGGAAAGAACAATGGACAGCAGATCGACCTTGGCGACATCCTCAACCTTGGCCCCCAGATCGAGCAACTTGTCGTCCAGACGGGTATGCAGGGTGTCATCAACCTCGGAAACATCAACCGGGTCGGCTTCGCCAACCAGGTCATCATCCTGACGCAGCTCCAGCAGATCCGCACCCTGCAGGTCTTCAACATCGTCCAGCAGCAGGACATCATCGTGCTCCTGAACAGCGGCCGCATGCAATTTGGTGGCGGCGTCCAGAGTAAGCATTCTCCAGTCTCCCGCTCATAACCTCTCGCTAATGTGCAATTTTTCAGTCATCGCTCGTGATCAACAGGACGGCTTCAAGCGCAAGATCCGTGCTTAAGCGGCGACGCTAGATGCGAGCCCAGGGTATTAGGAGTTTGCCGGGAAATGGGGCCCATACGCGAGGGCTTGGGATACTTGGGATGGTTCAAGGCTGAGAGGCAGTGCCTCCAAGAGCGCCAGTAATGAATTAGGTTATGAATTGGTCTAAGAGTAACGAACTAGTAAAGCCTTGTGCTATGTATTGGAATCAACTACTTGACCCAGGTATCAATGTCTACCATGATAAACACCAAATGCCGCTCGGGTTTACACTTCAGGCATATCGCGGAAAGTGCCTTTTTGCCATCAGAGCTTTTAAATGCAAGGGTCAGTTTTTCGCCCTGGCGAGTTATTCTAGGGTCTGCATCTCCCAGTGAAGACCTTGCGCATCTCACAGCACTAGGAAGCCAATGAGCTGTAGTTGGCGGCACACTGTCACCTAGACTCAAGTAGTGTGAACCGGACGCTTGCTGTGCTGGAGATGGTCGGGGGTGGGAAATGCATCTTTGTACTCACCCACCAAAGTACGCATGCAACTATTGTTAATTTATCTTCAATCTGGCTATGAAGAAATGCTGGAGTGTGTCCCTGTGATTGATGAGTAATGGGGGGAAAGCGTTGACCGGGATTTTCGCCGAACCGAAAGGGGCCTGGCTGCTCCGAGATCATCAAGAATCAATACACACTGTATCCCCTTTAGTGAAGTTAAGAACCAGAGGGAGTCTCCTGTTCAGTACAAGTTACTAGGAAACATTTTTTAGTCATTAATTCCATTGTGTCTGATTTAGCTATTACTTTTCACCCCCAGCTTGATGCATCTTGTCGAGTACTCCGATCTACCGACCACACGTCCCCTCTGAAGTTGACTAACACCGGCCCCGAACATCCTTGGGGTTAGCATAGCAAGTTCCCACGCCGTCAGCACATTGAAAGCCTGTCTTGGCAATCTCTTTGCATGCCGCCTCCCATTCCTTTCCGGCGATCTGGTCTTCGGCGGATTGTTGGGTGCACTGGAACTGTTAGAGTGCTCGCTGAGCCGGTTGGGAAAAAACTCACTCGTCCAGATGGAGTATCGTAGGAAGCGCCACCCCACTATTGTAGTTAGAACTATGACCCTGGATTCTGTTGAAGTTGTCTTTCATATACCTTGTAGTTGGCGTCGTTGTACACGGTACAAGCGTTTGTGGTCATCCGCCAGTTGTAGCTGTCGCCATTGTGGCATGCGCAGTTGTCATGGAGATCTGCGGCACTATGGGAATGTCAGCTAAAACTGGCTCACAAATGTTGATGGCGGTTACTTACGCAAAAGCAAAGAAGAGAAAGACGGAGAAAGCTTTGGCAAGCATGTTGTCGATTTGACGGAGTATGGTTGGGTATGATTGAACGGACTTGAAGAACGAATGAACGAAAGGCTAGAAGAACAAGTGAACGAATGGAAACGTCAATGTGAATTGACTGGTGTGATGTTGAAACGAGTGTTGGTGAGGGTAACAGAACAACGAATAGACAGAAGATCCTGCGGCTTATATGAGTGATGAGAGCAACATGTCTGGTCTTCCGAGGAGGCTCTCACCAGTTTCCTCACAATGTCTGTTGAGGTTCATTTTAGCGCCAAGGCTATGCATGAACCACAATAAAGAAATACGGACGTCTGAAACAGCGGGGTGGATGACATCTTCTTGGCTCAGCAGTCGTCTTGGTAAGAACTCAGTATTAACGCCGACCTCGACCAGCCCAAAGTCAAACTCTAAAATCCCCTACAAGGCTGTTCATCCACCTCAACACCGGATCAAGTGATCTTTGGCGCTTTCGGAAAGACCGTGGGGTTGCATGGGAGCATGAAGCCGTGCGGGAGACGTCATCAGGTAATGAGTTTGAACAGCCCACTAACCGCCCCCGATTTAGAAACTCTTGGCGACTCTGAAACCCGGAGGCGTTCCATCCCGTGCCTCTTTCGCGCCCAAAAGGTGGCTTTGTGGATCGCGACTGACTCGAGATGGCCATTTATCGCCTTAATGAGCTGAATTATAGCTGAAAAAAGAAGTGTCGTTGGAAATGGGTACTGGCGGTCCCTTTCATTCCTTGTGCCGGTGGCGCTTTCTCTTGGCGTAGGCATACGAGACCCCTTTCATGCTCCACGATTCGGGACGGGACGACGGGATGGAAATGGGGCTCAACTTGGAGTTTCTCAGGTGGAGGCGCCCAACTTGTTAATGATAAAAGGCATTCAAAGATGCAATGGGAATTTTAGGAAGCACCCATCATCGCTCACATTCGTTGTCAATTTACAGTCACTGTAAAGCCTTCACTCGTTGAATCTCACTCGTTACTGATTTTCACTCGTTACCACTTCACACTCGTTACCACTTCTCAACCACTACCTAATTCGCTATTCAAACGAAGAGTTTCGTCGCTCCCTATCCCGAAATGATTCCTTCAGTTGCCCTGGCCATGTTTGGCCTCATCTCCATGTCTCGCGCTGCCACCATCCCGCGCACCCTCTCTTCCGACGACATCATCGTCCTGGGAAAGGATGGAACTTCTCAAATCATGAAGGCTGCCGATTTCCATGCCCTCGAGACTAGAAGGGCTGCGCCAGAAGCCCCCCGCATCCACAACATCTCGGACTCGGTGCTTCATCGCCGTGGCTGCGAGAAGAGCACCGAGGTCCAAGTCACGTCCGACGAAGAGTTTCTCAACTGGGACATCGCCATCTCCCCAGTAATCAGCAGCGTCGGCGGCAAGGGCACCGTGACTGTGTCCTCGGGATATGAGGTCTCCAACTCTGTCTCCGTTAGCTCGTCATTCAGTATCAGCGCTGCGGAGATTCTCGGGCTGTCGCTCTCAATCGAAGTGTCCGAGTCGTGGTCCAGCTCCCAAGAGCAGTCGCTTACTTTCGAAGTTCCTGATGGCAAACACGGTGTCATTGTCAGCCAGCCGTACGTGCGCCGTGTGCAAGGGAACGTCCTTGACGGTTGCACAGACAACTGGGACAAGTCGACCTTCATATCGGACAGCTATGAGAGCCAAACCTACGGAAACCTCAACTGGGTGAAGGGCCTCATCCGACTCTGCAGCAGCGACTCATACCCTATTCCTTACTGCATCGGAGAGGGCAGCCACAAGTAAAAGACTCCCAATTCCGATGGTGGTTCCTATGCAATGCATTAGCATATTCGCATGGAGAAGAGGGGCATGGAACTTGATCTAGAATGAAGAAAATGATAGAGTAGACTAGGCACTAGATTGTTTTCTAGATGTAATGTTTTGAGAGTATAATGCATCAAGCTATTTTGACGAATCCTGTTTCCTGCCAATGTTTTCAGTGACCTTAGGAAACAAGCTGTGGAGAAACAACTGCTGTGTAATTCAATCCCGACTTATTTGATGAAGACGATTGCTCAAGTTGACGGCCACGATCCCACTACTCCGTTATTTGCTATGCCACTTGCCGTTTCGGTGCAACTTGCTGTCTGGTTGCCGCGCAGCTTGACAATCGCAAACTGACCAGTAGGCAGAGAGGGCACTTCCTCATGAAGGCAGTAGCTGAATGCAGCGCATCAGAAAATCTGCGTAATTTCTACGAAATCACTTGCGCGAAAAACATAAATAGACCAATCAGCGATGATAAAAAAGAGACTGCGCAATGAGCTGGATAACATTAATTTGCTGTTGTTGTGAGATGCAGTGTCATGGTTCTATCGCTCCGCACTGCACTAGACTTGTGGCAGAGTGGAACAAGTGACTTGCACAGACTAGCAAATTTGGTGTAAGCTCATGTATCGATCCCCAGCGCTGCACAGTGCTCAGGCGAAGGCGCGCACCCAGGCTGGCATCAACGCCTGAGGCTTCTCTAAGCAAGACGCGGGAGGCCTTCCAACAACTCAGTTGGCTGCAACGTGACGTTTGCTTCTTTTCATTACCAAACAAGCAATATGACTGGTTGCCTGGTCTTTTTCCACTTTGTTTTCAGTCCGCCCTCGCTGCCTGAGGAATTCTTTCGAAATTGTGCCTGTCAAAAAAGAATCCCTCTTCTACCTCTCCTTCGTTTCCGCACACCTCCCACCATCTTGATGATCGAGACACGAACAAGAACACCAAACCAAAAGATTGACGCAGACAGTTGAGCATGGCTCCGAATAGAAAGTAAGTCTTCATTTCCATCTCAAGTAAGACCTCTCCTCTTGTCAACGCTGGTACTGATATCGCTGCAGACGTCTTGGATCAGGGTGCATCACTTCCGACGACGTCCCAACGCCGTGTTTCAACTTCCAACGTCAAGGAAACTGCAAGTTTGGAGACCGATGCAAGTTCTCCCACGATACCACCGACACAAGATCAGGCTATGCGTCCCAGCGTCCCAACAAGGGCCCGCGCCTACCTCGCGATGGGAAGCTGTTGGAGTGGAAGCGGCTTCTGAAACAAGGCTCGTCGCATTCCAGGCTGACTACAACCGATATCAGTCGCTTCTTCAACCTTGGTCTGGAGATGATGGATGGCGACGTGGGAGCGGCCCAGGAGGCAGTCAAGCTTCTGGCCAACGAGGCTGGCTTGGGCTTCATCAGGGCCTTGGCGGATCGACACATCCTGGCTGCCACAAGCGACGTACTCAGACTTGAATTGTGGAAAACAGCAGTACAGCCGCTTTTTTCTCTCATCACACATGATTTCGTGGTCGATTCCGCCATTTTGGAGCAGCAGGTTGCCGAGATCTTCAACTTCCTGCATGGCGTTCGTGGTTCCCGTATGTTGCGAATCTTCGACTACATCGCCCACCTGGTTCAATTCTGGCCCACTGCATTGGCAACTGCCTTGGCCCGAATGGAGGCTATCGTGTCGTCTTTGGCTGTGCTTTCAAAGGTGGTCGATTGCAACAGTACCGCCGCGCTGTCGCCTGACTTTTCTGCGTTGGTTTCCACATTTCTCGTGGCCGCGGAGACCGCATCAAGCCCTGAAGTAGACTTTTCCCGTCTTCAGGCCCTCAAGTACCTTGAGTACTTGAAGCAGCGACAAGAAGTCGGGGACAGCATACCGAACCTGTCGACACAATCTCTTCCCATCGCTCGAGAGACCTTTGTGTTGAGGCGAGACCTCCCTGGTCGTTTGTCTGCTGACGGCCGACGACACGACAATGATGACGCCGACATCACAAACATCAAGATCATGCCGACATACGAAGAGATTATGTCACCGCGAGGAGAATACCTGCCGACTAATGACCCATCTGCGTGGCACATTAAGGGCATTCGCGGGAGACTCGACAGGGAGTTTCGCCTCGTCAGGGAAGACACGGTTGGTCAACTTCGAGACTCGGTCCGAGAGATGCTCGAGTACGCTCGCAACCCAACTGAAAGAGCGGCTCACCGATCCAAGAACAGTATGAGAACCTACACGTACGACTTTGCGACAACCCTCGACGTGAAGATGCACAGAATGGGAGGGCTAGAGATGGTTGTTCGCTGTCACCAGCTTCCTGCCGTGACAAAGCTCAACGCCAAGAAACGGAAAGACTGGTGGATGCAGTGCAAACGTCTGCAGGCGGGAGCACTGGTGTGCATGTTCGACGTCAGTGGGTCTATGCTCTTCTGCATCGTGTCGGATACAACCGTGAGAAGCAGAGACGACAAGCCGGTGCGCAGAGCTCGCGATGACGATGACGAGGAGGAAGACAAAGAAAAATTGCCCCCCTCGACTCTCTCGGACGACCCTGATTTTCTCTACGTCAAGCTTCAGCTCGTTGATGCGGACGAGCACAGCATTAGCCAAGCTTTGAAATGGTACAAAAACATCAAAACCCCTCATCCTCAACATCTCGTTGAGTTCCCTGGTGTCCTCCTCGCCTCCTTCAAGCACACCCTCAACGCCCTACAGCAAATGCACAGCAAAGCACCCAACATCCCGTTCCAGCTTCTTCTGGCTCCCGAGGATAGTTCAAAACTGGAAGAGGGAATCAAAATACCCCAATACGCGAGCAAGGCAAATTTTGTTTTTGACCTGAGCAGCATCACTCTCGACAAAGAGCCCCATGCCATGAGTCCGCAGTGGCCTTTGGATCCAGCTGAGCTTGCAGCTCTGTCTTCACTCGACCAAACCCAGTCTGCTGCGCTACTGAACACCCTGTCCAGAGAGCTGTCGCTCATACAAGGCCCACCTGGTACTGGAAAGAGCTACACGGGCGAAAAGATCATCAAGGTGTTGTTGGGGAACAAGGACAAGGCAAAACTCGGTCCAATTCTGTGCGTTTGTTACACCAACCACGCGCTGGATCAACTTCTCGAGCATCTATTAAATGACGGAATCCGTCGCATCATCCGTATCGGATCCGGATCAAAGTCTGAGCGGCTCAAAGACCTCAACTTGCGTACCGTCGTCAAAAAATTTGATCGGACTAAGGTGGAAAAGAGTGACCTCTATAATGCGGAGCAAATGGTCAAAGCAAGTGTGGCCCAGGGGAACAATTCACTGCGAGAATTGTCGGCCTGTGATTCTTGGAGATCAGTCAAAAGGTTTCTGGCAGAGAACTTTCCTGGGCATTGCATGGAACTGTTTGGAGCGGCCGATGATGGGTACCAGATGGTCAACCATAAGCCGGAGAGGCTTATTGAAGGATGGATCCAGAGGGGACCTAGAGTCCCCAGTCCCAATCGATCACTGGATTTCCTAAAGGCTGCTTCACTGAAGATCATGACGCACGGCGAGCGACTTCGACTGTATCGCTACTGGGTGGGTTCCATCCGAGACCCGATCATCGAACAGATCACAAGCGTCCATGAAGACTACGACGAAGAAATCCAGCATCGCGACCGAATCCGCGGTGATGTGGATTTGCGTTGTCTCCAGGAAGCCGATATCATCGGCGTGACGACAACAGGTCTCGCGAGAAATCTGGGCGTGCTGCGAAAGCTGCGATCCAAAGTCATGGTTTGTGAAGAAGCGGGCGAGGTGCTAGAAGCACACATCCTGACCGCCCTCCTCCCTTCAGTCGAGCACGGCATTCTGATCGGAGACCACCTTCAGCTTCGGCCACAAATACAGAACTACGAGTTGCAGAGTACCAACCCCCACGGACAGCAGTACTCACTAGATATGTCGTTGTTCGAGAGGCTGGTTCAACCGCCTCATAACACGGACTTGCGTGTCCCATACAGTATCCTTGAGACACAGCGAAGGATGCACCCGTCCATCTCCGAACTCATCCGCTCGACATTATACCCATCCTTGAAGAATGCAGAGTCGATCATGAACTACCCTGAGGTGGTTGGAATGAAGAAGAGACTGTTCTGGTTTCATCACGATCGACTCGAAGCCAAAGCAGAGAGCAACGATGCCATAAGCACATCTCATTCGAATGACTTCGAAGTCGAGATGACTGCTGCCCTCGTGTCACACCTTTCAATGCAAGGAGAATATGCCCAGGGAGACATTGCTGTCATCACGCCCTATCTGGGACAGCTACATCGCCTTCGTCGCCGGATGGAGTCTATGTTTGAGATTTGCATCAACGACCGAGACCTGGAAGAGCTGGAAACATTACAGGCTGATGGTGCTGAAGTTCCCGCGCCTCCGACATCACTCGTCAGCAAGACGAATCTCCTCAAGAGTGTCAGGGTGGCTACTGTCGACAACTTCCAAGGAGAAGAAGCCAAGGTGATTATCATATCTTTGGTCCGAAGCAATCCTCAAGCCATTTGTGGTTTTCTGCGGACGCCGAACCGCATCAATGTCCTTCTCTCACGAGCTCAGCACGGAATGTACATTATCGGAAACTCGGACACGTACAGCACAGTCCCCATGTGGCGGGATGTCATCAAGATGCTTGCGGCAAGTGACAACTTTGGCACGTCACTTGAATTACAGTGCCCTCGACACCCAGACTCTCCGATAGTCGTCTCTGATCCCGACCACTTTGTACAATTCTCACCAGAAAGTGGATGCAATCTCCCTTGCGACAAAAGACTTCTTTGTGGTCACTCTTGCACGGGAAGATGTCACGCGGACAACCTGCACCTCGCCATCAAGTGTTTGGAGAAATGTGTTCGACTAAAGAAGGGATGCGATCACCCTTGTCCTCTCACTTGCGGAGTCCCTTGCGAGAATAAGTGCCAGACTGTACTGCGAGGCACCATCCTCGCCCTTCCTTGTGGCCACCTCCTGCCTTCGCCACGTTGCTATCAAGCTCAAGATCCATCCTTAGTCCGCTGTAAGACAATAGTCTCGCGGAATGTCCCGGGGTGTGGCCATTCGGTCAACGTCCCGTGCTGTGAAGACGTCACAGCATCCAGCTACGAATGCAAGGCTGTATGTGGACATCATCGACCTTGTGGGCACACATGCAAAAATCTTTGTTTCAGTTGCAAGGTACGAGAGAAGGGTAAGGTTACGATACAGAACCACGGAATATGCCAACAAATATGCGGTCGAAACTACTCCACTTGTCGTCACAACTGTATCCAACTATGCCACGGAGAGGCTCAGTGCAAACCATGCGAGAAACGCTGCGAGGTACGTTGCAGCCATTCGCAGTGCAGCAAGGCTTGCAATGAGCCTTGTGTTCCATGTGCTGAAAGCACCTGCGAGTCACATTGTCCTCACACCAAATGTACAGCGCCTTGTGCAGCACCCTGCACCTGGGTGCCTTGTTCATTAAGGTGCGAGAAGTCACTTGAATGTGGTCATCGATGTGAGTTACAGTCGTGACATTGTTCTATACCGTGATACTGATAGAGCCAGGTCCCTCTGTCTGTGGTGAACCCTGCCCGTCTCGAATGTACTGCCAACAGTGTGCAACTGAAGAAATAACATCGACTTGTGTGGATTTCTTGGAGATGAAAGCATACCACGAAGTCGACTTGAACGAAGAACCGTGCATTTTCCCCGATTGCGGCCACTTTTTGACCGTCTCATCCATGGACGGCCAGATGGGCATGGCAGAGCACTACAAGCTGGATGAGAATGGACGACCCACCGCCATTCTGAGAGACTCTGAGCCATTCTCTATGGACGACAAAGGGATCCAGGGATGTGCTACTTGTCGTGGTCCTCTTCGAAACATTTCGAGATACGGTCGTATTGTGCGCCGGGCCATACTTGACGCTGCGACGAAGAAATTCATCACCTACTCAAATGCGAAGCACACGATTCTCGCCGAACGTCTCATTGAAGAGAAAGATAGGCTCGCCAAAGCAAATCCTCCTGGCAAACCCGCTCAGTCTGCCGACAAAGGTGGCAGCCTGGCTCTCCCAAGCTCACGCACTAAGCAAATCCAGGCCATGAAAGATTTTGTTGGTAACGGCAGATACACTTCCATCTGTATTCTGCGCGGTCAATTGAACTCATTTGCCAAGGAGGTGCGAAAGGACGAACAACCCTTCCAGCGGGTCGCAGATCTTGTCAGGTACTCCAATGTCCGCCATGGCACAAGCAAAGCGTTTCACTTTGACAAGTCGGTCATCCAGGTCAAAGGCACACTCCTCGCTTCTGTGGTATCCCTGGAATGTGACGTGACCATCATCTCCGACTTTGTGGAACTGCTGTTTCCCAAGATGTCTTCTTCGACCTGGTCAGGGCTTCAGTCGGAGGTGAAACTAAATCTCTCGGTGTTCATGCAGGACTGCGGCAGCCTGATTGAGCTTGCAAAGAAGACCCGGCATCCTCGGGAAAAAGCTCAAGGGCATATTCTCTATGCTCGACTCTGTCAGCTCTGGCGTCGTCTGAACCCGCCCTCACCGGGTACATATGGAGTGCCAACCACGTCAACTTCCGGCCTATCATTAGCATCCGCCACGGCTAGGCTACCGGATGACGAGAAAACGAGACAAATAGGGCTCGATCATGTTGGGTTAGCCAGAGAGCTGCTTCGAAAATACCCATCTGTAGCCGTTCTTGAGGTCGAGATCGACGCCATCGACAACGCTCTGAATGGGAATGTGTACAAACCAGTCACGATGGAGGAGCTGCGAGAAGTCTACAAGGCATCGGCTGTAGAGTTGAGAGGCACCGGGCACTGGTACACCTGCGAGAATGGCCATCCGTTTACGATAAATAACTGTGGCATGGCAATGGAGGAAGCCTCGTGCCCAGAATGCGGCGCTCCTATTGGCGGGCAGGATCATCAGTCCGCAGAGGGCGTGAGGCACGCGACTGAGATTGATGACATTGCTAGGGGGGTTGTTCGACTTGTTAGCAGGTGATGCAATGCAGGTAGCAAGTGATCATCAAAGGCGGAAACTCATGTACACTATCTAAGTGGTATGGCTTGTGAATCAATGAGGCGCGCCGCCCCTATAACTGGCTTGTGGGAGGGTTTGTCAACGTTGATATTACTTGAGGCTTCTTATTATTATGACCTTTTCTCGCGGATTGCATGCCCTCAAGTCGATTACGAGTCACCCGTCAACATCATGAAAGAACAAGCTGAATATAGACATGAACTCTTATGTACTATAGAATAAAATACGATACGTCTCTGTCCCTTGTGTAGCTCATATAACCTGACACCTTCGCCACAGTCCCATATACTGCTGTACCCCCCGTCACGAGGCGACATCTTTGGTCATCGCAAGTCATACCATTGAGTAAGCTTGCAAAACTTCAAAGCTTTTTAACATCTAGCAGGACGATCCGTCGGTGTTGCCACAAGTGTTGGTGTCAGTGCAGGCAGAACCGCAACCATAGTTGATGTAGGTGGTAGGGGTATCCTGGGTCCAATCGGCCATACACTGGGTCTCATCGCCATTGCCCCAGTCGCATCGCTGGCGACGATAACCGTTCTGCCGAAGGACCTGCTGCTGGGTCCAGACAGTATGGCACTGGCCGTCGGTCCAAGTGCAAGCCGTAGTGTCTGAGGCGGTCTCGCAGCGCGACTCCTCGGTTGTAAGCGTGACACTCAGGCCCATGCTAAAGCCCTCGATCTCGAGGCCGACATTGGCGCTGACGGCTGTAGAGCGGCTCTGGCAGACCTGAGCGCTAGACAGCTTCGTTGCCACACAGGTCGAGGTAGACGTGCAGAAGATGTTGCCGCTGGCCTTTTGCCATTCCAAGTCGACAACAGAAGCGTCGTTGATGAAGTAGTCATACCAACACTTGCGGACCTTGGGGAACTTGTAGGGGTGGGTGACGCCGTCCGACGTGACGTACGTGCCTGAGTTGTCGGCATACTTGCCGCCGTAGGTTTGTGACCAGTCGTCACAGTTGGGAACGCCGTCTCGGGCCTTGAGGGCAGGAGAAGCCTGTACGGCGGCGAGGAAAGCCCCGGAGATGAGAAGAGACGTGAAGAAGTGCATGATGAAGGATATGTGGTCGTGGTGAATTCCAGTGTTGTAATGGAGGAGAGCGGTGAAGAGATGTGAACCGGGATGCATAAGAATTTCTTGAAGCGATTCTCTCAGTATCTTATATACATATCTCGAAGACTTCATAACATCGTCAACTTGTATCTGTATTTCTTGGCATGGGTGATTTGAACACAGGGCAAGAAGGTTCAGGCAACAGAATTGAATAAGTGGAGTTGCTAAGAAGCTGAAAGGAAGATGTGGAATAGGAAGCGTTGCAACAGCCCTCCCGATGGTCCGTGACACTACAAAATAGCCCCGAAGGATTCGTGTAGCGGGGGAATAGGTCGTGTTGGGATGACAATGCATGGAGACGCTGTCACCAAGACGGCAGGTAACAGATGACATGAATAGGCAAAACAGATGATCAGCTCTGAGCTTCAGATATATTGGGTATGAAGGCATTTCATGCTCCATTACGGCTTCTCGTGTTATTCAGACCCCAGGATGTTCTAATAATACCCACGGACGTTGGGGGCTAGATCTGCTAGTGGTTCAGTAGGTGCAGCTGCCCCATTGTTTCAGACCCTTCTTGACAGCGTCGATGTGGCTGGAACCTTATGATTCTACACCACCTGCCTATTATAATAGTGTTTTTTTAAAACTCGCATCCTTCTTTTGAGTGACAGTCATTGTCGATCATTTACTATGTGGGGTGTAAAGGTATGCAATTTGGGCGAAGCAACGGAATGGAAGGGTCGAGACTGGTGTAAGGTTCACGACAGTCTCATCACACCATCGCCATCTTTCGGGATCCCCAATACTTAGACCAGAAAACCACCACTGTCTCTAAAGACTAGATTAATTCCGAGATCTCTATTTCCAGAGCATTGGCCGAATGCTATCTTGGTCCAGCTGTAGAGAAGCGGCCGCCCTGCATGGTTCCAGAGCTGAAAAAGCGGGATCTGAGTGCCGAACAGTGGCGCAATGATCAAGCACTAGACCCGAAGTAGCAAGAGGTCTGGCGACTAAGCGTGTATCTTCCTTCATCTAGTCAATGAGGACTGTCTGTCACGGGGTGGTCTTCTGGGGCCGGCCCATTGAAGATACTCGTCTAATCCTTCGCTTCTTCTAGCATCGCTCTCAGCAGACAGCTAGCATCGGGGACTCCGTCGGAGACACCGGCATCGGCATGGCTGCGCAATGAGTTGCAGGCTCAGTGGAAGATGTCGAGAAGTCATGATGAGATTTGGCACTTGTCTGTTCCGAACTCATTGCCTTTGTGTATCACTTCGCGGGGCATGAAGTAGGTAATATATCCTAGAGCAATTGGAGATAGGCGGAAAACGGAACTGAACAAATATTAGGACCTTCGTAGACGTGGCGTCCACTTGACCCTAGTTCGTTTGTTTGTGCTGACAGGGACTAAGACCAGGAGACACGGTAATAGCTAATTCCGCAGTAGTACAGAATGACGCCGCATATCATGTTTGAAGCTAAGCACTTCAGATACTATACCGTTTTCTATCGTTAGGCGGAGTTTAAGCTTTAGAATACGTAGGCTGGTTTCGTGGATGCTGGTCGTTGTATACGAAGGCATACTGATCTAGGCCATCCAGGTATTCTCTCACCGACATTAACACCCTGGTGTGCCGAGTAAAAAGCATCAATCAACTGCCCAAGATTGGAGGACCTTAGACTATGAACAAAGTCTCAGGTAGATTGAACTATGTGCTGCTGTCTGTTCATAGCCCTTCACCTTCGTCGAGTTTTAAGGAGCAAGATGTTTTCAGTGAGTCAGTGATAAATACAGACGTGTATCTATGAGAAGAGCCTATCAATACTTCTCCTTGACCAGTAATTGAGATGATTTATTATCGACCATCCCTTAATGCGACGCAGGATGTGGTCTGAGAACCCGGTGTTTAGGGTAGCTGGGTTGCCGGAAATGGACTGGATGAGTGGAGGACTGTGAGGGTTGTGTGTAGTTGTTGTAGAGTCATCAGTGCCATCAAATTGCCAACACGATGTTGAGAATATATAGATCCGAAGATCTCTAGCTCTAATCGAATAGAAGGCCGCATAAACGCAATACTGAAAAAAGGAGAGAATTTGACTGCTTGACTGGAGGAGGAGCTCGAGGTTCAATCCTTGATCTCACCTTTAATTAGCCGCTGACCACTATTGAGCATGGCACATGAAATAATAGGTTTCACATGAAAGACTAGATTGGTTGCTTAACGCAGATTTCATAGTCTTGAAATTGCCGAGTCTCATCGTCGACTTGTAGAAAGCAAGAGTAATGGACAAAATTCCTCGTAATGGGGTTCTCTTTGGACCCAAACTGTGTCCCTTTGCGAGCATTTCCCGGCGGTTCACTACCTGATTAAACATGGCTCCGTACGTCATGTTGAAGCGCTAATGCAGCTGGCTGACGCGCTAAACGTGATCGGTGAGGACCATCGTTTCCCCTCCGTCTCCATCGATCCATAAATCATCCCACAATTGCTAGAATTATTCTTTCTCTCTGGAGTTTTCCCACGTTTCCACGGACCGTCGGTAATGGTGGATCATGGGAATTGGAGCTAAGATACGGAGAATTGTTATCTCCGTTTTTGCCCCCCGTGCGAGAGCCTAACTCCGCACATGAAGCCGTGTCGTTGATGAAAAGCATGGATGGTGTGAAAAGACAGGCTATTTTGGATGCATTCGTTGAGAGCCCCCCCCTTATCTAATGCGTTGGGCGGCGAGACTCTCTACTACGACATCCCATCTCATGACCTGGTATATAAAGTGTTTATATCCCCCTCCTTGTCCTTGGCTGTGGAATAACAGCAATACATCATATTTCTACATCAATCCTCTCGCGATTCAAAAGTTCGATCAAAATGGCCACTCCACGCTCAGAACTCGGAGTAGTTTTCGGTGTCATGACCTTTGGAAAGGGACAAACCGAAGGCATCCGCGTCACCGATCCATCCATCATGGCTACCATGGTCGACACGTTCCAGGCCCATGGACACAATGAGATCGACACAGCTCGCGTCTACGGAGGCGGCACGTCCGAGGAGACTATGGCAGATTTGCACTGGCAGGATCGAGGCCTCGTCATGGAAACCAAGTTGTATCCTTCTGCTCGGGCTGCCATGGCGGCTCTGACGTCAAACACATACACGCACGAGTCTGGCGAGGTTCGACGCGGCTTGATGGATTCGTTGAAGGCGTTGGGAGCAGACAAAATTGATATGTTTTACCTTCACGGCCCAGACAGACAGACGCCATTCGAGACGACTCTGAAGGAGGTGAATGACCTCTACAGAGAGGGATATTTCAGGCGTTTCGGAATTAGCAATTACATGTCCTGGGAGGTGGCACAGATATCCGAAATCTGCATCCGCAACGATTGGATCAGGCCGACGGTGTACCAGGGCATCTACAACGCACTTCATCGCGCCATCGAGCCAGAGTTGATAACATGCTTGAGGAAATACGATATGAGCGTCTACGCATTCCAGCCGCTTGCTGGTGGTTTCTTAACGGGAAGATATCGCCCCGACATGAAAGACGACGAGTACGAAGCCGGCTCTCGGTTCGACCCCAAGAGATGGCAAGGCAGGATGCACCACGGCCGCTACATGAACGAATGCTACTTCGAAGCGCTGGAGATTATTCGCCCCGAAATTGAAAAGGCCGGGCTCAAGATGACGGAGTGTGCGCTGAGGTGGTTGAGCCACCACAGCGAGTTGAAGAGGGCCACCGGGGACAAGGTGATTATTGGAGCTAGCAGCGTGAAGCAGCTGGAGGAGAACTTGGAAGGGCTGGAAAAGGGGCCGTTGCCAGATGACATTGTGCAGGCAATGGAAGCTGCGTGGCTTCGAGTGAAGGGGGTCGTTCCTAAGTACTGGCATTAGATGCAATACTAGTCATGACGTAAAATGCAGAACAAAATGGCACCAATGTGTGGAAGATTCTAAAGAGAATGGTGATGAGTGAGGAACGAACATCGTAAACTCTACCTCCAGGTGAAGAGAAAGTAACGTGAGATGATGAAGGTACTAAGGCGCAACATCTTTTGGAATAGGAAACGACTTTGATCGTATACTGGCTCAGGTGGTTGCCTGGGGCGCGTCTAACAATGGTACTTGATATAGATTGAGGACTTGTAAACGCTTGGAGGTGAGATCTCGCCTTGAATAGATATAAACGGAGAAGTACTAGCTAAGCCGAGGGTTGAAAGAAATAAAGTTACTAGTTGGTGCATCTGTCCCCGATTATGGCAATGTAGATCGGGGAGGGAAGAGGGGCGGTGCGTCTCTGTAAGATATCGAGGTCACTATTTACATTACGAGGCTCTCAATTATGCTGACTTACATTGTCGCATGCCAAGAAACGTCAGCTGATGGTTTTGTAAAAACAATCAGACAACATGACTGGATAACGGCAAAACCCTGCGAAGTAGCCACGCAAGAGGTTGTAGAACAACACTACACACCATAGAGCATCACCATGCTTTACACTTTTAGTATTAATTAGTAAATCTAATATAGATTGATAATTTATAGCTACATTTAGTCCACTTGATGATCCTTTTTATATATACTTTATATTCTAAATTAGTAATAATTCAGGTATTATAATTTGCTTATTTTGTAATAGCTATTGTTAATGTGTGCGGTGTTGTCCTTCCCCCGGTGGCCACGCAAATATGAGATAGCAATTATGGACTCCAACGTCCATATCCGGGCATAGCCCCATGGGTTAATAATCTCTCGATCACTAAGAGCGTACCCAGAGTGGCGCAGCTTTGCGCGTCTGATTTCTTTAGTGGAATTGTAATGTCGTCAAAGCTGACGCCAAGCAACGAGAGTAAGCCAACCGCAGCTCCATGGAGGAAAATGTACTTCAGCTCCGCGGAGGCCCGCGGCCGGCCGGATCTAGGAAGCTGAGATGGAAGGCTGTTGGGAATGAATCTTGGACATACATGAAACTAGAATCATGATGAAGAGGAAATTCAATTATATAAACATGACGGTGATACGATCAAACCAGCATCGAAGCTTCAGCATTGCACACAAGCGCACTTTCCAAGATTAAATCGGATTCACTTACACACTACTCCTTCACTCAAACTTTGTTTCTTTATAACGCATTTGCATCTAAAATGCTAGGAAGTTTCTTTACCGTCGCAGCTCTCCTGCTGGGTACGGCGGTCGCTCGTTCTGCTGCCCCTCGTAAGTCAATCTCAGAATCAGCATCATGGAAATGCTCTAACAACCATGCAGCCGTGCAGTTGATCGACCCAAACATCCGCTTCGCGAACCGAACGCTAGAACTGCCTCCACAGGGGTTCCCCATCCTCCAAACGAGCTTCGAGTATCCTCCCGACTGCGGCGAAACTAGCTACCGCGGCAGTGGTCGCATGCGAGGCATGAAAGCACTCGTTACCGGAGGCGATTCGGGAATGGGAAGAGCCATTACTATTGCATTTCTTCGCGAAGGCGCCAAAGTGGCCATCAATTATCTCCCCTCGGAAGAGGTGGACGCCCAGGCGCTGTCTGACTTTGTGGCGCAGGAGGGACTCTCGATTGAGCGTATCCCTGGGGACCTGAGCGACGAAACGTTTTGCGCCGAGTTGGTTACCGAGGCTCATAGACGCCTTGGAGGGCTAGATGTTCTTGTAAATCATGCTGGGTAAGTGGCTACCCCTACAACTAGACAGTTTGTTCTACAGACGACGAGCTTACAAAGATCTAGCGAGGGCGGCAACCTGCAAGGTC
Organism: Dactylonectria alcacerensis; assembly: GCA_029931735.1. NCBI lineage: Eukaryota > Fungi > Ascomycota > Sordariomycetes > Hypocreales > Nectriaceae > Dactylonectria > Dactylonectria alcacerensis. The sequence continues at coordinate 776,536 of JAPMUZ010000014.1, read as the reverse complement.
CCAACTGGCGTCCCATTCAACAGTTCAACACCGAAGAGCTCGAGAAAATCTACCGCGTCAACGTCTTCGCTCCTTTGTTTCTAGCCCGCGCCGCCGTACCTCTCATGTCTCCAGGCGGAAGCATCATCGTCACATCCTCAGGCCTCGCAGCTCATCCTGTCGCCACCTCCGTCCTGTACGGTTCGTCCAAGGCGGCCGTTACGCACACGATCCGCTCTCTGGCCTTGCAGCTTCAGCCTCTGGGTATCAGAGTCAACGGCGTGGCCCCGCCTCTGACGTACACGCCGTTCCTTGCCGCCGGGGGCTTCACCACGGAGCACCTGGTCGCTTCGGCGCAATTCTTACCGCTCGGTCGTCTGGCGCAGCCGGTTGAGGTTGCGCCGCACTATGTTGATATAGCGGATCCGACCAAGACGTACATGTCGGGCGAGGTTGTGGCTGTCTTGGGAGGCGAAGCGGGATTCTAGGCGTTAACGTGTCGATATCAAAGGCTACCCTGAGGTGGCCTGACCGTATGTAGTCCATCTTGTCAATCAATAGCCTTGCCATATCTCGCCGTTTTTCAATCCAGCTGTCCGGTTTCATGATCTATCAGGTCTGGCAACGAAATTTACACCTTATAGTCAGAACGCAGTATGCCACGGCCTATTGCATGCGTCTTGCTTGCTGCGCCTCCTAGTGCCAGACTCTTCATGATCACAGAGACGCTATCCATAGTAGTCAACTCTGATCATGATTGTTTTATGCCATAAATTTGCCCTTTTTCTTTCAACATTTTCACCTTGTGTGGAATACAAAAAACGTGCGACCTTCCCTTCACCCAGATCGACTTTTCTATACGAGAGTAAGTATGTAGGGTGGTAGATTGAACAAAGCAAAAATGAAAGTCTTGGTTTTGTGCAGTGATATCCACATGACTCTCAGGACACGAGCGGAGACATCCAATTAGCGCGCGGAATTGAGACGTGAAAGGTGGCTGTGTAGCTGAATTGGTCTGCAACAGCGCCCGCAAGAGAGCCTCGTCGTCAACATGCCTGACACATCCCGCAGGCCTGCTAGCGAGAATCAAGGTTCGTGGGGGAAGTAGGACACGCAAAACAATCCCGAAAAAGGCGTTGGCTTGCGCCCGCAGCCAGGGCATGGGACTTGTTTATTGGAATCTCGTTGTTGACCTGGACCGTATCATGGACAGATATAACTCAAAAAGGGGTTTCAACTAGGACAGACAGTCTCATCGGTGACTTTTCCAGGCACTTTTGAAGGAAAAAGAAAATATCCCAAAATCTGGGCCCAGCTAGCCGTCACAGCTAATACAAGCCCTTCTACCCACGCCATCCTGACTTGGAAGCATCCCCGGATCAAACGGATTCCCACCTTTTGCGGGATTTTCAGCCTACTCGAATCAAAAGCTCGGGTTTACTTCTGCACTACGATTAGGCTCTTCCCCCCCCCCCCGAGCTGCAGCTCGAGTACCGCCGCTCAGGTACACGATACATGTTTCTAATGTCTTGGCAGAGATACTTTAATGTTACCTCTACGCAACTCGTGGTAGAATCTGTCTATGCAACGGCGCTCTTGCATTCCAACAGCGTGTTTGGAGGCTATCCGCATCTGGCATGCCGAGATTAGGTTGCATGTTCCAGTTATCGCGGAATTTACCGTGTCCATTCTCCTTTGTCGTTTAGGGCACGAGGGCATGACGGCGGAGGCCGCTGCGTGGGGAGTGCCGAAGCGGTGGGTGGTATAAAGGCAATGTGAGGGATCCAAGCATTATCCCAAGTACATCTCCCTACTGATCGCCAGTATTCACACCGCTCAATCATCCCTCTTCTACCATCTACAAAACTTTTTAACCTTTGAGGTGCTCCCTTTTACTCTCAATTACCCTGTTATGTCTCAAGGAGACGCTGTGGAGCCTGCCAATCGAGTTCAGTTCGATGATGGAATCCATCCTGTTCAATCTATCCCACGCGACAATGTCGTGAACCGCGCATCCAATGCGTCTCTTGAAGATGAAGAAAAGGCAAACCGGATTGCCGAAATAGATGGAAACCTGAAGCATAAGCAGGTGCGTACTTCAGCTCCTAACAAGCCTTCTCGCGAGCCGCGACTAATGACCCTCTCCCATAGAACTACTCTGGTCTCCTCCTCCTCTGGGTCGCATTCCAATCCACGGGCATCATCTACGGCGACATTGGCACCTCGCCGCTTTACGTATACTCCTCCACCTTCACGAGCCAGCCGTCCTTTGACGACTTGACGGGTGCCCTGTCCATCATTATCTGGTCGCTGACTCTGATCGTTACCATCAAATACACCTTCATCGTGCTGCGCGCCGACGATGACGGCCAGGGTGGCACCTTTGCGCTGTACAGCCTCCTGGCGAGGTACACCAACATCGTCAAGGGAGGCCCCAAGGCCGACGACACGGTCAAGTTGGAGCGCTACCTCACCAACGAGCTGAAGCCTGGCGGAAAAAGCCTGAGAAAATTCCTGGAGAATTCTCCGGCTGCACAATTTTCCCTCAAGGCTATCGGCGTGCTTGGTGTTTCGCTCGTCATGGCTGATGGTATTCTCACGCCTGCACAGTCTGTCTTGGGAGCCATCCAGGGTATCAAAGTGGCAGACCCTACCCTGACCACTCCGACTATTGTCGGCATCTCGTAAGTTGTTACAGGGATCTGATGGAAGAGTTTGTTTCTAACATGGGATTTTTTGAAGCTGCACCATTCTAGTTCTCCTCTTCTTACTGCAACCTTTTGGCACATCGAAGCTCGGAACCGGTTTCGCCCCCATTGTCACCATTTGGCTCCTTTTCAACATGGCCTGCGGAATATACAATCTCGTCATACACGACCACAAAGTCCTCAAGGCCTTTAGTCCGCATTATGCCTTTGACTATCTCATCCGCAATGGATATGAGGGATGGAAGTCGCTTGGAGGCCTTTTGCTCGCGTTCACTGGTGTGGAGGCCATGTTTGCAGACCTCGGCGCCTTTAGCAAGAGAGCGATCCAGATTTCGTGGCTGTTCTTAGCCTATCCTTGCCTGATTCTTGCGTATGCTGGACAAGCCGCATTCATCTCGGAGGATGCTAGTGAGACGGCCATCACGAACCCATTCTTCTACACTGTCCCACCAGGAAGCTTCTACTTTAGGTACAGAATCGCTTGCCAAGCATCATTCTATGCGATGCTAACATTGCCTTAGTCTTGTTCTCGCCGTATTGGCTGCGATTGTTGCGTCCCAGGCCATGATCACGAGTACTTTCCAACTGCTTTCTCAGGTTGGTGACCTTCAACAATTGTGATGGGTTCTAAACTAACTTGGTCTAGGTCATGCGCCTTTCGTACTTCCCGCACATTAAAGTCGTGCACACGAGCAACAGATTCCATGAACAGGTGTATATGCCGATGGCTAACTGGCTTCTCATGATTGGAACGGTTGTCGTCACTGCGGTTTACAACAACGTAAGTTGTCCACTTGCCTGTCAGCAACCATCATTTCTCGAACTGTCGGCTAACTTCCCCAGACCACCTCTCTCGGCCATGCCTACGGAGTCTGCGTCATTCTCGTCACCTTCATATCGACCTGTATGGTCTCTCTCGTTGCCATTCTTGTTTGGCGTGTTCCCTCTTTCGTTGTGATACCCATTTTCCTCGCCTTCGCCGCTCTCGACGGCGCTTTCATGTCTGCGGTGTTGACTAAAGTGCCTGACGGTGCTTGGTTTACCCTCCTCCTTGCATTTATTCTCTCATCTATCTTTATTCTCTGGCGTTTCGGAAAGGAAGCTCAGTGGTCTGCGGAGTCACTCGACTGTCTGCTGCCATCTGATGTCCTCTCTGGCTCGGAGAGCGATGGATCTTCTCGAACCACGAGGCTTACTGAAACATTCGGAAGCACACCAATCAGCACTGTGCCTGGACTTGGCGTTTTCTTTGACAAATCTGGCGATCCCTCGGTTCTCCCTGTCAGCTTCGCTCACTTTGTGCTCAAGTTCGCCGCGCGCCCAGCTGTCTTGATATTCTTCCACATGCGGCCGCTTCCAATTCCGTTTGTGGAGATTAGCGATCGCTTCGTCGTCACTAGAACTTCGGGTATCGCCAACTGCTACAATGTGGTCTTGCGCCATGGATACGCAGATGATGTGATTCGTCCAGGGATGGCGCGCGACCTCGTCGGACAGGTCGAATTGGCCGTTTCGAAAGTGGCTGCACCGGATGCTGCGGAACTAAAGTCTCTACGTGAGGCCTACAGCAGTCAGATTGTCTATGTCTTGGGTAAAGAGACAATGAAGATTAAACGCGATGGACGGTCCAAGGTGTGGGCTACGACTCGGTGGATTCTACTGGAGATATTCCTCTGGATCAGAGAGAACTCGAGAACCAAGATGGCAGATGTGAACATTGATGTCGACAGATTGGTCGAGGTTGGGTTCTTGAAGGAGATATGAGGCTACTATCGACGACTGAATGGCGTCTAAACCCAGTGATTAGGGCGAATCTCGACGAAAATTGAATATCAGTCTTGTTCGGGCTAAAACTCTTTGATGCTTCAACCACTTCACATCGTGACATTCGAGGGATGTGTGCAACACGAGCACACATATGATGTCATGAACATTTCGTGGCTAGAATCTTACGCCTAGTGTAGGATAACGTGACTTTGTGCGCCCATATCTTAGTTCGACCGATTGCGGGGTTTTGCATCTTGGGCCTTCTAACATCCAGCCTCCATCAACGATGGATTTGCTTAATTACTTCAAGCCCTGGGCCCAACATAGGTGAAACATCCTGTCGCATTCGAGCAGGATGCGGCTCCTGAACTCGACAAGCTACGAGCTCGCCGAGTTTGTAGGCGATGATATCCCGACGTATGCCATCCTCTCGCACACATGGGACGTGGAAGAGGTGACCTTCAACAACGTGCGACGCCAAGACTACGAGCACCTGAAGGGATTCGCCAAGTTGAAGGGCTGCTGTGCCCAGGCAGTACGAGATAGCCTCCAGTGGGTCTGGATCGACACATGCTGCATCGACAAGTCGTCAAGTGCGGAGCTGTCCGAGGCCATCAATTCCATGTATCGATGGTATCAAAACGCCGATGTCTGCTACGTGCACTTATACGACGTGCCTCAACAGGACATGTTCCTTGATAAAAACCTGTTTCAGAGTGCGCTATGGTTCAGAAGAGGATGGTGTCTGCAGGAGTTAATCGCTCCACGAGAGGTGGAATTCTACGCCTCTAACTGGACGGAGTTGGGAACGAAATGGAGCCTACGGCAAGCGATATCTGATACCACGTCCATCCCAGAAGCCATTCTATTACAGGAAAAGCGACCCGGAGATTTTCCTGTTGCTCAACGCATGTCATGGGCATCGAAGCGAAACACGACCAGGGAAGAGGACATGGCGTATTGTCTCTTGGGAATCTTCGATATCCACATGCCTCTTCTTTACGGCGAAGGAAGCAGGGCATTCATCCGGCTCCAAGAAGAGATTATGAGGCGAGGAATCGATTACAGCATCTTCCTCTGGCGATCTACCGAAGCCAACTTTGGGACGACGGGGCTTCTTTGCGATTCTCCTCGCCATTTTCCTATCGAAGGAGTGCCCGCACGATCCGGCAAATTATTCCGATACTGCGATATTAAATCCCCCAAATTCCCCATTTTTGCAAGCCCTGAAAACAGCAAGCCGCCCGAGGTTACTCCACGAGGACTTCAGATGACTGTCCACACGAAACGGCTTCCAGACGGTTCTCGTTTGGCATGGCTCTACCAAACGCACAACGAGCATCTTGTCTGCATCTTTCTAAGCCCGCAGCAGAGTGATTCTAAATACCACAGGGCTAGGGTTGGGTATATTGAGATAGTTGAGAAAGAGGAAGACTTGGATATCTTCCAACCCGAGAACATGTGTCTGGAGACCTTGGCGGAACTTTCTATCCCCAAGATCCCACATCAAAGCCTAGACTTCAGGCTATACTTGGAGTCAACAGCAGACGAGAGGCTGTCTCTCCTTGAGGTCTATCCTGAGTGCGGGCTGGAATCTCGCGAGGATGGCTCATATGGCATGCAAATCGATCTGGCGTCCTGCCCGGAATTCTTCATCATGGTGTTCGGCGTCGAACAGAACTCGACGACGTACCGACTCATTGCAGCGCTCAACATGTTCCATGGCCACTGGGCTTGCAAAGTTCACAAGTTTGTCATGGGTACCCCCCTCGCGGACTTGGCAAAGGAACTATGGGATCTGCAGCCCGTAGACGACGATTCTGATCGAGTAATATCGCGTTTGCCAAGTGGTACGTACGTGAAGGTTTCTTCTAAGAGGAGATCGAGGAGTTGCAGAAGCTTCATGTACGTTTCCCTGGTACCCGCAAACATTTCGGCGGATGTTCACCTCGAAACTCAAATGGGCGGGCTGGTCGATGACGGAAATACCTATATCTATTAAAATAGTAATGAATGTACGAGAAACGATTTTTCAATGTTGGCGGCTGAGTTTGAAAGATGTAGTATCCAGCTAGAAGTCAACATGTGACGCCGTCGTCTTGATTGAGATAGCAGAGTTATTGGAAGAGTTGTCCGCATTTGTCAATCTGCCCTAGAACTATTAGACTATAACATTACAACTTGACCTGGCTTGTAATATGCGGTGGCACTTCTATTCCAATCGATGCGAGGCATATTTGTGCATAGCCTTTGCCTTGTCTGTCGAGAGATATTAGCTTGAGCATTTCGTGAAGTAATTAAGCAGTCCAACGACCATACCTATCCAAAGACAAACTGTCCAATCCACCTCCCCCGAGGCATTTTGTGACAACAAAGTTGATAGCAAGCACACCAGGCACATCATACCGGGTAACAACGCTCCCCGGCTGAAGAAAGTGACCGAGGGTGGATGCAATAACTTCCGGCGTTACCTGATCCCGCAGGTAAGGATATATGGCCGGGGTTCTGGCAATGAAGGCAATATTTGCATTGTCACCTTTGTCGCCGGAGCGGCCAACCGCGACGTCAAGCAACCTCAAGCGGTCTGCTGTATCATCGGGGTTCTCGTGTCGCGCCTTTGACGCGATATAGTTGAAGGTGATGGCTGAAGTAGACGGGACGACTGGTTGGCATCCCTTAGTAGCAAATGGGACCTCGAGAACGGATTTACCAATGCTGAGCTTTGGGACTACTGAAGTGCGATGGACAAGCGTGCTTGAAGCCAAGAAATTGGGCGAAACTTTGGCTCTCCCGCTACCGAGCATAGTAATGCCAGGCGCGCTGCTGGTCCCAAAGGATGTCGCCTCTCGGCTTAGAACGTCCAGAACATGACGGCTAGTGTGCTTCGCTACGACGCGAACGACAACCTCACGCACCTCAGCTTTAGTCACACGCGGCGGAAAAGAGTGCTCGGCGCCGATGGTGATGACCTTGGACTCGAAACCCTGGAGATCGTCTGGCTTCCCTGCACTACGCAGCTCTATCTTGGCCACATTCTTCGCCCGTTGGACAATGGCCTTGCCCAACGCCGCGGCCTTGGACTCTGCATCTGCGCCGAACAAAACAAGGTCGGCGGCAATGCGATATCCCGTCTGGCGTACCGCGGTGCACTTTAGCCACTCGGTCGGTGGCTTTCCGCGAACACCGGCGACGATGACCTTGTCGATGTCGACCTGTTCCAGCGTTACCTTGCTGAGATCGACGACGACGTCGGGCAAGATGTAGTTCTCCGGATCCAGCACTTCATACAGCATCTGCTCTCCGACCGTGTGCCGCGTGACGAGCCCTCCAGTATTAGCGGGCTTGGAGATGGTGAAGGTGCCGTCTTCTTGGAATGTCGCTATGGGATAGCCCATGTTTGACCAACCGCCATGCGAACTACCAGCGGATAGTTGCCAGTCGGTGAAGTTACCACCCGTAGCTTGTGCTCCGCACTCGAGGATATGACCTGCTAGTGAAGCACTCGCAAGGCGGTCTAGGGTGGGTTGATCGTCGAGTCGTGCAAAGTCCCATGAGAACTCATGAGCCAACGGTGCTAAAACCAGCGCGCTGTCCACACATCGACCCGTGACGATAATGTTCGCACCGGATGCCAGGGCATTGGTGATAGCTTCCGCTCCGATGTACGCGTTCAAGCTAAGCATTTGGTCGATTTCTCCAAACATGGGCTCATCTGCACCATCGGCGTTGAGGGGATTGAAAGGAGTTAGAGCCTTTGACTTGAGCAGTTCGTTCTTTTGTTCTAGGATGTCGTCTCCGTAGACAGCGGCGACTTTGACCACACCCGCCATTCCTTTTCGAGCCGCCAGCTTTTCAATCAATTCTTTTAAGCCAACAGGATCAAGACCCCCGGCGTTTGTTATGACCTTGATTCTCTTTTCAAGAATCTGAGGGAGCAACGGTTCGAGCACAAGAGTGGCGAACTCGGCGATGTATCCGGGAGGTCTTTTGGCAGACGCAGGCTTGGCTCCGGCACGAGATGCACGCGCGAGGAGCCCCATTGTTACCTCTAGATACCAGTCAATAGGCGAGTCTGTATTAGCAGCAAGTGTGTAGAAGATTATGGGACGGTTATGTATCGAATAAGGTGTCACTGACCAGCCAGATAGTCCGCCACGAGATAATCGAGATTTCCATCTTCTGCCTCGACCAACTGGCGTGCCGCAGTTGGACTGTCGCCCCAGAATGCACTGTTCAGAAATGAAAGATCAGCATGGATTCTTCTCCGATTGCAAAAGAGGCTTGGGTGAGAGAATGGCCATCTCTTGTTTCCTTTGACTTGCCTGTAGCATCCGACCCTGATTTGGCATCCCATGACAAGTTCTTCTGGCGCAGAACACGTTCTATTAATCTAATTCGAGATCAGAAACGAATGGCTATTGATACATATGCGATTGATTTTTGGTGGTGGGAGGTCTGGCGCGGGATTGGCGACGGATGATGATTCGTCCAAGACATCAGCCGAGGTAGCGAAGCAAGCCAATCGACACCCAGCCATTGCCACACTGTAAATTCTTCCACGCCTCGTACACATCAACCTGTTATTCTGCAAGGCTCGCCAACAAGTTTGAAGAATATTGACGGACCAACGAATCAGGTTATCATAAGGATCACTCGTGAACCAGAACTGCACCGTTCGTGCCGTCGCGCTGTGCCTTACCCACCTCGGTGGACAGCCTTCACCATGTTTCCACAGTACAAATCCAACATATCGCCGTCAGATGAGACTTGCCGAGAAAACGTCGCGTCATGGCAACCCGTGCTCGAAAAATGGGAAAACGTCATGGAATGGGCTGCAGGAGAAGGCCCGAGCAAACATGTGGTGTAAGCAAGATTCCCATGAATTGGATGATGGGATATAATAGTGATTGGCAACAGAAGACATCATGAACGCGGAATGTTGTCAGGTGAGATGAATTGAGGATGATGAAAGTGTTAGAGACTGATGGCATGTCACAGCGAGAGATCGCATAGCTCTGATTTTGGATCCCGAATCACCATTCTTGGAGCTCATGCCTACTGCTGGATACAATATTAAGCAGTCAAGTCCATGTGCAAGTGTCATCTGTGGCATTGGCCTTGTACAGTAAGTTCTCCCATAACTATAAACACGGACTCTTGAGAACTGAAACATGATATAGTGGGCAAATAGTCATCGTCTCAGCCAACATCCCAACCCTCGACAGCGGCGCCGCCAACGAGATGACAGTCAAGAAGCAACAGCGAGCCAACGAAATCGCCATGAACAACAACCTCCCCGTCATATCCCTCAACCAGTCGGCCGGCGCAAACCTGCCCCAGCAGTTCCGCGTCTTCCACCCCGGCGGCCAGCAGTTCCGAGACATTTCCCTCCGCTCCGCGTCCGGATCCCCGACGTGCACCGTCGTCTTCGGCAGCAGCACGGCCGGCGGCGCGTATCAGCCGGGCATGTCTGCGTATAGCATCTTCGTCAAGGACCAGGCTCAGGTATTTCTGGGAGGGCCGCCGCTGGTGTATATGGCGACGGGGGAGCAGACGACGGCCGAGGAGCTGGGCGGTGCCGAGATGCACACGTCTGTTAGCGGGGTGGGCGATGCGTTTGCTAATGACGAGTTTGAAGCTTGCCAACTTGCTCGGAATTGGGTCTTGACGCTCTCGCATGAGCAGGGTGCTGCTACTCGCAAGAAACAACCCGTCCTGCAGCCGCGATATAGCCCCCGGGACATATTACAGGTCGTACCTGTCAACATCCGCCAGCCTCTTGACATGCGCGAGGTCATCGCCCGTATCGTCGATGACAGCCGATTCCAAATCTTCAAGGCAACATACGGCCCAGGTATGTTATGTGCCTGGGCCATTATCCACGGCAACCCTGTTGGCATTGTCAGCAACCAGTCGCCCGTCATAATGAACGCCGAGGCCGAGAAAGCCACCCACTTCATCCGCCTGAACAACGAAACCTCTACGCCGCTGGTATTTCTGCACAACGTCACCGGGTTCATGGTGGGAACAAAGTCCGAGCAGAGCGGCATCATCAAGGCCGGCTCGCAGCTGATCGATGCCGTCTCGCGGTCAAGCGTGCCGCACATCTCCATCATCTGTGGAGCTTCATACGGAGCAGGAAACTATGCCATGTGCGGGCGAGCCTTTTCTCCCCGCTTCCTCTTCTCGTGGCCGACGAGCAAATGCTCCGTCATGGGTCCAGAACAGCTGGCTGGCGTCATGGAGATGATCGCGCGAGAGGCGGCCTCCAAGTCGAACAAGCCTATCGATGATGCGACGCTATCGGCAAGGACGGCTGGTTTGAAGAACCAGGTGGAGCAAGAGAGCGACGCATATACGACATCCGCGTGGACTCTAGATGATGGTATCATTGATCCCCGGGACACAAGAGATGTGTTGGGCATGTGTTTGGAGATTTGCTCAAACCGCCCCATCACTGGGAATATAGGGATGAGGGGTGTCTCTAGGATCTGACCCTGCGCGAAGGTAGCTTCATTCTAGAATACTAAAGCTCACAGTAATTTATATCCAGAGGATCATTATGTATCCTATTCAGTCCGAACAGACAGGTTCGCTACAGGCACGGGGATTCCTATCGACGGGGGCGTGAGCCGCATAAGTGATTTGCTATTGAGAACATATCCCGTCAATGTTTCGCACCCAAGCCCTTTGAGAACCTGGAGTAATTATCTAGGAGAGATGGAAAAGATGGTCGTCAATTGACTGAGAACACATGCATTCATTCCCCGCATCTTCGTTCTCGGCGCATGGTGACCAGTCAATCTCACCTCGGTAGTGGAAATGATTGGTCAGGCGACCAAACAGTACGACATCCATTCCACAGTCAACCCCAGCGCCTTCACTTTCTCAATATCATTTGGGCATTCACTCGATTCAATGATATTGCGTTTGAGCTCGGCAGTATTTTGAACCATTTGCGACCCGCCACCCGCACCCACCGCATCATCTCCGAAGTCGTCTAACCTCACTCAGTCGAAAATATGCCACACCAAGCTCGGAAGAAGCCACTCTTCGTAGCCCCTCCAGTCTTGCGAAAAGATGGCACGCCGGTGCTCCAGCGCGTCTTGATTGCCAACAGAGGAGAAATTGCATGTCGGATCATCAAGGCGTGTAAGGACCAAATGATTACGGCTATCGTGGTCTACGCAGACGAGTGAGTCTTCTCAGCGCTTGCAAAAGCAACCTACTTCATGTGGACGACGGACCTTTTTATTGATGTTTAGAAAACAGAGATGAGACATCCCTGCATGTACAATTAGCAGACGAGGCTGTTTGCATAGGTCCCGCCGATCAGCAGCCTTACCAAAACATTGAACGGCTGGTCAAGGTGGCCAAGGAGACCAATGCGAACGCAATCCATCCTGGTAGGTTTGACGAAGAGACCTCCATGATTAAGTGCTGATAGCTGCAGGCTACGGCTATTTATCCGAAAATGCCACGTTTGCTCAAGCGGTGGCAGCTGCTGGGTTGATATTCATCGGTCCAACTCCCGATTCAATTTTGAAGCTCGGTGATAAAGTAAGCCATTCATCAAAAGACCGACATCTTTCAGCTTCCCTCTTTTAGTTTGGCAACTAACTGGGGACATTGAATTAGAGACTTGCCAAAGAGTATCTTAGTGTGCACTCATCTGTTCCGCTCATCCCCGGATACGGCGGGCTCAACCAGGACCCGGCTCACCTCGAGGCCGAGGCCGACAAAATAGGATATCCAGTCCTCATCAAAGCGAGCGCTGGAGGCGGAGGAAAAGGCATGCGTGTGGTTCGCAAAAAGGCCGAGTGAGTACCAAATCAACATTGAGAACCATCCCTGGCAAGTTCTGTTGGCTGAAGATGTTTGCAGATTTCGAGAGGCGTTTCTGCGATGCGCTTCAGAATCGGAGAGATCATTTGGGTCCGCCCATTGCTTAATCGAGAAGTACATTGAGAGCGGGAAACATGTCGAAATTCAGATCATTGGCGACGGCGAAAAATTCATCAGCTTGCTGGACCGCGAATGTTCGATCCAGAGACGACATCAAAAGATCATCGAAGAGTCGCCTTGTCCCTGGCTGTCACCGGAACTGCGCCGACGAATGTCGGATGCTGCAGTTGAGATTGCCAGGTTACTCAAATACGTGTCTGCTGGAACTGTCGAGTTTATTGTCGTGAGTGCTGTCATCTACGATTCCAATTGCTAAGTACCCTAACATCATTTTAGGACATAAAGCAATCCAAATTTTACTTTCTCGAGGTCAACACCCGCATCCAAGTAGAACATCCTATCACCGAGGAAGTCGTCCAGATCGACATTGTTGCGCTTCAGCTCTTTGTTGCGGCTGGTGGCAAGCTTGCGTCTCTGCCCGAGCTGGATAACATCTCTCAGGAGGGGCATGCGATCGAAGTGCGGCTTTGCGCCGAGAATCCCTTCAACAATTTCCTCCCTTGCGTTGGAACCGTCGCGTTATTTGAGCCCGTGTCTCGGGTCACAGGAGTGCATGTTCCCAATGTCCGATACGAAGTCGGCGTCGCTGCTGGGTCAAGCGTTTCGGTGCATTTCGATTCCATGATTTGCAAGATCATCGTCTGGGCAGCGGACAGGGCTTCAGCTATTCAAAAGATGAGCTACGTCCTCAAGAATACTGTGTGCATGGGCGTTACGACAAATCAGCTCTTCCTCAAGAGAATTCTTCTACACCATGGGTTCCAAGATCCTGCCTACACGACTTCGTTTATTGAGACATACAGCGCTGGCCTCTTCCAACCGGTAAGTGCTGACTACGTGACAGGGCCAATGGTGATGGCAGCCATGCTCTATGATCTCCAAGCTGGCAACCAAAATACAGGCGCAAAGACATTTGGCAATATTCCAGCTGGATTCCGAAACCAGAGGAAAGATGTGAAAACGGCTTCTCGGAAATTCGTGTCATGTCAGCTACAGCTTCTTGGCCATGACACGGCCGGCGACTACATGATCACTCGCACGGCGGAAGACGAATATGAGATGGCATTACTGAAACCAGAACCTGACCTCACCACGGCCGAAAAAAAATCTTTCTTTAACAAGCATGGAGGTCCTTTGACAAGAAGATTCTATCATGCAACAGCTTGCAAGCCGATACCACGCTTCGAGGCTCGGGTGTTACAACAGGGAACGAACCTCGTCTCCGCCAAAGGTCAGGATAATGGGGTGGTGCGCCTGAGCCTTGGGGGCGGCCAGCACACCTTCTTCGTCTCGATTCTCAACAGGAATGAGTTCAAACGTGAAATATCGGTGTACTCAGCACATAAGGGAATCGGTGCCAATTACATCGCCTCCGACCCTTTGCCATGGGCCGGCAAGTTTGAACTCAAGCGGGAGCAACAAGGATTGGAGCCCGGTACGTATATCCCGGAGTAAGCGGCCTCTAACAAACGCTGACAATCTTACAACCTAGGTGCTCGCCAAAAGTACCTGTCACCCATGCCTTGCCACATCCTTCAGATTCTGGCCAAAGACGGAAGCGAGGTAAAGAGAGGCGATGGGCTGCTGGTAATGGAGAGCATGAAGACCGAGATCCGCATCAACGCCGACGGGCCCGGCATCGTTCGCATGCACGTACAAAAAGACGCCAAGATCAGCGAGGGCGTTGTTCTGTGCGAAGTCATTGCGCCCGAAGAAGACGCAGGGTCGGGGAACGCTAGTTGAAGGCGGTGACGTCGATGGTATCATTGGTCTGGCGAGGAGAAAGTCAGTCGTACCTCATGTCTTACTCCGCACTCTGGACAGCCGAGGCATAAGACGGCGGGGTTGGGACCATGTGAAAGTGAACTTCGGTGATGCAGAGAAAGACTTGTCGGTCAGCTTACAGGTGACTGCCGCCTCTTGTTGTGGCAGATTCATGTCCAAGCCAAATTTCATGGATATAAAAGCAGAATATTAATTAAAAGAATTAATCCGAATCCCACCTGTGGGGGAAAAGCGAGGTAGAGGTACAGTTGGTCACCAACAGCGAATTATAGGTGGTGTGGGGGAGCAATGACATTATCGGCTGCCCTTGGCATGTCGATTGATGGGAGTGGTCTCCGCTTATCTCTCAACCAATACTCATCGAGTCAGCTCATATGCTTCCCTCTTACCCATCAGCCGGAGTCGAGTCAAGCAACGTGAAGCTCATCCCCAAAGTCACATACGACATCCAAGATGAATGCATCGAGAATCAGAGCAGCGCAACTTCCACAGCGTACCGACCCAGCAGTTCGCCGCCGGGGCAGAAAGCTGCGAGCATCAGTCGCCTGTGACGTCTGCAGGGCTCGCAAAGTGAGATGCAGCGTAGCCAGCGATGGGCCACCCTGCACCAACTGTCGACTTGACAGTATCGAGTGCACCGTCTCCACTGAGAACAAACCGAGGTAAGTATTTCGTGCTGTAAGCATAGCAACATCCGAGCTTGGTGAAGCCTACCCATACACGTCCAATTGACCATTCGCATAGAAAGAAACCTGCTGTTACGACGTCATTGCCCAGGTACAGCAACAGCCGGCGTTCCATCAATGTTTCCTTGCCCCGCCCACTCGCGCCGACGCCCTCGATTCCACGTCTAGTCCCTGTAGAGAATGAGGTGGTGGACCCAAGGTTATTCACCAACCAACAACCTGCTTCTCCTGTTTTGGATTCCCAAGTGTCTAGTGCAATATCCGTTCAAGTGGATGCTCAGAGTTGCAGTAGCCACCAACGCCAAAATGCTATTGATGCGTCAGTCATGACACATCTAAGTGAATGGCAACCAGAAGGCAGAGTCGGCTGGAAAACATATAACTCCTCCAACTTTCCAGATTATATCGAACCCATCACCACCACTTTACCTCATGGAACAATCCAGTTCCTCACAGCGAGCGAAGCATTTTGCCTCCCAGCCAGTGATGCCACCAGATCGGCCCTCGTGGATGGCTTCATTCGCGCAGTGTACCCCATTTACCCCATTTTTGAGCTGGAGGACCTGATGCAGCTTGCTTCAGAAGCTCCTGTTGAGAAATTGCGAACTCGATTCAGCATTCTGTCATACCAAGCCATGCTCTTTGCCGCCATTCCCGTAAGTTAGCCCTCTGCATGCAAAGCCGCCTGCGTGAAGCTGACACCAATCCCAAGTTTGTCGATGATTCCACATGTCAAGCGTTAGGCTTTGGCTCGCATCTAGAAGCCCGTGCTTCACTCTACAGACGCACCAAGGCCCTCTATGATGCCGACGTTGACGATGATGTTGCCAAAATTGCCCAAGCACTGATACTGCTCTCCCTCTGGAACGAGGGCGGACGGGTCGAAAGAGATGCTTGGTACTGGACTAACTGCCTAGCCTCCTTGATCGAGAGGACAGAGCCTTGGAAGAACTTGGGCTGGTCGTCACCTGCGATTATGTCACCTATGCTCTGGTGGAGCTGCCTTGCTAGAGAGACGCATGTCGCTCTAGTTGTCCAGCGACCACCGAGGTTATACAGACTGCACAAATATGTTCCCCTTGAAAGCTTACAGGAGAGCGCAGCTGGGGAACGATCGGATTTGAGCGGGTGCCAAGCATTTCCGATCAACCCAGTTTGCTGTTTGACTCTTACCGCCCGACTCGCAACCACGACTGCACGCATTCTTCAAAACGACTTTTCCGACTCACCATGTAGTTCCGAATTCGTCAATGCAATTTTCCAGTCTTGCGAGAGAGAATTAGCTTCATGGTCTGCCGAATTCTCAGAAGCATTTCCAGCTGCAGCACAGAAACAAGATAGGATGAGCCGTGAGACTGGGCCGTTCCTCGTCGTGTCGATTTTGCTTCATGATGCCGCCATAAGCGCCCTATATCTTCAAAGGGTCCTTCAAGCACGCCAGTCAAAGGGCGATCATGCCTGTGATATTGGCCACTACACCAACACGATGAGAAGGGCCGCAATTCGCACAGCCGTCTTCATTAACGAGGCTCTCGAATCTGAGTGGGTAGACATCGTACCAACGCAATTGTGAGTCTTGATACACATTAGAGATGTTAGAACCATTGTTTGAACTGACTCTTGCACAGCTTCACTGCTGTTTTGCCCGCGATACCGGTCCACATTGTGGGGCTGAACTCTCCCAAAAAAGACGTGCCAATGCTTAGTCTTCGTTGTCTTGGAACATGTTTAAGATTCCTTGGTGAGGCGCAGTCCAGATTCGGCTTGGCTCGACACTTGCAGCAAGATATTCTCGATGCTTTATCGCGATTGAAAATTTCGCCGTACTACGACGACAGCTCAGTGAGCGGATCGAGCCCCAGCATCATCGCTGGAGGCGCTTCTTCTTCCGAAGAATCTGTAGATCATATCCCACCAGTACTAGAAAAGGCATCGAAACTGTTTCTAGACATGGGTGATCCGTTTAACGACGAGTCTTGGGAACAGCCGGGGCGGATGCTTCACAAGACTGGAAGTTCTTCCAGTAGGTCCCCTGACAATTTGATGCAGGATGCCTTTTTCACAGACCTGCTGGATGAAGGCGATAGCCTCGCAGTCGATAGTTTATGGCCTGGATATGGAACAGAGTTTCTTCCTGTAAGTGACCTGAGCAACACGATGCCACAGGATATGCAAGGCTGGCTTGCAGACGTACATGTAAACTAGCTCGACTTTAAAATGCGACAGCCCGGGAATTTGGCCCTGATAAGAAGGCCAAAATCGATCAATACTTGTAGAATCATGGTTCCATAGACGAACTCCGATTGGCTAGCTTAGATCAGCCAATGATATTTGTTACCTCGGTTGCAGTTCACACTGACGTGCATCACCTCTCACTGCGCGATACACACGACGCTCAACGTGTATGAGCTCGAGCACCCATACATGATACTCATGTCTTCGATTCTCGCTCATACCTTTTGATTCTTGGGTTCCTTTCGTTTGCCTCACTTCGGGCGTCACTTCACACCATGGGCAAATCCACAACAAGCGTTCCAACACAGGAACTGGATTGGAAACCTGACACCGCACTGCAACCGGTTGCGTCGAAAGAGTTGCGGGTATACCGAGCGCGCGAAGCAGTGAAAATTGAGCTCACGCGTCCCGAAAACCGCAACGCGTTGACCACGTCAATAACGAAGGAACTCGGAAACCTGTACCGCCGGGTGGCACAAGACACATCCGTCTCCAGGATATACCTCACCGGCCAAGGGCCGGTGTTCTGTGCGGGAATGAGCTTGAGTGCACCTGAACAGACAGCGAAATCAGATCAAAATCAACACCTTGCCGAACTAGAGGAGTTTCGTGGCCTTCTCAGCGCCATCGAGAACGCGCCGCAAGTCACCATTGCACTGATTAACGGACCGTGCTACGGTGGTGGAAATGGCCTCGCGTTTGCCAACGATATCCGCATAAGCACACGAGACGCAACTTTCAACCTGACAGAAGTTCGGATTGGGCTTTCGCCATGTGCTATATCTCCCTGTCTCGCACGAGAATGGGGCATCCCGTTGTTCCGATCGGCCATGTTGACCGGTCGTCCAGTGACCGCGGCTCAACTGTATGGTCTTGGTGCAATATACGGTATCGCAGATGATAACGAGCAGCTTCAAGGAGGATCGCTCCATGACTTGGAGAGTACATTGCGGTTATGCGCGCCGCGGGCTTCTGCCGTGTGCAAGGAACTAACCAAGGCTGCGTGGTCAAGCCCAGGTAGCCCAGCACAAGATGAGTTGGTCAAAAATCGGTATCTTGACATGATGGCCCCTTCAGATGAGGCTAGACATGGCATTGGGAGATTTCGCAAAGGGTTTAGGAAGGTTGATTGGGCGAGTATGGGAAAGGGAGCTGGAAATAGAGATTCACATCTTTAGTTCATGCTAGACAAAGTCATGCGATGGAGAAGCTCGACCCACCCACTCGAAGGTTCTTGGAAGAAAAGTGTATGGGGCCCTTCTAGTTTATCGTTTACGTTATAATCTTGAATGCTGTTCTAGGGCTCCATGAGGAGAAAACGAGACACCGTCGGCTTTATCATGGCGGACCTTCCAAAGCCAGTTCTAGATCCGTGCTTTATCCCTCTTTGCCTTCTTCTGCTCCTGTTCTTTGGCGAAAATGATGATCCCGTCCTGACATTCTTGGTGAGCCAGCCGGTCCACCAAGCACTCGCATTCTCTGGCGTTAGCGGCCAAGAGCTCTGCCGTCCGGTTGGCATTCATCAGTTTCTTGGACGCGGCGAGCGCCACCGGAGGATACCCAGCAATTCTCTCTGCCGCCTCAAGAACCTCTTTCATGAAGGCTTCTTTCGATGCAGCGGGTATAATCTTGGAAATTAAGCCGGCCGTCGATAGTTCGGTTGCTGTCATACGGTCGCCTGCCAAGAGTAACGCCGCCGCTTTTTGATGGCCCATAACAAGGGGGAAGGCCACGCTTGAACAGCCCTCGGGGCACAACGCCCATTTGCTGAACGGTGTAAAGAAGTAGGCGTCGGGAACAGAGTAAACGAGGTCGTAGAGTGCAAGGCAAGTCGTTCCATAGCCAACAGCCGGGCCGTTGACAGCGGCGATCAAGACTTTGGGACAGTTGATCAAGGCTTCGTTTATGTCTTTGAAGATCTGCAAGGCCGGAGATATGTCTGAGTCGCTGCCGTACTGTCCCATGTTTTTCCCTGCAGGTATTCAGTGAGCCAAATTTCTTGGCTTATCTCTTTGTGCTTCTCTGTGCTTACCCGTGGTGAAAAACTTGCCCGTCCCTGTTTGAACGATGACGCGAACGGCGGGGTTTTGAATGGCCCATTTTGTCGCTTCTAGCAGTGCCTGTGAGCAAGGATGATGGGTTAGCCAGATATTCTCATCAATAGTAACAGTAAAATGAAAAAGAATTTTCTGGAGCATCTGCCTTCAACATGTGAGGGGTCAGCGAGTTTCCCGTCTCGGGGTGGTTGTAGGCAAGAACAGCCACGGTGCCGATGAGGTTTACGGAGAAATTAGGGAATTGGGGCGTTGACTCGGACATGGTGATTTTGCATGAACCGGTCTAGTCTCATGGAAGTAAAGGTTGCTCGCTTGCAAAGAAAAAAAGGAGAAATAATCAAGATTTTGTTGGAGGCGCTGTGCCCAAGATCGGGGATGTCAATTGTCGCACAAAAACGGTGTCAAGATTTCAATATGGACCATAAAAATCCAGGACCATACCCATAATCTCGGTGACAATGCGCCAATCGGGGCTTCCTTTCCAGGGACGAAATCAGGTCAGACTGGCGGGGACTTTGAATACCTAACTTTCCTGACTGTATTGTTACCCCGCGTCTCACCTCACAAACCTCGGAAACGCATGGTATTGGATGCAATCAAGCATGATAAGCACTAAGAAGGAATGGCGTAGTTCAGCATGCGACCTTGCCGAGGTAGCCTGCAGCAATCACCGCTTCGATATTCAGCAGCCTCGTTGGCCTCCAGGAACGACGACGTGGATGCCAGCAGGTTTCGTTGAAGAACCGATTGCTAGACCAATACGTCATCGGCTCTACTCCGGCGCCAGAAAAGCCATGGCACAGCCTACACCAGGGGGGGACCCAGTCGAACCGGCTGGTAGTGGAAGAGCTGCGGCGTACTTCAAGTTTGATACGAGGCTGGATTACTATATGAAACTCGCCGAGGAACCTAGCCGATCGGATGGAAATAGCCACTCCCCGGGCAACCTGCCACGGGACAATGGTGGCCCACAAGACTCTGACATGCTGGATACCGGTAATATTGCCAGTCCAGATGTCCTAACGCCTGTTTCATCCGCGTCTCTTCCCGGTGCTTCTGTCTATGCTGGCTCACGACCGTTCTCGGCTACTTATGGCTCCCCCGAACAACAAGCATCAGGCCCGATAGTTTCCAGCCGAACCAAACGAGCAGGCACGTTCCAAGTGACTCCAGATGGCCGGAGAAGCTATTTTGGACCAACCAGCTATCTCCATTTCTTTCCTAAGTCATCCATGCTATGGGACATAGGAACGACGGGAAGCGGGAGAGACCCCAGCGCCAATGGATTGTTATTGGCTCCAGAGTACCATGCCCTTGAAGACCAACTAGTGAATGCCTTTTTCACATACGACAACCTGTTTCTCGACGCCTTCGATGAGAGCGTCTACCTCCGCGACAAGGCCCGTTTTGAAGCTGGGCAAGATGCTTTTCTCTATTCACACGCCCTCGGTTATGCCATGTAAGTGGCCGAACAACTCACCTTAGCTTTCTCATTACCCGTTCCATGATAGTCCGGCTAACCCTTTCGCTTGCATAGCCTCGCTGCAGGTCTGTTGTACTCGTCCGAAACGGACTTGATGTCACTGCCCGATGATTCAGAAGAAGACTTTGCCTCCCGGGCACGGCGCCTTCTCCATATTGAGCTAGAGGCGCCGTCCGTCAGTACTGTTCTGACACTCATTGTTCTCTGCTCGCTCAGTGCAGCCGAAGCACTCGATGACCAAGGTAAACATCCATCTTTCTATGACTCTAGGTGAAGAAATACGTAAACGATCAACTGATGCATCAAATTAGGATGGTTCTACTCTGGTTAGTACTGGCCGCCGTAGTTAGCCTACACCCATTGACTCTTGCAGGAACCGCACTTCGACTAATACCAGCACTTGGTTTGGATCAGATTGACGGCTTATCACATCCACTAGAGGATAAGAATGCACTTCGGGTGCTGCGACGCAGTATAGTCACAGGCGCAACATGTCTTGACACGTAAGGCGGAGTGTCTCAGATCCTCTGGCAGACCAACTTCTAACAACGGGATCACAACAGCATCTGGCATGGTTGGTGTGGCAGATCAACACCCGGTTTAGGCTCCTTTCCGATCCTCCATTTCGAGGACGAAAGTTTTCACGACGATGGAGAGTCTAATTGTGCCGCGGTATCACGTTTTATAGCTCTAGGGTTCATCCATCGCAACCTGCTCTGGCAATCGTGATTATACCTCCACTTCTAGTGATGGAGGACGGGTTGACTAACCTTATAGTAGGACACAAGAAAAACCAAACATAGACCAGATATGGACTGCAATGCAGCAGTGGACAACGTCAATGTCGTCTTCGGGACTTTATGAACAAACAGACCGTCGAACTTCGGCACTTGCTTTGCAGTCACTGTAGGTTTCTTCTTTATCTATGTTTTCCAAGAGGCTTGAGCTATCTGGCCAGCCCCAAGTGTGCCATTCTTTTGTCGACAGCTCAATGCTTATTCTGCAACCCGCCATTTGTACTGATAATGCTTAATGTCTAGAATGCATTTCCACGGCATGCTCATCCAGTTTCATCAGCTCCAACCAAATGCAGCCACAGAACGGCGTTCCTCCTCTGCAGGAATATGCATATATTCACTTGAAAAGTGTATCGAGTCTGCAAACGAGATTTCACATCTGCAGCAAGTCTTTCGAAAGCGACACGGTCTTGGGCGCCTCCATCCATTGTCGATTCATCCGATGTTGGCGGCGAGTTTGATCCACGTACAGAGCTTTTCCGAGTCGCAGGGGTCATCGAGGGAGAGCAAGCAAGCCCGGCAAAATGTTCTCCGGTCAATTCAAGTATTCGGGGAAATTGCCGAGACCATGAACGCTGGATCGAGGGCCTTGGAAATCGTCATAGCAGCGCAGCGTGAATGGTCAAAGTAGGCTTTCGGAATGCCAATGGAAAAAATTCATGTGAGTCTTAGTAGTCTGAGGCAATATGGATGTATCAGTAGGGTTCAATTCGAGTGTTAAGAGATATGGTTACCATGATCAGTTGAGGAATGATGAGAAAAACTTTCTTGGCTGAATGATGTTTACTGCGTCACAATCCATAGGAGGTCTTCAAATCTTGTCCCGACAGACGATTTCTCCTCAATCCCTCGATGTTTAGCCTTCTAGGACATTTACTAGTCACCGAACCAGTATCGCAGACAACCATGCAAGTGAACTCCGCCAGCGTGGACTCACCCACCCCACCAAGACCATGTTTGGGTGAACCAAGCGCCCATACAGGGGGCCTGATGGTGGGCATCAATGGTGGATGCACTCACTTCATGCTATTGGTTATCACAGCTGCGTCACGTTTCAGCCGCGCCCACAACACGAACAATGGATGCTTACGACCTCGCGTTGCAGTCAGCTCACACCTAAGACAGGATACTGGGCTAAGCGGCTCCTCCAACTAAACAGACAATTCCCCACGTTACACTTTCCTCGCTTGATCTTGTGCGTCTGCCGCAGGCGTCGCAGGCGCTCAGAAAAGTCGCGTTGGGTTAGGCGGCAGGTCAAACTCACATGGCTGCTGCCTCGGCGGCTAACTGAGCGTCTTCCATTCAAAGACAAGTTCACCAAATCAAAGCCGAGTCTCAGAGATCAGGTCGTGTACAGTATCTGTCACTTCGACATGGGTTTCCGAATCTTTAATTACATAGAGTCAACGAGGTCATGGAGCCGTGTCTGCTCCTGCTGGGACTCAACTTGGGAAACGTTTAGAAGACCTTATCTTATCGTCAAGGCCATCAGAATACTTTTCCCAGGTTTTCTACCAGGCCCAGGTAGCGTTCCACTCCTTGATACCCGTTTCGAGTGGAGATGGGATGGTTTAGACGACGCCATCAGCGCCCATCGAGAAGCTCTCCAAGCAATACCAGAGGACCACCCTGACCGCCCGACCCATCTCAGAAGGCTTTGGATCAAACTCAAAGATAAGGCATGGAAAACAGGAAAGTTGGCCGACTATGAATCAGCTATCCAGGTCGGACACGCAACTCTCAACTCAATCGAAGAAAGTCACCCAGACCGAGGAGAGTACCTGCACGACATGGCAAATCATTTCACGACCATGGCTTCAGACTTCACCAAACTAGTAGCAGACTGGGAAGAGGCGGTCCACTTCGAACGCATGGCAGTTGTCGCTACGCCAGATGGGCATCCAGAACGATTGCGCTACCTCAAAAGTCTCGGAGACAAGCTTCTCAGGAAATATTCCAGGACAAAGGCGATGCCAGACTTGGACGATTGCATTCAAATCAGACAAGTGGCAGTCAATGCAAGGCCGGAGCATGACCTCGATAGAATGCCTGACCTTTCGAGGCTCGTCGAAGTGCTTCGTCTGCGGTTCGACAGAAGAGGAGATCCTTCGGACCTGGATGAAGCTTTGCACTTCGTCAAACAAATCGGGAACGACGTATTTAATGAGAAGACTCACCGAGAGATTTACCTTCATCCACTTGCTAATATCCTTCGCGCGAAGTACGAGATCACCAAAGATGCTACCTATTTAGAGGAGGCAATACGCATACAACGAGCGATTGTTGATGGGACCCATGAATCTAGTCCCGATCGATTTGAATACATCCACACTCTTGCAGTTACGATACATGTCCGGTTCGAGAGCTCCAGGGCTCTGTCCGACATCAACGAGGCCATCCGCTTGATGCGAGAAATCAATGATCCCACCTCTGGAGAGCATTACCTTGGGAGCCTCGCGTATTTCCTCTCATGCAGATATGATCTGACAGGAGAGAAAGCCGATATGACAGAAGCCATCTCATGCTACCAGGCCGCGATGCAAGAATCCAACGAGTCTGTACCGAATCGAATCATTGCCACTAGGAATATTCTTCGCCTCTCTGCAAAGACCTCGGATTGGGATAGGGCATATGAACCCCTCTGTATCGCCATAGACCTCATTTCTCAACTCATGCCACGATCGCTGCAAGTTTCTGATAAGCAATACTTGCTTGGCGGTCAAGCAATAGCTGGTCTCGCGTCGGATGCGGCAGCATTGTCACTGCAGTTGGACAAAGGGCCGCTCGCTGCCCTCGACTTTCTAGAGAAGGGCCGTGGAGTGCTTGCTACATCTCTAGTGGATTTGAGAACGGATATTTCGGAGTTGCGAAAGGCGTATCCGCAGCTGGCAGAACAATTCACCCACCTTCGAGACGAACTCGAGCGACTTGCGCCACATGGTCAACTACAAAGCAATGACGACAGTCCAATCCAGCAACGTGAACGATACCGGCATTTCGAGGCAGGCAACAACATGGACCAATTGATCATCGAAATTCGCAAGCAACCAGGATTCCACAACTTTTTACAAACGCCGAATGAAGCAGAAATCCGTGCCGCGGGAAGGCATGGCCCGATTGTAGTCATCAACACTACCAGGCATCGCTTTGACGCAATACTAGTCGAACAGCATCAAATCCGTTGCATTCGACTGCCTGATCTTACTTACGCAGATCTCAACATCAAAGCTGAAAGCCGAGATCTCGGAAGCCCAGAAACATTAGAGTGGTTATGGGATGTCGTTGCTCAACCTATTCTACACGCTTTAGGGTTCATAGAGCCTTCTGCAGGCGACGACTGGCCCCATATATGGTGGATTCCTACAGGACAGCTTTCCAAATTCCCTCTTCATGCGGCTGGGTATCACAGAAAGGGCTCGACTGAATCGGTGATGGACAGGGTGATGTCATCCTACGGCTCATCAGTAACCGCAATAATTCGCGGCCGTCGTCATGACAAGCGAGGAAACACATCACCGGGCTCATCTAGGGCGCTTCTTGTTGCCATGCAGCATACAAAAGAGGCATCCGTGTCAGCTCTTCCATTCGCGGGAACAGAGATAGCAATGTTACGTGACCTATTAAGGTCAATGAACGTCAACACGGTAGAGCCCAGACAACGGAAAAAGGATATAGTATCCCAGCTACCAAGTTGCGACATGTTCCATTTTGCCGGTCATGGGCACACACACGACGATCCTCTTATGAGCCGTCTGCTATTGGGAGAGGAGAAGAGCGAGCCGTTAACGGTAAACGATCTACTGGAGATGAACATCTCTGGGCATTCACCTTTTCTTGCCTACCTGTCAGCATGCGGAACTGGTCGCATCACTTTTGACAATTTTATCGATGAGAGCATCCACTTGGTTAGTGCATGCCAGCTCGCCGGATATCGCCACGTGATTGGCACATTGTGGGAAGTAAACGACGAGCTCTGCGTGGACATAGCAAAGCGTACATATGAAGGCATTCGAGATGGGGGGATGACGGATGAATCAGTCTGTCGAGGGCTTCATAACGCCCTTCGAGAACTGCGAAATCGCTGGCTCAGTATGCGAGGCAAGGTTCGGGGTAAGAGCTCTATGAACATGGTGAAGCCGCCAGTGTTGAGGGAGCAAGTGGGCTCTGAGATGCTTAGAGATGTCATTGTCGTTGACGAGGACAATGACGCGGAAGGAATGTTGCAGTGGGTTCCGTATGTTCATTATGGGGTTTGAACACCAACAGAATAGAGCCAATCCACCGCCTTTACGCTTGATACTCCTTTCAATCACTGGCGACAAGCCGTGGTGCAAGATAGTCCATGCTACGTCTGAGAAGTCAATTCAAGCTGAGGACCTTCGCCGTAGCACACAAATCGACGCTGAGCCACTGAAAGCGTAGAGAATTTACCATTGGCAGGACCAGAATCGCCAGCGTCGCATTGTAATTCGGCAACAGGCAGGCTAATGAGATGTTTACCTATTTCGTCTAGCCCAATAAAAGTTTCAAGATAACGCATATAACCACGTGTACTCCGTAGGTTAGGACGGAAATAAAGCGTTCAAGTGCCTTTGTAGGACGACGACGAATCGATAGAGCCGTAGATAGCTTGTAAGGCGCAGCGCTAATCCCGCCGTGAAACAGCCACGCCCGCTGAATAGCGTCGAGGCTTTCAATCACTCACCAGGCACAAGAGGGACGGACGGCTGCAAGGCAACAAACAAAGTCCGTCGATTTGAATGCGGGTGGGCAGTTGACCCCAGTCCCTATCTATTAGTCCCCGCCTTTGCATGATGGTAGCGCGAAATGAGCGGCAACACAAACCTAATCCAGAAGATGGAAGCGACGCCATCTCCACCTTCGGGTGGACCGCTGAGAGCCGAGCTCCGTTCGGCGAGCCGGGAGGGATTTAAGGCGACGGTTGGTCGAAACCCTGTATCTTTACTCTAATTTTATGTTTACTGGTGCAGATGGAAGACGAGCGACAGATCATGTTCCTCCCCGTCAGTGCCGTTTGTCATGATGGTTGGTGTGGCATCATGTGGTGTGGTCCGTTTGCATCATGCCGATGCTGTTGTTGGCTTGTTTCGCCCACACCACCTTGCCAAGACCCCCGATCGATCCCATCAACAGTAACTTAGATGCTGCAGGAAGTAGAACAGGCACGAACCGTCCAAGGACCTGAGTTAAACGCCTAGTCAGTAGGCTGCTACAGTGGAGTCTCACGTTAGAACCAACAGCAAGGAGACCGGTGCGTAGCATAATAACAACTAGACAATCCTTGTTCCCGTTGAGGTAGCTCTGCTCCGCATGAATCCCGTCGTCGCCGTCAGGTACTGGCAAGTAACGTTATCTGATCCAGCACCGCACGTTCATCAATATTAGCCGCAGACTAAGACCAAACGAAGCCGGAAAGTCAGCCGACATGTCGTCGACCTACCTAAACAGGCAGAAAGTTTAGACAGGCCGGGAATACGGGGTCTCTATTCCTCGTCCGGACGCGCCGGGCCAGGGTGAGAGCGGAGATGTTAGTCCCAACGCTGACTCCAGGCCATGTTTAAATACTGAGCGGCTTGCTGCTTGATGCTTCCTCTCCTCCCCTAAGCGAACAAGCCAATTCTCTCGGGATCCCTTTTCCCATGGCCTACGGATCATTGCTCCTCTGTGTAGGCGCCCTCACGGCGGCCCTGTTGCCCGCGGGCGCCGCAGCCGTCAAGCCGGCCGACGTCGTCTTCCACAATGGCAGCATCTACACCATGGACTGTGACAACACCAAAGTCGGCGGGCTGGCGATCCGCAACGGCGCCGTCGCGTTTACCGGGTCGTCGAAGCGCGCCAAGGCATATATCGGCAAGAAGACAAAGGTGGTCGACCTCGAGGGCCGCATGGCCATGCCGGGCCTTGTCGACTCGCACATGCACGTTCTTTCTGGGGGGCTGTTTCTGCTTAAGTGCGACCTGAGCTACCAGTCGCTGCCCATCGCCGATGTTCTAGAGCACATTCAGGGCTGTATTGATGGCGAGACGGGCAAGACGGACGACGACTGGGTCGAGGTTGTCAACATGGACTACCCAGGTCTCGTCGACCGCAGCGGCGATGTCGGCAAGCTACAGCTAGACACGCTGGACACGAACCGACCCGTCATCATCCGCTCCAGCGACTACCACACCGTTATAGCCAACTCGCGCGCCCTCGAACTCTCCGACATCACGGCGGCCACGCCGGACCCTGCCGATGGCAAGATCGTCCGCCTGCCGGGAAGCCAAGAACCCTCGGGCGTGCTTCAGGACGGCGGGTACAACCTGCTCTCGGGGCCCCCGGAGCCCTCCGACGCCGAGAACCTCGATGCCGGCCGGGCCGCTCTCAAGCTCCTCCGCGAAGCTGGCATCACCACCTTCCAAGATGCGGCCGCCGGCGCGGGCCACCATAAGGTCTTCGATGCGCTCAAGAAAGAAGGCGGCCTCAGCGCGCGCGCCTACTTCGACTATCGCATCGAGGCGCCCAGCTCGGTGTCTGGCGTCAAGGCGCTCGTATCCGAAGTCATCGAGACGCTGGCGGGCCTGCACGACAAGAAGAAGTTGGGCCCCAAGCCGACGCTCAAGTGGCAGGCCGTCAAGGCCTTCATCGATGGCGTCATCACGTACCCCTCTAACACGGCGGCCCTCATCGAGCCGTACTTTGCGCCCGTCAACGGATCCGACGAGTGGGCGCCCGATCCTGACTCTCTCAATGATCCGTATTGGAAGCCAGCAGTACTAACCAAGACGCTCGAGCTGCTCTTCCTCGCCGGCATCGACGCGCAGCTCCACGTCGACGGCGACCTCGCAGTGCGCGTGGCGCTCAACGCGGCCGAGTCGTTCCGCAAGAAGCACCCAGGCCACAAGTTCAAGCTGGGCCTCGCGCACGACGAGCTGACGCACGAGAAAGACTGGCCGCGGTTCGCCAAGCTCGAGGTCGACCCCATCGTCAGCTACCAGTGGTCGCAGCTCAGCTCCTTCTATATCCCCAGCACCTTCAAGGCCATGGGCGACGATCGTCTGGACAACTTGCAGTCCTGGGCGCAGTTTGAGAAGTTTGGTCGGCCTCTGGTGTACGGCAGCGACTGGCCTGTGAGTATCCCATAGCCCTTGATATCACTCTGCATCCGCTAATCATGACATGCTGTAGATCGACCCCCTCGACGAATTCCTCGCTCTTAAAGTCGCCGTCACCCGTTCTGGAGACCCAACAAACCCCAACTCTCCCGCATCACAAGGCCCCCCCTTCGACGCCGTCTTTCCCACCGGCAGCGGCATCTCCCGCAAGTCAGCCCTACAATCCATCACCATCACCAGCGCACGCTTCCTCCGCGCCGACAAGCACATCGGCTCGCTCGAGACGGGCAAGCTAGCCGACATCATCGTGCTCGACAAGAACTTCTTCAAGGTGCCGGCCGAGGAGCTGGGCCGCCAGACGGTGCTGCTGACCATGGTCGGCGGCGAGGTTGTCTACGTCGCCGACGGCCATGACTTTGGCGTCACGCCTAAGTTCCCCAACGACGATGCCACTAGCAAGAGGCTTGCTCGTCGCACCGTCGGAGGCTTCGCCGCAAAGGAGCTGTCACACGAGGCCAGAACTAGCGCGGCTCAGCTGAGGAAGCGAGGAACGTGTGTGCACAAGCATTGATGAGGCCCTGTAATACGTGTACACCTGTAGACTACGGTACTCCATAGATGTAAATATCCCTAGGCAAGTTTGCCTTCAGCCCTCAATCGAAATATGACATGATCTGATAGAATTCGGCATGTCCCGTTAGAGGTCCATTCCGGTCACCCCTGCATGACCCGAGGAAACTCTTAAGTTGCGTGCCGCAGCACTGTGGGGTAGACTTAGATCCTCGAGGGTATCATGAGGCTTTACGACCATGTTAACCCTTCGTACGAATATCTTATGGCTTGTCTTGATGACTACGATCAACAGATGTTAACGTACATGTTCGATTGCCTTTCCTGTCGTTTCTACGGAGGACCATTTCAAAAGTCTTTGCCCACGCCACACCCTCGAACCTTGCCAGATACTTGACAATACATTCAGCCTCATGTCATCACAGGCTAATAGTTGCTAAATTTACTGCAGTTTTAGTAGTATTAAGCCTATATTATAGCTAGCTAGTGGGCTAAATATGCTATAATACAGGGCCTAATTTAGTGCTAATATATGTAAAATGTACCTAAAGTTCTTTTAATAAGAAAAAGCAAAATGCGGCTTGCGCGTAGGCACAGACTTTTGAAATGGTCCTCCGTACCCTGTCCCAAGACCAAAGAAGCGCACACTGTTACTTCGACATCTCGAACACTTGCGCCCTGAACGAAACCGCGTGGCGTTGTTAGTCTGAAGCCCCCAATCTAACCATTGGCAGGGCTGTCGCTCCGTCTGGGTCCGACAGGCTCGGAACAGAATCCCGTCGGTCCAGTGGCGTGTTAGCGTCACTACCGCCTTGCTAGGCATCGGTATCGCCGCCGTAAGTAATTAGCACGAGCGCATATCGTATCGAGTCTGCACGGATGAAGTCTTGGTCTCGGAGACAAGCCCGGGGAGAAGAGACATCTGAGCCTATCTCACCAGCTGCCTCTCCCCGATCCACATCAAGCAGACACAAACGTACAACTTCCTACTCAGGCCCATCATTGAGTCAAGCCTCACGGGATCAGTCGCGGACTGGCTTTCGCCCATCACTCAATTGGCGTCGCCACGCGCAATCTGGAGCGTTCTTGAAAGCCTCGCGGAATGCACTGTGGAAATACGTCTCACTCTTGCCCCCACCTCCCTTCTCAACTAGCTGGCGATATGATGAGAAATGTGGCACACGCACAGACACACATATCTTGCGCCGTCTTGCTCTTCCGTCGTCCAGCCTTGATTTCTCCTCTGTTCATCCCGTCTTTCTTTTCCCATTTCTTGTTAAACAGATGAGCGGCCCCAGAGGTGGGAATCTGTTCCATGGTCGTTTGTCCCATACCTGGTTGACCGTCAACCAATATCCATCGTCGTCATGCCGCTAAGGCCTTCCGGCCCGGCCGTGCTGGTGAGTGCTCTGCTGATCTCCAGCGTCTAGACCCGGCTGCTTGGATGCCACTATTCCCGCGACCGAAAGGTGTGTTCTCCGCTACGCGCGCAGCACTAATCGTCTGTCTGTTCCAGGCCGTCATCTACACTCTGATCGGAGTTGCCACTTTCCTCATCGCTGCGCGCATTTATCTCCGATTGAAGATCCAGCGAAGGAAGCTTCAGGCCTCCGACCTGTGGATCATCGCGGCATGGTGCGCCGCTTTTACCACATCCACGTTCGACATTGTCATATACGTCAAGGGGATTCTAAGAGCAGACATCAACTACACACTGGTCAACTATACCGGCTCTCTTGAAAAATTGGAATATCTGCTGCGGGTAGAACGCCATCCCATCACTTCCACACCCGCTCCCTCTTCATGTACTGATCCTTCCCATCGTTGTAGATTATGTGGGCCGGCCTCATACCCTACTTCACCACGTTCTACCTCTGTAAAGCGTCCTTACTAGCTGTCTACCTACAACTATTTCCCATCTTCATGATCAAGCGGAGGATCGCACTCTGGGTCACGGTTGGATACTGCGCTGTTGCATACGTAGTGACAATGTGCTTGGTCTTGTTCCTGTGTTTCCCCATCGATAGGAACTGGTGCGTTATGCCTTTCACCGGGGCCAGACTTGGAACGCTCTTCACTAACTGACCCCTCGAAGGACCGTTACCCAGCCGGAGCGCATGTGTGACGTCGACACCATAGTCATCGTTTTCCAGGTTTCCTGGGCGTTGCACATCTTTGGCAGCCTCGTGCGTAAGTGCTTTTCTTGCTAGGCAAAGCTGCATTTTTTAAGCACACTGTTCACACAAACTAATTCAACACTCGTGCTTCTAGTCTTCTGTCTGCCCTTCTTTATCATGTACAAGTTGAACATGAAGAAACGCACCAAGATTGCCGTCTACAGTGTCTTTCTACTCGGCCTGATCGACATTGCTTTCACCTTGACGCGGTTCCTCACAATCCAACTTGGCAATGACGGCTCCTTTCGATCCATCACGCTCATCGGTAAGCTTTTCTTCCATCCCACCGTCAGCAAAACGAACGATTATTTAATCAATGCTTCATCAACAATGTAGAACTATGGAGCGCTCTAGATGTCTATGTCGGCCTCATCGTTGCCTGTCTCCCCTCCCTACGTCCATATCTCCGTCGCAACCCCCGCCAATCATACCAAGCCAGCTCCGAGAACTCTGGACAGAATCCCACGTCCCCCAAGCCTCGCCGGCTGGGCCAACGTGGCTTCGAAGAGATGGACGACGATACATCCTTTCCCAGCGGCAACTACCGCGGCGAAGGTGCACAGCGTGGTCGTCGAGGATCAGATTCGCCCGACATCATTGTCCACAGCACGTGGAACTCTGACAAACGTAGTAATAGGAGCGACGTCGAGCTTGTGAATATCGACGCGAGGGTGCCTGTAAGAGAACAGGTGGGTTTATGATTCATGATGCATCAAGATAAACAAACAGATACATTGTAGCAGACTATAATATCATCAAGCTACGATATATGCTACAACTCTCAATTTCCAAACACATCGAGGGAGTGCTTAGCAAACCACGCCATACCTTCCGCACGCCAGTTATCCGCCTCGACAGAGCTGCCGTCCAGATCAAAGACGACGCCCTTACCAGACTTTCCCTTGGAGACGTCATAAACTGGCCAATTTGACTTCTTAGAGAAACGGTGCCCTCCTTTGCCATTAGGATCAAGGCCAGTCACAAAGTTGATCCACGCTGTTGACATGGTCTTAGAGAGGGCCTTGGCCTTTTCAGGGTATGTCCCCGTGCCGCCGAATGGGTTGGTCGCGTATCCGTCACCGTTGAGGTTGTGGAAGACAAAGGCGACCTTATACGCAGATTAGTACGAATTTCTGCCAACTCATTGTATACTATACGTACCTCCTGGAAATGTGTCGCGCCAATAGGCGCGCTCACCCCGTTGACGGTCACATCGAAGCGATAGACATAACTCGGCACTCCGTGCTTCGCCCACGCGATGGTGGACCGGCGTCTCTGGTATGCCATCATGTAATCGCCAAATAACGCAGCAGCGCGTCGATACTGCAGACCAAACGCCTGCGCATACGTGTCGTTGGGTTCGATAATGTGCGGCCACGTCTTCAACGACGGAATACCGACGGTCTGGTCATCAGGATACGCCTCCATCAACTCGTCGATGAGCACGTTAGCCGGCTTCCCAGTATGGTCCTCCACGTCGTCGGGGAAAATGGCAGCAATGGCGTCTCTCATCTCGTCGTCGGTGTTAACGCCGCCGCCATTCGGTCCCTTGCCTTGACCAAAAGCAGTGCCCTCGTCCGAGTTGGCGCCAACGAGCAGGGGAATCTTGGGGAAGCGGCCCTTGTTGATCTGGTTGGTGGGATAGTCGGCGATGAAGTCGTTGTCCAAGACGGGCGGCCATGGAGCGACGGCGCTGACGTTGAGGGCGTAGTTGATCTCTTCAAACGGGGCTTCGCGGAGACAGGCGAGGGCGTTTCCAGAGCCTACTAGGGAGGAACAGGATGTTACGTTGCCTACTAAAGCGTCGTATGTTGCCTGTTGGTACTCAGTGGCGTTGAAGCCGCCGGGATATCTCCCGAGGGCGCCGCCGAAGCCAGACTCGGCCATGGCTGCTCGGAAGAGGCCGTCGTCACGTCCTAAGATATAACCTCAATAAAGTTCGGGGACGAAGTTAGATGACGTTCTCACCATTATATGCGAATACCTGGGCTGACACACTCTCAGCGCCAGAGCTCTCGCCAAAGATAGCCACTTTCTTGGGAGAGCCGCCAAAGCTGCGAATGTTTTCGTTGATCCAACGCAGGGCAAGCCGTTGGTCACGGAATCCATTGTTAGTAACTCCTGCATCCGATGCTTCGTCACCGCTTAGGAATCCAAACGCTGACAGGCGGTAGTTGATGCTCACGCCGATCATTGGCGTGCCCATCTCCACGCTGCGGTCGACTATAAAAGAGAGATTGTACCGGCGATCGCCAGAACCTCCCATAAAAAGCCCTCCGCCATGTATCCAAATCCCGACTGGTAGACCAGCGGTAGACTTGATTCCAGCAGGACGGACTACATTGAGATAGAGACAGTCCTCGGACTGCTCATATCCGATTTGATCACTGCCATAGCCGTAGCAGTGCGGAGGATACTCGATAGCTTGGTGGACACCCTTCCAAGATGAGTCCAGACTCTCGGCCAAAGCAAAGCGCTCTGGTGGCTTGATAGATGTCAGCTTAGACGGAAATGCATTGTAACGACGTAGCTTACCTGGGCGTAGGGCATGCCCAGAAAGTAGTCTTGGTCATACTGGGCACTGTAAGTACCAGCGTATGTGCCATTTTTTACAGACACTTTAGGTGCAGAGTGTTGAGACGCTGCTGCCGAGCCTAGGAGGCCCAGTCCGAACAGGACAATCTTGGAGACTGACGCCATCGCTAGCCACAAGCTTTGCTACTAGACCGAGTTGTCGCGAGTTCCGCCATGGCTTTGAACTTCTCCGATTTAATATATAATTATTCGAAAGCTCATTATGTCCCATTCTGCCTATACTCGACCGCTGCTCGGGCATACTTTCGGTCCTTCTGCTGGCACAGGACCTTCAGCGATCCACCACGGACATTCGTCCCAATGCTCTGCCAGGTCTCGTGGCTGAGAAACAAACGGTGTCGGGTCCGGTTGAATCCCGGGTCCTTCCCCATATTCTCCGCATGCAATGTAACCTCCGCCCCCCGCTCACCCCATATCTTCGGGCCTATTTGACAGCGGTAATGGGATAATCGTCTCCGAGAACCAAGTTGTGGGTGAATAACGGGACAGGCAAGAACCAGGTTTTCCATCTAACCTCGGCGACTAGGCCTAGAAGGACGAGAGGGGTTCGTTGTTTTGCCCCGCGTGAGGAGAGGCGGTGGTCGAGTATCCTCCGAGCAACACGTGTGATCTGCATTGCTAGCCGATCGAAATGCCGGGAACAACTACTGGTGAAGTTCTAAAGTGGCATCTCGTACCGCGTTTCCGGGTCTAATTAGGGATAGAAGCCGATCGTGGACCACTTAGAGAGGGAAAGACGAATCAAGCTTGCTCTTTGTACGGCAGGCAATTACTTTTTCTGGCGCAATTGCTGGGATTCAGGTGATGTCTCATTATCATCTTATTTGAGCTTTGGTTGTGACCAGTAGCCAGCCTCTGTATTCCTGAACTCGTTCGTAATGGGCATCTGTAACCACTTAAGTTAAACACGGTCCCGAGCGCGGGATAGAGGACGGTGCGTAAGATAGTGCGGGAAGCACAAACACACTGTTACTAAATCCACGTCTCATCGTTCACTCTGGTCTAGCCCATGTTGTCTTAATCCCTGCCACTTCTCCGTCCTGCATCTCCCCACAAGTTCCATCCCCATCATCAACTTATCCACCTTATCAACCCCCTCTCACCTTGTCAAGACCACTACCCCATCTCGAAAACGGCTCCGCCCATCATCCGGTGATTCATGCCTGAGGACCTGGGCCATCTGGGAAGCGGAGCGCCTCGGCAGAGACGCTTTGCTCCGAGGTCCAGGGTAGGCTGCGTGACTTGTCGGCAGCGGAGAAAGCGCTGCGAGGGGGATGCTGGGCAGGGCGAGTGCGGTGCCTGTCTGCGGCTGAACCTTGAATGTGTGTGGGCTGCCAGGGTGCAGATTTCGGATGCGGATTCTACTAGTTCTGGGACTCCGTCTTGCTGGGCGTTGCAAGGGACTGAGACGGTGTCGACGGTGAGGTCATCGCGGAGGTCGGTGATATCAACGGAGACGTCTCGGTGGCCATCAACGAGATCATCCACAAGATCAAGAGCCAAGCAAGCTGTTGTCCGTGTAACCCCTGACAATGTCCAACCATCACCAAGTCCATCACCGTCAGCACTGGGACACATCGAGTTGGACGATGCTGACCAACGCATCATCATGTCCTACTACATCCACTCCTTCGTCCCTAACATCTCTGTCGCCGCCATCCCCAACAACTTCCTTACTTCGGTCTACGTCCCCATGGCATTTCACTGCGAAGCCGTCCGGGACGGCCTTCTCGCCTGTGCATCGGCCCATCTCTCTCAGGCAGCCTCCGACCCAACCCGCCAGGCCCGCCTCCTGGAGCTCTCGTCGAGGTATCAGATGAAGTGCCACAAGTTCCTGCAGGACAGGCTCTCGACCTCGGGACACCTGCAGCGCGACGTGTTGGA
Source organism: Dactylonectria alcacerensis (assembly GCA_029931735.1). NCBI lineage: Eukaryota > Fungi > Ascomycota > Sordariomycetes > Hypocreales > Nectriaceae > Dactylonectria > Dactylonectria alcacerensis. Next base: position 740,733 of record JAPMUZ010000014.1, on the reverse strand, counting down.
ATCCATCGGCATCATCATGATGCTGGTCGGACTGGAGGTTCAAAACGGCACTCGCACCTCTACCTGGATCGATCAGCTGAATTGTATTCGCAACATCGTCCGACAGCGCGGAGGCAGAACTGCATTCTGCCGCAGCTCCTGGGAAGCAGATTGTCTCTACCAGCACTTTTTATACCATGACGTGATGAGTCTCGTGATGGAAGGAGTTTCAGGACAGGAGACGGAGTATGACGAAGACCCGGATGAGCATGTCATGTCACCTCCATCGAGCCTCCCAGCCGAGACACATAAGCCCTGGGAAAAGTTCCTGTTCGGAGACGATGGTCAGCCATCATCATCCGAGATCGCTTTCAACACGACTCAAGACGTATTCGACTCGGTGCACCCCCTTCTCGGCGTATCTGCGCATTTGTTTCTCGCCTTTCAGAAAATCAGGCAGGTCAAACACAATGACCAAACAACCGAGCCTGACCATTTGTTTCTGGATCTCGAGCATACAATAACGACCATGCAGTTCTGTCCAGATCCGACTTTAGAGGAAACTCTCCACCTTGACGCGGGCAGGCGTCTCGATCTTCTTGTTCTCGCCGAAACGATGCGTCTTGTGGCTCTTATGATCCTCTATCGTCGATCTTCAGGGCATACCCATCATCTGCCCATCCTTGCGCGGCGCTTACTCGATCTGGCCGACAGCATACCGTCCGGAAGTCCGGTTGAAGTCGGATTGACGTGCCCACTGTTTCTTGCCGGTGCCCAGTTGAGCTCCGAGGCTGATATTGCCCAATGTGCGACGAGGTTGTTCAACATACGGCAGAGAGTCAAGGTGATGAATATCTTGTCGGCAGAAAAGGTTTTGGAAGAGGTTTGGAGGGAGAGACTAAATGGAGGGATTCTCTGGGATTGGGAGTATGTGCTTCGCAAGCGGCAGTGGGTTATTAACCTAGCTTAAACTAAGTTTAGGAAACGTAGACAACTTGAGAAACGTCAATTTAGCAAGCTATTCATGGACGCTGTGCTATAGAATTAGTGTGCGATTCGGAGTTTCTGGTCGATATGTATAGTTGGCGTACAATATAGATCCAACAAAATCAGATGTCCACAGGTGCCTGGAGGAACTACGAAGTAAGTTCCGAAAGGTTCCTTAAGGGACCGCAAGGTGGCTGCGCCGGGAGGATCGAGAGACGGAAGAAAAGACTTACTGGCTGGGCTCGACCAGTCTCTACCCCATGTTTCTATAAGGAAGTCGACGTGGGCTCTGATTCGATGGCATGTGCAGGCCTCCCCTGTTAACCTAAGAACATCAAGATTAGAGTCCGAGACTAAATACAAGATATCATCACAATTACTGTACTTTATCAAGAATTAATTGCACTACTGAAATCCTGGGGCTGGGCTTAATATACTTGCAAATTTTTGGGCGCATAGTATCACTAGGTGCGAGTGAACTGGAGTTCGTTGGTTACATTAGATTATATTCGTTGGTGGCCCTATATCATGCTAGCGCCCTTTCATTTCCCACCCAAAAGAGTTCGTCGGTTGCTAAATACAGTGCACCCTTGGTACAGTAGGCGTTGGTGCATGCGGTACATGTCCAGCCGTGGGAGGGTAACATACTGTTACACCCTTGATCAAGACCGTCATGGCTTATTTTCGATCCAACAATAACAACCACCTTTTATCAAGTGCACTCAGCATCACTGCGCAATCCAACAACACGGAAGCTGTTATGCGGTGATCAATGGCGCCGGGAGTGTGTGCTTTCGTGTCAAGGGAACGGGAACGGTTTTTAGCGCGGGATCTATTCAGTCCAATGTGATGTTTACGATGTAAGTACTGGATTTCATACCGAGTCCGTTTCAGTAACTTGATAGGGTGTCAAGTGTTGACAATGTCTTGTCGAACGGTCACTGTCATGTCTTAGTCCAGTTAGTGACTGATTCTTTGCACTCTGTACGAACTCTGTAGCTACTTGTCAGTAGTCACGAGACTTCCCCTGTTGTCCGTACTGAGGAATGAGCATCGTCCACTCCCTTGCTATTCTAATGGCTTGACTCTTCCTCTTTTGTCTCCTTTACAGCGTCCAGGAACCTTGGTCTCCAAGAACGTCTTAGGCCTTTGCGTTTCTGTCGCGGCGGTTCAAGCGCTGCCACTATGGCCTGTACTTGGTCAGCAAGTTTGTCCTTACAAGAGCAAGTAGACGTACCTCGTTAAACACGTCTTTAAGCTGGAGCTGGCTTAAAATGTCGCATTCCAGATACTTCACAGCACCAACCCGCCGTGCCATGGCTTCTCCCAGTGCCTTGTAATCGCTGACTCTAGTTATCTCGCTACGTGGTAAATCACGGCCTTCGTTGGGACAGTTGATTCCGACCATGATGAAAGGAGTCCGCGGGCGATGGTGCTGGATCTCGGGCACCCATTTCTCCTCAATGCTGTCGTAGCTTTGGGGCGATCCAACGCGGGCAAAGACTAAGAAGACGTCCGTTTCCACATAGCCGAGGGGTCGCAGGCGCTCGTAGTCCTCTTCGCCGGTGGTGTCGTGGAGCTCGAGCAGGTAGGGGTCCTCGCCGATGCTTCGGCATGTCAACAAAACTTCCGGTCAAATCAGCAGGAGTTGATCGGTGGAAAGTTTCTTACAGAACTGCGACAGCATGGCTGCCAAATACAGTAGGCATATATTCCGTGGGAAACTTGCCGGTGGTGTAAGAGATCAAGGTGGTGTTCTTCGCTGTGTTACTGTCTCCGACGACTACAGCTCTGCAACCAAAGTTAGCACACCTCTATGTCGTTATGGTGGAAGAGCATGGGTTTCCTCACTTTATTGTTGCGACTACACGCTTGTTATCCACGTAGCGCGGGTCTTCTGCCGCTTTCTCCTCTGGCGTACGGTTTCCTCCTCGAATTGGGGCCCTCGTCTTCGGATTAAAGGCTGTCAATTGAGTGTTCTGACTCTCTGCATGGTTCGCCGCAGTTTGGCTTGTTGTGTCTTGTGGGTTGGCCTCCGTCGGTGGCGGTGTTAGACTTGTTGTAACGTTATCTTGCTTTGAATTAGGACCCATCAGCAGCACCGCCACTTCCTGCTGGCTTGTGGCAACTTGCGGCGATTCTCCCTTAAGCAGCGCTGTAAAAGTGAGTCCAGGTCCAAAGCACTCAATGTCGGCCAGAGTTATCGGGAGTCGAAAGACGGCAACAATAGAGATGTCGTTCAAAGACAACATGCTCCAGGCGTGGGATCGAACCGCCGAACTCGTGAAAGACATGTCCGAGTCGTTGGATTCTGTGCGCGTGTACACTCGGGATTTCTCAAGGATGATATCGAAATCACGGCGGCTTACAGAAGAGGCGCGTGACTCCGACAGCGATGTTTCCGATCCCGAAGATGGTGCTTGGCTTGTCGGTAGGCTGGAACCAGAGGAGCCATCGGGTCCAAATGAAGCCGTCCTGGACATCCTGACGGACTGGAATGTGGACTCGCCATCATGGAACTTGACAGATCGATTCTCGATCTCATAGGCAGGATCTGACAGTAAACGTGCCGCAAACTCTTCATCCTGCTGGAGGATCTGGTCGGCGGCCGCGTTGAGCCTGTCCCGTCCTTGGAGAGCCTCAAAGTCCGATTGGCTGCAAGGTTGTAAGTCACAAGCAGAAGGGAGAGTAACACGTGGGCGCCATAATACCATCCCAGCACAGTCACCATGAGCAAAAGCGAAACCTTCTGCGATTCCAGCCGCGGAAGAAGCTGCAGCACCTTCTTCTCCCCCCACACCCACCTCAGGCGATGCATGATGCTATCCTTGAAGCAGACGAGGGACTCGAGCTCCGACAGGGTGCGGATGCAGTTGGAGAATGTGATGGCGATATGGTCGAGCCGGACCAGCGCCCTTCGCCGACTCGAGAGGGCAGAAACCGTGTCCACCAGCTGCTTCACCATCTCGAGCGCGAGACGCACCTCCTCGACAGCGGCTAGCGCGGCGCGGGCTGACTCTGGGGCGTCGATAAAGCTGGAGAGGGTAGTGCAGATTTTGCCCGCCGTGGCCAGGAGACCGGCGACGGACGCGGCGATGCTGAGAGGATCGGACATGAAGGGGCTCTTTGGTCAAGAAGATAAGCATGAGATCAGTCAAAGATTCTGGCTCTGGAGGTGGTTCAAGGAAGATATTCAGCTCATTAGCGCCTGGGCTCAGCCACACGCCAAAGTGGTATAGCCTGCGCCGAAATCCGACCTGAAAGAATTGGCCCATGGCAAAGCAAGCAGCGACGCCACACCAAAATTTGCATCAGTGTAATATAAATTTCCAATTATCCCTTTGATGGAATTCCGACCTTCGATTCGGATTAGAACCTCTAGGAAATTAAGATGAGTTGGTTCAACTTGTTAGAAGCTGAGGAGTAACTCAGGATATAACAGCTGTTAGACACGCAATTTGCCGTATTTAATGACTGATTTTAATGATTAAATGAAGTGTGTCAGGAATCTTGTTCTTGCATTGTTTGGAGGTCATAGGGGCCCTGTTTTTATACTCAAAGGAATCTAGATCCGGGTGTCAAAGGGATCCGGATCCGGCGTTGTTATTATGCCGCATCCGGCTTATTAGCAGATCTGAGTTCCGGATCAGGCATATTATGCCGCCACACGAGGTCTCAATCTAACACTTTTTATGATACAACTTTTAAATTTGGCATCTTACCGATAATATCTAGAAGCAGCACTTCTTCACCAGCTTAATTACACAGAACAGTTCCTCCAGGCTTCCTTTGGCGGGCCGCTTGCCGGACCGGTCCCTCCTGTTTTAAAACGTCATCACCATCATCATCCTTTTAGCTTAATTCAACTCCTCGTTTCTACAGGTTATCCCGAAATTCCAAAATTTTGTACCGTGTTTATAACACTGTATACGTCGGCCCGTGATTGGCTTGCGATGCAGGTGAGATTCGTGAGAAAACTTGGGTCAGTTGAGTCTCTGTCCACAGAACCCGTCACCAACGTCATGGTCGCAGCAACGGAGATACCTGTCAGTTCCGGAAGTCTCGGATTCGAGAACGAGGCACGCCTTTGTTCCCGGTGCCGCGTCATGGTGGCTGACACGATCCCCTCTTCGTCGTCTAGGTTGCGAGACGACAAATACCGCATCCATCATTTGACTGGCCAGGAACTAGACCTTGCTGCCAAGGCAGGGTGCATGGTTTGCAAGAAAATAGCAGACAAAATATGGTGGCGTTCAGGTGGCAATATGCCGCACGATTCGACTATACTGTCTTCGGATGGCCGTTCCTCTAACGAGTTTACGTGGTACTCGTGGAGAGAGGAGGAAAACTTCCCCGGGGTTGAGGCTGTGGGAATATTTGTGAAAGAACCAGTACACACTCCAAAAGGAAGGGAATCGTGGCTGTTATCCGTGGCTTTTGACCCTTTGCTAGGTTTGTTTCGGCAAGACCGTCTAGAAGATGATGTGAAAATGTCGGCTAATTTTTGTTAATGCTACCTCTATAGACAAGAGTTGCTTACCTGCTATGATAACGACAAACAATCTGGGCGCAGATACGTCTTGGGAACAAGTGACTTCATGGCTCAGCCACTGTCTCGAAAATCACAAAGCATGTGTACATCAATATTCAGAATCGTGGTATCCCACTCGTCTGATAGACGTTGGCAAACCTGGCGATTCAATGGTTAAACTCTGTCTCACCGCAACTTCGAATCCGGAAGGCCCGTACGTCACCCTCAGTCACCGATGGGGCTTAGGGGAGATGTTGAAGCTCAAGTCGGGAAATCTGCAACAACATCTACATGGCATACCGCTCGCAGACCTTCCGCAGACATTTGCGGACGCCATTCAAGTCGCGCGCTCTCTCCAGGTTCAGTACATCTGGATCGACAGCTTATGCATCATCCAAGACTCAGCCGAGAACTGGCAGGCTGAGTCGGCTCAGATGAATAACGTCTACCGTCGCAGCTTTCTCAACATATCCGCGACGGGGGTTGGTGACTCTAGTGGAACTGGTACGTTATTTCGGCATCGCAGTCTGGACGTGGGCTGGGTCGCTTGGACTACGGAGAGACGTAAAGGAGAGCGGTTTCTCATATACGACCGAGAATATTGGAAGGAGCAGTTGATCGACAGCGAGCTCAATCGACGGGCTTGGGTTTTTCAGGAGCGCATGCTGGCTCCACGTGTCCTCCACTTTGGTGAAAAGCAACTATTCTGGGAATGTCAAGCACTGGAGGCGTGCGAATCTTTTCCACGGGGCATTCCTCCTATAATGAGAGAACCTCTGGGCAAATCTCTCGACCCTGCCAAATATGAGGAACGACAACGCAACATGAACTTGGGTCCTAGAACAAAGCCGGAACCTCCACTAGATCGGAAGGTCCGTCTTTCCTATGATCTATGGACTGAAATTGTCTCACGGTACACACCCTGTGGTGTGACGAAGGAGAGCGACAAGCTGGTAGCAATAAGTGGAATCGCCAGGCAATTGTCAACAACTCTTCAAGACGAGTACCTCGCCGGCTTGTGGCGTTCTAACTTGGTCGAGTGTCTTTCTTGGATGGCTGAAAATCCCGAGGGCCTCTGTCGTCCAACCCTCTATCGAGCCCCGTCTTGGTCATGGGCGTCTGTGGCGTCCGGCGTGCGGTACTTTTATCTCAAGGTACCCCAAGTAGCAGTACCCCAGGTCACCATTGAGGAGGTCGGCGTCACTCCTGAGTCCGGAGACTACTTTGGACAGATAAGGGATGGTTTCGTCAAGTTGAGAGGGCGCATGATCGGGCCCATCGAGTTTCAGACGGTTTCCAACAAGGTGAGTATTGTTTCGAGGAAACCTACGCATTCCATGCTTCAATTCATCAGCGTACACCCTGATCACTCTGCGGTGTTGGACGGGGATAAGTTATTTTTCATGCCTCTTCAAAAGTACGTTTGGGAAAACGCCTTGGAAGGCTTCGATGCTCATATTGTTTGTCTTATTCTAAGGCGTCTTCCAGAGAAAGGGTCGGGTGTGTATGAGAGATGTGGTAGTATGGAGCTCAATGCGAACGATACATACATGGTCGAAAACACTTCTGAAGCATCCAGCGAAAGGGAGAGAGAAGGTTGGACAATCACTAACAGCACGATTATCATAGTCTAGCAACTACGACAGCGACTGAAGTTGATGTCCCAAGGCAATCCTCAATATCGTTATTTGAACAGTGACAAATCTTGCATGATTTAGAACTAATTTTGCTCAGCAAGAGCGATGAATCCCTGATTCATTGTCTTAATAAACTGATCGTCAAGAACCTGGTTATCATGATGTCCTTCGTTCATCATCTGGCCCATAATTCCCCACAATAGACTCCCAGCTAATCACCCCCAGCCTTAAATCTGCATCGCTGCATTAATTACTTAGCGCCGTACAATTTAGTTATGCAAATATTATCGCTTATCCAAACTGCCGGAAAGTTGCCGGTGTTGCCTGTCAATCTATCGCAGCACCTCTTATCAAGTCATGATCAACAACAAACAATACCAACAAGCCGAAAAGGCGTCTTCCCTCATTCCTTGCCCGTGAGCAGCCATTTGCCTGTTTCTAAACGCTGGCAAAGCAGGAACTGTCCCAATCACCCCGGTATGAGTCCCACCATCTCGCAGGGGACGGTCAATCATTCCCATGACGGCCCCCACAACCCAGAGCAGGCAACTGCCGTGAAGCGCCGCATCCCGGTTGCCTGCCGGCGCTGTCGCCGGCTGCGGTCCAAATGCATCCATCGGTCCGTCGACCCTCCCTGTGACGCCTGCAAGCTCGCCGGCTCCGGAGTGGCTTCGGAGTGCTACTTTCCGCGACGGGGCGAGAAGGATCTCGACCGGCAGTTTCGGCGCCGAGGGATTGTTTCCTCGGAGGCTGGCCGGTCTGGAGATGGCACTGAGCCGTCCGCATCTCCGGCCTCGGTTCCGGTGTCCCGGAGCCATCCACTGTCTAATCCTCCCAGTAGAGGCTCTACCCAGCTGGTGTCAGAATCTGGCCCAGGGATGAATCGGTTTTTAATACCTGCACCGAGTTTCAATCCCGAACAAGTGTTGCCGCCTCGCGACGAGGTCATCGAAGGTTGTCGCATCTTCGTCACATCATATTTCCAACTAGGATTTATCCCAAAGGCTGTCTTTCTCGAAGGGCTGATCCGAGATCCGTCATCAGTCAGCACATTCCTGCTGAGTTGCATGTTATCCATATCCGCGCGGTTCACGCCCTCTCTCGTCCAGCGCTACGGCAGTCCCGGTAAGGCAACAGATTATTTCTTAGACTTATCCCGGGCCATGGTGCCAGCGGAAATGTATCAACCGTCCCTCGAGCGTATTCAGGCTTTCTTTTTACTCGCGATATGCCAATGGGGTAATGGTGAAAAGGATCGCTCAAGCATGGATATGGGCGTCGCCGTGCGAATGGCTGCTCTCTTGAAGCTACACTGCGAGGAGTCGTACGTCCTCAATGAAAATTGCCCAGCTGAAGACGTCGTCCGATCTGAGAGTGCAAGGCGAGTGTTTTGGATGATTCAAAGTCAAGAAAACCTTCATTCGGGGTATAAAACGCCGGCACCATTCCCGTTAGAAGACATCACCACACTGCTTCCTTGTAGTGAAGTAGACTTTGCCTTTGGTGTCATTCCGTCAGAACGTGCGGCACTCGCAGGAACTCCTCCCGGTCGTGCCAATCCCCAGCAGGTTCACTCACCAAGTCGATGCCTATTTGCAACGCTGATCCAAGCACATAGCCTTTGGGGAATGGTGGCTCGACAGGCTGGACGAACAGGCTACAGTGTCAACAAAGTGCCTCCGTGGGATGAGGAAAGCGAACACCGGAAAACTATCGCGGAGCTTGATAACTGGGAGCAAAGCATTCCTCCTCGGCACGCGTTCTCAGTGTGGAATCTCAGAGGGTGGAAATCTGAGTCGCTCCACCTCGCCTACCTTTCCGTGACAATGGTGCTGCGGCTGAGCAACATTGTAACGCGTCGGATTTATTTAGAAAACATGCTCTCAGCACTTGCTCAGAAACCAGCGAATCAACCATCTGAAATGCCACCACCCACTCTCACAAATACTCAGAGCAGCACGCCAAGTCAGCCCTCCGAACAGGTCATATCTAGCTCACCACCGGCGAGCTTCTGGGAAAAGACAGCAAATTCTTTATTCATCAACGTTTGGAAGCTGTACGAACAAATCGACGCATTCTTTACAATGCGAGCCCCAGATGAAGGGTTCCCGCAGATTCTCGTCTTCTGCGTATACATTAGCGGATCGCTGGCGTCATATCTTTGGAGGTATCCCGATCTATGTCCTTCGCTCTCCGACAAGGCTCAGACGATGGCTCAGCGATCCCTTGAGGTCCTGGGCGAGCTTCACGCTGCATGGCCAACGAGCTCAAAGTGGCAAAAGGGCTTGCAGCAAATCGCTACCCCGCTTAGCGCAAGTCCTGTGGATGGACTGCAGCAAGATAAGACGATGCCTTCTCATGGGCCAGGGCCCGTGCAAGAAGCGTTCCGGGGTGAAGATACACAGCCATCTTCGAATCGTAGCCCACTGGATGGTCCTGGACAAACTTCGGAGTCGAGCGAGCCAAGCCTAACGTTGTCAGAGGGCATGTTAGGAGAGTTGATGCACCTCTTCCCTACAGATAATACGCATCTGACACGACTGGGTAGTGTGCAAGCTGGCACATTGTCTAGTGACTTGTTTGACGCTGAACTTGACGCGTTTCTTCAAGGAGGGTTTCACTACGATCTTTTAGGTGGCTGGGGGAGGTCAGGTATTGGGAGTTGAGGGCGACATTTCTCGATTGATGTAGCAGCTTAATCTAGAATTGTCTAGATACAAGGCGAGTCCTCTATTTCGAAAACTCTTTTCAGATGGCTCGCCGCGTCTTGCATCATCTCTCTGCTTCTGGCTATCTTCCCTCCCAACGTGAGGATGGAGTGAGTACCGCCTTCGATGTTCACGACATCTACCGGGACCCCAAGTCCCTCCAACTGTTCGGCAAAACTCTCTGCTTCAGGAGCCAATATGTCCTGGTCCGAAACCGCCATCCAGGTCCTTGGTAGCCGTTTCAAGAGTGACTCTGGTGCGAAGTTTGGACTAGCATCCCATCCGCTTCGTTCTTTTTGGTTGTTGAAGTAGAGTTTCCTATACCACTCCATCCTCGCGGGCGTTAGCCAAGGGGCCGTCTCTGCATTCCGTTTCCAGATACCAGCGGCCGTTGCCGTGTTATCAATGACCGGAACAACTAGCAGTAGAGAAACTGGGGGATAGGAGATACAATTGGGTAGCGACGGCTTTGTTAATGGCAAGGTGACAAACGGGTCGACGGCAGAGAGCGCGGCGACGACGGCAAGATTAGCTCCTGCTGAAGTTCCACCGATGGCAATCCTTGAGGTGTTTATCGGACCTAGCTCAGACGGGCCTTCAGACACCCATCTAAATGCATCGATAGAATCATTGACGGCTGTAGGGAAGCGGTGTTCTGGTGCAAGACGATAGTCGACGGTGATGACAATGCACTTGGATTCTTCTCAACTTAGCTACTAGCTTCGGGACATAGAAGATACCAAAGACGTACCTTGACAGAGAAAAGTGCAAAAGTCCTTATTGTCATCCAACCCTCCAATCGCCCAACCGCCTCCATGGAACCAGAGCAGAGCAGGCCATCCGTCCACGTCACATTCACCAGTTGGTGTGTACGCTCGCAGCCGAAACTGCCCGACCCGGAAATCCTTTATGTCGCCCACGGGAACTGGGGGTATACCGCCCGGAGGAAGAGATGGCTGGGTTCTTGCTGTGCCATCCCATACCTTCAAGTCGTCTGGTTGGACGTATTGCATGTACTGATCATGGAACGCAACATACTCGGGGTCAAGCTTGGCTCGCACAGCGGTATGAAGCGGCTGCCAGACTTTGGGCTCGTCTTGGGACATCGCGTCTGGGTTTGTGGGTTTGGGTTGTGGTACGTGTGGTTAACTCCGTCTCATTCGACCCGGACGGCAGTCGAGCTCTTGCAAGGGGATATTCCGCATGACCTAGAAATTCACGATATAATTGTGTTAATCGAGGAGCCTTGACGACAGTGAGGTGTCTTATCTGGCCCCGCCCACTGTCCACATCGCCATCTTGCATAGCTGGCACCCAGTTCAACCGCTGTGAGTCATTGACCCACTCCGTGGAGGACCGGCAGTTCGGCAATTTAGCTTGCCGGTCAACTGCACCTCATTTGGACTATGATAGGAAACAGAACCTGTTGCAACCTCAAACTATCTTGCCGTGGGCATATGAGAAGGCAGGCAATCGTCAAATAAACCACTCGCACTTATTCTTAAACAACAAGCCATCCCAAGCCGAGCTCACACCATCCGGCAATTAAACTCCACCTTCAGAATGGCATCCATTTCACACCCCGATTCAGATTCCTATGCCGCATCTGGCTACGGCACAGTCATGGGCTGGGGGAAACGCCCGGCCTTCCTCCTCATCGATGTCTGCAAGGCCTACTGGACCCCTGGCTCGCCTCTAGATGTCACGGCCCATAAACCGTCGGCGGAATCACCCGAGGTGATGAAGAACCTGCTGGCGACGGCAAGAGAGAACAAGATCCCCGTTTATTGGACTGCAGTTGAGTTTACGGAACCCAACATGGAAGATGCTGGACTATTTTGGCTCAAGGCAAAGACGCTGAGTGTGTGGCATAAAGACGACACGCGGGGCCTCAACGAGTGGGCAGACGGCCTTGTGCCTATTGAGGGTGAACCCGTTATCAAAAAGAAATATCCCAGTGGCTTCTTTGGCACCACTCTCCAGACAGAACTCACTATAAAGGGAGTTGACACTGTTGTCATTTGTGGAGTGAGCACAAGTGGGTGCGTAAGAGCGACCACTTTGGATGCTCTTCAGAACGGGTTTCGTCCAATGGTAAGTTAACACAATAAGTCCAACAGTACTTGTATCTGATGATAGGTAGGTTGTGGGAACAGCATGTGGTGATAGGAGTGACGAGATTCACAACGCGAATTTATTTGATTTGAATGCAAAGTACGCCGATGTTGTGTCCGAAGCGGGCGCATTAGAGAGCTTTAAGAAGGGTTGGTCATGGTAACGGTGAAAACTTTTGAGAAGGGTCAATTTTCTAAGAAAGTTTTATCGAAATAACCCTCTAAGAGGGCGCTCTTGAATCTAAAGCATTTCTTCAAGGTATTATATTATCTTCACAAAGTCGGGCATAGCAAGTTGCCTCAGACAAGTCAATGGAAATTCTTGAATGTGTTACTCAATTTATTATGAGATCTCGTTTACTATCCCGATAAAACGATTTCAACTAGTTCAGCTGTGGCTCAGTCGTTATCAACCACCAATTACGCACTAAGAAAGAAAGTCATGCCAAATTCATCGTCCGCTCATCTTCTTCTCCAACGTCCTGAAAGGCACATACAACAGTCCCGACACAACAAAGGCTAACTCGAAGCCAATGTCACCCGTCTTCTCCGCAATCGGCCCAGTGAACCAAACCTGTGCCATACTAGGGACAACCAAACCGAAGGACAGGATGGTAGCTGCTAGAGCCGCAACACCGAGCGGGAGCTGTTTGGCGTTGTTCCAGGCGTCGAAGCTATATGAGCTGCAGTCGGCCTTGCGGAGCCAAAGGTGTTCGACAATGACGACTCCAAGGAACGCCGAGGCCCAGTATCCAATAAGAGCGATAAAGTTCTCGAGGTTGACGAAGAAGTCGGTGGCGGCTCGGATAGAAACGGGGATTACGATGACGGTGATAAGGACGGCAAAGATGTAGCGAGGGACCTTGATCAGCTGGGGAATGAGGAGTTGGAAGTTGAGGGTAACCGAGTACGAGGTCGCAGCCATGTTTCCAAGCAGACTGAAGGAGAGGACAACAACGACAAACTTGCCGAATCCTCCGGCAGGCTTGAGCATTCCCGCAAGGGCACCACCCACCAAGTTTGCATCGTAACCTTCGCTCCAGTCTGGAACATTGGCAACGGCTCCACCAATGGCAGCGCCTAGAATCATAAGCAAGATAGTAGGTATTGCCAGGCCAGTGTAGGCATAGACGAAAAGACGCTTGCTTGAGACAGTGGGCGTGAGATAGGTAGTGAAGTCGCTGGCGAGACAAGCCCACGGGATCATGTAGCTGGCCACAATCATACCAAACGAAAGAACGCTAGGGGCAGTGGCTGGCTCAGTGGGACCCTGCTCGTGCAAATGCTTCCCCCCCGTGCCGGTGGCGATGATGATGGCAATGATGGCGGGGATCCAGGCCCAGCGCTCATAGATGTGCAGAACCTTGAAGCCGCTAAATGAGATGAAGAGGCTGAGAAGCGAGACAATGACGATGCCGACTGTCGGGCTCATATGGCCATCACCAACGGCAGAGAGGCACTGTCCGCCGATGACGGCCATGATGACGCAGAAGCCTGTGAGGGTTGCCAAGTTGAAGAGGACAGGAACAGCCACAAGGTAACGACCCCAGCTGAAGCGGGCCTGAATCATCTGGCGCATGCCTGTTTTGGGGCCCATTGTTCCGAGATACGACGGCAGGAGTGTGGTGAGGAGAGTGAAGAAGATGATGACCAAGGAGGAGTCTCGAAGACTAAGGCCATAGATGGGGCCAAGCATGCCAAAAGTGATGCTGATTCTGTTAGTACACTGAGAGTAGATGTCGAGCAGGAGAAGCAACTTACGGAAGCAAATTGGCATTCATGCACCACCAGATGGTAAAGACATTCACAAATTGCGTGTCTGTCCGCTCTTCAACGGGAATCGGCTGAATGCCGCGAAGTTCGACACGGCCAAAGGTCGCCGCCTTGTGGAAGAGGCGCTTCCATCCAGTGAGGGCGTCGACCTGGCCCTGGGAGGTGTCATGGTTGTCGAGGCTGCTGGCCACTTCGCCTTTGGCGTCTCCTGCGACGAAGCCGCTCTTTTCCGTGGTGCTAGGATTCGACGACATGCTTGGGTTGACGATTGAAGAGGCAGGTGGATGGATTCTGGTTGAATAGAGTAGGATCCGATGACTGCTACCTATGCAATGCAATGCACCTTCTAAACTCCACAACCAAATGCGATGCAGAGCAAGCAATATTTCAACGTATGGCCATTCCTCGAGACAGCATTGGACTCCTATCTGAGCCCTATCTCACTATCTCTGCCAACAGCCGACCCCCCGGCCTATCTAGCCAATATGAGGCGATCTATTCCAACCAGCGGCCCACCACATCTCCACATTCCACTTATCCCAGGCTGCTGATCAATGGCTTATCGTTGCCAAGAGAGTCTCCGATAACGAGGTGCGAGCCCAGCGGCAACATTTTGCCGGGAGGACCGGCAGTATGATAAGTGAGGGGGCACATTATCGTACTTGGTTGGACGCTAGCTGCTTGCTGTGGAGTTGCGAGAGGGCTCTGTGAAATTGAGCCGTCACCGGTGTCGGATCACAGGAAGATTTTTGCACGCGGGGAGAAGAGAGTTGCTAAGTTGGTTTGATATATCGGTCATTGGCTTGAGTGTTTGACACGAGAGGAATACTGAACACGCTTCAAGTGATTTTGCACCAACTTCTCTGATTCTCGCTAAGTCGCTGCGTCTGTTTCGTCCTGATACAGTGGGCTGATGATTACACCGACATGCACAACACATTGAAAACAACACAACTGCGTTATTGACCGACCAAAAGGGAAACATCCAACCTCAAAAATGGTACTGTCACGGGACGGAACGACTTCTGAAGAAGGAACCCTGGAAGCATCACCAATAGAGGAACCCTACAGCATCTACACCCGACACGAAAAATGGTTCATCGTCACCATGGTCGCAATAGCTGGTCTGTACAGCCCGCTTCCAGCAAATATCTACTTTCCGGCAATCCCGACCTTGGCTGTCGAGTTCGGACAGTCGATAGAAGCCCTAAACCAATCTGTCACAACGTATCTTATCTTTCAGGGAGTTTGTAAGTCATTGTCTGCTACTTTGCATCTGACGTACTGACAATGTCTCTAGCCCCGATGCTTTGGGGTCCACTGTCGGATCGTTATGGCCGTAGACCAGTCTTTCTAATATGCCTATCTATATTGATAGGATCTTGCATTGGACTGGCATTATGTCCGACAAGTGCATATTGGTTGCTGCTGGTACTAAGATGCCTTCAAGCTGGAGGATGCGCAAGCACCATTGCTCTAGGTACATACATTTCACAACTTTTTGGAAAGCGAGTCTGACTTGTCAGGGATGGGCGTGTGTGGTGATATTACTGTGCCTGAAGAGAGAGGAGGCTTCGTCGGCTTCTTCAACCTCGGACCAATGGTACGTGTTCTGAATTTTCTCACCTTCGTGATTTAGTCTGAACTCTTTACAGCTTGCTCCGTGCATCGGACCAGCGATTGGAGGTGTCCTCTCCGAGAATCTCGGATGGAGGTCCATTTTTTGGTTCCTCGTTATCATGGCAGTTGTTTGCTTCCTGCTCATATGGCTGTAGGTTCATGTTACCCGCCCAATCTCATGACACTGACTTTGGTAGCTTTCTTCCGGAGACGCTACGTGCTATCGCTGGCAACGGCGCTATTCCAATGGGTGGTATCCATCGAGCCTTGGTACCACTAGTTGGTCCCAAGGGAAAGAGACCTGTTGATATGCCCCCGACTGCACGCCAGAAAACGTCCATCAACCCGTTCCCGATTTTTGCTTTGCCGGATATAGTCATCACTTTGATCTTCACCGGCATCGTGTACGCGGTAAACTACACCGTAACCTCAACCATCTCCTCCGCCTTTGCGGATGTGTACCCGTGGCTGTCTGAGACAGTTTTGGGATTGTCGTACTTACCCACAGGTCTTGGTATGATTATGGGCAGCACGTTTGTTGGAAAGCTGCTGGACTGGGACTACGCTCGAATCAAGAAGCAGCTGGCTGAAAGTGGTAGTCTGTCTGACTTTCCAAAGGAGCGCGCGCGTTTGAGGACAATGCCGGCACATTTGGTCATCTTTGTGATCGCCCTGGTCGGTTGGGGTTGGTGCATTGAAACTGAGACTCCTATGGCAGCTCCTCTGGTCCTTCAGGTCATTTGTAGGTCTTTCTTGCCCGGTGCTCCCATGATCGAAGCTGACCATGTTCAGTGGGATGGACATCCATTTCCATCCTCAACACGACAATGACACTCAACGTGGACATTTTGCAAAAGCGCAGTTCAGCCGCAACAGCCTGTGTGAGTACCAAACACAAAACATAGTGGTGATGTTGAGGAACTAACTGATACTCGTAGACAAACCTCGTTCGATGTTTGCTTGCTGCAGTACTAGTTTCAGTCATTGAGAGGATGACGAGCCGTCTTGGGTATGGATGGACCTATGTACTCCTCGGAGCCATCTGCTTATCGATGCTGCCGTTGTTCTACGTCGTGATGAGATTTGGACCTCAATGGAGGAAGAAACGAGAGGGAAAAGACGAGCTGTAATGAGGTTTCGTTTATTTTGGAATATGCACTAAAAGTGATTATTGTTAACACTTAGATGCATTAATGTCCAGACCTTCTACAACCAAGCGGTTTTTGAGTTGGTGACATGTTGAGATCCCTTTGGACTTTGCGCAGAGATCATATCTCACATCTAGCCTCCCATATCATGGAAACATTGCATTTTTCTCATTCTCTTGTTTTGATCTATCATCCTCACTGAATCTCAGCTCTCATGATCACTTCCATTCCCTTCCCATCCCTTGGTCCCATCACGCAAGGGAATTGCTTAGGGTGGCTTGTCAGCCCATTCGTCAACTCAACCTTGGGCACAATCTCTTTGCCTTCGGCATCTCTCGCCTTTTCAATCTTCATACTGCTCAGCATGGCCGCAATGACGATCCAGACGCTGGCCTCTGCGAGATGCTTGCCGACGCAGACCCGTCGCCCGAAGCCAAACTGACCGTTTGGCAGTGGTTCTCCCCTGCCGCCCTCCTCGACTGGGATATATCGGTCCGGGTTGAAGTCCTCGGGGTCGCTATACACCCTCTCATCACGGGTCATTGCGCGGGCGTTGGCGTAGACGACGGAGCCTGCGGGGATAAAGTAGCCGTTGTAGATGTCGTCTTGTAATGAGCGATGGGGAACGCCGACTGGGGATACAGGACACCAGCGCAGGGTTTCCTGGACGATGTAGTCGATATATCGGAGCTTGGGACGATCCTCAAAGGTTGGGAGTCGATCTCGGCCGATGGCTTCGTCGAGAATCGCCTGTGCCTTGGCCTGGACATCGGGATGCAGAGTCATATTCAGCACAAATACAACGAGAGTGCTCCATGTAGTGTCTTGGCCTGCAGCATACACTGCCCCGGCTGCGCCCTTGATGTCATCGACGGACAAGTCAGGCAGCGCGCCCTTCTCCATCTGATCTTGGCACTGATCGAGCAGGGTGTTAATAAGGCACTGAGACTTTTCTTGGGAAGCAATGACAGCTTCGTACGGCTTGTCATGAATGTTCAGGATGGCCCATTTCCAATCCCTGGCAAATTTGAGAGACCTGTCATGGAACCAAGTTGGGAGCGACTTAAGAACGGGGAAAAAGTCGACTGGCGTTCCTGCGGGTGCACCGCCATGGCCTAATGCGTAGCTTGCGTCGGTGGCCATTTGGATGAATGGATCCGAGTCTTTGTCAATCTTGATGCCGAACCCAATCCCTAAAACAATGGCCGTGGCAAAGCGTCGCATAATCGTTTCCCACTCGGCGGGCTTCTGCACGATGCCTTTGAGCATAATGGTCATTTCTCGCTCTTGCAGTGGTCGATACTGGGTAATGTTGCTCTTCTGGAAGCTCTTTTGCAGAATCTTGCGATGCATGCGAAATGACGGGCCCCATCGCAGAAAGGTCAGCGTCTTCCCCCAGCCCATGACCTCGAACAGGACAAAGCGTGGCCGGTCGCAATAGTTGGCGCCGCGCTTGTCGAGCAGGTCGACGGCGGCACGGACCGAGTTTAGTACAATGACCGGCTGGCCCAGGATGTTGAAGGAGAGAATGTCGGAGGAGTATTCTTTGGACCATTGCATGTATGCGAACTCTGGATTGTCGGCTGGAATGATCCGTAGGTGGCCTAGAATAGGCTCGCCTGGGGGTCCTGGCGGTAGGGGTAGAGACTGCTTGCTTTTTCGCGAGACGGCAAGCTTGCAGAGGTAGAGCATGGCCGAGACGGCCAAGATGGTGAGCCCAATCGGGCCCAGCAGGAGCTGCACAATAGCCATGTCGAGAAGCTGCGGCAGTTAGCCTAGAAGAGCAAACAGGTGTCTTGGCTGGTGTTTGTCAAATGCAGCAGAGGATTGAGGGCAGCGTATTCTCAAATATCAGGGCGCGTGTTCCACAAGACAACAGGCCGGCATCATCCCCATACGGCAGGCCAACCAGACTAGAGACTGTGATCCCGTACTTCCGACCTCTCGGGGCATCGAGATAACGAAGCAGTCACGACGATTCAAAGTGCGGGGATGCGGCATCGCCAGCCAAATTGCGCAGGACACATTACACATCTGCCGCCTCGATGCAAGCGGCTGTGTCGAGATGCCAGATTAGGCTTCAAAGAGACGTCCCTTGCGTCAGTTCCGGCAAGTCTCGATCTGTTATCGCGGCCGTCATCTATGATTCCATCTGCCGGACTGCACGGTGAGACGCTAATCCGGCAATTCCATCTGCTTGATTTGCCCCGACCCCACATCACGATAACACGCTTGAGAGCACAAGCACATGACGTGTGATTGGAGCCTTTGTGTGACCACTTGCTAGCAGTTTGCCTGTCCAAGTGATCAAATACAATCCCTTCCAATGTCTTCCTCTATCCCATCAGACTAGCTCATCCTGCTCAGCTATCCGCAAAAGCATATCGCGTCTGCCAAGAGTTCACCATCATGAAGGGCGCCACAGCTGTCTCAGCCTACACCACAGAGCCCTCTGCGGCTGACCCTCACCGGTACCAGACGGGCTTCGGCAATCGGTTTGCTTCAGAGGCTATCCCCAACGTGCTGCCCAGCGGGCGGAACGTGCCGCAAAAGGTCAAATATGACTTATATTCGGAACAACTCAATGGCTCTTCCTTTATTGCGTCCCGGCAGATGATCCAACATGTCTGGATGTATCGCATTCGTCCGTCAGTGGCGCATGGTGATGTGTCTCCTTCTTCCACAAACCCTCATGTAAGCGTCTCGCCGGTTGCGCCTAGTCCCTGCTAATGGCGAATAGATTGAAGCTTCATTCTCAACTGCCAACAAAAACGTGCAATACGTTGCTTCACAAGAGGCCTGGGATCCCTTTCCAATTTTGTCCGAAACTGATGTCGATTCTGGGGGCAGGATCGACTTTGTTGATGGCATCCGCACCATTGCAGGACAGGGGGATCCAACTCTCAGAGAAGGTCTTGCCATTCACATTTACACAGCAAATGCATCCATGACCAACAGAGCATTCTCCAATAATGATGGCGACCTGCTCATCTTACCACAAGAAGGACGGTTGAACATTCAGACTGAACTGGGATGGATGATGGTGCGGCCTGGCGAACTCGTTGTGATTCAGGCTGGCTTTCGCTTCCGCGTGATGCTTCCAGATGGACCAGTCCGCGGGTATATCCAGGAGGTTTTTGGCGCTCACTACGACCTTCCAGAGCTGGGCCCTGTCGGTTCGAACGGTATGGCTCTACCTCGAGACTTTGAGTCTCCAGTTGCGAGTTTTGACGTCGACGACTCGCCTTGGGATATTGTTTATAAACTGGCGGGTACGTTGCAAGTATGCCAACAAAAGCACACCCCGTTCGACGTGGTGGCGTGGCACGGCAATTTGGTGCCGTACAAGTATGCTATCGAAAAGTTTGTCAACATGACAAACGTGGAAAAGGACCAGGCAGACCCAACAATCTACTGTGTCCTGACAGCGAAATCCAAGACACCGGGTGTGTCACTGACCGACTTCCTGGTCTTTACACCAAAATGGATCACCACATCCGACACATTTCGCCCGCCGTACTACCACCGCAACATGAGCACCGAGATGATGGGCCTCATATACGGTCGCTACGGCGGCAGCAGCCACGTCCTGGAGCCCGGGGGTCTCAGCTACGAGGCGAGCTACATGCCGCACGGCGAGACGTACGAGACGTGGAAGGATGCGACAACGCGCGACCTCAAGCCGGAGCGGATCTGCGAGGACACCATGGCCTTCATGTTCCACATCAGCGTGCCCATGTTCCTGACGGCGTGGGCCATGAGAGGCGAGGGCGCCAAGTCGCTGCACCCGACGGCGCCGACGCAATGGGACGATGTCAAGGCGCACTTTCTTGATCACTTGGACGAGGTTGATGCTGATCTTGCCGCTGCTGGATTGCCCGCGTTGGCGTCTAGGAAGAATTTGGTAGTAGGTCAGGAGAATGGAGAGCACAAAGGCACAAACGGGAACCTGAAAAGAAGGCGCACAGATGATGCGACGGCATAGAATATGAGCTAAATAATGCTAGATTGTGTACTAAGGGGCATGATGCAGGTGGTGCAGCCGGGAAAGTCATGTAAGAATGATGTAAAAAATTGACAATACGCAACATCTATACCAAGGCTTAGCCATCGATGAAGTGAAAATGCCGGGTATGGATAGCCAAAAGAAACAAGAGCATTCGCGCAGCTCATCTCGTATAACGAAAATACGTAAGGCGAGAGAATGCTTCTGAGTAAGCCTTGTGAGTCATCGCACTCACATGGGCACACATTCATAGAGAAGTTTATCAGCGCCCCAATCATCCAAGAAAGCAATTTGGCGCAGTGGAAGCGCGGTATGTTTACCTTATGACTCATCAAATCGAGCCATGACTAACTCATCCCAGCCGGGCTCATAACCCGGAGGTCGCACGATCGAAACGTGCAATTGCTAAGCACAATGCCCGCAAGGGTTCTTTTTTTGGTCTTTGGCCCTTTTGTGGTTTTTTTATCTGGTCTCTCATATTTTTAGCGGTTTTTTTTTTGGCCCCACATCCCACTGCAGCCCCTCACTAAACACACCGATTGTCTTGAGGATCCTAAACCAGGGGATTTGACCTACCCTGTAGTAATCTTTTCCATTGTATTCAATCACTTGCTGCTACCACAACTCGATCAGCAATCCAGCCATCTCATAGCAGTATTGAAACCAGAAGGAAAATAATTCTCGACCTTGTGTGATCGCATGCTGCCGGACAAAACTTCTCTCTCCGGGATGTTCCCCATAGACAACTTCAGCTTATTCCCAGACAGCTAAGCAGGGAGATCTTCAGCCGAAGCATGTCCTGAGATATGACAAGGACTCGAATCCAAGGACGCACCCCGCACTCACGCAAGGGGGTGACGCGGGTTACGGAAATCTAGCCTTTTGTCCGCTATTTTGCAACTGGATGGACTGGTTTGGGGGGTGGGTTGAATACTGGTTGATCTGCTCGCGGAATCGAAGAGGTCAAGTTGATCTCCTGCCTATAAAACCCACCTCTTGTCTATAGTTTCTTGAGGGTACCCTGGGGGACCCCACACATCCCCAGGTTAATTCGGCATCTTACCGAAGCCACCCGTTTTTCCTTCTCCAGTGACTTCAGCATCTTGGGGCTCACCAAGTAGGATTGAAGGGCCAGCTGACTTTGCTCTGAAGACTCACGACGTGGATTCATGCGAGTCATGTCCGTCTGTTTTCTACAATTCCACGGCTCTATCGGCACAGGCAGGGGGAAGAGTCTCATGTTGGATGTGGTTTAACAGCCTCATGACATTATCTGTCCAGAGTATTCACTTGCCTACAGCATCTCCATCTTATCGTCATGATCCATGACATCTTGATTTCCAGGCTTCAGTCGGTGTTCTCATGTGTAATTTCACCGGAAAGGACATTGACCAGGTAATAGCTACTACTAATGTTTGGTCCGCTCCATTAAGCCAACGAAGACGCAGATTGTTGCGCAATGCTAGCACTTTCAACACCCAGACCAAGCAATAGCAATCGGTTTTCTTGGACAGGATATGTTCTTCAAACCGTTGCGAGTGATTGTTAGAAGTGTAATGTGGGCTGCACTTTCTAACAATGGCATTTTCGATTCTATTCTCCCACCTAGCTACTTGCTGCTGGGACTCTGATGTTGAGGAGCGGAGCATGCTGCTGAGTTCCCAGGGTGCCTCGTTCACCAATACTGCCCTGAACCCAAGGTCGCTTCAGCGTGCACTTCCATGTAAACGCTGGGTCAAAGAACATATTGACGAGAATTTCCTTATCATCAACTTTGTATAGTCGTTTGATGACATCGTTGCCCAAGATATCGGCTTTCTTGACTCGCTCATACGACTCATTCTTGTCAAACATGATGTCGAGCGTCAGCTCAAATGGGCCCGAGTTCTTGGATCGGATCACCTTGGCTAGTGCCATCATGTCTGCTTCTCCTGCCGGTGCCTGCTTTTGCGCTATAGTCACGTTTATTAGCAATATTCATGGAAAATTAAAATTTTCTTGGACTTACTCAATGGCTGTGGCGTAGTCTCTTTGAAGAACTGCCAGTCTTTCTCGCTCAGTCTTGAGAGCTCGTTGCTGCACTGGGTCTGTCCTTGAACCTCCAAATGTGTGAGGGGAACAGCGACTCTTCCTGGCCCTGTTCAAGATCAATCAAGTGATACAGACTAAACTTGAAGACCTCTCCAGCGTCCTGCTCATGAGGCAACAAAGGAGACGCGAAGTTGCCGGCAGTCGCCAGTTGTCCCGCGTACGGCATATGCAGCAGCGACGTGCGGATATTGTTCGCAATCGCATGCGACTTCTCTCGCGTGTGCGCTACAACTTCGCCCATGACGCCCAGTTCGTGAACCTGATTCAATTTCCCTAGGGTCAAGCTAGTGAGTGGCGTCTTAATTCAGTATGTCGGGTGTGGCACAACTACTCAGATTTGGAGCCTTGTCAAGCTATAGGTGGTTCATTCTACGCCCCGCCTTGAGGAAAACGTTACATTAATTATCGAGTATGGTGCCTGGCAAGCAATGGGACTCTTTCCTACCTGACGAAAACGGATACCTTAGCCCTAGACATATTGAACTATATAAGTTTCATCTAGTGACATATTTATCATACCCATTCCTTCCCCCCGCTGCCCCCTGGCTATGATTGAGAATTATCTTGTGTTGTTTACGTCGGGTTAAACAATGGCAACGACGTACATAGAGAATAGGCGCTGGGAACCCGTATACTTTGCTTGAAAGATCTCATCAATTTCAGCTTAGGCAGCCGCTTTCAGACCTGCATATCACCGGCTCTCATCATTGGTGTCATTGGTCCTTGAGTGGCCCGGAAAAGCGCCGTGGTATCCATCCGAGAAGCGCTAAGGCTGCCACTGAACATCCCCCAGCGTCCGACGAACCATCAGTCTCAGTCTTACGCTTTACTCGGCTCCAAGATTAGAACCAGGCTACCAATGAGCATCTCCCAGCGTGTGTCAAATGATCAACCTCAGCCCTCTTGTTGACTTGCACTTTGCTCAGCTCTGAGATTAAGAAGCAGGTTGCCCGCACAAGCCAATCCAGGGCAAAACTGAACCATATTTCTCACCACCGCCGCCGACTAAATCATCTTCAAGTTGCAAACCAGCCGCACAGAATGACCCACTTGCTATTTCCTGCCTCGGGAGGCAGCTGGCCCACACTGCGCTGCCTGACTGCACAGCCAATCGCATCACCTCTATCAAAGATTGAGGATGAGATCTGGAAGGCTGTCGCTTTCGGGAAAGACGGAGAACTTGAAGCGGTACTCCAACGCCACCCAGTCGACTCCAGAGCGTCCTACCATTCAACGAGTCCATCCACTGAGCCAGCCCAAAAAGAAACGACTCCCACAGAAAATGACACAACGGCAGGTCTTGCTGCTGACCATCAACTTGGTGATATCGAATCAGGTCTTGGAGAAACCGCTCGTCCACTTATTGTTGATTCTGAATCGGCTCTTCGGGAAGCCGTCGTTGCAAACCTGGGAGCAGATATCGAAGAAATCCGAGATCTATTGGCGAACACCTTCCGCAAATTGACCATGAGGCAAGTCGCGAACATCCCCGACTTGATGCCTAAAGGCAATCAAACATTCCGCATGACAGATCTTTGCTATGGCAATTATTCCATCTTGTATATTGCCATCTGCCGGGAACACTACCTAAATGCCAGATATCTCTTGCGAAATTTCAAAATGGACCTCACCTTCCGATGCTCTCTCGTGGAAGCAACACCTCTTATGCAAGCCGCGTTGACTAGAAGACTTGACCTGGTAGAAGAGATACTCAAATGTCCTTCCATGGCCCCTTCTCAGTACATCAATGCTCCCGATACACGGAAGTATACAGCACTGCACTACTTCATGAAGGGAGCGCGACGTGATGACACCACGCTCCTCAATAAACCCCCCAGCTCATTTCCTGAAAGAGATAGCGGACTGGAAATACTCAGGGCATTAATTTCACATGGGGCTTCTATTGATGCTTTGACCGCACGCTTCCAAACTCCTCTCCACGTTCTCATATCTCTTGGGGGGGACGAAGGGTTGATGGGCTATCTACTGGAGTCGGGCGCAGAATTGAACACAAAGGATGATTTTGGTGAGTCTTCTTCATTGTTAAGAATCAATTAACACATATCGTATTGGATATTACATCATACTTAAGAGTATATCGTGGTTATATATCTGACAACCTTACCAGGTGACTCGCCTCTCCATACGGCCTGAAGAAGGGGGTATCTCGACTTGATCGAGAAACTGATTGATGGTGGAGCCGACCTCGATAGTCTCAACCTATACTGGAATACGCCTCAAGAAGAATTTTACGAGCGAAGGACTTTGACAGAAAAGCAAAAGAAATTTGCCGAGAAGTTCTTCAACCTTCAAAAAGTGTCTGGCAAACACAGGGGAGGCGGAACCGCGCCACGAAAGAAGATAGAATGCTCTCAGCGGGTCAAAGATATCTGCAGCGAATTCCCCGTCTACATCCGCTATCAATGTACTAATCCAGTGCCAAGTGGTGGTGGCACCTCTTTCTCCTGGACCCCGACTGACTCGAAGGTCACCGACGTTTTACACCCCGAGCAACAAGCCAACGACGCAGAACAGGGCGGTGGGCGGAAAAAGGGAGGGAGAATGCGATTTCCTCATGATTACGACACCAAGTTTCATAAACATATTTTGTGGGCAATGAGAGAGGAAAACAAAACTAAGAAATCGCAAGAGAAACCCAGACTGCGGATCACAGACGAGCCTGGCGACGGGGAGCAGAGTTCGACAGAACGGACCGAGATTCACCAAGACGAAATTGAAGCGAAATTTATGGAACAGGGATGGCACAAATGGAAATGGATTAATTTTCCCTCCAACAATGTAAGTGACACCCTTCCTTCTCGGCGGCATGTTTGAGCAGCAGCTAACACTTGCGCCAGATGACGTGGATCAAGGTGAGATATGCTACAGCCTTGATGGTTCCGCCCGCTTACGGCATATGTTTCTGTAGGATTTCATCGTCAATAATTTCAGAGGTGAAACCAATAACGATGTTGACTCACGAAAATGGCATTTCTTCCAGAGTAGCATCAAGATACGGGAGACGAATGATCTCACCTCACGGATAAGAAGGCCTCACATCATGGTAAGTTCAGATCACCCTCTCAACACGTGCTGCTACGTTCTCATCATCTCTTTTTAGGTAATTGGGGGCACATCTCCCTCGACACCGGAGACACTAAATCATAACGACCCACCAACAGAACACGTAAAGACAGTCTCGTGGAGGAACGCGGACATATTCGTCAAACCTGGCAGTATGGTATCTTTAGTGGTAAGTTCATCATTGTAATCCTTCTCTGTCGGTAGAATCAATAACTAAGTTATGGTCCTAGATACCCTTCCTCGACATTGAGGCAAACGACAACGTGAAAACGGTACGGAAAACGCCGCACGAAAAGTTGGAGGAACTCGAGCAGGCATACTCCCCCTTTACCGGCATGCACGGGGTGCAGCTTGCCCAGACCCTTGACCAAACATCCAGGAGCACCGGAGAAAAGGAGTCGAAATGGACACTCCGTAAAAAAGAGCATCAAGTCATCTATCGGTGGTCGAAACCATCGAACAAAGACCCTGAGCTACCGGAATCAACACCTCCAAAGCGTAGATCTTACGAGACCCGGAGTCATCCTAAGTCTCTAGAGCGTAACGCTATGACAGAACCTGGCATGGAGGAGAGGTTGGGTCAGAAACAGCCGAATGCAGCCGTTGCTCAAAGAATCCGTCAAGATTCCTCCTTCAAGTGGTTGATGGTCCGCCAAGTATGGCTCTGGAAACTAGACGACAGTAGGTGCGCTTGCTTAATTGCTATGAAATGTCGAGAGAGCTGACAAACGTTAAAAATAGACACTATTATCACTGCCATTCCATCTCGGAAGAGTGTCCACACCGCAGACAATCTGCTTGAGACGATACGCCAGGGCGATCTGGGTGGATTCAGGGACTCGAACGACCTTATCAAGCATATCATCTTTGAGGCTATTTCGTTTCCAAACGAGTTCAAGTGGGCTGGCCTGGGCGAGCATGTTCTTGATATATTCGAGGCTGAGATTGCTTCCGCGGTAGGCAACACATACTCCAAATTTGTCCAGAACCAAATAAGCACTTACCTGGTTTCAAGGCCGACAAGGAGGCAAAGTTCTTCTGGGAGTTTACAGACCCAAAATCGAACCCCAGAGACATGAACCTGACGATCGAGAGAGCGGCCAAATCCACTTGGCTAGTCAAGGACATCCGTGACGAACTCCGGCTGCTCCGACAGCTGTTTGAAAACCAGTTGAAGCTTGCGCAGGAAGTTTCCGAGACCTTTTGGCCAACTTTGATGCCTGGCGAGACACGCTCATCAAAGGAGGCTCGCAAATCTATACGGGAGAGCTTCATTGGTGAGAGTGGGGTTGAGACGCTAATCCAGAGGGTAAAGCAAATGGATGAGGATGCATCGACTACGCTTGACGGTGTGAGTAAAGCCATTATTAATGCTCATCTCACACTAATTTGCTAACTATTTCTTAGCTGAGTAACATTATTCAAGCTATGCAGGCTCAGGCGTCACTCAAAGAGGCCGAGGCCGCGAGGTTCATGAATGCCATCATTCTTCCCTTCACTGTCGTGACGGTAATTTTTGTAAGGCTTTGAACAGAGTACCATGGAAAGATAATTCCAGATTCGCTAAGCTCCTCTAGACTCCTCTTTCTTTCCTAACCAGCCTTTTCGCCGTCAACACCTCAGGTTTTCCTCATAATGGCGACGGCGAGCTGAGTTTATCCACTAAGTGGTTCAGCTTGCGAATGGGTAAGTAGCATGGCCGGAAAGACCACGCCGTGCTGCGAATCGAAATTTATAGCCCGGTTCTAACATTAAGCTAGTTTTTGGTGAGCTTACATCTTTGGTCGCTACCTTTCTCCTTGTGTGGCTCGCGTATACTTGGCAACACAAGCCAAAGGCGGATAAGAAGCCGAAGACTGACGCGAGGTTGCCCAACATGAAGGAAAAGAGATAAAGCCTCTCAAGAATGTGTGTCATGCTACGGTATTTAATAGGATGGGGCTTGACTTTATGTATCTCCCTGAATTTGGTGATCATCCGTATTCTAAGCCGATGCCTCAAACGGTAGACTTCACTATGGGTTGGATCCAAATTTTCCATTGTACAAATAGCACTGACGTGAGCGTATAGTAGTCTCATATCGCTTCGTCTAAAAAGTTGCTATCGCATTCGATGGGCTTGCCACGCCATTCTCCAGGTTCAGGTGCGAGCTTGTCAAGAAAAACGTCCCTCTTCCCAGCCTTTTGCACGTCCTTGCCAGCGCTTCCAGATCCCAAACCTCGCCAATGGGCATTCCCCAACCATTCAGAAAGACCTCGTGGCAACAGACGCCATCCTCGCGCGTAGGTGGCCACGCCTGGTACGCATTTGTATCGCCGGCGACGGCCGCAAAGCCATTGTCCCAGTGCCATTTGATCATGTCCTTGCTGCCTTCAACGCCGACAAAGGCTCGCTGCTTGCGCTGCGCCAGGGTAACTTTCTGCTCGTCGCTCAGTAGCATGTACTCTTCGGTCCAGCCAGATCTGATGAGCAGGATGTCACCCCTTTGAAACGTGACGTGCTGTTCGACGGCCACTTCGAGAAGCTGGTGCAGCGGGTATGGCGTATGTCTCAAATGGCGAATACTTGATGCCTTTGCGCAACGCGTAAGACCGCCAATCGAGTAAGACACCGCGGCCAACGATTCCACGCTTTGCCATGTCTGTCTTGGTAAGAATACGTTGTGAATGGGGAAAGTGGTGTCATACTCCGAATGCAAATGCGAGAACTAGCGGTTGGGCCGGTAAAGTCGTCTTGGACAGCGTGGTTGTAGTACCTGGGAACGTCGCAGTTTTGGTAAGGTAGTGTCGAAGTCCATCCCAGTGGCTCGAGCTTTATGTATTGAAATCGAGCTGCGCCCAGTTAGATGCGTAGCGAGCGATGATTCCCAGTTACTAACTTCATCGTCATTCACATAATTATCCTTGCTGAGGATGTTGTGGTTGCAGCGCTTACTCGCGGGGTTCATTGGGAGCAGAGGAGCCTCGATGGGCAAACTTGAGATTTGCATTAGCACTCTATACAAGCCATCACCCAGGTACTTACTTTAGCGGTATGGCAATTCCTTCCTTAATCTCTTTAGATGCCTCCCTGATTGTCTCTTCAGTGAGTAAGTTCAAGGTGCCCAACTCATCGTCAGCCCCCCACAGTCCCCAGGCAGACCACACTGGATCGTCTTTCTGAAGCGGCAGGTCTTCAAATAGGGGCCTGCGCTTTTCTTTCTCCTTTTTCCAGTCGACTTCAACGTTGGAGGCTGAGTCTAACAATAGTGTAGTAGGGATGAGCCTGAAACTCAAGCTCCCGATCCACTGTGTAAAAGATGCCATAGTAACTGCAGGGTGGTAAAAAGAAAGTCCCGCGTTTATCAACCCGCCACAACTATCCGACAATCCGCGGGTGCTATGTGAGTAATAAGGCAAGCCCAAATCATGGTAGAGTCCGCCTAGATGCCGTCTCGGCATGATGCCGAAACTCACTATCCATGATGAGATCCACCCCACCAAGACGCTAGCGGCCGGGGGTAATACGGAGCCAAAACCATCAACAAGCCTGTATTTAAATGGCGGGATGCCGAGGACAGCGGAGCTCTGGGGCAAGCAGGGCGAGTTCGAGCTCAGCCCGGCCAGGTCGGAGATACGGCTTCGCATCTCTCCTCTGCCGACGCAAGAAGATCCGCTGCGACGGTGATAAGCCGCGCTGTCGCAACTGCCTGAAGGCCGGCGATGAGTGTGCCTACAAGGTGAGCGACGGCCTAGTGACCGATTTCTATGCCCAGCTAAGACGGTCTGAGTCACGCGTTAAGGAGCTTGAAGATGGCCTCCGTGAACTAGTGCTTCTAGATGGTGAGGGCCGTGATAGCTTGATCGCGAGTCTCGCTGAGACGGATACGCAATGGAGCGGGCCGTCGGCTGTTGGGTCGGGCTCATTTCTTGAGCAGCAGGTGGTTGGAGCGTCTCCCGAGAACCAGTTGCAGCAAGCAGAGCTTAGTGTAGATGAACACGGCGAGGTTCGTTGCATGTTCAGCTTTCACTCTTCTTGTACATATTAATGCTAACTTTACCTCTTCCAGTTACACTATTTTAGAGCAACGTCTCGCTTCCTATGGAACCAATAGCCAACCCAACCCTCTAACACCAGCACCAGCACCAAACCGCACGTCGACGAAGCCTATCACAAGAAATGGCTACTTTCCAACTCGAGATTCTACGCCACGTGGGAAAAGCGAGCCCACGAGAACCTCGGTCAGGACCCCGAAGTCAGCGCCGAGGCGGCCAGGGCACTGCTGCAGATGTACTGGACGTGGTAGGACTCCTTGCACAACTGCGTATACAAGCCTTGTAAGACTTCCCTCTGTACTATGAAGACCCTGCCTAAAGATGAACAACTGCTAGGCTTCTTCCGTGATATGGCTCTCGGTGGGCCGTACTTCTCAGCTTTTCTCCTCAACGTCATCTACACGCACGCGGGTCGCCACGTCAAGTCCGACGATGCGCGCTTCGCTGGCTTTGACCGCGGCGAATATTTTCTGTCCAAAGCAAAACTACTCCTCCTTGACGAGCTAAGCCGTGAAAGGCCAAGTATTCCGACCATTCAGGGCTTACTGATTCTCGGCGGCCGGCAGTGTGCCGTGGGAAAGAGCAGCGAGGGGTGGCTGTATACTGGCATGGTATGTCTGCGGACCTGTGATAGTCTCGACCCTTGCGTTAATCATTTACTATAACAAGGCAATTCGCATGATCAAAGATCTCGGGCTGTATCTCTGGAAGCGGCATGTCATTTTGCTGGAAAAACTAGAGCCAGATGACCTGGAAGCATCGAAGCGGCTCTATCTCTCTGCCTATGCATGGGACAAGTATGTCAACGTTAACTTTATGGGTTTCTTTACGTCACCTGTCACCAGATCCCTCAGCCTTTGCTTAGGCAGGTCGCCTTCGCTCACCGAACTACCATACGATCCAGTAGTATAGGAATGTTTTCAGGTTCTCGATTATTCCCACGCAGACTAACAACCCACTAGTCGATCGAGCAGACGACAAAGATATCTTGCGACCCCTATACCTTGTAGATATCGAAAGCGAGTATCCCGGAACGGAGGCTCTTAGCTCGTTGACATTTTCATGGTTCTGTCAGTTATCTACCGTAGGTTTATCCAGCTAAAGTTGCTCAACTCCTCGGATCCGAGCATTAACATGTAGCAAGTTCATCAACGACTTGTATAACACAGTCTACAACAGTCGGGTGACTGAACTCCAGGTCCAAAAGATTGCGGCCCTAGAAGACAAAATTTGAAGCTTTTACGCAAGACTTCCCGAAGTTCTACGGATCCGCGATGTGGCATCGCTCGGGTTTTGCCCGCCGCCTCACATTATGAGCTTGAAGTAGGTGATATCAATATGACGGGGCTGAGCCGCCCAGAACTAACTGTTTCGTACCAGCATTCTATACCACACGGTCATCCTCCTCCTCTATCGTCCCTTTTTCCCGTGGTCAAATGACGCGCGTCTCTGTCGACACCCCATTGCGATCCGGGCAAAAGCCGTCTGCGCCGAAGAAGCAGTCCTGGCCAACGACTTCTTCCGAGCATATGGCAAGACATTCAAGTTCTAGAACCAAAGTTACCTTATCTCCTACTGCGTCTACACTGCCGCGATCATCGAACAGCAGCAGATCGACGATCCGGACAAACGCATATCGACCATGGCAGTCGATCGCCTCGCTACGACCTTGAATATGTTAGAGACCGAAGCTTGTCAAACGCCAGGCGTGCGGAGGAGTTTGGACATTATCAAGCTGCGTCTAGAATCTCGTGCTGCAGCGGGTACTGGTACACCCCATTCGGGGCAGCTTCTCGCGACGGAAGCTGGGAAGCGTAAAGAGGCTGTGATGCCATCTCCAGCGGATGACACAGATCTAGACAGCAGTATCTTGGCAGATTCGGATATGGATTTTCGAATCCAGGCAAGTACAAACGCACTTTTAGGAATACCTCACCTGTGCTAATTGCATCTAGTGGGTGGATAGGGGCAACATGAATCCAAGCGGCGACTTTGTTCCTGGCATTGAGAGCTTGGCTTCGTGACTTGTCTGCGGGGAGTCATGGGGTGGCTGGCACAAGACTGCGAGCGCAGAATTTCTTCCTAATGGCGGCAATTGTTGGCATCAGCCCGATGACCTGTTGAATAATTGTATTATTCTGTAAATACACTTCATATAAATTAACTACTAGTACTGGAGACCTAAAACTAAGCCTGGCCTTAGCAAGCCTAAAGTCGCATGAAAGACTGGCGTCAAACCTTTGTGAATCACGTAGACACATACCTAAGACCGGCGTGGACTAGTAGGGTGTTTTATTGCTCCCTGAAGTTACATCAGAAACTTTTTCCGTCGGCTTTGTCATACATTGGATATACGAAGTCCTGCCACTTCCATTCCGACCTACTTCAAGGACCCTCAGTCAAATATTCCACCATAGAACTGTTGG
This sequence comes from Dactylonectria alcacerensis, assembly GCA_029931735.1. Classification (NCBI taxonomy): domain Eukaryota; kingdom Fungi; phylum Ascomycota; class Sordariomycetes; order Hypocreales; family Nectriaceae; genus Dactylonectria; species Dactylonectria alcacerensis. The sequence continues at coordinate 708,595 of JAPMUZ010000014.1, read as the reverse complement.
ACTGTACCGTCGTAATATCGATGTCAAGGTCACACATGCGGCTAGCTATTTTCCAGACGCTGTCCTGGTACTGGATCGCTTCTTCCACCGGCCAAGACGTAGATGCCTCATCTAGACTCTCAAGAAGAAGCCCGAGTCGTTCCATTCGACTACGCTTCTGCGCCCAATGTACGACAGAGTCGTAGCGAAACTTCATCGTATAGTATTGAGAGACCACTGAATGGAATGAGTTAGTCACTAGCAGGAGGACGTATGTCTCGGGGTTAAAACTTGCTCGAGTCAATATCTTCGAAGCCAACTTCCTTGATACTGAGCAGGATCTTTGTAAAGCGTTCTTCCGGCGAGCCCTCCGCAGTAGAAGACAGTTGTCCTTCTAAATCAGCTGGAGTAAGAGCCTGGCGGTGTCGCCCCGCAGCGGGCGAATTCGGGCTTGTTTCGGCTACTTCGATGCGGCCATCGATGCTTGCGGGACCGCCCAATGGTATCCCGCTGGTAGAATAGTCAATTTGGTTGAGTTGGCCAGGTTCCCGTACAATTGAGGGGGCAGGCAGCCATGACATGGAGTTGTGTGTAGAGACTGATTTTGCATTTGAGGGGCTCGGACAGCCAGTCGATGTTGACGGTTGAGAACGCGGAAACGATGATGTGGACGTCGCAACAGTATCATCGGGACTGCTCAATGCCGTTTCGAATGAATCCAGACCTGCATGCTGTTAGCTATACACATTCTTAGTATTGTCTCTATGAACCTCATACTAGTACTGAGGTTCTCCATCCAAGGTACATCTATTTGCATCAGGTCACCTAAGCTATCATTTAGCAACGACGGCTGTTTTGGCAAGGGAAATGCTTGGCGATTGTCGCGTGCTTCAGTCTCCGACGGCTCTGTAAGGACTGAGAAGTCATGGCAACCTTGATAAGGTCCCTGGGGTACGTCTATTTTCTGTAGGTCACAGTGAGAACTCCACTGCCGAATAAGCTGATAACAGGTGTATACCTCCAAGTTGAGCCCCAAGATCATTCGGGATCTTTCAGTCTCTCGCTCCAGATTCTCAATGCGGGTTTTTAACCGCCGACCTAGCGACTTCGTTAATACAACACGGTCCTATAATGGTGGGTACACTAGTGAGTCTTTACGATAATTCCTTTGTGAAACCCGATTCTGTATACGCTTTCGCTTAACTGGATCCCTGATATTGATCCATTCTTCTTCTCCTTCCTTCAAACTTGAGGTCATTTGTCAGGAATCTCTATCAGGCATTGAAAAGCGTCAAGATATACCTGGGCTCCATTCGAGTACCGGTTCGCGACTGATTCATTGAAAGAAACGAGGTGATACTCTAGATTGAGTGAGGCTTGACGGTAGCAGACAACTAGGCATTTTGTACAGCCATGAAGTAGTGGCATGCTGCGGTGGCCAGGTATCTCCCTTAACAGCGTGCAGCTTGGCACAGCAGCAAGGCTTCGGCACGGACGACAATACGAGCTCACAGACCATGCAATGCCGATGCTTAATGTCAGCAGCTGCAGGTCACGGCCCTACACGTCACGGCACGGCACGACGGAGCTGGATCCTTGCAGTGGACGATCTCTCGACGTTTCCGCAACATTCATGCTGAAGTAAATAACAGGGCTCCCTTGCCGTTAATCCATGTTACAGCTTGACTACGGATTCAACTTCCATAAGAATTACACGCCCACTCAATAAGAAGAAAGTTCAGCCAGAAGACGATACGATACTCCAAGGTTATATGATCTATGTCGGACGCGGCCCATCTGACGAGAGCTCTAAGGCAGCCTTAGGAAAGTTAAAATCACGCCACAAGATTGATAGTTGTCTGCTCAGTCCCCTCCAAGTAAAAGGCCAATCGGAATCCCTCCCTGCTCTGCCCAACTCGGCATTTTATCCTGGAACGCGTGTCATCTCTGCCAGCACACCGTCCATTGGGGCGGCAGATAGAGCCCTCACAATCTCCAGCGCCTTATCAGGATCCTGCAGCTGCATCTGGAATCTGCTTACCAACGCCGCCACCAGGCATAAAAGCTCTGAAACCCCAAATGACTTCCCGATGCATCCTTGAGGCCCAGCAAGAAAGGTCAAGTTTGCGAGGTTGCTGTCAGAACCGCCGTTATTGGTCCGGCCATGGCCCAGCCAGCGGTCGGGATTGAATTCTTCTGCATCCAGGCCCCAGCGAGCCTAGTCAAGATTTGTCGCTCCGGGAAGGATCAGTAGTGTGGTGCCTTTAGGAATGAAGGAGCCGGCAAGGAAGGTGTCAACTCTCGCCTCGCGCACTGTCGATGGAACTGGGGGGTAGAAACGCAATACCTCGTTGCAAAAAGCATTCAGGTACGGGAGAGAGTCAATCTCGGCTGCTCTGACTGTAGTTCCAGGCCTAAGAGCTGCTGGAAGGTTGCTGCGAACTTCGTCTCCGAGCCGCGTCTGCATATCCGGATGCTTGCAGAGTGCATAAACCGTCCACTGAAGGGAGGCCGCGATGGTTTCGTGGCCAGCTACAAGGAAGGTTACTATTTGGTCGACCATGTTCTCGTCTGAGAAAGCCCCGCTGGCCATGGCAAGCAACGCGATGTCCTTGCCCTGACTGTCGTCTTGCTGCATCTTTCCCTTCATCTCCTCCACTAGTCGACAAGCATAGTTCCTGATATACTTGGCTTCTTTATGGGATTCTCGGTTCCACTTCGTAGGAAGCTGGAAAAATGCCGCAAAGCCAATGGCGAACATAGGAATCAGTAGCATTGTTTTGTTGAAGGCTGAAGGTCTCATCCTCAGCTTGTCGTAGTGATATTGAAATGGTGTGTTAGGGTCCTGGACGGCACCAAACGAATGACCCATGGTTGCGAGGCCTATGACATCTAGGGTGACTCTTCCTGCTAAATCGCTGACTTGAATCGTCGTCGCGTTCGACTCCGTTGTCCACTCAAGTTTATCTCCCAGCCCTCGATGCTGTCGCAGATGACCTGCATGTCACGGCGAGCCAGGTCAATCTTTCCATCACACCTACCTAATCTTGCAGGCAATTGCACCGAGCTTCACGGCACAGTGGTCCGACACTGTGGGATGGCGGCCATTATACATGTCCTGCTTTGTGATATTTGCGGCTGCAAATATCGGATTAGGCATGCAAGACAACTACGTGGCATTACTCGTCCTGCGTTGTTCTCAAAGCGCGGGCGGCAGCGGAAATGTCGCATTATCCAATGCCGTAGCGACGGATATCACGACGCCCTCAGAACGCGGCAGCTACATAACGTACGCATCTGCTATTCCCATGCTTGGATCAACGCTTGTATGTTGCCCTGCCGGTTTGAAACTCTTCCTTACTCTCTCCCCGTAGGCGCCCAGGACTGACAAGAGTCTACCTTATCTTAGGGACCCATATTCGGAGGGCTTTTGGCGCAGAGAGCCTGCTGGCATTCTGTCTTCTGGTTGCTACTAGGCCTGACTGGTGCCATTGCCATACCAGTGGCGCTTTTCTTCTCCGAAACCTGTCGAGAGGTCGTTGGAGATGGTTCCATACCGCCCCAGACATGGAACAAGTGCTACACAAATGTCCGTATCGAACGCAACACCCTTCAACAAGGCATCCAAGTCCCATACGATAAACGCGACAAGTTGGCCAAGTCCCGTCATGTGCCTTTCCCAACCCTTTCGCCTCCGCTATGTTGCTCCTGCAACGAGAATACGGCTTCACGCTGCTATACAACTCCATTCTTTGCTGCTCATTCTACGCTATTCTTTCTCTCATTCCCTCCCAGTTCCACAAAGTCTACGACTTTAACGAGCTACATATCTCGCTGTGCTATATATCCTTCGGCGTGGGCAGCTTGGTTGCAGCCTTCAATAGAGGGCGCATGCTCGATTCCAACTTCCGCCGCTACGCCACTCGACTTGGACTTCCCACAGAGAAGAACTGGCAAACCAACCTCGCAGAATTTCCCATAGAGCGTGCAAGACTCAAGGTATCTTTCCCACCATCGTCCTTGGGAGCGCATGCCTCATCGGCTTTGGTTGGACGCTTCATTACAGAACAAACCTGGCGGAGCCACTTATATTGCTCTTTGTCATCGCCTTTTGTCTCTCAGCATCCTTGAAATTTGTTTCTTGCCTGATGCTAGATTTGTATCCTGACAGAGCTGGTACTGTCTCGGCATCCAATAACTTGCTGCGGTGCTTGATGGGAGCTGGAGCCACCGCTGTTATCGTCCCAATGATAGATGGAATTGGAAACGGTTGGGCACTCACCATTTTCGGGTTGCTCAACGTCCCAGCGCTGCCACTGCTATGGTACATCATGAAGCATGGCCCAAACTGGCGCGCAGAAACGCTTAAGAGATAGTCCGAGAGCAAGACCGCTGGAACAAACGTAGGTACCGGGTAGCCAGGCTCATACAATTGAAACGTTGAACCAAACTTTTGTTAAGCCTCAACCATCGGCATGGTTAAGAGGGCATAGGCTTAAGTCGTTCGTTCAATAGTCTAACGAAGCCATTGACCAATTCTCATTGTGCTTCGACAAACTGTTGCAGTACTCTTTTTTTTTCTAAAAAAAAAATATGTTACGATGGAAAAGTAATAGACTTTGGAATGCCGAGGCAAAAAAGAAGTGGCAACCTGATGAAGAAGAAAGAAGCTCACCAAATCCACCCCCCTCCCCTTGCTTCAGCTTGCCTCTCATATATCTGCGGGCTAAAGTGCGATGTGATTTCAAGCTTGCCATTGCTTCCCACTCCAAACGATACATATGCGTGTAATCCCAAAGTAGACGCCAGATCTCGCTCCCCGGCAAGGCAATTCAGCATGGACAGATACTGATCTTTAAATCCGGCGCGACCTCTTTTCTCCAGAAATCTGACAGCCCACTGGCAATAAAGGCGTCATTTCTGCTGTAGTGCCGCACTGGGATGTAGGCCTTGATGTCCGGCAGCGTGTGGTGAGGCTTGATGTCGAAGTAAAACAGCATGCCTGCTGTCTCGGGGATTCGGCGGCAGTTCGGCCTCGTCAGGGAAATCGTCATCAAGAGTCAGAACTGCTCGCCAGAGTTTCCTGACCTCGGCCATTGTGGCAGCAGAAAGGACCCTCCTCCCCCCAAGAGACAGGATGGAGAAGACGTGAACAAGCGACGTGCCCAGTGTTCACATGTACATTTTCATCCGAGACTTCAAAGGCCCCACACAGTCAATGCCTTAAATCAGCATTCGGAGTCTCCGACCGTCAGAGCTGAACTCTAGGAACTCTGAAAGAGCGGAAAAGGCGGAAAGGTCGCTCAACTCGGTTTTCCGCACGCTTTGCACTGCCCGTCTAAAGCCATGTGGGAAGAAAGCTTGGCTAGTGCTGGGGCTACGCGATACGAAATACGACTTCACCGCAATTCCGTCGTAGCCCAGCTCGTAAGCTGTGAAAAGAGAAGAATCCTAGTCAGTCTCCTAGTCGACGGTGGCGTCTGTAGGTTGAGGCAGAAAATCTGGCAAGAATTGATTGAACCATGTGATGTCGATGCCAGGGAATGCGTCACTCAGCCGGTTCAAGAGCTGAATTGTGGAGGACTGGTTGTAGGGGTCGAAAGCTGTGCCGGCGTCAGTTCACATTAGCTCCATGCTCAGTCGAACATTAGGACTATCTGAGCTGCTACTAGGCCACTTCCAGCTGTATTCGATGGGCGAGAAATCATCGGTCATGAAACTATTGAAGCGAGGCGCACCAGACGAGGTGGGCTTCGGGCCCACGTGCGGCACCAGAGTAAAGTAGTAGAACAGTAAGTATTCGTACTGCCTGCTCAAAGGATGGTCGGCATGGTGTAGTATTGCTGCTAGATGCTGCCCCGTTACGTTCCACCAGTAGTCTTGGTGACTGTCTCGTGACGGTAGCCATTGCTTAAGTGCGAGCCAGATCGGAGATCTGTTATCGGCGGTCAAGCAAGAAATGTCCATGTTTTCAGCACTTTTCAAGTCCAGCTAGTTCTCAGGCACGGTTTGATGCAGACTAAACTTCAAGGAACCGAATCTTGCTAACCTGGACTCGTTCAATGGTTTCATTCGTTGCGGCCTGTGTGCTAGGATCTGGACAAGTGAAGGTGTCTGTGAGCCTCATGACTATTTTAATGCGGTGTTGCTCTGCACGAGTTCCTGGTGTGTCAAGTGATATCGATCGAGTAAAAATGCAAATTACGACAGTAATACTGCGCAAAATGCTTGCGTATTCGTTGACTCTTTTGAACCGATGAGAAGCTTCTTGCTTTCGTCTATGAAGGAAGACTAGTGATTAGACTTGTTATTATTCTATTCTATATGATGTCCGATCCATGAGGAGGAATTGCTGCTAGTACAAAGTCAAAAATTAATTGAAACAAAGAAGCCAATAGGGCCAATATGGTGAAGGGTTAATTGAACCGTTGCATATACCATTTGCTGCCCTAGATAGACATACCCTGGAGCCACATCTGACGCCGATGTTTTCAGTCACAGAATCGTAAGGTGGAGTTTAAGTAACTGCGCATGCCGACTTTCGGCTCCTCCGTGACTAAGCCAACGCAATTTGACTAAGAGCCACGCCACCCTGTAAAGGTGAGTGGACCTTTATGTATCACTCTATTCTTCTATTCGTAGGTGCGGCAAGATACATGGGTATTTGCATGGTTAGGTGAAGAAAGATAAAAAAGACGGAAGGGGGATAATAATCCCGTTAGAGTAACAAACTTTCGCCGTGAATCGTTAAGTCATGCCAAAAGGACTCCCATTAGTCAGACGTGATTGTGTCCTTTTGCATGTAGTTCGGCCACTGAACCAGGTCGGAAAGAAACTGAGTGTATCGTTCTAGTAGTCATGGAGGTTGAGCTTGATGAGCTTATTCATGCGAGACGCAGAGTGGAGAAGGTTAACCCATGTCTGCATCGTGACGGTTTGATTGAACCGGACAAATGGAGTTTCGAGCGGGGCATACAGAGTTTTGACGATGCCAAATAAAAAGGGAAGAGTAACAATAGTCAAGCAAAAAAACGACGCCATTTCTCCGGGTTACTATTCTTAGCTCCTTTGGCTGACAGGAAAACATTTGGAACTACAAGCCATGGACCTCTCAGCCATAAAAACCTGGAAGAAGTACTTCTACTCGCTGACTACATCTTGGACATGGCTCTACCACAAAGCCTTGGGCCACACCGACATCGGGTCTTCCACTGGCAATCTCCACATCACTGATGACCGCACAGGTCGTACACCATACCGATCCGGAACAATGCAGTCAAAGCTCTTGATTTCATCCAGATCACTTCTGCCGGTCTAGGAGCTGACTTGGCGAGTCACTACGATAACAGCCTACGTATTCTTGACAAAGGCTTCTGGAACACGGCATGCACTGAAACATCCATCACACACATGTGAGTCTGCAATGAAAGCTCGTGTCAGACTTCCAATCGTCAGACTCTGATCCTTTTGCCAGTGATGGCAAGGTCGGCCACATGCAGTACCGCGACAAGTCTATTGATGAGCTATTTCACAACAATGACTATGAAGAGGTGATGCACCTTCTGATCTGGGGCAATATTCCTACGAAAAGACAGAAGGTGGACCTTCGGCGAAGATTAGCATCACACATGGTAGCACCGCAATCAGTTCAAGATGCAATCAAAACCTTCCCGTAAAGCTCTTCCTTCCCCTCCCTTTAATCAGCTGACTTACAAAGGCGTATTTCCAGGCCCGATAGCTTGACCCATCCTATGTTTCTAGCTGGAATTGCTGCCTTCGCGGCTCTGGACGAGGGAACGCAAGCTGTGCACAAATCAAGCCGGCCAGCATTCGTCGGCAAGATGGCCGAGACTGACGAAGCCATCGTGCGGACGTTGGCGGCTCTCGCCGTGACCGTAGCCTTGACTTACTGTCATAAGAGAGGTCGTGACTTTACTCCCGCGAGTCTAGAAGAGTCGTACATTGGCAATATTCTACTCATGATGGGCCAGACTGAAGAGGGTACCAATGTACCCAATCGAAAGCTCGAGCATTGCCTGGAACGCCTCTGGGTTCTCAACGCCGACCATGGCATGACAAACTCAACGGCCGTTTTTCTCACCGCAGCCTCCACGCTGCAGGATCCTCTTTCATGCACAATAGCCGCCGTAGCTTCGGGTTACGGGCCTCTCCACGGCGGCGCTGTTGAGATGGCGTATAAGGAGTTTGAGAGAGTTGGATCCGTTGAGAACGTGCCACGGCTGATTGCCGATGTCAAGGCCAAGAAGTTTCGCCTGTTTGGCTATGGACACCGCATCTACAAAGTCAAAGATCCTCGCGGTAAGCTGGTCCGCCAGCTCATTGAAGAATACAAGGAGGATGTGGAGCGGAACTCGTTGCTGAGGGTGGCCATGGAGATTGACAAAGTGGCCGAGGAGGACCACTACTTTACCTCTAGGAATCTGAAGGCCAACACAGATCTCTATGGTTGCTTTCTATACACTGCACTGTAAGTTATTTGCGAGTATATCTGAGGCGGTTGCAGACTTCTGAGGCTAATTGGGACTCATGTCTAGCGGCCTAGAAACGGATATCATTTTAGCACTTTCGTGTTTGTCTCGTTCGCCAGGTGTTATGGCTCATTGGCGAGAAAGCATGAGTACTCTTTCCCACCCTCATTAATATCAACATTATTTAGCTGACATAATGACAGATGGGCAGCCAGTCTTGTGGCGGCCTCAGCAAATCTTTACTGGCACTATAGCAAAGAGACGCGAGGCTTGAGCAGTCCAGACTTGCTAGCCTTCTTCTCATTGCCTTACTTCAACTCGCTTCCGCATTATTACTATCATAACCCCCCGCCGAAGAGGATGATAACATAAAGTTGAGTGGAGAATTTCCAACAAACTTTATCTTGCTTCTAGGTAATTCATTTCAGGTCTACTTGGAGTGTTTACCATTGTGCTAAATCGTTCTTTTATAAAGCCATGATTGAGTCGCCTCGTGCCTCTTGGCTCGAGTGGAAAAGCGTCGAGTCAAACAGGCATTATGGCACCATAGAAGGATATCTAGAAAGTCCGTCACACTCTCACGCAGCCCTCCTCAAAACTGCATTCAATGCTGCTCCTCGCTCTCTTAGGAGTCATCGCTACCATCATCGAAGATGAAATAAAAGCCCTAAGCTTCCTCTTCGGGACTTGTGACCTCATCAAGCTCTTCTGCAAATTCTCCGTTCCCTGCCAGTGTCGCAGCCATTTTCCCCTTGATTTCCTTGTATCCGACAGGCCACATCTGCTCCTTGCCCAGCTGAACTCGGTCCCGTCTAAGGATCTTGTTCCACCAGTTAAGCTTGGCAGAGTCCTGCTCAGCCTCACCCACAAGGGTAGATAGGTACGAGCAATCAGGTACTCCCCCTCGTACACTCCCTGGATGCCGGGATCATGCGTGCACCAGTACTCGACGCGGACTCTAATTTCGACGCCGCGAAGTGGGCAGCTAGGCTAGTGTTTACCTCAATTACGGCCGAAGTTCTCTTGGATTTTTTGTTTTGGCCAAGTCACGGCTGGCTATGAAACCGATGATGCCCGGAGTATGATCGTCCCCCTTAGCGTAGACGCTCCATCATCCCCTTTTGATATTGTGTCCACGTCTGTGCCTAATCAGAGGCAGTAACAAAGTTCATCCCTAGAAATAATGTTGCCTCGGCAAAGCCGAGGTTGCAGTATACACGCATCGTAATTCTCCGAGGCTTGTGGGGACTTCGCCCGCGCGTGAGATTAGATGGGCAATTGAACGTGTCTTTGGGGCTTGATATCAATGAAATCTCTGAAAGAGTGTCTGATCATTTCGGAGTACCGGTTCCAGTCACGCAGTAGCACCAAAAAACCGCGAAGTTAAGCCCGCGGTCAAGTAATGCATCCTCGGGAGGACCTCCCCAGGCGCCGGGCCACTTTGGTCTCAGTGTAGTCGGACACTTTAATAAGAAGCAACCACTAAGTGTAATAATAGACCTCATCGCTGCTCATTATCTTTTAGCTCATCAAAGACGAAAGAAACTACATACATTTGCCAATACCAATCAATACTCTATTCACGCACGATGTTTGGGTTGAAGAACAGCCCGATCGAGAATCAACGACCTTTAAAGGTTGTCATGATTGGTGCTGGCTTTTCTGGCATCTACACGACTATTCGGTATTGCATTACTAGTTAGCCTCAGTATAAAGAGAATATTCAATGCTAACCAACTCAGGATTACCCAAAGGCTGAGGAACATTGATCTGACTGTTTATGATATGAATGAAGAAGTTTCAGGCGTTTGGTGAGTCTCTCCCAGTCATGAGAGCTTACCCTGTTAGACTAAATGACATACAGGTGGTTGAACCGTTATCCCGGCCTCGCATGTGATATCCCCTGTAGGTCGACTCGAAAAGTATACCAGAACTTTAAAGCACCATGAGACTGAATGGTATGCCAGCCTACTCCTATCAGTTCAGCTTCGCTCCAAACCCATATTGGTCGTCTCTGTATGCCCCTGGGCCAGAGATCCGCGCCTACATGCAGGATGTTGCCCAGAGGTACGGCGCCATGCGATACATCAAAGTCTCTCACAAGGTCGAAGCCGCAACATGGAATACCGGAGATAGGAAGTGGTAAGCTTCACCCTTTACTGGATTGTGCATATGATTTAGTAGCTAATAAGCCCAAACAGGCATATGACAGTGCTCGACTTGAAAACTGGTCGTCAATTTGAAGACGTTGCAGACGTTTTGATTTCTGCCCGGGGAGGCTTGAATCAGATATTCTGGCCCAAGATCATTGGTCTTGATAGCTTCAGAGGCAAGCTCATGCACTCCGGGGCATGGGATGAATCGTAAGTCAGCCGCCGCCTGTTCATTAAGTCCAAGAAAAGGCTCACGCAGCCATAGCTATGACGCGCGCAACCAGAAGATCGGGATCGTAGGCAACGGTTCAAGTGCAATCCAGATCGTTCCGTCCCTGCAAAGTCTCGAGGGAACAAATCTGTGGTGCTTTGCTAGGTCGCCAACCTGGATTTCAAGAGCCTTTGGCGATTCAGCCATGCAAAAATTGGGCATGGACCCAATGGACACACAATGTGAGGAAAGATCAAACACAAGCTCTCTGGTAATCTGAATCTATGTCATTTCTGACTACAAGTATAGTTTCCAGGCGTCACCAAGAGTATCTGGCGCGCCACCCAGAAAAGTTCCATCTGATCCGGAAGACTCTCGAAGAAGAGGCAGCAAAGATTTATCCCATTACTCTGCAAGAAACGGAACAGTCCACGCAAGCTCGACATATGTTCGAAGAAGACATGCGCCGACGATTGGGTCAAAGTAAAGAACTCGCCGAGCTGATCATTCCGAAATTTGCTCCTGGATGTCGTCGCTTGACGCCTGGGCCGCGGTACTTGGAGGCTCTACAGCAAGACAATGTCCATTTCATCAATACCGGAATCAAACGAATCACTCCAGATGGCATTGAAATGGTATCTGGAGAGCATATCGAGTTGGACACCATTGTCTGCGCGACCGGTTACGACGTGGAGGCCGCGCCACTGTTCGAGTTGACTGGCCGCGACGGCGTGACTCTGTCCGAAAAGATAAAGCCCTACTCCCAATCCTATCTTGGGGTTGCCATGGATAAGTTTCCCAACTTCTTGCTGATTGGTGGTCCAAATAGCGGCCTAGGATCCGGAAGCCTGATCAGTGTTTTCGAGGCACAAGGGGATTACGCAGTCAAGATGCTCCGGAAGATTCAGAAAGAGGATTATGCAACCTTCGAGGTGAAGACCGACCGCGTTGCCGACTTCAGCCAGTACATCGACGAATACTTCAAGAAGACGGTCTACACTGACGAGTGCTCGTCCTGGTACAGGGCGGGAAGGTCGGGTTCACGCATTGTAGCACTGTGGCCGGGGTCCTCGAACCACTGCCTTGAGGCTCTGCGATCTCCTCGATGGGAAGATTTCCTCTGGGAGTCAGCGGATTCGACCGGGAATCTTCTCAGATGGCTGGGCAACGGATGGAGCTTGACTCTTACCGAAGGGGACCCGGCATGGTTCTTGGATGAAGACGTTGTGGATGAGCCTTGTGAGGAGAGACCGGAGACGAGTGAATTTTATCGCAGACGTCCCTTTTCGCATTAGATATTGAGGGTGGCGCCTATTGGAGCTCACCATTAGTTAGGAAACCTTGTCTTTAGTCACGACGCGTCAAATCAACATGTAGTCCGCCTCATCGTCTAAGAGTTCCGAGTTTCCGAGTTGCGGGGAAACCCCGCGCGTTGGCGTATCGGCTATGCATATCGGGAAGGGCTCTTCCCCACGATCCCCAGGTGCCGATTTTACCTTGACTTGTCCTAGCTTAGGCTCCGTCTTTCTCCACCTCCCCAGTGCATCTTCTTCGCATTTTCTTCCTACTCCTCCATCCCCATCTCCTCCTAGACCTTCCAAGTTCATCAATATGCCATCTACGTACGACTCACGCCAAGGCTACAAGGTGTCTAAGAGACGTTCGATACAAGCTTGTCTCTCCTGTAGGTCGAGAAAGGTCCGCTGTGATGTATCTTCACGCGGGCAGCCATGCACAAACTGCAGCCTTGATGACAAACAGTGTCATCTTGCTGGTGGAACAACTTTATTGTAAGCAAGTTTCAGGTTCTTGAAAGGTGGCTTTGCAGGTTTGCTTACGTTTTCCGCCTTAGGCGTCAGCCAATCTGCAACCAGCGATCTCCTCAACATGGCCGCGACTTGAACTGCGGGGTTCCACAACAACATACACTGTCAAGTGACGAGGTGCGTACCCCGGGTTTAGTTTTCGAGCCTGAAGTTGCCATCACGAACAGTCTACTCGATTCGACAAATTTTGAAAGCCCACAGGGATCTCTAGGTCACCTGAACGCTGTGTCGCGAAGCATTTGTCCGGATATCCCTGCGGAGCACTTTCTAGCAAGTCAGGAGGGCTCATCAGGTCAGTTTTCACCAATAGACGCCCAGTCGTGTTTGGAATCTCTGACAAGCTGATAGGTCCTACCTTTCTCGAAGAGTATGGAACTCTACCGTTGGCGCTGGACAAGGTTCCCATAGGGACGGCAACAAGCAGAGATGACAAACCAGGAATGGTACTCTATTCCCATTACAGGTTCTTGGTCGTCAGCAACCTCCATGCCATTCCTCATCAAGACGTCAGCTATCTGGAGGCTCAAAACTGTTTGCACGTTCCCATTCGCCCAATTCTTGACGTTTTCTTGGAGAAATTTTTCACTCACATTCATCTCTTTCTTCCGTTGATCGACGAAGGCGACTTCTGGGAGATGTACTCCCCAAACAGTCATACCGCCAATGACGACACCACATCTCTCCTTGTTTTACAGGCCATGCTATTTTCCAGCTGCTGTGTCAGTTATTCCGGATCTACTGCTACCAGTATGTATGTGCTGACAGACACCCGCAGTTTGTTTCTCTTGAAGTGGTAAAGCGTCTGGGATTCTCTGATGTTCGGACTGCGCGGGCAGAATTTTATCGCAGAACCAAAGTGAGTCACGTCACAATTACCTTGCCATTGAAGAAGTTAAAGGTCTGAACTGACGAATTAGCTGCTCTACGATTTGGAATCAGAGTCAGCTCATCTACCAATGGCGCAGTCAGCGCTTCTGTTGATGGGATGGGTCCCACAGTCTGTCTCAACTACATCACCTAGCCCATTCAGAACCTGGTTGAGCCTCGCCATTCAGCATGCTAAGCACATCAATTCTGATCGTTACGCGGAGACGGGTGATACGGCAACTGCCATGCTCCCGGTTCAGAAACGGCAATGTAAGGCTCTACGCCGGCTATGGTGGTGTTGCATCATCCTGGACAGGCTTTCGCCCCTCTGCACACGGTTTCGACACCAGATCACACAGGACCGATTTGACATACAACATTGTGTTCCTCTAGGCTTTGCTGATCTACAGCACGAAATACATCGCTCTAGAATCTTTTCCCCAGCAACGAAGCGCCGACACATTTTACTCTTCTCAAGGTTCCTGAAGTTGATAATCATTCTAACAGATGTCCTCTCGATTGCATTCCCAATGGAGAGTACAGCCCAATCTGATACTGCCTCTGTCAAGCACCGCGAGGCGTGTCTTGACAAATGTGATGGTATGCTCAACGGCTGGTACAGAACCGCGAGCGCAGAATTTCCTCCTAATTACGGCGATCACCGAGATCAGCCCGATGACTTGTCAACCAAGTCTGTTATTCTGCACACAAACCTCATGTACATCTACTACTAGTACGTTGCTGAGCCTCCGCCAGTTTGCTGCTTACCTGACTCTGACGTAACGAAGCACTTCGCGCATTGTCTTTTGTAATTATAAGGTCTTCAGTCAATTATCGGCATCATCTCGACCCGCTATGCGCCAAATCGAAGATGAACATGCTAAAGACGGCATCGCAGCTCACCGAGGTGTTGAGGACGCTACGCTTGGTTTGATAAAGTGCATTGAAACCTTGACTTACTTTCAGTTGACCTCCTGGCTTCCAATCACTGCGTGAGTAAACCTGAACTTGCAAGCCAAAGTTGCGGCAAGGGCTGATATTACGAACAGTGTAGCCTGCATTGCGACTCCCTTGGCCCTCCACGTCGTTACTGCCAGGCTATCTTCTCCAAGCCGAGGTTTGGCTTTGGAAGATCTCACTATGTGGCCCCAAACTATCCTAGCATCTGACCAGAGTCGGCTAGACGTTCTGGTGGCTGCTATCAATACCTTTTCCCCGCAATACTATGGCGTTGATTGGGTCGAAAAGACCGCGAAACACGTTGCCGATTTGGCACAGACTTACAACCAGGCATGGTCTCGGTCAGGTCAAGACGGCACGAAAGACTGGCGTCAAATTCTCGCGAATCACCCAGACACTTACCTAAGACTGACTTGGACTGTCGATTTATGCATCAGCAAGCGCAGGCTTCCAGAAGAGCAAGACTTCCCGCCGTGGCTCCTCAATGAGCTCGACAGAGACAAAGGCCTGAAACCTCCGTCACTTTATCGTGGCTCTCTCATTCCCTCAACAAGGGCCAATGATAATGAGCTAGAGCAGCTTTTTGATTTTTCTGATCTACCTATCAACCTCGCTTGGGATGAGCCAGCGGCTGGCCAAGATGAAAACGCCGAGGAGATGTCATGGATAGCGTTGAGCGGACTCGCTCCTTGAGCTCAGCAGTTTGCCACAGTACTAGTAACCAAAATCAATTTGCGCTTTTTAAGTCCTTGCTCCTGATTGGCTTTCCCCAGACAACCCAAAAGCAATTGATGCATCAGCCCTATGGATTCATAAAAAACTTGTGAAGTAACCAACCAAATTTGTCCTGAGACCTTGGGGTCTAAAGAGCCATGGCTGACGTAGGTTGAGGGACACCTCGGGCACCTTTCTACACTGGGAAAAGCTGCCTCGGTCAGGATCTCCGTCTCATTGGTGGACGTCTTAGCGTCCCTCGGTAGGGAAACCCCAATTTCTTGAGGATCTGAGTCCAATCGGAGAACACGCGTGCCAACCCCCGCAAAGCTCAAGCGTCCCGTTTCCCCACGGGGTCGGAGGGTTCGAGATTAGGTAGGAAGCCCAAGGCCAGGGTTTTGTTAGCAATCCCAGTAGAAATTTCCGAGGAACGTCCTTGTGCTTTAGAAATGATGGGTGTCATTCTCCCTTGCGTGGCTCGGCTGTGCGTATATATTTTCTCCGTCCCCTCAAAGATCGTGGATGCACGCCCACCAGAAAGACACGAATCTATCACCTATAAATGCATAAGTTAGCCCAGCGACATCATCGCAGTTTCATCATGCAAATTCACAGAACGGAAGAAACGTATGATAAGACATCCTTAGTTGTGACTAACTTCAGCCTGGGTTCTAATCATGTCGTAGGATGGTCGCGCGAGAGATCCCTGGGACAGTCGATATGTCCGTTATAGGTACGCACCGATACTTTCGTACTCTCGGATTCATCAGAGCCTTAACACTCTGATTAAGATAGCCACAACACGGCTTACGGGCTTTCGTTGGTTCCACTACCTTCAAAGGACCCCAACGATCCCCTGAATGTGCGTAACCGAACTGGCATCTAGAATCACGGACAACGTGTTGAAGAAACTAATCTTCTCTACAGTGGTCACGACGAAAGAAGAACACGATTCTATTCCTCGTGTCGGTCTATTCTTTCCTGGCGAATGGTGCTTTGTATGGACCCAGCGTATATGTCAACTATCTCGCGGAGCTGTTTCACACAACTCCCAGCAAGGCATCGCAACTAGTAACGTACCCAAATCTCCTCTTTGGCTTTGGTAAGAAATACAACCCTCGGGCTACCCCTGTGCAAGACAAAGGAATCACTGACCTGGATCTTGAACAGGATCTCTGGTCTTTGTTCCTCTGTACCACAAGATCGGGCGCAGACCAGTCATGCTTTTGTCCGTGTTGCTTGTGAGTACCTCTCCTCTTCAACACTTCAGATCCTGGTGGAGTTATAGAGCCTGATGACCCGCACAGTATTGCTGCGGTCTCATTGGCTGCGCATTGTCAAACTCATACAATGTGTTAATGGGTTTCCGTATTCTTCATGCTTTTGCTTCCTCCGTTTGCGAGGCACTCCCAGCACAAGCTGTTGCGGATGTCTTCTTTCTCCACGAACGAGGAAAGGCCTTGGGATGGTACACATGTAAGTATTTTTTCCGATTGATAATTTTGTACACTAGGTACCTTCTCTTCCCCTTCAACAAGGGCTTCTCAAGCTTCACCTTGATAGGCTGGAATCTTTCTAACCGTCTTTTCTGAATAGTTGGGCTTACAACCGGAACTTTAACTGCTACTGCTGCTGGATATATGCTGTCAAGCGGCCTATCATACAATTTGTTCTTCTGGATTGAGTTTGGGATTGGATGCATTCTATTTCTCGGGACCTTCTTTTTGTTCGAAGAAACAATGTTTCTTGGTAGAAAGGCGACTGCCCCTGAGCACCAAGTCGACCTGGCAAAGGACGAAAACCAAGCAACTTCTGAGGGCATCGAACTCAGCGTGCAACGAAGCCCTTCGTGCCCACCCCCGAGAAAGACCTATTTACAGCAACTGAAGGTTTTGGATACAACAGATCCAAACTCCCCGATATTTCTAATGATGGTAAGGACTCTAGTATTTCTCCGGGCCGACAGGTATGAGGAGGTAGACTAGGTCTCTGACAACCATCTCAGGTTCGATCTTTTACGTACTTTCCTATACCGCCTGTGTTCTGGGTTTGCTCTACCTACGGTACTTTCTTAATACGCTCCGTTGGTCGTGGACCTACTGTCTGATGACTTACTAGGGATGATTATTGGACTGGCTGCCCTTGCCTTTACCTCTACCTTTCCCGTCATCGTTGCCGCTCCACCTTACAATTGGCCCATAGTAAGCCTTTTCACCTACTCACTGTGGTACTTATGGCGTGCAGAAGAGACATCACTGACTTCTTTTAAGGAGAATACGGGCCTCGTAGCTGTCTCATCCTTCCTCGGATACCTGATTGCAGCGGGTGTTTTCGGTTCTTTGCCAGATCGATTTGCAACAAGACTCACCAAAAGAAATAAGAATATCCATGAAGCTGAGTATCGTCTCTGGTGCCTAGTCCCAGTATTTTTCGTATCTCCGGCGGCTTTGATTCTTTATGGATTCGGCGCTGAAAGGCATCTGCACTGGATCAGCCTCGTCTTCGCTGTAGGGCTTTTTCAATTTGGTAGGCCACGATGCATATGCTGATCAAGAATTACCGACTGACTTTCCGATTAGGTGCTTTCTTCTATCTGACATATACCCTCGCCTACGCAATGGACTCTTACGAGGCTAACATCCCGGAGATGTTAATCGCTATGAACATTGGAAAGCAGGCAATCTCATTCGGGTTTGGATACAAGGTTTTGGATTGGATTACAGAGTATGGATATATCACTGTGTTTGCGGGAATATTCTGCGGGGCACTCACGGTTAACAATCTAGTTGTCCTTATTTTCCTAGCTCTCGGGAAGAAAACTAGGCAATGGATTAGTAGCACAGCACTTTCGAGGATGCATAGGGATAGCAGGGGATGAAGTAGATTTTCCAAGTATGGCAAAATGATGGAAAATTAGCTTGACATCTCAAAATAAGATTGCTCTCTGCCTTAGCAAACTCCTTTCAGATTAGTACACCTTGCTAGGCTGATGTGATAGAAGCTGCTCAAAATTTCGTAGATCACGTTGCCTTTCTGCTACTTATAATGATCCAAATAATACTCTTTATATTTATTAAATTTCAATGTCTTATCGACCCCCGTTTCAAATCTTCCAGTTAAGTGATGTTTATTTAGCTCCTAAAACCTAGGGAGCTATGTAGCCATTGTGACGCTTGTGGTATATGCCCCTGAAGAATGTTCAACTCAGGCTAATCGTTACTTCCTTGTCTTGAGTATTTTCTGTAGTAGTTCTTTTCCTGAGAGCCTGATCATAAGGGTAAAAAACCGCGATGAATTCTATATTCAATTGGGCTTTCATAGCCTAAAAAAGCGTAAAATATGCCGGAGGGGCGAAAAACTATAGCTGATTATTCGACCAGGCTATGCAGTAATTCCAAGAAATAGTTACGCCTTCCCCACTCTCATCTTTCATTATCTCTATACAGTTCTTTAGATGCTGTCAGAACTCAATGCTCTCAGTAGAGTCAACGACACCTTATCTCGGAGCACCTCCTGAATCCAACCAGGTAGTCCCCGTATCATCGACGTCCAGCCCAGGCCCGACGGCACGATGATCTGCGACCCATAACCTGAAAGAATTTGGCTGACAACCTTCTCGGCTACCTCCTCGGCCGTCACAGTAGTATCATTGAGCTTGCCCTGCTTAACAAGATCTGCTATCATGGGAGTTCTGACCCAAGTAGGATGCACAACACTAGAGGTTGTCAGTCCTGCCATATCCCACGAGGTAAACAGTGAACTACTCACCTGGTCCGCACTGCAAACGCCTTGTGAATATGTCGAAGCTCCTGCGTAAGGCCCTCATGGAGAGACAAAACCGCTGCCTTGGTGCAGGCGTAGTCCACGTTGCTTGCTTGCGTCGCGAAAGAAGCTTGGCTGGCTATGTTGACGATGTGGCCATGGTTTTGCTGCAGCATTCCTGGTAAGAACTGCTGTATCAAAAGGACTGGTGCAATAACATTTACGTCAAAGACCCGGCGAAGCTTGTGCTCCGGCAGATCCAGGAGAGGCATTGCATTTCCAAGTCCGGCGTTATTTATAAGGACGGTCGGGTTGCCGTGTTCGGAACGAATGCGAGTTGCTACTGACGCAATGGCCTCGGAATCAGAGAGGTCGACCTGATAGAAACTAACGTTGTTGTCTATAAAAAATTTTGGTCAGCCATGAGAGTCAAGTAAAGTGGCACTGAGCCAGGGTGAAGCGCTTACCTGGCTTGTCTGGTGGCGGGTTGACATCGAGAATCAACGTCTTGATACGGTTCTCGACAAGTCTAGCGACTATGCATGCTCCAATGCCGCTACTGCCACCAGTAACCACGACCATCTCGCGTGTTCGATCCCAAGGAGCACTGTGAACATGATTGTTTACCTTTTGCTTGGTGTACCAGGCGCTAAAACGCTTAAGAAAAACGAGGATGAGAAGCGCGGCGGCGCAGGTCCGAGCCTTTGGCGTTTCAGCCAGCTCAATCAACTTTGCTTTTATCTGCTCGATGACTGTTGACATCTTTCAAGTGAGATGGGTTGACAATCTTGGTTAACGGAAGAGAATGAGGTAATGAGGTATGTTGCGAGGTCGTAGAAGTACTCTGGTTAGGGAATCCAGTTATTCTTACAGTCGCTGTGGTAGGACCACCAATCAATGGTAAAAATAGGCGACATGAATTGCCAAAGTCTTGCGTTAAGCTTTTTTCTCTTTGGTTAACAATCTTGTCTCAGTTCGTGCCTTGGGCAGCCCTCCCGAGGCCCCACATGCCGAGGAGTTGGACGCAGTGAAGATGTTGGAGGGTGAGCAAACCACGCCCGAGGCTCGGACCTACCATTCCGAAGAACAGTATGACTTGATAACATCATTGCCATTGGATTGAGTGTGTGATGGGCCAATTATGGACTACATCTACTTTCCTATCGGTCTACCCAACTGAGCGTCAGGTCCTTATATAAGCAGGACAGTCTATCGTCAAAACCTCGCTTCACAGCTCTCATTAGCCTCTTGTGACAAGAGAATCCAATTTCTTCTTCCTTCAACCATTTGCCATTAACTCTAAGCTTTCGATCCTTCAATATGACTGCCACTCGAGATGTTGACATCACCACGTATGACAGCCTGACGCTGAAAGCCACCTTCTACGGGGTTGGTCCAGCCAGACCTTGCATCATAATGTCAAGTGGAGTAGGCCAATCTGTCCGTACGCTATCTTGATAAACCTTTACTCATTTGAATCGATTTAGTTCTCCGGCCTTCGAGGTCACTTCTTACCCGACTTTGCTAGTCGCTTTAATGCGGCTGGCTACGGAGTTCTGGCCTACGATAATAGGTGCTGGGGCGACAGTGAGGGCTCGCCTCGAGAGGAAGTCGACCCATGGTTGCAGACACGAGATTATTTCGACGTCTTCAATTATACTGCCACCCTGCCCGATGTCGACCCTTCCAAGATTGTCTACTGGGGATCCAGCATGTCGGGTGGTAATGTCATCTGCGCCGCCGCTGTGAACAAGAAAATCGCCGCTGTCATCGCTCAGGTTCCTTTCGCATCAGGAGAAGCCATTGCTCGCCTTCCTGGAACGTCGACCAGCCTTTTGACGGGTAATCGTAGCGCAGACTCACATATCCAGGTGCCAATCTGGCCCAGTTCTACAGAAGAGGTCCTAAGCGGGACATCAAAGGCAGTACTCAAAGACCCAGAGGCTGTGGCGTTCACGGCGGAGCTGGACCGACGTGGCATCGATTACTCCAAGGTGTGCACTTTGCAGAGCCTAACAAATACTGTGCTTCACGAACCGCAGGCTTACATTCATCGAATTTCGCCAACGCCCCTACTGATGGTCGTCGCGGACCAGGACGTCACCACGATGGCGCACTTGCAGTTTGCCGCCTTTGAGAAGGCATTGCAGCCTAAGACCTTGAAAGTTTTGAAGGGGGTTGGGCACTTCTCGCCGTATTATGGAGAAACTTTTGAAGAAAATATCAAGGCCCAGCTGGAGTTTTTGAAGGACGTTCTAGGACCAGAGCGAGATAATGAGGCTAGATAGTTGAGATACGGGGAAGACGCTATCAATGGGCGGCGGCTTTGTCACCGGCATTGAGAGCTGGTCTTGGTGGCTTCTCCGTGGCGACCGAGTCAGATATTCGTAGAGGGGAAGTAAGATAAAATTTAACAAATTCAACGAGGTACATGTGTGTTATGTTATTCTCATATCGTCGTATAAAGTCACGCTGGTTTTGAGGCGCCATTTGAACGGCTTCTCGACGACGTTGACGAAGCCGGCCGGTTCCACGTAAGTTTTATACTACGTCGCGATAGTAATGGGAGAGCATGATTTTTTTGCTGGCTTCGATGCAGAGAGGGCTCAGGCGGCTGAGGTCTAGGCGGGCGGGCATGGTGCCGTCATCGCAACCGAATGGGTGGGCCAAGTCTTGCATCTCGAGATACCCCCCCGGTTCGAGATTCCTGATCAGAAACAGTGAACGTGAAATATTACCAGAAACGCGAGTTTGCGACTATTAGTAGTTATACGCACGCAAAGGATTTGTTGGCGAATTCCTGCATGTCCATGAAGCATCCGGTCATGACACGGGCGAAGGTCAAGTCAAGGAGTGTCGACCAAGTCCATTCTTTTTCGGGATCATCCACCTCAAAGCTGCAGTGTGTTGGGACCCTGATGATGCCAGTAGTAACTTACAATTGCTCGATGCTAGGGATAAGGCTAAGATAACGTGATGGTTGAATGGAGCTCAAGTCAACTCCAATTACCTAATTCTCACGATCATCAGAAACATAAACAACGTAGAAGTTAGGGCCAGGCCAAAAACCGTGACAAAACATCTGCTTCGGAAGGAATATCGGCTGCGTGATTACGAACATGAGCTAGAGGAACTCATTATATTACAGAACCATGGAAGTGAGCAATATACCATTCTCAATAGCCCAGCTACCCCGTCCTGATGCCAACGTCTAAGACACGCCTCGCCGTCCCCTCAATCTTAGGGCATAGCCCCAGTTTGCCTTGGAGCGTAAGGAGCCGCAGGTTGTGCTGAATCTTTGATGCGACAAATGGTCAGTCACGGCTCATTTGTCGTTTTGTGGTGAACATGTACCAAGATGTTCACTTTCGCCCTCGTAATTTAGCCAGTTGTATTCTGCGCAATGTCTGTTGTCGAACAAGGTCATGTGGTGGTCAGAGATGGTGTGCTTACTACCAGGACTCATAGAGTGATAGGTACGTCCGTTTTCCTCCTGAAATCACAAGATGATGGACCGCAGGGATGGGAGGCCGGCAGTAGTGGGCCTGACGAGCACGAAACGGCGTTAGTTGGTGTGGGGATATCTACAGGTTACAGCCTAGGCTTATGCTTCTTGAAGCATCGAGCTGCAACTGCGCAGGTGGCACACAGTCAAAGCCGGGGACGTTGCACGTAACGTACCGCAGATATGGCTGAATCACCATCATCAAAGACGTCCACCGTCTATCAGTGTTACTGTCGTTAACCAAAATACACCAAACGGGTATTTTTAGGCATACAATAGCTCCTAGGCCAGTTCTATCGGTGCAGGAAAGCTAGGCGAAAACGCCAATGTAGAGAGGATAGGAAAGACGAGAAACCAAGACCTGGACAAGACGGATTTATCACTGGTTACTTCCTCCCAAACAAGGTTGGTTGCAGCCGGTTAATTCAGCAATGAACATCACGCAGCAAGGATTCTACAAGGACTGCCACAGGTGTCAACACGCAATTCACGAATCAACTACATTGTCGAGTCGCGCGAGAGAAGTGGCCATGGTTCGATCTTGACACAGTCCTACTCCCATCGGATTCACAGAAGGGGGTGGTCGATACCAGGGGCATCTCAGATACAACGGCTCCACACCGCTACTGCTCGATTTCGCTTGATGCCGTGCTCTGTGCTCTGCATTGATGACGAGCAGCAAGCTTCTGGGATAAATTACATACATATAACCTATAAAAACATCCACTGTGGATGGATGCATGATGCACCAGGGCAAACCAGGCTCAAAGGAGACAAAAACAGGAACCCTGCTGTGGTCGTCCCTAGCTCCCGCGGGGAGCTCGCCCCTCCCCCTTCAAGCCACAAGCCTGGTCCAGGCTCATAGTAAGCATTCAATATTGAACCTAGCTGAGGATTACTTGCATTGTCCAATCGGGTGCTGCGGGACGTAGGGGAAGGGGTTTGGAGGAACGATCCTTGGGAATCTGGAACTTGGTGGCTAGTCTGTGGTGTTTTGAAGAGGGAGGGCAGGAGATGGTTAAACAAATTGAATGCAGTGTAGCCAAAATTTACGTCGTTTCCCTTCCAGTGATTTGATTGTGACTCAATTGCTGTTGCACAAGGGAGACTGGGTGGTTCTTGGCGCGTTGGTGGGAATGGAAGCTGTCTCATTGGTTCCTCGTCAACGGTGATGACACGTCCTCATTGCGGCCCAAGATGAATCAGCATGGAAGAAAATGAATAGCTGGCTGCGATTTCGGGTCAGAATGGAGCGTCTGTTATGTTGAGATAAGGGTGAGTCACTGTGTTTGTTTAATTTTAGATGCTGGTGAGCTGTCGCGATGGTTCTTTGAAGACATGCATGCCATGAGACCCAAAGTGGAGCCAGTTCGTCGTTGCGAGGT
Organism: Dactylonectria alcacerensis; assembly: GCA_029931735.1. Lineage (NCBI taxonomy): Eukaryota > Fungi > Ascomycota > Sordariomycetes > Hypocreales > Nectriaceae > Dactylonectria > Dactylonectria alcacerensis. Next base: position 684,744 of record JAPMUZ010000014.1, on the reverse strand, counting down.
ACGATGGAACGTCACTCATTTTCTCTAGCTAGCCTAGAACGCTGGACTCAAGGAAATCACTGCAACGGAAGGTCACTGAACCGGAGATTAGGCACTCGAAAAGCCACTCGCTCCCAGCCATCAATCCAGCCTCGTCGCATCCTGTTGGTACTGGACAAGGAGGTTGGTTATCGGTGAAGCTGTAGGGTAAGGCAAATCGAGGTCCCACAACATGACATGGGTTTGGTCGCGTTGGCACTTGGCACTGGTTGGGGCTAATCAGGTACCAACGAACAGGCGCCATGCCAACGAGGAACGAAACAGGTGAATCACCCTCGGGCCCTGAGACATGCATTGCATGAATGTCGGCCGAAAAAACGCGTCCCAAGTTTGCCAGCCTAAGGCACCGCGATGCATGACATGTCTTTGGTGAATGACGGACATGCAATTTGTCATTGAGGAATCCCGGACAAAGAGCGTGCATGAGAGGAATATCCGGTACAGAGCACTGGACAGCCGGTACACCGCCCGTGAAGAAAACGGAACAAGGGACGAATATAGCGTCATTTTGGGGCGTAAAAAGAACGGCGGTCAGGGCCATGACAGCGATTGCAAGAGGGCTAGTGGCGGACGGACCGTGCCAGAAGTGGATCGAACTACACCCGACTCGTGAAGCTCTGAGCTGTACAGAGGAACAGAGGACAAGCTTGGACAAGCGTTGGGTTTTACTGGGTGGGTGTGATGGAATCTGTGGCAAAACCAGCGGCAAGCATGTGGTGTGAGATGTGGTGGCGTTCAGGGCGGTTGAGTAATGTAACGAGAGAGACCAGGATACTGACGAGGCTTGACGAGGATGAACAAGGGATTCCTGTTGATTGTGTTGTGATGTTCATTTTGTTCCATCCGGTGGTGGAATCAGCCATGAGTGATCAACTGTTACCGAGGCATCCCATTCCTTGCCCTTTTGTCCCAGCACCTACTGTAGCTTTCCCTCAAGCCTAACGAGCTCAACCCAGCTCATCCGTACCTACCTAGACCAGGCCAGTTCACCAGTTTGTCAATCCCAATACCCTTTTTAGCCGTAGGTAACTGGCTAGTTGAACGAACCAAACCCCCTCCAAGCACTCCAAGCCCTCCAAACCACCCCCCCCAGTCAAAAAACGGACGAAGAAAAAAAAAAAAGGACCCTCTCATGACATGCCACGTCCCACATGGTCAGGCCTGAAAAAGCACGGCCCACGGTTAGGTCCACCGGTAACAATTTTATCACCGAGGTGACGGTGACGAGAAACCGACCCCCCCAGTGGGAACAATTTTTCTTTCAGGACCGGGTTGCTGCCAGATCCAGCCTCTCCACCAGCCTTCTCCGGCTTCATTATTGTCATACCTACCCCTCGAGAGCATCTCTCTATCCGCGTACGAAGCACAAGAGTTTCTAACTACGTGCGACTGATACCCGCGAAATCCCAAAACCTGCGCCGGTCCGCGAGTCGAATCCCGACCTAATTCCCTCTTCTCTCTCTTCTCCCACTCCACCAACCCCTCCACCGCCTTCTCTTTCCCCCCTCCCCCTCTCTCAACCTCACACAACAACTTCCCACGACTCGAATCGACCATGGGAAACGTCCTCTCAGCCTTCTCCCACAGTAGCGGCGGCGGCCTCTCTATTGCCGACAAGGCTGCCCTCGAGTCCAAGCTCGCCGACCGAGAAGAGACGATCTCCATCCTCGAAAAGGACCTGGCCAAGAAGGAGAAGGAGTACACAACCATCTCCCAAGATGCCGAGGAGCTGCGTCTGAAGATCAAGAGCCTCGACGCCGAGTCCGCCTCGACCTTCCAGGACGGCCAGGGCCAAATTGCCCAGCTGCAGGCCGAGCTCAAGAGCACCAGTGATAAGGCTGCCCAGCAAGAAGAGGCAGCTCTGTCCCGTGCCCAGCAGCTCGACGCGGCCAAGGGGGAGCTCGCTGAGCTCGAGGAGAAGCTCAAGGGACTCGACCAGGACAAGCAGGCCATCGCCGACGAGCTTGCCACTGTCACCCAGCAGCTTTCCGTCACCAAGGAGGAGCGAGCTGCCCTCGAGACGGCCCTTCAGGAGCAGATTGCTTCGCTCCAGTCCCAGGTTTCCGAGTCGGAGCAGAAGATTCAGGCTCTTCAAGCCACCCACGACAAGATCGAGGGCGACCTCGCTACCACTGTCAAGGCCCTCGAGGACCAAAGTGCGGCCATCTCCAGCTCCGAGTCCAACCTCGCCGCTCTGCAGAAGACCCACGACGAACTCAAGGCCAGCTCCGAGGCTGACCTTGCCGCCGCCAAGAAGGAGCTCGCCGACGCCCAAGAGAAGCACGCCGCCCTACAACAGGCCCACGAGAGCCTCCAGGCCGGTTCCAGCGGCGACCTCGCTGCCCTGCAGAATGACCTGACCGCCCTGCAAGCCAAGCACACCGCTCTCGAGCAGGCCAACGAGGCCCTGAAGAAGGACTCTGCCGCCGAGCTCGAGGCCGCCAAGAAGGAGACCGCCGACCTGCAGGAGAAGCACGCTGCGCTGCAAACGTCACACGACAGCCTTACCAGCGATGTCGAGGCCGCCAAGAAGGACCTGGCCGCCGCCGAGGAGCAGAAGAAGGCTGCCGAGGCCGCCCACGCGTCGGAGCTGGAGAAGTACCAGGCCGACATCGCCAAGGTCCAGAGCGACCTCGCCGCCTCCCAGGAGAGCCAGAAGAAGCTCGGCGACGAGCACGCCGCCGACGCCGCCAAGGCCAAGGAGGAGGCTGCCGAGCTCGAGACCAAGCTCAAGACCCTGACCGAGGAGCACACCGCTCTCAAGACCGAGTCGGACGACCGAGCCGCCAAGCTCGAGGCTGCCACTGCTGAGCACGCCACCCTGCAGAAGACGCACGAGGAGACGACCAGCAAGCTTCAGACTGCCACCGAGGCGCACGAGACTTTGAAGAAGGACCACGACGAGCAGGCCGCCAAGCTGCTGGCTTCATCTGGCGACAACGATGCCGCTGTGAAGCAGCACGAGGAGGATGTGGCCAAGCTCAAGGCCGCCACTGAGGAGATCGAGGCTCTGAAGAAGACGTCCGAGGAGGAGGCGACTAAGCTCGCCGCTGTCGAGAAGCAGGTTGAGGCCGCTGAGGCCAAGGCCACCAAGGTCGAGGAGTCCCTCGCCGCTCTGCAGACTGTAAGTCAATCCTACCTACCTGTCACACATCCCCAACTAACATTTGCGTAGGAAAAGACTGCCCTGGAGACCAAGATCGCCGACCTCGAGTCCGCAGCACAAAAGTCCAAGGACGCCGAGACCGCCCTACAGACCAAGCTCGATGAGGCCGAGGCCAGCCTGAAGGCCGCCAAGGAGGCCGAAACTGCCCTGCAGACCAAGCTGTCCGAGGCCGAGTCAAGCCTGGCCACCGCCGAGTCCGACAAGGCCGCCGTCAAGGAGTCCGAGGCTGCGCTCAAGACCAAGCTTGAGGCGTCCGAGGCGTCCCTCGCCAATGCTGAGGCTGCTGCCAAGGAGTCTGAGGCTGCCCTCAAGACGAAGCTTGAGCAAGCCGAATCCAGCCTCTCGACCTCTGAGACTGAGAAGAAGGACGCCAAGGACGCTGGTGCTGCTCTCGCCACGAAGCTCGAGGAGTCGCAGGCTTCCCTTGCTGCCGCTGAGACCGCGGCCAAGGACGCCGAGGCTGCCCTCAAGACCAAGTTGGAGGAGGCCCAGGCCACTCTTGCCACCACCGAGGGCGCGAAGAAGGAGGCTCAGGATTCCGAGGCCGCGTTGAAGACGAAGCTCGAGGAGGCTCAGGCCAGCCTCGCCACCGCCGAGACCGACAAGGCCGCGGCCAAGGATGCCGAAGCTGCTCTTAACACCAAGCTGGAGGCGGCTCAGGCCAGCCTTGCTACTGCCGAGAGCGCGACCAAGGAGGCCAAGGAGTCAGAGTCTGCCCTGAAGACCAAGCTCGACGCTGCTGAGGCCAGCCTCGCCGCTGCTGAGAAGGAGAAGACGGAGGCTGCCGACGCCAGCAAGGCTTCCGAGGCGGAGCTCAAGAAGAAGCTCGAAGCCGCCGAGGCCAGCCTAACAGCCGCCGAGACGGCCAAGAAGGACGCCGAAGCCGCCCTGCAGACCAAGCTCGACGCCGCCGAGGCCAGTCTCAAGGCCGCCGAAGCCGAGAAGACTGCTGCCGCAGAGAAGACCAAGGCGCTGGAGGAGGAGCTCAAGGAGCTCAAGGAGAAGGCTGCCGCCGCCGAGACCAAGGCGGAGGCCTGAAGCAATCTACAACCCACATTTGATGTCCGCCCCCCACGACTGAAATGATTTGCATACCTGGAGGAAAAGAAGATCTCTTTTTCCCAATTCTGACTTGACGACGATATGGGAAGGAAAAAGAAACGAAGGAGTAGGCGTCCACGTCTCTGATGATATCGATACCCATTCCCCCACCTTCTAGTTTGATGTTGTTGTTTTTGCCCACGTTTAGATACCTAATTTCAAAGCTGCTCAGGCGTCTGAGAATATTGTGTTGACCATGCTTTGCTGTGCTGTGTTGTGTTGTATTGTTCTGGGTTTACTACATCAGTGTTTAAGTTGCTCATCCAAACCTGGGAACAAGTCAATTTATAGTGTTTTTAATTGCGTCAGGTCCCCGCTCCAATTTCCTGTACATCCATTGTGTTGAGTAGCTAAAAGGATATTGCTATAGTAATTACATACCTAGTTATCTAAAATACACACTGTGGCAGTGATAAACCTTTAATATAATAGTCCTTAATTTAAGCTTCTTACGAATTTGCATATATATTAAGATCTTAAGCCACATGTAGAATTCGGTAACAGAGGTCAGCTTCTAAGTCAATAGCCGTGACCGTGGCTTCAATTTGCAGCTGCCAGCTTCGTGCTACTGCAATAGGTAACTGACCCAGCTGTTAGTGTAGCCGACCCAGCTTTCTACTAGAGAAATAGGTCGGAATTTCTGGAATAGCAACAGCGGCTGCTGGGGCAACGCTGCTACGTAGGGACCTGACTTGGAAGGTCCATCGGCTTGAAGTGTTGAGATCTGTTCTTGGACGAACCAGTGGCTATTCCGATCCATTGGTGGCTGGGATATGGATGTCTTCTTGTCAATAGCCTCCGCTGGTTAGCGCTAGTTTTCTTCTTCAACCAAGACAATATGCTCATTTTAACATGAAGTTGTGACCGCGATCAGGGACCGGATTTTCAATGGCCGAAGGTATTAAAAGCCGGTTGCTCACAGCGGCTGTAGTTAACGCAAATAAAGCTATTGTCGTCATATACGTTGACTGCTTGGCTAGGGGCAGTTTGGGAATCCATAGGAATACAAAAAAACGCGTTGTATGAGGAATTAGGCTTTGCCAACCTCCAGAAATATAATACTTGAGGCTTTATGATATAAGATTAGGAATTGACTATGGGCTGCTAGTTCGGGGTATCTCCTATAATTACCACAACGCCGAAGATGGACTCAAGCATCTGCCAGAATGTCATCTAAAGCCTTTTAGCTGACATGAAAGTGGCCAGAGAGGGAACTTTGCCCGGTTGAACGGGGAAAGCAGACCCATCAACAACACGAAGGCTCTTGATACCTCTGACGCGGAACTTAGAATCAAGCACAGCCAGCGCATTGTCGTCAGAACCAATTGCGCATGCTCCAACAGCGTGGTGACTGTATGTTTGGGCGCGAAGGTATCTTCTCTGCCAGTCGTCAGTGCATTCGACACCCGGTGCACAAGGGCGGTGCTCTGTGAAGGCATTGTCGATCAAGTTATTCAAGACAGGCCGCTCAAAGGTACCATAGAGGACGGCTTCGTAGTTGTCGCTCAATCCGGTGCCAACTCCGGAGAGATGCCTGACAACGGGGATCTTGAGCTTCCTCAGCTCATCGACCGGGCCAACTCCACTCAGCTTCAAGATCTGAGGTGTGTTGAACACGCCTCCATCGAGGATGACCTCCTTGGTGGCGAAGGCCTTTCCCGGCGTGCCCCTGGAATTCCTGCCGTGCCGGGGATCGGCAGAGTAAAGGCTCTTGCCTCGCAGGTACTCTAACCCTATGGCCCTGGGCTCCTTACCCTTGCCTCCAGATGTGGTATTTGAGAACAAGACTTTGGTGACAAGCGTGTTCTCCTGCACCGTGAGCGGGTAGCCCCTGGGGTCGTCGAGAGTTGCACGGAGGAAGTTGGCTGGGCTGGATCGCACCCTATTCCGGGAATGAGTGTGAGGAGTAAAGAGACCAAGGATGTTATCCCTGTTCGGATCTGCCGAATTTACGCCACGGCTGAGAAGCTCGAACAAACTCAATCCGCTTTCACGTCTTGCCAGTGCGTCCGAGGCCATCTGAGCCAGAGTGGTAGCGTCAGATTCGTTCAGAGCTCACGAGGGGTCCGCCTGAGAAGTGTCGAGGTATCCGTTGAATCCATGATCTGAGGTGCTGCCGTTCGCGAGGTAATTGCATCTCTCCAATCGCACGAGATACTGCCGCATATTCTCCACAGACCATTAGTCATCTCCAGTAATTTCAGCGATGTCTTGCCAGTCAACGTCAGCTGGTAGGGAGATGGTGGCGGCGTTGTGAATAGCACAGCCCCCGACTACACCCGCCCTAGGATAGTAGACGCCTAGGCGCTCTGCACTAGCTGGAGGATCTAGACTAACATAGAGCTCGCTGTCGGTCAGGCGCCAGGTCGTGAACTCGAATTGATCTTCAATCTCAGGCAGGTCTCGACTGACGAAGAAATCCCAACGAGTCAAAGGATCGTTGATGGCTGGCGTGTTGTTCTATGTCGTGTAAGAATTGGGATTGTCCAGCTGAAATTCTCCGGCATCGATGAGTAGAACGGAGTGGCCGTGCTAGGCGAGGTTGGCGGCAAGGGGACCGCCTCCAAGACCAGAGCCCACGACGATGTATTCGTAAGTGTTCTTAGCCTCAACCCTATCGCACAATGCTAAAGTGGCAGTAGGAACGAGAACACGAGAAAAGTGCATTGCCTCGGGATTTTGACAGTGATTTGAGAGAGGTGTCGATGCCTTACGAAAATGATAATAGAGTATCTTCGCATCGTTGTCCTTTTATATGCTTCCTCCGCACCCTAGAACGTAGGATGCTCCGGCATCGTTCTAGCTTCGACGCGTCTTGCCAAGCATCTCAAATAGCAAGTGATTCGGGATGTCCAATGCCCGGCATTCTGCCCGTGCGGCGTTAAGTCCATAATTCCATTATTATTGGGCTCAAGGAGCCTAGGGTTCTTACCGGAGTCAACACTTTATTGGCTTAACGCTAGAGAGTGCTTTCTAATACAGCGCCTATATGTCGGATCGATATGGTGAAGACCTTGGGGCATGCGCTATACAAGCCTAAACAACGGGAGGACGGTTGTTCATCTGAGTGGAACGTGGCGCGGATTTTCCTGACAGCAATTGCTACACCGGCATGAAGAATGGCTATACTTCAGAGTTCTTACTGATCCGCGGGTGCAGTCGAGTAGGAGTGCATACTGCACGAGCTCCGTGATATTGACTAGCGATACAGAAGACTAGAGAACTCAATTTCAAGTCTGAGCGTCGCAGGTAGATGAGTGGGAGGCTCGTTGCATGAAGGCCGATGTCCGCCTCCTGGGCCGGTTCTATTTTGCCAGTCTTGGTTAACGATTAGAGAAATCAGAGAAGTAGAGGCCAAGGATTTGCTGACGGAAAGCGATTGTCATTTCAGCTTTGAGTGAAATATGTGTCGGATCAAGCCTCAGAGCAAAGAGCGACTATGGCTAACAATCTGTGTAGGTAATAAGGGTTGATCTGTCACTTACCTCACTAGAATTATATGAAATGAGTTCTTATATAAAAGACAGATAATGACTCAAACTTAAACAGCGTGCCTCTAAATATAAAGTTCGAGATTGACGATATTAATGAGGAGTGGACTTATTCTTAGCCTTTTGGTTTATATTTAGAGTAGAATGATATATATCTCAGTTAAGAACTGGCCAGAGTATTTACATAAGATTTTTAAGTGAATTTTTTTATAAAGTGGCCTAAGAGTATGAAACTCCTGTTATAAAAACTGATCAACTTAAGCACCTTATAGCTAAAATTAGATTCATTAATGTTAAAGAGATGCTATTTAAATAGCTAATAAATCGTTATCCTAAAGAGAAAAAGTTTAAAGAGCTTAGAAAATAGAGTAATATATATACATATAAGTTAACCTTCTTAAGGGGCTTTTAATAGCTTTATTTCTAAGGCACTTTAACTAGACTCCTAAGGAGGTTAGTATTTTCCTAGTTAATGTTAGGAAAGATTTAAATAATATAAAAATTCATGCCTACTAGTTAATATATTCTCCGCTATGCTGTTTTTACTCTCAATATGCTGATAATATATTAGTCATTCAGTCTACGGGAGGAAGCCTGAAGCTTAGGAATTGTGGATGGATAGATCTCTGGCGATATACACGGCTGCAGCCCGTATATACAGCCGCTTGGTATAGGCAGGCGGCACTGGACCTTTTCGCTGACATGTGGGGAATCGCACACAAACGTAGAAAAATCTCCTTATTTCGTACTTAGCCAACTCTTTCTATTTGCCAGTGAATGCTATATATTAACTCCGCGACACCCATGGGTGATTGAGACCCAAGTTCAGCCAAACACCTGGAAATATATGTCACCGACGACGCTATTCACGCTGGCGCAAGAAAGAAATATAGGTGAGCGAATAGAGGCAATCCAGGCATTTACACTACCGCCATAGCACAGACGCCTGTCCATCGGGTACGACCTTGACCGAGAGAGTTATGGCGATACAAACTGCCACCAGGGTGCTCTCCAGCCTAGTGACAACCAGTGCTTCTCATCAGGTCACGTTATAAAGATTCTAGAAGATTCGACGAGCAAGCGGCCCTCCCGTTTGGGTCCGGTGTGATTTTCTTTGTCCCCAAGTATCACATTTTATCAACGCGCTTCATGCATTTCGTAATGATTGGCCCGTCGCAGCATAACATCATGTTGAGAGGCAGGCGACGGCTGATGCTGAAAAAAAGAGTACAAAGACATGTTTCATGTTTCGTGTTTCGTGAACGGAGCCGTCACAGAAAAGCAGTCAATCTCGCCTGAGAAATCTGAGGCTTTCGTTGGAAAGTAGAAATTGATCCTCTGCAGTAAAAGTGCAATAAACTATTAATGAGATTCATTCTGGTGCTGATATACATCATATCCCTGCACCGATCCAACCACCTCCATACTGTATTCCTGTTCCTGTAGGCGTAAACCCGGGACCACCCCCATGCAAACTCCCGGCTAGGCCCAGCGCGGCCTGGCTTTGCTGTAAATTCGCATTGGAATACATATTCATTATAGACGCTTGGACTCCTTGGCCCGCATATCCATCACCACTGCCTTGTTGCATCTGCTGCAAAGCACCAGGCGGCTGTGGCACGTGGCCATGCATGCCCCCCGCTATGTCCAGAGCGTTGTACCCCTGTTGCAGGTTCGCAGCAGCCCCTGTGAGTGCCATTGTTGCCATTTGCTGCTTTATCCCCTCCACATACTGTTTCATTGCGGGATCCTCGGTTGCTGGGAAGGCACGGCGGGGGATGGAAGGTGGCAGGGTGCTCCCCGTCTGAGGGTTTCGTAGGGGAGGCATCTTGGACAAGAGTTTATTGATATTGACGAAGTTGGTATCTGGATCAACAAGGATGCCGATGAGAAGGAAACGGAGGTGACCTTCGCGGGTGAGGAGGGGACGAGGTGTTGCAAGAGAGCAACTCAAGCTGTCAAAGAAGGATCGCGGCTGAGGGGTGACAGTGGGAAGGTTATAGGACAGGCCGTAGAGATCATAAAATCTCATCATGTACTGGTTGATCAGGTTCTCCTTCATCCATCTGTTCCCGAATGATATCCCAGAGGCACCTTGTTCGCACATGGCGTCTGGAAGTGCAGAACCTGGTGAGTGGTTTGGCTGGTAGAACAGGATGAACGCGGCCTAAACTCACAGATGTTATGCTCATAAGCATACTCGCCCATGCTCAGCAACATCCCGACCTTCTGCGGCGACAGGCCCCCTTCGTTGCAGGGTGCTACAGCCGCCTCGGCCCAGCGATAAACTACATCCACCAGAAGCTCGAGGCTCGGCGACGCTTGCCATCGCTCAGCGCGAGGGCTGGGTGGATAAGTCGGGATGACGAGGTCACTCCAAAAACCAGCCGAGTGCGAAAGTGCCGCGCCTGCTTGCGGGTTCTGCGGTGCACCCGACGGAGGGGTTGAGGATGAGGAGGGAAAGCTCCGTCCGCTCTGGCGGCCCGCTCCCGCGGATTGGTAGTCTGGAGACTGTGGTGCGTTTTGGGGACATGGATTGTAATGTTGTTCCATGCCAGCGACCCAGTAGTGCCCTGGGCCGGCGGGCCAGGTGCCAGAACTTTGAGGATATGCCGTCGGCCTTGCCCGCCGTGACGAGTCGCGGGCTTGTTGGCATGCGTCACGTAACGTACGGTAGGCGTCTCGGAGGGACATTTGTCATGTATTCGTGGCCGTTGTGCGCCCCTCGATAACCTATTCCACGAGACAGGCCTGGGGGGTTCTGCCCCTTTAAATACGCCAAAGATTTGCTGGGCTCACCGCCTCGAGCTGAAAGTTGCCTTGCAGGCAAGTCCGAAACAGGCTTGCGAATCTCGCGAATAACAGCAAGTTGCTAAATGTCTCAAGCCAATAACCTAACGCCGGGGCTTGGTTGTCTGACGTTTGACTGGGCGTAGACAGCCCAGGAGCATGCCTTGGGTGGCGGCTTTCTTATGCAGGCTTGCACCGTGGCTTTCGCTAGCGGGTTAGGACCTCTCAGCTGAACAGCCACCATTCTCTCTCTATGGGAGCCTGCTACTGCCTTGTTTCGTGGCAGGATAGTTAGTTCCGCCCCTAGTTCGCCTATGCCTGATAAAAGCCAACCTTGGAAACCAGAGCGGGTCTCAAGGCGTCCGAGACACTTGTAGCATGCGGCCAACATCACTAAGTGATGGTGGCTTTGGACCCTACCACAGCCTGCTGGGATCAGATGGACGATTCCAACTACGAAATGGCATCCAGGGTGGCTGTCGCGCCTTTGATAGCAGGGCCCAGCATATCACGGACATTGTCCATGGCGTCTCCATGCACTGGGCTGGCGGCATGGATAACTCCGCAATTGTCTCGTCAAGAGCATCGCGGTAGGATTCAGGCTTGGTCACATCCGTGACGAAGACGGTTTCGAGCTAAGTGCCCCAATACTGAGACATGCAGTACGGACCGTATCAGCCGCTTTTTGAGGTCGCACAGTGCCACGGACGTTATACCCTTGTCCCAAGAGTGATTTGATGACGTGAAGAGTAACATGGCCGTTCGCGCCCGTGACCAGGATTGTCTGCGCTGAAGCCATGCTGCCGTAGGTGATAGAGGAAGCAACAAATGTAACATGTAAGTTGGTAAATATGTCAGTATTTGCAAACTACCGCTAAGCTCTCATTCTGTTTTGAAAGTGGCAGAACTTAAAATCTCCCGAGGACACCACCCAATTTATGGTTAACTCCGATATCATAGGTATAGTGGAGAAGAGGTTTTACGCTTAGCAAGGCTTTACGCAAATCCACACAGGAAAACACCCTGCGGCCCGGCCATCTTGGGTGAGTTTGGATTTTAAGCTTAACTCCGATACAGATAGACCGCTTAGTTGCAAAACTCGCCTCGAACTTACCAACTGTGACATGCGCGCAACGCCAGACTATTTGAGGTGTAGCGCCAGGCCAGGGTACTGGTCGAACCATTCAAGCAGGGGTCCTAACTTTCTCATCCTAGGTACATACGTTTTCTAGAAGCAGCCGAGGAATGTGGTGGCTTAGAGAATATCGGATGAGAAAGGATCATAGTAGTTGTTACGGGCTTCTTACCCTGGGATTACTTCTAAAAGCACTGAAACGATCTTGGCGGACGAGGAGGAAACCACACCCAAATGGCTAGCTATCTTTCCGGGGCCTCAGGGGCCAATCGCGACTGACGCCGTCTCGCCGCCTCCAGCAGAGGTCGGCAGCGGCTGCTTCCAGCACCACCGCAGGTGAAGATGACAGGCCGGTCTCTTCAAGATAGCTAGGGAAGTGTCTAATTAGACACTCTATCGGGTTGGATCGCCTCTGCGGATTGTGGCAAGGCTCGAAAAGATGAAGGTTGCAGCGGCGGATCCGGCTTGGGTGGAAGACCGCGGACGCGGTCGGTCGGGCTTGCAAGAAAAGGGCGTTTTCGGCCGGATTAAAAGAGATCAGATAGAAAGCAGGAAATCTGCGATGAAATTGACAGTCATACAGTCTCGTAAATAACAGTCCCGTTGAATTCAGCAACTGAGAGGCTTCCCTGCCTCCCCAGCTGTTGAAACCGATGTCCTTGATGATGATGATCCCAAAAATCCCCCGGAATATTCCTGAGATCTAGAGAGTTGAATCTCTAGTCCCCACAACCCTATCAAACCCCTGTCCAGCCCCCTTCGCATCAGCACTCTCTGCAATACCTTTAAGGGATAATTAACACGTTATGCATTGGGGTGCAAAAAATCTCGAGTATCCTTCCAAGCAACAGCCTCCTACTCCCTTTCAAAAACCAGACCACTCTCTCGTAGAGCTTCAATAAATTCCTTACCCTCTTCGTTAGATCCTATGGGATAGTCAACCGCATACAACATTCTCTCAGACTCAGTGACGCGTAGAAGGCAGGTCATGGGAGATAATTCGAAAGTAACACTCGTCAATACCCAGATATTATTATCCCATACCACTCGGAGATCTCGCTTTCTTGAGGAAGCACAATACCATCGCAAAGAATACTCCCAGTTGTGCTCAAGCGTAAATGGCAGCAACGCGCCTACATAGCCGATCATGATCTTGAGGCGAGGGTATCTGTCAAGTATGCCAGCTGCAAACATGCGAAGAATGTGTAAACCGCCTTTGTAGTGAAAACCAGCACACCAACCGCTTATAGCCATTGCAAAATCGTCGGGATAGGGACCATTATACAGCAGCTTCTTCACGTCCGGAACTGGTGGGTGGGACATTCGCAATGGACTTAGCACCTCTAAGTCCGAAAGACAAATTTACTCTCTTTACACCTCTTTCAGAATAGGCAAACTCTCATAAGATTTAACTCCGTTAAGTCTAGGCTGCTCCCTAATAAGTGCGAAGATACAACTAACGTGTTCGGGAAGAATCATTAAGTAGGGGCTGGGGGCTCGAGTTTCGGATTCAGAAATGTCAGACAGAAGAGGTATGCTAGGAAAAGCCTGTCTTTGAATAAGTCGGTAGCTTCAATTCTGGACCATTCCTGTGAACCTAGGCTAGGAATGTGGGCACAGTTCATTCATTCCTAATAGCTGAGATAATCTGGCACCTAGATCGGTCAGATCCGATAACTTAATCAAAGGGATCCCTAGGGGTAAATAGCTAGTTTTTCTTCCTATCTAAAGAGAAAGACAAGATCTTCCATCATCACCAAGCTGTTCCCACCAATCCATCTTGTCTGATAAGAAAGCTGCATTATTTCGGGTGTATTTGCCGACCCGTCACGTAATTGCAACATCGGCCATTCGATAGAGTCGAGCAAGCGAGCCCCGGTCACAACTCACGTTAACTAGTGATGCGGCCCTGGCTGGACCGTAGTCCAGCCGGACTAAACAAATCGCGGCCCGGCCGCGCCGGCCGGCCTAGCCTAGCCCGAGGGTATAAGAGCCCGCAAGCTGTCTGTTCAGACAAGTATCATCATCGATCAATAGACAGGACTTTCTTCCCTCGCTGACCTTGCTGTCCGTGCCGACCTCTCCGCGAGACCTCGCCGTCTTCTGCCCGGATCGCACTTACAGCCTTGCCAGCTAGACCTTCCTTGCGATCCGGGCCACCACAGCAGCCCTCAATCCGGACCTTCTTAGGTTACCGATTTGGGGTTGTTTTCATCTTCTTCGTCCCTCACAGTCGCTTCACTAGCCTTGCACCCATCGCTAGGCCGACGAATTTTTTTAATCTCTATGCAGTATATAATGAGCTCTGCGACCGTGACTGCAAGCCGAGTGGCCAGTTCTTGCACAAGCTAAGTGTTATGACGCACATTGCGGGGCATAAATATCAGCTTCCCTACAGCAATCCGGCAACGCCATGATGTCAGTCCCGGTTAGTGTCGAGAATCTCGTGGCCCTTCTTCTCTAGCCAACCTTTCACCAATAGTAGCACATCAACCTTGGGTCCCACGTAGCCAGGGATCTAGTACTCTGGTGCGATAGATTTAAGCGCTTAGGGAAAGAGTTCTGCATTACCAGCATAGACCCAGAAAACAGACACTGTAGGGTATTGTCTCTTGCGGCTAGAACACATACGCTAAGGCAATTTGTGTTTTCTTATTATATGTCAAACCATCAGGATAGACAAAAAGGTCAGGTAACCTACCTAGTACTGCCTAAGCCGTGATACTCTGAGAAGTGCCACTCGCCCGTCATGTGTGCCCTAGCTGATCCCTTAACCCATGAAGGATTTTGAGCGTCCTACGAAATCTGGATTACTTATTCACTATTGCTTTCCAGGAGGGCCCTCACTCCTTCCAAGTTGGTCCCCCCACATCGGCCGAGAGCTCCGGTCCCACTCCCCCGCACGGCCGATGCCTGTACACACGGCAAGTCACAACGGTGGTTTTTCGTATCAGGTGAGAATTGTCGATCAGTTTGGACCGGGTTGTCTGTTGGAAGGTGGTAGATTGCGGGAGCGGGTGGGACGAGATGGTGTTGGTTGGATTTCTACGTAGCGGGCAGGTACATTGACATAGTAGGCATCAAGGGTTTCGCTGTGCTTGAGAGCATGCTGAATCGGAGACTGGGAATGTTAGGTCTTAATTTTTAAACTGGCGGTATAATTATCTAATTTCTAATGCTGGGCTTGTTTGGCTTGGTACGGTGATGTTCATGGCGTGCTTCAACTGTACAGTTGCAGTTGTACGGGTTGTGCGAGAGAACAGATGAGACGAAGACATATAAAAAGTGGTGTAGGTTGCTTTGCTCTTCATCGCCAATCCAGCTTCCGTATTTTTAACCTGATATTGACATCAATCTATGAAGACTCAACCCACTCTTCAACGTTCTCGATCCTCACATACTTGATGTGCTGTCTATGAAACGTAAACGCAACATGCACTGTCGCTCCTTCCACCAAGATGCCCGGGTAGCTCAGCTCGCGGTTCGTCTTCTCCTTGGAATTATTCGTCATGCAGAACCCATCTCCATCCTCTAGAATCTTCTCCCTCCAAGTCATCCCGTTATCGGCTGACAAGCCCACCGTCAACGCCTTGCGTGGAGTCCCCCAGATGGCTACCTTTCCGTTGACGGACGCTTGGTTCGGCCTCGTGTCGTCTTCGGGTGTGATGTCGTCGTACAAGCCCTGGCGTCGGGCTAAATCCGGTGAGGATGCGGAGCGGTTGAAGACAAGGACAATCTTTCCTGAGGGGAGACGCGCTGCGCATATGCCACTGTTGGGGTTGGGTAGGCTGGTCGGCTTAGGAGGTTCCCAGTTGAGGCCGTCTGAAGATGTTGAGCGGTAGATGTTGTCGGCCCAGCGGCTGCGGAAGAAGGCTACATAATCAGATGAACCCTCAGCAGGAGGGACAATCTGCATGTGAACGCAACCAACGCTGTCTGGGACGATGTTCTCCACCCAAGTCTTGCCCTCATCGCGCGAATAAAAGACACCCGAGATGTCGTCGTTGCCAATCCATCGCTGCCCTGGCTCCGACCGGCAGTAGAACACAGGCAGTACCCAGGTATCGTCCGGCAGCACGACGAGCGGCTGTCGAACAAACACACCCGTCTTGCCTTCGAGCGGGTATCTAGGCTCAGACCACGTCAACCCATCATCGCTCGATGTGCGGGCCATGATGACAGCGCCGTCCTGATTCCCGGCATCTTGCGAAGTATGGAACAGCCAGATGAGACCCGTGGTGGGACTGCGGAATAGCACAGGGTTCTGACAGCTGCGGTTGACGTCGGACGAGATCTTTTGAGGAGCAGACCAAGTGTTTGATGCAGCCTCTTGCCGGGACAGCCAGATGCTGATGTCGGGCAGGCCTTCTTGCGAGCCGCCGAACCAGGCGCAGAGGAGCGTCTTGTCGGGTAGCTGGAGGAGGTTGGAGGCGTGGGACTGGATGGTGGTGGAAGGGAGAGCGGCGCTGGATAGATGGGACATGGTGTCGATCGAAATATGAGGCTAAGCTTGGAACGATATGGGTATGGGTGCTGGGAAGAATCAAGCAATAGTCTTGGGAGCATACGCCTGTCTGTGCCACCCGTGCTGAGTCGTAACAAGGGCACCTTTCGCTTTATCCAGTCGCATGAGTGGCCTCGTCCGTCCAACTCGATCATTACCCACCGCGTACATCTCCGAGGGAATCCCAGGTTCCCCCCCGCACAAGCCCTAGTCCAACGTTCCATCGCATTGTCCACGACTCGGGGGAAAAGCGTCTAGCCCCACAACCGCACAGTTGGAGCGCAAGCTAGGACTTGTGTCCGACAACCCGTTTCCATCCTAGCTTTGCGACTGGAAGCAAACCATGACCGTCTAGATGGTCAGATTGTGGGGAGAAACGACAGAACCTGGGGTAGCAGAGGTGAGTACCGCGCGCGGGGAACCATGCTAGGTTGTTTTGCAATTGTTCATCCCCATGGGGACTCCGGGCGAGGACACTTGGACCTGGCAAACTCTGGGTATATGTTTGCCAAGGCATCCATCCTCGAGTTGAAAGTTTCGAAAAAGTCATCAAGCTACAAGCTGAAGAAGCCAACCAGCCTCTGAGCCCAGCAACCCATCAAACTCCTCCCCTCACAAACCCTCACAAACTCGCAACAATGGGTGGCGGAACTTCTCTCTGGGCATCTCCCGACTGGAAGACGGACCCCAAGGAAATCTTCAACAAGCACCTGCTGCTGCTGAGCGTCACCATCGCCTTTGCCGGTTGCTCGTATGGCTTCGACCAGGGTAACATTGGCGGCATCATGACGTTTCCGTCGTTTCGAAAGGCCTTTGGCTTTGATCAGCTGACGGACGAAGAGGCGGATACGCGAGGTGAGCAGTCATTCTACTGGTTATCGTGATTGAGTTTGAATGCTGACTTGGGTGCAGAGGGAAACATTGCGGCTATGCGTAAGTGAGGCGATATCTGACCACATAGTGTACCCAGTTCTAACTCAGCTTCACAGTGGCTGCTGGTGGTTCCGCCGGTGCCCTCATGGGAGCCCCCCTGGCCGACTTTCTCGGTCGGAAAAAGTCCGTCATTTCCATGGCGGCTCTTTTCCTGCTCGGCTGCAGCATGCAAGAGGTTCCCAACCTGAACGTCCTCTATGCCGGGCGACTCTTGGCTGGTATCGCGATCGGCGCCCAATCCATGGTGAGCAATCCTTCTATTCTCTGGCTGGATGGATACTAACTCTTTGGGTCATGCAGCTTGCTCCTCAGTACCTAGCTGAAAACTCCCCCAAGTCCATTCGAGGCTCGCTCACCACCACGTACAACCTCATGATTATCATGGCGCTCGCCGTTGCCTTCTGGATCAACTACGGCGTCAGCACTTGGCCTAACAAGGACCCGAACAACAACAAGGCGTGGCAGCTGGCTCTCGGCATCCAACTCATCCCGGGTTTCTTCCTCTTTGCTCTCATCTGGTGTAAGTGGGAACAGTGAACCAATTTTGTGCATTAGCTGACGATTACTGCTCAGTTGTTATCGAGACACCTCGTGCTCTCATCTCCAAGGGTCAATATGAGCGTGGTCTCAAGAACCTTTGCAAACTGCGAGGTCTGCCAGCAGATCACCCTTATGTCCAACAAGAGTACATGGAGATTACTGCACAGGCAGAACTCGAGCAAAGCCAAGCCAAGGGTGAGTCCTATGCCCACTACGTCTTACCCAGCTTCCGTCTAATCCCCTCTAGGCTACAACTACAAAATCGTCATCCGCGAAATCATCACCAACGCTAGCAACCGCCGCCGCCTCTTCCTAGCCGTCCTACTTTTCATCTTCCACAAGCTGACCGGTACCGACTCGCTCAACTACTTTGCCCCCCAAATCTTCACCATGATTGGCGTCCCCGCGGGTTCCAGCTCGCTACTCACCACTGGAGTCTACGGTGTCGTCAAGCTGGCCGCGACTATCATCTACGTCGGCTTCATCGTCGACCGCGTTGGTCGCCGACTGCCTCTCATGATTGGTGCTTCGATTCAAGCGACTGCCATGATGTATATCGGTCTGTATATCCGGTTTGCGAATCCCGATGTTGGTGGAGGTACCGAGGCTGGTGGAATCGTTGGCATCATCTGGTGAGCGATACTAGCACAATAATCACTCAAAGCACCGTAACTAACCTTCATGAAGGATCTACCTGTATGCTTTCGGTTGGTCCTTTGGCCACTCCGTCGCTCCCTACGTCGTCGCCGCCGAAATCTTCCCCGCACGCATCCGATCCTTCTGCATGGCCCTCTGCCTCTTCACCAACTGGATCGTCAACTACGGCATCACCTCGGCGACGCCACACATGTTCCGCACAATGGGCTACGGGTCATTTTTGTTCTTCGGCGTGGTTACCTACATCGGCGTCATCTTCATCTACTTTTGCCTGCCCGAGCTTAAGGGCCGCAGCATCGAGTCAATGGACGACCTGTTCCAGCACTCGCTCTGGACCATGTTCAAGCGCGCCTACCCGACCGAGGATGAGAAGGTCCGCCATGATGTGCAAGAGATTTTGCACTCTACCAAGACTGATGGCGATGGGCGTGTCTCCATGGTTGAGGATGCTGAGAGGCGATGAGTTCAGTAATCGGAACGGTATGCTCAGTGGAGGTGTGGAATATTGGCTCCGAGACTGGATTCAGAGATTACACTACCTGTTTATCATAAATCATGAGACTAGTTCGATATCTATTCCAAAATGAGAGGGCGCGTACGTCTGAATTGCCGAGCCTTTTAATTTGCTGTGCCGGTAGATTTGTCACTTCCTTATGCTCATCAAGCATGGTATCGAGATATTTTATCGCATAGAACTGTCGGCTTGTTCATGATCACATCATCAATGGTATACCTTAGATTTCACTGAGAAGTTAGTTTAGATAAATGGACTTGACAGGCATGTGTGTGACCTTTGGTACTGTCTAAGGGTTTGACACGCAAAGGACGATTTTCGTAGTTTATATGGAGTGGCAGTTTAAGGAGAAAGGTGTGTTGATTCAAGAATCCCAAAGTATCAAGAAGTAAGACCATTTGCCTGATAGTGTATCTATGTATCCCGACTTTTCCTGTTTCTACATGCCCTGGATGGCCCTCGGCTTATATCCACTCTCTAGGTACTCGCACTCTTCCTCTGTGAGCTTCACCTTCAACGCATCAACAGCCTCTACGATGCGCTTGACCGAACTCAACCCAATAATCGGATAGCACTCCTTCTGAAGCACCCAAGCTGTTGATACAAGGGCCATGCTCACGCCCTTCTTGCCCGCAATCTCCTCTACCCGGTTCACGATATCCAAGTTGGCATCCGCAAACCACGCATCCTTCTTCTTATCCATGCGACTCCGAAGCGACGTCCCCTCCTCATTCTCCTTGGGCAGCGGCTTGGCCAACAGCCCTCGAGCGATGGGGCTCCAGGGGATGATGCCGACACCCGTCTCGCGGCAAAATGGCAGCATCTCGCGCTCCTCCTCGCGGTACAGCAGGTTGTAGAAGGGCTGCATGGAGATGAATTCGGTCCAGCCGTGGGACCGCGCAATGTACTGCAGCCGGGCGAATTCCCACGTGTACATAGATGAGGCGCCGATGTAACGGACTTTGCCTGATTGTACGACGTCGTGCAGGGCGCGCATGATTTCTTCGGGGGGTGTTTCGCGGTCGAGGCGGTGGATTTGAAGGACGTCTACATTGTTGATGTGTTAGAGGGATAGGTCTCAAGCAAGGTATGGAGTATTGTAAGATGGGGTAACCTCACCAATATAATCGGTACCCAACCGCTCTAGACACTTATCAACGGCATGGAATACATGCTTCCTGCTCAGACCCATCTGGTTCACCATAGGGCCGTCGTTTACGCTCGGCGGCCTCGAGTCATCATCCATGACTGGATTATAAATCTTGGATAGGATGACGACCTTTTGTCTGGGGATGTTGAACTTTTTAAGTGCCTTGCCGATAATGACCTCGGACTTTCCGTTTGAATAGGTGTCGGCAGTGTCCCAAGTGTTGATCCCGTTGTCGTAGGCTGCCTTGAGAAGCTCGAGGCCATCCTCTTCGTCGAGAGTCCATGGCGATGTCTCCCATTTGGAAGAGCCAAAAGTCATGCATCCGAGGATGATTTTGGAAACCTTGAGGCCGCTGTTGCCAAGTCTGAGAGAATCGTATTAGTATCTAAGCTGAGTGGGGGCACTGACGCTGTAGCTACCTTACGTATTCCATCTTGTAATGCTGTTGTGTGAGATGAGGGAACGCGTATTCCAAGGCACCCAGGCTCAAGTATACAAACCAAACCAGTGATGCAATGATTTAATTATCGGTTACCGGGCGAAATGTCGGCGATCGTTTCTGGTTATCTTGATCTTAATGTCCATCATGCGCCATTACAGAGTGCGGGGAAGGAGAGGTCCGTACGTCGGCACGGCCTCCGCGCCGAGCATGGTGCCGAAACCCGCACGGAGTTTACCCCATCAGGAATAGTGCCGTTTTTTGTCCCAAGTAGAGACGACGAGAATTGTGGCTGCTCAAAGAGCATTTGTAATCCCCAATAACTCGTGCAATACTATCAGAATGAACAACAATAGGATTTATAGGCCATCTCGCCGTTGGTACAAATTCAATCGCTGTCACAAGTTCGGACTAGGTCTTAAAATGGCTCCGTGGCCAACAGATGGACACTCGATTGCCTTATTAATCTAGCCCGCTCCCCTGTTGTGTTGTTATTCCAGTCCATCGACAGTAAGCACGGTCTGACATCAAGCGCCGACGGTTGGCTAATGTTCTGGAACTCCAGGTGCGTAGCAGTCCATACCGGAGCTCTGCCCTTCCATCTGATACGCCGATGTGAGAGAAAAAGTGTTAATATTGAGCCGTAATATAAAAGTGATAAGAAGATGTCCCGTGTAAGCTGAAAAAGATAGATCCCTACTCCATTATTTGCCCCCAAAGGCTCACTCTCCTCAGCCTATTCAACTGTTGCGCGGCTGTTTTGCCCCAGGACGAAAACTCAACATCATCAACTACTCTCGAATGTGTCGTACTCGAAGCTAGACTCTTCTTCGACGTAGTCGTCAAAGCTGTAACTGGGACCCAGAAGACATTTGACGGAAAACGGGGTTGTGTCTTTTGGACCGTGAGCTTAAAACTGTATTAGGAAGACGGGAAACTTACAGTCTTCTATCGTGATACCAGCTTGACGTAAACGATTCATTTCGCGAAGCGATGGAACACATTCTTCTGCCATTCGCTTACTCCAGTAGCCATACACGAACTCGCGAAGGGGTTGTTTGGAGCTCTGGAGTTGGGATAGGAACTCATTAACGAGCTGTTCAAGGCGTAGCCCTAGAACTTGCTCCTCATCCTCTATTTCAATGTTCTCTTTGATCCCTGCCCGCATTATTGGGTAGATTTTGCGTACATACTGTCGGGTGACTCCAAAGCTATGCTCACAACAAGTGTGTGTCATCTCGAGAGCCTCGAACGTGAGAAAAGTCAGTATCTCGCTGGATACCTGTGTCAGTATACTCCAACGCCGGTCTGCCTGATCCAAGTGCCCAGTACACATTGGCAGGAAAAAGCTATTTGGCGGTGAAACAAGTCCCTTCAACCACATTGTAACTGGCAAACAACCGTCGGGGCTACACCGACAGCGACATGTGTCTCTGCATAGTGAACCAAAAGCCTGCTTAAAAAAGCGGCAGGAGGGAGCTTGGGGTTGCTTTCCCTTCCTCGAATCCGAAATGTCGAATGCCGAAATTAGAGCCAGATGGTGCCAAATCGTTGCTGAAGTATTGACATCGAGCCAGAGGCGTTCTAGCGTGAAGGAATTCCCAAGCATTGATATGGGTTGATCTAGTCTAAATGTGTTCTCAAGCCAAAGCATGGTGTCGTCCGAGAGTACCGACGAATTTAAAGCCCCAGGTGTGGGATCGAAAATTGACCCAAACCTAGCACATATGAGTGACAAAATGTTTTGGGCCTGGTGGAGGTTGAATTCGCGGAAACCTGCATCGTAAAAGATACGGAAATGCTCGATGTCTAGATTTCCGTCAATGTAAACTCCTTCATAATCATCAGGGACAGTCAAGGCTGATGGGATGGACCCTCCCGCTTCTAACACTTCGTCAATGATTGAGGAGGCTCTCCCATCGGGAAAATCTTCGTCATTCACTCCCAATTGAGCCAGCTTTTCTGGAGTCAGGGTGGAATACGCAATGCTCTTAAGCTTTTTTCTTCTGTCGGCTGAGTGCTCTGCTACACAGCGAACACAGTCTGGGTGGTATGTCATCCCGTAGTTGCGATCTGGGAAGTGGTCCCAACGAGCGCCGTAGGACAACAAAATTCGACATGATTCTTCGCACTGGGAATAGATCGCAAAGTTCAGTGCCGTATCGATTTTCCAAGTTTCATCGTACCAGAAGCTAAGATTAGGAACCTGGCCACTCGTTTCCTCGAGTAACTCGACAGCACCCGCTGGAAGGAGGAGAGAGAGGCCAGTTGGCCAAGACGAAGCCAAATGGAGAACCGTCATGCCATAGTAGCGCTCGAAGACAGTGTTTGGTGAACTTGAGAGAATTGGTTTGACGGTTGCCTCTAGTCTGAGTGCGATTGCAGTCATCAGGGGAGGCAGGTCTAGTGCTACAGCCTGTTAGCAACATAGAAAATGCGAGGGGCATAGAGTAACGATACCGTGAACTAGATCTCTATTTTCAATCAAAAGTTCAACCCACCCAAAAGCATCGGATGCGGTTGGGTTCAGGAGAGGCACGGTGTCATACATCTGAGCAATATCTGCGGCGATGGTGCGAGCTACCATTTGAGCTTTTGGCCATCGACGACTTGCAAGCTGGTATTTTGTCAAACATTCAAGAACATCACTGCAAAATATATCAGTAATTGTAACGATATACTTCTGCAAATAGGTACTCATAAGACAGTACCTTCCTCCTCGATTGACGTCATCACATAGAACCCCCACGTGAATCAAGGTCTTGACAATTCGAGACAGAACCTGGCATACGTGAGGCGCTATATTTGGCTCAATTTGGCGGCCGGAGGTGAAAGTAAAAACCCAGACAACTTCCTGGGTAAGAATCAGTCATCGGCTTGACATCACGTTTGGGAGCATCTTACATGAAGAAGTGACCCTCCTGATGAACTTCTGTCGTACGGTGAGGCTTTATCATACTGAAAAAGCTCGAGTAATTCTCGTTCTACCTGGGCGGTGTACGTTTGCCAGTATTGCATATCATTTGGTATGCCGGGTTCGCTTAAGGATGCTAAGAAATTGTTGATTAGAAGACAGGCAGGGCTGCCTCGCTCTCTTCCTTGTTTACAGCGAAGTTGAGGGCTGATTGAATACCCCCCAACCCCGGTTGTGAGCATCAGGCTTGTTTCCAAGAGAAGAGAAAGAGCTGGGCAGACTTTCATTCTGAACTGGATCCCAATGTCTTGGCATCTCTGCGGCCTGGAGAATTTGCAGTCTGGACGGTGTCTAGACAATTCGCGTCGCTGGCTAAAGGCATTGAGGTGCCCCCATAAGAAATGCCTTTTGACAGACGTTTTCATCTTGCTCCGTCGAAGGTCGCAACTACATGGCGACGAACTTAGTTCTTGGCTCCTGGATTTTGTCGCCGCCTCCAAATAATTGTAGCCTACAGCATCGCACATCTCTCGAAAAGCGGCTGGTTTCTGAAGTAATTGACGTCCATTCTCAGAGATAGGCCTTCGCTCAGTGTGCTATGAAGGATTAGATAACATAGGACTACTCTCGGCCGGATTTCTCACCAGTGTCGCAAGTTGGCTCTGAGTCTGTCGGTGCTGACTGATGAGTAGACTCTGGAGGGCTTCAGTGCTGGCCTGTATTTGGGCAAGTAAGACGGTAGTCCCATCATTGATATCATCTCTTGCCGAACCAACGACGTTTAAAATGGCATCAGAACTGGTTTTCACTGTGTCTGTGG
This sequence comes from Dactylonectria alcacerensis, assembly GCA_029931735.1. NCBI lineage: Eukaryota > Fungi > Ascomycota > Sordariomycetes > Hypocreales > Nectriaceae > Dactylonectria > Dactylonectria alcacerensis. The sequence continues at coordinate 660,551 of JAPMUZ010000014.1, read as the reverse complement.
TGATCTGAAGTTGTATCCCGCACTCGTCACTCTTTTGTCTCAGAGCTTGCAATGTCTGGCCAGTTGCCGAGAATCTTGAGTCCACAAGAAGCCCGAGGTTGGTGATTTCTTTGGTGTGGGAAATCCCCAAATCCCTGTGGAGTCTAAGTACCAACAATGAGATAACCCGGCGGCCCTGACGAACTCACAAATTAATCACCTGCAGAGCAAACTCGGATGTTGCTGTAAGGGCAAGAACTTTTTCTTGCATTCGAAGCAGGTCATCTCGGCGTACTCCAAAGGCAAGCAACTTCCCAGTGTTTTTCAACTTTGCCTTAATGTTGTTGGCTGGGGTATTGTGCAGCGACTCGAGCAACACCCGCAACTCATTTATACCTTGTTCGCTGTCTTGGACGCATTTCTGAAGTGATTGTATAGCTTTCGAATCAGTACTTGGAAGCTGCTGGATCTTTGGCACCAGGTCATCGAGGGCCTGAAATATGCGAATAAGATTGCTGATTTGATCCGAAGCAGCTACCAGGTCCTTGTCGCGGTTCTGCACAGAGCCGATGTAGTCGTATAGGCCTCTGAACACCTGTATGCCAAGAGATATGATGCCAACCGCGCTTCCAGCTACGGATAGCGGGTCCGCCATTTCGACGATGCTGGTCAAGAGAAGCAAAATACAAGCTGGGCTGGGCGGAGTTGCTCAGGTGCGTGGACGCCTCATCTTCACAGCCTGATCGTGATCTAGGACCCAAAGGTGGTCAGCATCGGCAGGAACGGGATTCTTGATTATCCGAGCCTTGTACACGTGTATTCCGCCTGATTGGGTCAATGTGCAAGTCGTGTTACGTTCCTACCGTAGGGTGGAGTCGATGCTGACCACAAATGGTGGTTGGGCGATTGTGCGGTCCGCGGGATACCACCAAGATTAAGCCCTTTCACATGATTTGTTGGTGGGCCTACAAGTTTTCTAGACATGGGTGATGCAGATAATACTCTATGATGAATGCAATACGGAATTTGGCTGAGATATCATGGTCGCTGCTGGGTCCTTTACCGCCGGTAATCGAGAGATCCCTTCGCAGTCGATGCCGACACTATTTGAAGGGAGAAAATGGATGCGTGCCGCTTATTCAATAGATAAAACTGCAAATGGGTCAATAAAGTTGTATTCATCATCATGATTTAAACTAATCCATTCATTCGTACTGTTGGCGCTCATAACCCAACAGTCCAACCCCTCCGGCCCCGCTATGCTTGTGCTCAATGCCAAGTAATGTCGTACAAAGTCACCAGAGCTCCTCGAATCAAATAAACCAAACCACCTCTTGATAGCGATGATTATGCCTCTATGACTATCCTGATCTAATTCCCAGCTATCTAAATACCCCTTTTCACTCCTCCAGATCAACATCCTCCTGAGACACGACAGTCTCGGAGTCGCCCGAGTTGGACTTGAAGGTGATGGTGTTATCATCGTTGATGACAATCTCGGTAAGAGCATCTTCGTCCTCGGACCTCAAAATGTGCTGCTTGAAGCCGTCAGTGCTCTCAGAGTTGAACAGAGCATCCGACGTAGCAGCGGCAACCTCCTTGGCGACAAGCCGCGCTGCAATAAGTCCAGGGCCAGTCAGCGAAGACAGACCTGCAAGGGTAGTAGCAGCCTTCTTCAACAGCGACGGTGCAACGCTTTCCATTGCATCAATGATGTCGCGAAAGTTCTCCGGGTCCGAGTAGTACCTGGTGCGCATGTCCGGGCTGTACCAGGTGACGGTCCACCAGTCGCGGCCGGTGGTAAAGGCGCCCGTGTTGTACTCGACCTCGAGCTGCTCCTCGCCGAGCTCGCCGTTGTCAAGGATGCCCCATTGCTGCTGGTGTTTGTAGTCGTCGCTGTACTTGTGGACTAGGGACACGGCGACGATGGGGCTGCCGGTGTTGTTGCGGACGGAGGCGAGGGCGGTACGCTTGGTCATGGTTGCGGTGATGGATAGTGAAGTTGAAGGTCGGTATTGTTGTTTGTAGTTTGTGGAGTGTTTGGATGTCTATCGATGAGATAGACTTGTAGAGAAGCTATGGTGTAGTGATGAGGATGAGAGTGAAGAGATCGTTGAAGAGAAGAATGCCAGTTCTTTCTTATACTCGTTTGCTTGGCCATTGCAGCCTCGAAAGTGTTAGAAAACCCTTAAATCTTCCATCATGATGTGTTGAGGAGCTGGCGGATCATGCATGTGGTGCGACACCAAAAGCCAGGTCGGCGATGATGCGAATGTGGCTTTTGCTACGTGATTTGTTGCGTGAAGCCCGATGAAGGGTCCACTGCATTCAAGTCACCCTTTGATACAGATGCAAGCCCCCACGACAATGGTCAATTCGTCCATGTTAGGAGCTGTTGTCCGTGGAAGCATACCAAAGGCATTCGAGAAGCCCACTAGGCTGTGAACTATAAGCGGGCTTCTGCACCTCTAGGGCGGGCACCGGCCATCCCGTCACGCCTCAGGTACTCACTGGCCAACTGTGTCAGGCTGTATCTGGCCCTATTTGTTCCCCATTCTGCCCTGTATTGGCACAATTGGCCCCTCTTTAGCTCAACTACGGGCTCCACTGTCCTAGCATCGGCGTCTACGCCAGACTGCCCGCTCGGCGTCGCTCATCAGCGGGTTTATGCAGCTGCCTAAACGGTGGAGAAATGCAGGTCTTTTCCCGCCTTTTGGGAGGTGCAGTGTTTGGGTAGCATCGTCGGCTCTCGCTGGACTCGGTCGCGAGACGAGGATGCGGGAAATTTTAGGCCACAAGACTCATCAAGGGTTACAAATTTGACGACGGCCAAGGTGTACGAGAAAGATGGATGCAAGGTTGGTGGAAGTAGTGAATATTTCTATAGCCACATTAACCTACAAGCAGCAAGGCGTAGTTAAGACTCCTTTTATCTGAGTTACATCCGTTCCTTCAAGGTCACAGAAAAATAATACAGTATCACTATTGTAGCATTTTCCAAACCCAATACTTCCAAAGTCACCAAATATTAGGCTCACGAACAAAGTCATCTACAGCTAAAAATTCCGAATGGCCAAGCAAAATCGACAGATAGAACCTCCAGTGTTCCGGCTGCCCTAACTCCTTTCGGAGTTCGCCAAAGCCTTCAGTCATGCTGCGGGTGCTGAGGACTCACTTAGTCATCAGCCTACAAGGCACTTCAGCACTTACGGGTAAATAAGCTGTCTGCTCCATCGCGCGAGTTGCTACATAGGTTATACTACAGTCACACCACTATGCCTCATATTGCATCCCTGTAATCACAACTCGTCCGTCCATGAAGAGGCATATTCAAGGCTTGGAGACGGCCATGATTAATCCTGAGTGGGCGGGTGGATCCAGATGGTTAGCTCGGCCGAGAATTAATTCCACGCAGACTAAGTTAAGCTACGGGGTAGGCAAGGTTCCCGAAGCAATCTCGGCCGTGCTCAAACTTGATCCCCCATCATCCATCGTCTTTCACATCAAATGACTCGGGAGATACCAGTTAGGATGCCCGTCAGAAACAGCCAGAGAAACGTGTTGGCGTGTACCGCGTGTGTACGCCGCAAGACACGATGCTCCAAGACGATACCCTGCACGGCCTGCGTCCAACAGAACAAGGCCGATTCTTGCCAACGGGAACCAGTTGCCGTCGTCACCCGGCGAGCTGCGGCACTACGAAGCACTCGCCTACGAGATTCGACCTCTCGAACTCGGTCGCTTTCGGGCTCGCTCGACGCTGACAGTGAGGGGTCCGAGCGTGTCTCTTTCACTCCGTCGGTCCATCCGGCTGCCGAGTCTGTCGTATTACAAGCTGTTTCTGTTTCCACCAGTGAGCCTCATGGAGCAGTTGCATCACTGCCCATCATCACCGACCCTTCGCTCCTACAAACATTCCCATCAACCTCGACACCTGATACACGCCTGACATCTGATGAAGCGGCCGCTTTGGAGTTCCTGGCTCATGGCCGCCGAAATGTGCTCGACCGATTTGCCGGCCGAGAGTCTGCTGCGAAAGCAACTCCCCCTCTTCCAGTTGAAGGTGAAACAGGACAACATTGGGACACTCTCTTGCCAATTGAAGATGCTCGACTGCTGCTAGATCTTCACCAGGCACATCTGACTTGGATGCACAATGTCGTTCATCTACCGACGTTTCGACAAGAGTTTGAGACCAACGTCCTTCGAGAACAATGCGATGAATCGTGGATTGCGTTGTACTACGCAATTATCTCGGTATGAACAGTCCAGACCTATAACCAGAACATCCTCTAAGCCCGTGCCCGAAGCAAACCCTCTACCACATCGATAGCAGCTATTTGTCGTCACTCCCGCATCCAATTGCAGGTGTGTATCTCATAAACTGAAGTGAAAAACGACTGACAAGGCGGACTTAGCCAACATATACACTTCTAGATTATTTTTCGACAAGAGCATAAAGATTTTGTTCCAAGCCGGCTTCATGGATGAACACAAGATTACATCCGTCCAGGCTATTTGCCTCCTTCTGCAAGTAGCCCATAACTTTGACAAGTCTGACCTGATTTGCGTCCTCATATCCGCCGCAATACGCATCTCTCAATGCTTGAACCTTCATCGCCTCGGCTTCGATCGTCCGATAGACACAACGCCCTCCATTGACGGTAATGTTCAGAATCTCATTGATCGAGAGGTTCAGAAACGCGTTTGGTGGTTTCTAGTCCGCTCTGACTGGCTCCAGATCCCGTTCCAGAACACTTGCCAGATTCATCCAGCGCAGTTCAATACCCCAATGCCTATAAATTGCTACGATGATGCACAGCGTATGGTTGAGGACGACGTCATTGTAATGCTGCCAGACAACGTACATACATCGAATAGCTGGGTGAATTATCTGCACCAGTGTAAGTGAGGCTACAGTGAACTGACCGAGGCTTGCTTTAATCTGACCCTATAGTATCCATCATTATCTGGAAGCACCAAGATCGCATGTTCAAAGTCGGATACCCAAGTCACGACCCTGATAATGTTTCAAAGCTGTATGATCAGTCAATATGGGCCGACAGCGAGATTAAGAAGCTTTACTCCGCATTGCCGATGGACTTGAGGGAGGTGAATCGAAATCCGCCCGCCGCAGAGTCGCTTCCCGTAGCCTTGATGCCTGGCCTGGTTCTCATTTGTACCGCACACAAGGTAAGTCTCACAACGATGGCTGGAGCAGGTATCGAAGGATCAGATGGCTCTTACAGCAACGTGTTAGATCTTAACCGTCCACCGCCATTTCCAATTAAGTGGCTTCCGAGACCGAAGCTTTGCATTCTCGCAGGTATGCTACAAGAACCTGCAACGCAACTCAACTTCATCGCATATAGGCTCTAACAAATTAAGCTTTCGTGCGTTTCTATCGCGGAGCGAAGCATCGAGGCACTTCAGCTCTGGCCGGATACTCTTGATTCTAGCATTGCCCGCAAGATGTGGACCACCTTGACCCACGTCATAAGCTGTTGCATTACGCTTGTTTTCGCTTTACTTTATAAGTCTGAGAACGCTCTGACCCATGATCTGTCAAGGATTCGCCGCTATGTGGAGTTCGGCAAGCACTTCATTAGTCAAGAGGAGAACACGAGCTCCATCGCTCGATGGGGAGTCAAGCTGCTTGGTGTGCTGATGGATCTCGAGAGTCGCTCCGAGTTTTCTCTAGATATCGAAGCGGATATTGGGGACATGATACGACGTGTGGCCGTCACAGACAAATACGGGGTCGACTTGACTGCTGTTGAGGCTCATGAGGTCGTGTTTCCGTGTGGTCAGGATCTCTGGGAGACTTTCATGAGGGATCCAACGATGGGAGACTTTCTAGGGAGTTGAGCAAGCAAGCAATAAAAAAGTTAATTTCAAGTAGCTTGTTACGAGATCTGAATGTCGGCCGAGACTGGCCTTCCAGGACTCGAGGCCTAAACTAAGCTTAAATGAGTCGTGGACCTCGTCGTCACAAGTGCCTGCCGTAAAAAAGCACTTGCAACATCTCGGCCGAGGTGGCAACTGGAGACATCACAACTGACGAAGCAACTTCAGCAGAAAAGAACGAATCTTTCCTCCATCACTAAAAACTAAGAGCAACAATCAATTTCATTGACTCTTTTCCATCGCAGACGGCGGCTTGGAGACTGGACGGCCGCAATAATCCCCTTAGCTCTACTGCTTCCTATAAGTTTTCAGTTTATCCACCCAACCCGCTATCCTCGCTTTCCGAGCACCTCTTTGCTTTTCTTTCATTTTTCTTCTGTCCTTTCTGGGTCTTGGCTGTATTGCTTTTCGCTTGTCAACGACCATGGGGGCTTCAGCTCTGGACAGCACGGATTCCGACAGTGAGAAAACAACAGTGTGCGCGGAGAGGCAAGTACCGCTACCTCCTCAAGATGAGCTGCAACAGATTGCTAAGTATATATGAAGAACTCGGTCGCAAAACGGCGATGGCGTCTGGGAGACGCCTCAGGGCTGCCGTACGTCGTACCCACCCCCAAATGACCCATTTCTCGTCGCATGGGATTGTGGCGATAAAGATCCCATGAATCCTCGAAGCATGAGCAAAGCAAGAAAATGGGTCGCCGTCATCGTTGTGTCCCTGGCAAGCTTCTGCGTGTACGAAATTTCTGGCTGAACCCGAGGACGCCGCTCCCCGCATGCCTTCTAGAGCGAGTGCTTACGAGTTGAACAACAGCACAGCAGCTAGTTCCATCTATACGTCGACCTACGAGAAGATGGAGGCTTCTTTCGGCAACTCCAGGACCGCCTCGGTCCTCGGCCTGTCCCTGTTCGTCCTGGGCATCGCCTGTGGCCCGTTATGCTTTGGCCCATTAAGCGAGTTGTATGGCCGACGACCCATCTACCTCGTAGCTTGGAGCATGTACCTTATTTGGATCATACCACAGGCAGTGGCTCGCAATGTTGCGACTATCATTGTTGGACGATTTTTTTGTGGCTTCTCGGGCAGCACGTTCCTGGCTGTATCTGGAGGAACGGTTGGCGATCTGTTCTCTAAGGACGATCTTCAGTATCCAATGGCAATCTTTGCGGTAGCTCCTGCTATCGGACCCTGCATAGGGCCTTTGATGGGCGGTTACATCAATTATCACTTTGATTGGAGATGGACTTATTATGTCTTGCTAATGTGGGCATCCGCTTTGCTGGTTGCTATCGTCCTTCTGGTCCCTGAGACATTTCGTAAGGGTTCTTTTTCTCTTTTTTAAGAACTATTGAGGCACTGACTACTCATTATGCAATAGATCCTATTGTTTTGAGCCAAAAGGCCAGACATCTGCGCAACACGACTGGCGAATCACGATGGAAGGCTCCGATCGAGACGACCGACAAGTCAGTTCTTCAATCCATCGTCCTGTCCTTATCCCGGCCATTTCAGCTTCTCTTCTTCGAGCCAATGTGCCTTGCTCTCTGTATCTTCACTGCTATCCTCTTGGGCATTCTGTATCTCTTTTTCGGGGCTTTCCCGCTGATGTTCCGGACATTATACGGCTTCAACCTTTGGCAGGTCGGCATGACATTTCTAGGCATTGGGGTCGGTCTCATTATCGGGGTCCTGACAGATCCGATATGGATTCGCATTCGCCTTCATCTCATGTCCAAGTGCCACATGGAAGAAGGGAAAGAGGACGGTAGCGAGCCGGAATTTCGACTGCCACCCGCAATGGCCGGAGCCATCATCGTCCCTGTCGGCCTCTTCATCTTTGCCTGGACCGCTTTTCCGTCTATTCATTGGGTGGTTCCAATCGTCGGGTCAGCTGTCTTTGGGATTGGGTAAGTCTTCCGTTGAAAACGCTCATCCAAAGACCTCGAATTTCATTGCCATTGGAACATTCCCTGACTCTGACGCAGAAATCTTCTCGTTTTTAACGGCATCTTCACATTCCTCGTGAGTAGATCCTCCAACTATCAAACATGCTCGTGTTTCAATTGTTATTCTCCTTCTAACCGTTTCACTGCTAATAACAGGTTGATGCGTACCCGGATTACGCAGCAAGTGCACTGGCTGCCAATGCCTTTGTCCGTGGCGTGTTCGCAGGTAAGAGAATTCGTGAGCTTCATGAACCGAGTTAAAGAGTGCTGACAGCCAACTTCAACAGCTGCTTTCCCTCTTTTTGGGAATCAGATGTACGAGTCTCTCGGTTTCCAGTGGGCATCTTCTCTTCTGGCCTTCTTGACCCTTGCCATGATGCCATTTCCGTATCTATTCTTCAAATATGGAAAGAGGATTCGAGCTGGCAGCCGTTTCGCTCATTTGTAGCACAACTGCCTGCTGATAAAATTACCTAGAGACGCGTAATACGAAGAAGTGCGAAGAGAAAGGGTTGAAAATCGGGGTTCAATAGAATTGGACAGTAATTGAACGTGTGCATAATCTCCCGTCCCGATAGATGGGAATGCGGAAGCCGCACAAACAATATCAGACGCGAAACATCATCGAGGCTTAAGCCCAAGGCAGTATGTATTGAACGCACTGGGGCATCAAGGCTAAGAGCGCCTTAATCATCACGCCGGGCTCGCTTCTTGCGCCGATGGTTCCGTTGCCAAGTTGCCTGCCCGATGCACTTAAGCATGGTTGGCTTTGAGGCCAATTGGCAAGCGTTTGAGTCAATTCATAGCCCCCCTTTCGTTTATTGATGAATCCATGTGACTCCAGTGTCTTAATCGCGCCATTCCTCTATCCGGTCACCTGCGGGCAGTAGCCAGCCTCTTCGAAATCAACAAGTATATGCTTATTCCATCCAGGATATCCTGTAAAATATGACAGGAGGATGAACATACTGCTTCTGCGGAGATACCGTCATGCATCGTTTCAGGGTGTTCAAATGCCCTCTTTTTTGAAGTCTCTTTGCCACTCTCCAAATTAAAGACGCAGCTTCACAGTTCCGATGCAGTTTCGCCACAACTGACGCTGGTGGTGTGAACTAGTGAGTGTCGCATGACTCGCATCCTGGGCTACGCGCTCCACAAGGTACCGAAATGCGTCTCGGGTATCCTCCCGAGGCTGTCGATGGGAAGCAACTAGTAAGGTACAAGCCAGTACCATCTCGAGGGGTTTTGGTCTTGATCCAGGAAAGTTTGGCACAACAATCGAACCTCTGCTGGTTTTGCCTGCAGGTTAGGCAAGTCTCTATTAATCTCGGTGAAGCGATGGCAGAGTTTACTGCCGTGAGGTTCCCCAAGACCCAGGAGCTGGGAACAGCTCAAGGAATTGACACCGATGCTGCTGCAGGTATTGACAGGGCTTGTTCATTGAGCTGGTTGTCGCCTCCAAGTACCCCTCTGTGGCCTTCAAGTTCTGGATAAGCGAGAAAGACGCCGCACCCCAGTATGCTTGGCGCCAGCCATGACTGACTCTCAGGACGACTCAAGTACTCTACAATCCCGAGATCTTGGCAGACGAGCTGTCAACCAGCTTGTCCGACCCAGTGTTCGCGCTCCCCCAAAAAGCAAGTTTCCATCATGGCGTCTACTCTAACTAATCGTGACCTTACCTGGTTGACCTGAGGCAGAGACTGCAGCGTCTCAGTCTTTCAGATATGGCGTTGGAGGATGGTAGCTAGAAAGAAAACTTGAAGACGCACACATATTCGTCCCGAATTGTCTGGACATAACGCACTTGCGTAGTAATGAATCACGCAGTCGATCCAATGGTTGTCCTTATCAGACGTGAGTGGTCTCAAGTTGTCCGCTCGGACTTCAAGCCGTGGAGCCCTCTCTGTAATAGGCTAGCCCAGGGGTTAGATAGAGCCATTTAGAGTTCAGTGGTATAGTGTGGCTTGCGACCATGCCAGGTTTAATATTAGTGATGATAAGCTGTCTTCCACACCCGTTATGGTGAAAAAGCCTGGCGATCCTTTTTATGCAGCACAAACTTGGGCCATGGACGGAACGGAAACGTCAAACTCTCAGCTGTCACTGTTTCTGTCCCTGTCCCTGTCACTGTCGAAGAAGAGAGAGCGAGCCATCGCTCACTCGTTCGCTCGCAGCCATGGCCTACCAGCGGGAGATCGAGATGCAGGTGATGCCACAATCGAAGCCCGTGATTCTCATCAATAACAGTTTCGCCGTCACCATCGATGACGGCCCCAAAAGGGCCGAGGCCGAGCTTGAGCAGAAGCCCACGGGCCCGTTCGACAGGCTGATGCACAGCTTCCGTCGCAGTCGCTTTGACGATGACTACAGCATGGGCAGTCGTACAAACACTAGCACGTCCTTCACCAACCACGGCCGGTTCTTCAATGTGAAGAGGGCCAACTTGAAGTCTGCCAACACTCTTTTGGCTAGGGAATTGAAGAATCGCCATCTTCAGATGATTGCCTTTGGTGGTTCAATTGGTACGTGCATCCTTCATCGGCGGCATTGTTATCGCACATCCACAACAGGCTAACTTCATCACCAGGAACTGGTCTCTTTGTCGCATCCGGTGTAGCTCTCTACCGTGGCGGCCCAGCCTCATTACTCATGGCCTTCATCATCACGGGAATCATGCAGTTCTTTACCATGCAGGCCCTTGGCGAACTGTCCGTCGCGTTCCCTGTCGGCGGATCCTTTTCCAACTACTCGACGCGGTTCTTGGACCCGTCCTGGGGTTTTGCAATGGGCTGGAAGTACGTACTACCCAGGTCCAGGTTGCCATGTCTGGCTTGAGCCATGTTAACCGACGTAAAGCTATGCTCTCCAGTACCTCGTCGTGCTGCCCCTAGAGATCATCGCCGGTTCGTTGACGACTACGTACTGGAACTCAGACCTCAGCAAGGCCATCTTCGTTGCCTTGTTCCTTATCCTCATTGTCTCCATCAACCTGCTTGGAGTCCGTGGTTACGGCGAGGCTGAGTTCATCTTCTCGACGATCAAGGTGACTGCCGTTCTTGGGTTCATGTAAGACAGATTCCTCGGCTTCATTCACCGGCGAAGCATGATGCTGACTTGAGTAGTCTTCTAGGCATTATCATCAACATCATGGGCCATCCCGACAGTGGATACATCGGATTCCAATACTGGCGAAATCCCGGAGCCTTTCATCACGGCTTTAAAGGCTTCGCTAGCGTTCTGGTCACGGCCACCTTTTCCTACGCTGGCACCGAAATGGTTGGCCTTGCCGCAGCCGAAACAGCCAGTCCGCGGAAGTCGCTGCCAGCTGCTGTCAAGCAGGTCTTCTGGCGAATCAGTATCTTCTACATCACGTCTATCCTTCTCATTGGTTTGCTTGTACCCTACAACGAGCCAAGACTCCTTGGTGCCAAGTACGGAGCCGACGCCGCCGCGAGTCCTTTTGTCATCGCCATCGAAAGCAGCGGCCAGACTGTCCTTCCTAGTGTCATGAACGGTGTCATCCTCGTAGCCCTCATCAGCGTTGGAAATACTGCGGTCTACGCCTCATCTCGTACGCTTGCAGCATTGGCAGAACAGTCTCTAGCGCCACAGATTTTTGCATATATCGATCGTCGTGGCCGCCCACTTATTGCCATTCTTTTTGCCAGTTTTATTGGACTGCTTGCATTCCTTGCCGATGCGGACATCCATACTGAGATCTTCAACTGGCTTCTCGCTCTCAGCGGACTGAGCACACTGTTCACCTGGGCTAGCATTTGCCTCTGCCACATCCGTTTCCGGAAGGCCTGGAGACTGTCAGGACACAGTCTTTCTCAACTAGCCTTTCGATCCCAGGTCGGTGTTGTTGGGTCTTGGATTGCGCTAGGCGCTTACGGCATGGTTTTGGTCCTGCAGATATGGGTAGCCTCATCACCAATCATGATTTCAGATACACCGTTGACTACGTCGGAAAGAGTAAAGGCGTTCTTCATGCAGGTCCTAACGGTACCCATCATTTTTATGTTTTATATTGGTCACAAACTCCGGTGCCGTACTAAGATTGTCCGGGATAAGGACATCGATGTCGATACGGGCCGAAAGTATTTGCAGGTTTGGAATACCGAAGATGAAGAAGCCAGAAAGAGTTGGCCGCTCTGGAAACGGATATACAATACCATGTGTTAATTTAATCAGACGAATATACCCATACATGATCCATCCTGACAAGGCCCTTTAGCTGCGCTGCGCATGGAAGACCTTGAGGTATGCAAGTAGTATCTGCAAAGGATAGAACGTGATTGCCCACTTGCTACAAGAAGTCCAGTACGTCTCTGCTTTCTCTTCAACAGTTCCTGAGTGTACAAGTAGGGAGTAATGAGCTTGACAGAAGACAAGGCCAAGAGCCGCCTCATGGTCAAGGCCACAAAGCCGCGTTCGTCTGTAGATATACATTGTATTATAGAGTCAAATTATTTTGGGCTGTCTCGATGCTCATATCATTGTCATTTTTTCCTCTCGTCGCCGAGAAATGCCTTCATCGGTTTTGACTCTGTGCCAGCATCACCTCGCCCTTGATGGAGCTGACAGCAAATACAGTAGCCTTCATCGGATAACATCTGCGTGGTTTGTCCATGCTGAAAGGTCCCTTGACCCTGGGCTCCGGACTTGCATGAACCTTGAGCATGTCTCAACAGGATGACTTAGCCTGGTGCCGAACTGAGTTGGCGGCGACCTAGAAGCTGCATCAATGCTGCTTGTTCCTTCCACGTCAAATGCCTATGCATTATACGCTCCGCAAGTTTGAGAAATGGGTCCTTCGCGGGGGACTGAGGGGGTGACTGGCCAGGCAGATTGACGTTCTGGGCAGAGTGAGCGGTGATCTGGCTCAACGGAGAAGTCGTATGCATATTCTGTAAATCGCGGGGTGATTGTGGCGGTGATGATGATGCGTCGTGTTGGTAAGGCTTATTATTATCCTAGAATTAGAAAGAAGTATTAGCACCATTCATTTCAGGAAGTGCACAAGAACTATAGGGTTTGCAAACCAGGCACCGAGGGCAGGTAATTGATGGAAGTAAGGATAAGGGAAGGTATTGTACCGTAGAAACCGTTGTTTTACATGTCGTGCTAGAAGAGCCAGGCGTCTCGAAGCCGGCAAACGGTGAAGGTAGTTCAGCATTTAACGGGTGGCTGGGAGGGGGGACTGCAGCAGGTTTAAGACTTGAGTTCGTGTCATTGATAAGTCTAGCCCGCTGACGAACGACCCCTTGGAAGCCGAATGCATAATCTAATGCCGGTTCAAGCCCGGTGGGCGTCAAGCCCCTGCAGCCCTGGCGTGCAATCACCTGCATCTCCGTAGCGTGACCAACAAATGCCTCTTCATGAGCACCATCAGCCATTTTACCCTCTGTTGAATCAATGGCAACTAAAGAGAACGATGCACTCGAGCCCGTTGAACAAAGGAATGTAAATCCGATGACAGGATCAGGCGAATCTCGCCTGGGCGAATGAATAGGAAGGCACAGTTGAAGGTTGATGTTGGGGCTGGCTTCCAGAGGAGCAAAGAGGCTATATCGTGACTCCTCATCAACCTCCTTGCGGTCGCAACCGTTGTTGGCTATCAGCTTTCGACCGTGGAAAGGAGGGATGCATTGTGGTGCTAGCTTGAGAGGGGGCGGTGGTGTCTTTCGTTTTTGGTGATCCTTTCGACCTTCAAGTACGGCAAACATCCTTGCTGATGTTCACCAATGTAATTTCTCTAGGTCAGACCCTTCGGATGACTGCCAATCAAACTATAGACCAGGGAGGCCACAGGGAGAACGGAAATGATCGCGTTGTTCGCATGACTTACTACCATAATGGCGACAGCCAAGGCCTTTTATTCTCTATATCTATCGTCCCTACTATTTTGTTTCGTAAGATCTTCTTTATTTGTCCCGAAGCTCCCGTATCAAAGTAATTGCCCATGAATGTTTCGGGCAGGTTGTTACCCAGACCAGGGTCTGAGGGACCAGGGCGGGGAGCATTGGGGGTACGTCGTACGCGAACATGCTCTTGAACTTTAACATTTCATGAATGCAAACTATGTTTTTTATTTTGTTACTTTTTGACTCCGTGCTATCAGCTACCCGCCCTCAAAAGAGCGGGCAGCAAATACACCAATACACCGTGCTCAGAAAAGAAATAGTACCGTTTTATTAGACTGCAAGCCACCGGATTTGACAACCCCAGGTGTAGATGGATTAGTTACGTATCAAATGTTGGTCACGCCTAGGTAGATCTACAGACGAGATCCACCACTGTAAAGCAACTATTTCCCGGAAACATCATATTGCATTTTAACCAACCCTCGAATACTGGTCCTGTTGTTGGGTGTCCCACAAAGTCGTGGAAGTCTATAGCTGCTTTGTGGGCCACGCCCTGCTTTACAAATGAGTCAAAACATTAGCGAACCTAGGCGAAACCAAAGAACTAGCTCTTTCAGCTAAACCCAAGAGCGCAACTGGGGTCAAAGATTTTCTCGCCGCGGAATTTTTTTCTCTATCAAGCTTGAGCGTTGCATAATCAAGCAAGATAAGCCGCAAAGTTGGTCAACTCCGAACAGGCCAGCACTTTGGGGCAGAAGGTAATTGTAACTGTATGCGTCAGGTTGTGCGAGTCAGAATGGTACATGAGGGTCAATGCAGCAGGAGTGAACTTTTTTCCTTTTTCTCTGACAACGATTCCAATCCCTAAACAGCTACGTCAGAGTTTTGTTTAACCTGGCTCCTCGAGAGGCTTGACTCTTGTTCGGCAACGCGTTGCGGTTATGGGTGCAGCCCCCGGAAATTCCAACGCCTTCAAGACTCGCCTCCTATGACACGTCACCAAGTGCTTGGCTGACAGAGGGGGGCGCAAAGATACTTAGCGTCCCAGCTGTGAGTATTTACACCCCACGGTCTCCACCATTAGGAGGGAGTAGGGGGGAGAAACTAAAGTGCTTCATGCATTACGCTATTGAACTACGCCGCGTGTGCCGAGCGGCCCTCCTAGAAATCACCCGACAAGGAACGAGGGAAGCCTGGGGGATACGGCTTCATACCACATAGGGGCTCACAGAAAGCTTACAAGCCGGACTCCGGTTTTTCCACCGGAATGGCGCCACTATCACATCGCGGGATGGCTTGGTGTGGCATGTGAAAAGGCCGTTCTGGAACGAGATAGGCTCGCGCTGGAGCTCCCACATAAACCTCCCATCTGCACCAACCACCAATTAAGCCAGGTATGGTTAATGGTCTAACTTAAAGTGCCTATAGAACGAAGAAACAAGGCACCTCGAATAAGAGGTTTCTTGTACTAGATACATCCAGAAGTGCCCAAATGTTACCCCAGAAAAATGACTTGCTCTTCTGTTGGAAGCATGTCAGAAATCATAGACCCAAGGAGCAACTATGATGAAGGACGGCAAACGGTAAGTAGCACATCGAACTTGGGGACCAGGAACTAGGCCACTTCATAAGAATTCAAAGATTCCAGACATTATTGAGCCAGCGCAGGGTCGTAGCAAATGCTGTTAGGTTAGATTCATGGAGCAAGCCCAGATCCTCTGACAATGTGGGATCAAGCCAAAACCTGGCCAAGCTGGCACTTTTGGGGGGCTGCAGATAAGAAGAACCCATACATGAGGCGTACGGTTCGCATCATGGGACATTAGAATTGAAGCGTGATTTACGGAACCTGGTACACCAATGTAGACAGAGGTTTGGGAAATCTCAAAATAATTCGCCAAGCGCCAAGCGACGATCGCTTAGTGGAGCGCTACGGGTAAATCTTTGGCGTTGCAGGGCATCCCTGCTGGTGGAATCTGTGCCAAAACTGACATGGAATAGCACCTGAACCTGAACCTAAGGCTCACCAAAGACTGCTACCGACGTCAAGTACTAGTAGGGCATGGTGGATGTTTGACTTCGCCTCTGCTATTGCAAAACTCGCATGCAGCCATCCAGTAATTTTGGTACAGCCAGAGCAGAGGTCAAAGGTTTGATTCAACACGATTCCGCTAGTCTTTAAGAATGTCTATTCAGGAGAAAACGCTGCCAAGATAATTGTGAGCTGACATTTGTCGAGACCTTGTGAAGGTATGTAAGTCCTTGTCCATGGAACTTCAGCTAGTAATGTCTAGACGTGCTCTGATCGGCGGGTGGATGGATGGAACATTTTGCCTCGTGTGACTACACCACATTTCTTGCCGTCGGGCGCCAACTTAATGAGTCTTCGCGCATGTCAAGTGCCGATACTAAGTCTTGTCCAATCAAGCCGACGGATCAAAGCGAAGGGGTAATACCTGGGGAGGACGGTAAGAGGATCAAGGTGGTCAACACTGGACGCTATGAATTTGAGTCGCTGTTTAGGGAGAGCTATACGTGGCTAGTCTTGTCTCTAAATCCAGAATCTTGAAAGAAATCATGTTTAGTAAAAGGATTTTTGATAGCATCGCAGCAGATATGTTCGTCCGCTCCTATCAGAGACAGCCATCATGCTGATCGTCTCCAGCGCTCCGCAATAGCCCGAATCATATCATAGTCCTTCCATAAAGGGCATGTGTTTATTACCATGATAGTAGCCTCGAAGAGCTCGAGGCGTTTTGCATTAGAGCAGGCGACCTATCGGAGGAATCTGGCGACGCGGCAATCATGGGGCATGTCATGGGACGCCCCGTCACTAGCAATCAGGATGAGCTTGCTCTGGAGGTTGCCGAGACGGTGCGGTGAAGGCTTCTTGCCTTGAACAATGCACTCAATGAAGCCCAGCCCTCAAGTATGATTGATCATTTGGATAAGGTCCGTGGATGGGTTTGTGATAGCTCGGGTGCAGGTGAGGGAATATCAGTCAGGCCCCGTGCTCGACCGGCTCTAGTGCTGAAGATAGCGTCTCTGAATAGATAACCAGAAGGCTCAAGGAGCATCAGCCCCAGTGAGCCTAGGGCGGCATCCGCGATAAAGACATCTGGACTATCACCCTAGCTATGTCTAATATTAATGACAGGTTTGCTGCTGTTATCAAGAAGAGCAGTCTCTCACTCTCATTAGGTGTAGGTTTAATATCCGAACACTCGCATACGAAGACGCCTCCTCGGTCCGTGTTTCAACCAATTTCTCGACGTTGATCTAGTCCGAAAGATCTCGTCGTCTGCGCTGTTTTTGACTTAGCCAACACCTACGGAGAGGCACATGGCAAGATTGGATAGAGAAGGCCGGCACCGTTGCCCATCCCCTCGCTGGGTGATGAAGCCCTTTTTCAATTAACCTTTTGAGATTCTGACGCTAAATAAGAACCCATGCAACCTCACATGCTAAATGCTCATCCTCTCGTATTCGCGGCCCGAGCCTTTTCAATCCATTTGCGATCGCCTCCCGACATGCCGGCTTGGGATGTAAGGCTGAATTATGTAACCTCCTTCTCCTTCCACGAGAATTCGAACGTAAGTGAGGGCTTGGAATATTGGTACTCTAGACACCGATGAATACTGCGCATAATCTTACCAGCAATTCCATCTTGAAAAATACTTACTACCTATCTATAATCGGCCGAATTCTCACCAACAAAACCAGCAGAGAGGAGAGTACTCCCATATGTAGGACTCCAGACTGGCTGTCTAACTTGTAAAGTCTACCCACTGCGCTATTTGTCATTTGAAGGAACGGTCGGAGGAATGGTCGAAGGAATGGCCAAGCTGCCATGCGAGCGACTGCGGAATCAGGCACTGCCGATGAGAAGATGGACAAGCTATGCTGCAAGCTATTAGCAGCTGGCTATCAATTGAATCATGAGACAATTACCATAGACGCAACATACGAGGTCGAGTTTTGTTGGATGGTGGGAGAGTCAGGGGGGAAACGGGTGGTGGCACACACGACAGGTCCATTGGTAGAACAGGCCAGTTATGCAATCCATCTACCCAGTGGCGTTCTATTTAAATATAATGAATGGCTGGTGACCTGCCCTTGTTGTGCCGCAGCGAGTTATCTTTATCATCTTCTTCTGTTTGCACTGGAGTTACAATAGAGGATCCCATCCATACTAATCCACTGGCTTTTTAGCTGTCTAGCCCTCATATGATAAGGTACGGCTCGTCTAGAGGATGGCCTCACGAACCGTGAACAATCCTGGTGCCGGGAAACGTCATACCAGGTAAGTTTCCCTGAGTGAACCCCCCCCCCCCCCCATAGAACGTGTAGGGAAGAGATTTCTAGGCTATCTGACGGAAGCGAATTGAGAAAAGAGATATGCCATTGCGTAGCCTGATCTTTGCGAGAGGCCAAGTGCCGATCCTGTTCATCGCAGCTCCCTCGATTAGTCTCAGTCAGGACGAATGGCTTTGAGACCAAGCTTGTGGAAAAGCCCTCCACAATCCATTTGGGCCTTCAGATCGTTGAAAGTACACAGTACGGCATCTACGACGCTGAACTGAGCCTGCTGGCTGCGCCCTCTTCAGCCAACGGCAGCTGCATCCGGAAGCTAATCAAGCAGCAAAACGAAACGGGCCGAACCGAGGAACCCGAAAAAATTGTCACTTGTTACTATCCCTGGCCCCTATTGTTACAGACCTTATCCCCAGAATTAGATTTACGTAGTACGACTCATCATCCGAGGTACCGCGCGGTTATTAGCATGGTTATTGCTGTCTCTCATTTGAGGCCTGCCCCAGCGTGGTTGCCGCCCCGCTCCCCAAGAAATTGACCATCTCAGTTTCGAGGTTCTGGAACCTCGGCGTCGGCGAAAGAGCAAGAGCCTGTGAGCCTCGACCCTAGCACGTTCTAGGTGGGTGCGTGAGCTACTATGCACTGTGACACAATCCCAGGCCTTGGAGTGATTTGGCTGACAGCTGTAACTCGGAGAAACCTCGAGATGACTTGGATTGGTTCAAATGCAGACATCTCGCAGTCTTCTCCTGCAGGAGGCTCTGTTGACATTCATCATGATCGCTGCGCTCTCCGTGTCACCACAGTACCTTCTGAAGTGTCAAAGCATTTCCTGAATAGCCCTGGCCTTCTACAATGGCTGGGCTTCAGACAAAATTGTACGTTTCTGTCAGCATCGCCTAGCCTACTACACTCTTAGCGGTGATTGCTAGAATTTGTGCCCGGCGGGTCGCCAAGGTCTGCTGGTGGTGGGATGACTACCTGTACGTGGGTGCATTCGTGAGTCCTTTCGACACTCCAATCAAGAGTGAAGCTGGCTTGCTTACAACCCGAAGCGGTTCTGCTGCGCTTTCTCGACCTTGATGGTGATATGTAATGAACCCCGGGAGACTTCCAAGTCTTATGCATTATCTGACATCCTTTGGCGGGGGTGATGAAGTGGTACCTTGATCGGTTGCTCCCCGCCCGGCTCCATGGCTGAAGACGTGAGAGAAAATATCGTTAAGAATGCGAGATTCATACATCTTCCCATGTTCTTCACTTGCTCATACTTGATCGGCTTGTCTAAGCTTTCTACTCTACTATTCTTCTGGTACATCTTCACGTTGTCGGCCATCCAAATCCCCTATCGCGCGCTCACGGCTGCATTTTTGGGGGGGGGGGTAACACCCTTACCCGATGCCTAAGTTGTGACTAAAACTTGTATTTGCGGAGGGTAGGAGGTGATTTAAATTCTATCGCAATGTCTAATTAATCCGTAGACAGTAATAAGTGGAGGTAAGACGGAGCAATCAAGTAATAGTACTGGCCGGATTGTACGTAATATTAGTTGAGCAGGCTGAATTATCCACAGGGACGTGAATCGGTCGCAATGCTTCAGCGACGATGCGAGGGATGCCTGTCTCACCGTCAAACGGCAATTGGGCGCCATCCACTGAATTCGGTGCGCCCGTCGAGACCAAAGAAATCCCAGAGTGCATTCATTCAAATATGTTCTTCCTCAGTGCGCGAGCATCATCACAATGCTTTCTACTCCGTACGTGACTTTACCATCAGGGTCTCCAGATGGCCTTTGATGTCAACTCTAAATAAGTGCAGTTTGCAGTTTAATCTGGCGAATGTTGAGGTGGGAAATATGGCGTCCAAAAACTTCTTGTTGGCCTTGAGTAGGTATGGGACTTAGGGCGTGTAGGTATTCCTCCATTGGCTGATCCTCCAACATGACATGACACTCCCAAGTGCCGTATCCATCATGAAACCTTCATCAAAGGTGGGCGTTGTATCAACAGGTTTTGCTGGTGCATTTCCACGTATCGTGAATATGATTTAAATATCGACGCGATCTGCTTGATGTTGTTCACAAGCTAATTCAGCTTCTGTACTGGCCGTTTGAGACTACGGCCTCCCCCCAAAGCATCTCAAGGTAGGGGCCCTAAGTTTAAAACTCATGAAATTAAAGAAACAGGGCGATATTGTTAAGTGATTTGATTATGCTTGCTAGACGCGAAACGTGCGCTCATGGCCATTACGTATTGGACGTAGCAAATCAAAAAGAAAGAAAAAAATGCCAAGGGAGAATTGCATAGCCACCGACGTAGACGTGCCAATCATGGCTACTTCAATTGTCGCCGTTTGTCACAGAGCGGATTCGGGGTCAGGCGTTGAGTGAATATGCACTGTGTGCCTGAGTGCAAGCCGGGTGATCACAAAGACATTTTATTGGCATCCACACAGTGTTTGCCAAGCTTGCCGCCAAGAATGATGGGTGGCA
This sequence comes from Dactylonectria alcacerensis, assembly GCA_029931735.1. Taxonomy (NCBI): domain Eukaryota; kingdom Fungi; phylum Ascomycota; class Sordariomycetes; order Hypocreales; family Nectriaceae; genus Dactylonectria; species Dactylonectria alcacerensis. The sequence continues at coordinate 640,043 of JAPMUZ010000014.1, read as the reverse complement.
GAGGTTGAGGGAGAATTGCCTCCCACGTGCTTTCGATGAGGATGAGATAGGCCAAGAGAGGGTTTGTTTGGAAGGGAATTAGACCGGGACACCTCATGAGATATATCTAAAGATGTGACTACGCAATGGGTTCACAATACGGCAAAAGTGTTAGCATGAGCACAATCCACGGAATGCTGAAAATAAGGACCAAGCGCCAAAATCTGGAGGAGGGGTTCAATGGAGAATTTCTTCAATCCTGGTGGGGGTGGAGACGCGATCCTTTCAAGGTGCAGTGACAGGCTGTCTCCAAGAGGGAGACAAGTTTGGACTTGGCACCACATGCCAAAAGTCACAGTTCTATCTTATTCCTGTTGGTGACGCGGTGGGTCTAAATGTACTACTCAAGTATCCCCAAGTCTCAGTACCTCGGCCATACCAAGCAGCACCCATACCTAAGTTAAGCCGCGCCTTCGTCTGCGGCAGCGAATCCGAGTCCCAGACGATGACCGTTTCTAGCCGGCCGGGTCATGGCAATCTCAGATGCCGAGTCTCATGTCGAGTTTTCTGTCGCGCGATTGAAAGCGTCATCTCAGAGGCGCCCAGTGAGACAAGCAGAACTACCTACTTATTGCCATCATATGATGTCCCGTCGCCCGCAAAACCCGGTTGATCTCGACGTACATAGATAGCATGCCTTCCCAATTGAACAAAGAACTCTTCTCTTCACTCGATTCACCTCACCCGTTCCGTTGACCGAAGCATCTCTCCACCAAACTCCTCCGACCCTGGCGCTGGGGAGCCACATTTCTCCACCATCTCCATGTCTCCATCATCAGGACTCGTCCATGGTTTGCACCCAATCGCCCGATGATTCTTAGCTAACTAGGGCGGCATTCTTTAAGTAGCCCGAAGGCGAAAAATGCACCTTCTTTGCTTATTTAGTGATAAATACCGTGGGCAATCGAAAACCCTCATTGGATCCGGGTTTGGACGCCGCAGTGGCACCGGCCGATCAACTTGGCATTTACTTGGCGTTGTGTGTGGATCAAGATAAGAACAAGAACATGTCCGTCACCGTCGCTTCAGGCTTGTTTCTTTCTTCTTTACCCTTCAATTGCAATCCCCAGGATCTTCGACCCATCCAGATCCCAGTGACTCTGCATTTATCCCACTAACAGTAAAATACATTGTGCCCTCAAGGCCCACCCATTACTCATTTTGTCCCATCCCATCACCATGAGCCAGCGACTCATCGCCGAGGCTCCCCATGTCTCGGGCCAGTCCAACACGCCCATGACGGCGCCCGCCCACGCTCTCACGTTCGACCAGGTGGCCGAGCAACTCGAAGGCGATACCGTCGATGGTTTGAGTACTAGCGAGGCCACCCGCCGTCTTGATGAATGCGGCCGCAACGAATTCGGCGAGCAGGAAGGCGTCCAGCCCATCAAGATCCTCATCGGACAGATTGCCAATGCCTTGACTCTAGTGAGATGTCCACTATTCCAGGCAACCCCCCGAGACCCTGTGTCACCACTGGCCTCGGGGGTGAAGCCTTGCTGGGAGATTTACTGATTTGCCGGTTTGTAGGTGCTCATCCTGGCCATGGCAGCCTCGTTTGGCATCCAGTCCTGGATCGAGGGCGGCGTGGTGGCGGCCGTCATCGCGCTCAACATCGTCGTCGGCTTCCTGCAGGAGTTCCAGGCGGCCAAGACGATGGACTCGCTGCGGTCGCTCAGCTCGCCGACTGCTCAAGCTGTGCGCGACGGCAACAACGTTGTCGTTGTCACGGCCGAGATTGTCCCTGGTGACTTGGTCGAGTTGAAGACGGGCGACACGATTCCTGCGGATATTCGACTCATCGAGGCTGTCAACTTTGAGACCAATGAGGCGCTTCTTACCGGTGAATCGCTGCCCGTTCGCAAGGAGACGGCGTCTGTGTTCGCCGACGACACGGGACCTGGCGATCGCCTCAACGTCGCGTACAGCTCATCGACGGTGACCAAGGGCCGCGCGCGCGGCATCGTCTTCGCTACGGGTATCTACACCGAGATCGGCCAGATCGCCGTCGCCCTCCGCGGCAAGGCGTCTCGTCGCCGTGAGCCGAAGCGTCGCGAAGACGGAACTGCATCGACGGGACGCTGGATGCAGGCCTGGACATTGACGTGTTCCGATGCCGTGGGCCGGTTTCTTGGTGTTAACGTTGGCACGCCGCTGCAGCGTAAGCTGTCCAAGTTGGCGATTCTTCTTCTCGGGACGGCTATCGTCTGTGCTATTATTGTGCTGGGTGCCAACGAGTTCAATACTAAGCGCGAGGTCATCATTTACGCTGTCGCTACTGGTTTATCTATGATTCCGGCTTCTCTCATCGTCGTCCTCACCATCACCATGGCCGCTGGCACGAAGCGCATGGTGCAGCGAAACGTCATTGTGCGCAACCTCAAGAGTCTCGAGGCTCTCGGTGGAGTTACCAGTAAGTCATCTTGGTCAACCCAAGTCGAGGCCCTTATTAACCCTTTGTTAGACATTTGCTCCGACAAGACGGGCACTCTCACGCAAGGCACCATGATTGTCAAAAAGGCATGGATCCCCGGCCAAGGCACCTATTCCGTAGGAGCCACCAGCGAACCCTTTAACCCAACCGTTGGTACCCTCAGTCTTCAACCCGCTCAGCCCAAAGACGTCGACTTCACTGCTAGCGACGCTGAAGGCAACCCCATCAACGCCGAAGAAGCCGTCTCGTCCGACAAGGCGCTCCAAGAGTATCTCAACACAGCGTCTCTCGCCAACCTCGCCACCGTCCACCAGGTTGAAGGCGAATGGCACGGCCGCGGCGACCCCACCGAAATTGCCATCCAGGTGTTCGCATCCCGTTTCGACTGGAACCGTCTACGTCTCGCCACGGGTGATCATGCGCGCTGGCACGAAGTCGCCGAGTTCCCCTTCGACTCGGACGTCAAGAAAATGTCCGTCATTTTCCACGACGCTGAGTCCGACAAGCAATGGGTCTTTACCAAGGGCGCAGTCGAGCGCGTTATTTCCTCGTGTCCCCGGTACGCTGTTAGCGACGAGCTCAAGCCGCTCACGCCTGACGTTGAACAGGATATCCTGCGCAACATGGAGGCTTTGGCTCGGCTTGGGCTTCGCGTTCTTGCGTTAGCTAGTCGTACTGATATTCGCCGCGTCGTCGACAACGAAGCCGAGCTGGACCGCGGTCAATTCGAATCCGATCTCATCTTCCGTGGCCTCATCGGCCTGTACGATCCGCCCCGACCTGAATCGGCCCCGTCCGTCCGCCGATGCCACGAAGCCGGCGTCAGTGTCCACATGCTCACCGGTGACCACCCCGAGACAGCCCGAGCCATCGCCCTGGAAGTCGGCATCCTGCCGTCCAAGATGTCGCAGATCCCCGCCGACGTGGCTCGAACCATGGTCATGGCCGCGTCCGACTTTGACAAGCTTGACGATGATGAGATCGATGCGCTGCCACTTCTTCCCCTCGTCGTTGCCCGCTGCGCGCCCCAGACAAAGGTCCGCATGATCAACGCCCTGCATCGCCGCAAGTGCTTCGTCGCTATGACGGGCGACGGCGTCAACGACTCGCCCAGCTTGAAGCAGTCGGACGTGGGCATCGCCATGGGGCTGGCCGGGTCTGACGTTGCCAAGGAGGCGTCCGACATTGTTTTGACGGACGACAACTTTGCGTCTATCCTCAACGCTGTCGAGGAGGGCCGTCGCATGTTTGACAATATCCAAAAATTCATTCTCCATGTTTTGGCGGAGAACATTGCGCAGGCTTGTACGTTGCTTATTGGTCTTGCTTTCAAGGATAAGAGTGGGTTGTCCGTGTTTCCTCTGGCTCCTGTTGAGATTCTCTGGATCATCATGATCACATCCGGTATGCCTGACATGGGGCTTGGCTTCGAGATTGCTGCCCCAGATATCATGCAGCGACCTCCCCAAAACGTAAGTATCCTCATCAACGCTTCAAAAGCCTTAGCTAATCCACGTCCAGTTAAAACAAGGCGTATTCACACCAGAGCTACTCATCGACATGGTCGTCTACGGTTTGTGGATGTCAGCCCTCTGCCTGGCCTCATTCGTCCTAGTCCTCTACGGCTTTGGCAACGGTCAAGCCGACATTGGCGAGAACTGCAACAACGAATACAGCGAAGGCTGCAGAGTCATCTTCCGCGCCCGCGCCACCACCTTCGCCTGCCTGACGTGGTTCGCCTTGTTCCTCGCGTGGGAGATGGTCAACATGCGGCGCTCGCTATTCCGCATGCAGCCCAAGAGCAAGCGGCACTTTACGCAGTGGTTGCACGATGTGTGGCGAAATCAGTTCCTGTTCTGGGCCATCATGGCCGGCTTCGTCACCATGTTCCCGCTCATCTATATCCCGACGTTGAATACTGTCGTCTTCAAACACGCGCCCATCTCGTGGGAGTGGGGTATCGTCTTTGTCGAGTCTGTCGTCTTCTTCCTAGGCATTGAGGCTTGGAAGTGGATGAAGCGCGTCTATTTTCGTCGTCGCGCGCGGAAGGCGACTAGAGGCGAGACGGACCTCGACACGCGTGTCTTTGGGCAGTATTATAATATGTCCAGCGGCAGCCAGGATGAGGAGAGCCAGGAGAAGAGAGCTGTGTGAACGATTGGTGTGAGGGTGAAAAATAAAAGTTTCCGACAAGTGGCTTTGGACTAGAGAACAATGCGAAGCTGGGCTCTACAACGAGGACCCGAGCAGAGAGTATTCAAGAGGGTGATTGAGATAGGAATGGGTGAAGATCCAGACCTAAATCAACGGAGAAGACTATGGGTGTATAGGGTGGGAACGTGTCAATAAGACATTTGTAGGCTACAGGTAGGTCGTAGGTAGGTTAAATCACGTAGATTTAATAAAATGTGGCTTGAACCTAGAACTCTTGGAGCAGATCACGAGTCAATGGATTCTTTCTTTCGGTGAGTTGGGTTTGTGAGGTTGACTGGATCTTCTGCGAAAATTCTATTGCAGCACAATGATTCCGTACTTCTGTGAGGGTGCACGGAATGTGTCATGTAACTAATGCGCAATTGACAACTGGAGGCCGAAATAACTAATGACTACATCGATCTGCTCAGTGACTAATTTGCCCGATTCTATCACCATTGATCAATCCATTGTAAGCATACCAGTCATCAATCCCAACTCGTCGTGATACCAACACACTAACGTCAGCACGATGCCCAGCATCGCAGCGTATCGATTGCACGGCTGAACAGTATCACTAGTCGCAGTCTCCTACATTCTCCCAGACGCAGCCGAAGCTCCTCATCTTGGCATTCTCGCAACATTGTCTCTCTATTTTCTATTTTGTGACTCTCTCGTGACAATTTTTTTCTTTTCTGCGCGTTCTTGGCATCGGGCCGGATCTCCCTGCCGGCGCACGGCGAATGGTTCTCCAGTTGGCGTTTCAGCTTCAACAAGCTTGTGTTTAAGAATGTCAGCACAGCGCGCAAAAAAAAGAGTATATGTGTCAGTGTCAAAGCGGTACCTTCGGTCTTTGATCCATTTTAGCTCGTGCCATGCGAGACAGATCAGAACTTGACAAGTGCTGCTTCGATCGGATGTAATGAAAGCCGAAGCAGATGCGGGGTGAATAGGTGTTGGCGATTGCAACTTTGTCTTTCTTGGCCTCAGCCGATGCTGCCGTTTCATTCGCGACCTGTCGGATTTTTCGACCTCTCGGATGGTCTCCCCTTGTTCTGTCAACTCGGGAAGCTAACCATATATCCAGCCAATCGCATCAAATGGTTTCTTTGGGATTCCCAGCATGTTTCATAACTCGGGCCAAGTCCCGATACAGCGGGGCGATGTGAAATGTTCACGACGATTTGTCCTGCTGCGAAAGAGAAAGAAAGCCCTTCACGTTGGAGTTGATGACACCCATACTCTATTCTCTAGCGTCTATCTCTAAAGGGATCATGTCGGTGCACACTGACAGATTGGGTCATCCTAAATCTGAGGCTTTCTTTGAAGTTCAACCGCGCCATAGCCCAACTAGCACAGCCCTATTTTCGCGCCAGGGATCCCATGGCTTGTTTTAGAAACCCCCCATGTGGTGTTTGGCCAAGGCGCAACCTGCATCGAAAACACCAAGATTTTCCAATCGCCCGAGCTCTCTGATCGCGTTCCCCGTGACCAACACACAAACAAGCCGACCGTTCCGTCTTGGTCGGTATCAGAAGGGTGCGGTGCACAGCCTCAAATCCGGGGGGGTTAGAGAGAACATTGGCGTTTGAAAGCACAGACGTATTTCTCTCGTGATGGAGGCCTACAACTCGAAAGGGAAACATTTGAACCCCTGAACATGTGTGATCTTCAACCGGAACCCGCAGCGTTCCGGCGCTCCAAACTTGTTCTTGCCACACGCGCACACGGGCGTTTTGGTTGCGATTGGTCCATCAGAAGCTGCGTCGGGGGTCGTTGCGAAACAATATCGACTGCCCAAGAAAGCATTCGGCGGCTTTTGCTCACCATCGCGACGCCACCATTTTGGACCGTTTCCTCTCTTTCTCGTGAGTTGCCTTGGTGTTGTCCAGCAGCGTAGGATATGCTTCACTCTAGTTTCATGTTGTGAGGTGCCGCCTTGGCTTTTGGTTTGAATGCTTGGTGGGCTGTGCAACAGCTGGAGTTGGTTGCCGTCTCGATGGGATATAAAGTATGGCCTTTGTCGTGATATTTGCAGTTCTCATCATCAGCAAGCTCCAACTCATTCACATTACAGTGCTCGAACAGCCCTCTTCTCTCTTCTCTCTTCTCTTAATTCGTCCCTGGTTGGACTTGATTTCTCTTCTCTGCAAGCCGGACTTTCACATAATACCCATACCCTACTCAACTCTTAATACTCTTTGTTTCTCTTTACAACACTACATCGATCATCATGACTTCTTTCAAGGCAGTCCTCTCTTACACCATGCTGGTTGCTGGTCAGCTCGCCGCCGGCCACAGTGTCATTACCGGCGCTGTTGGTGACGCTGGCGGCTCTGGCATGGCCCTGGGCGTCGACACCGCCACGCCCCGAGATGGCACCGACCGCCGACCCTTCCAGCAAGACGCCACTCGCTTCCGGGGTGACGCCGAAGCAACCGTTGGCGAGACCCTCGGCGGGGGAGACAACGACGTCGAGAGCGGCACGTCGGCCATCCTCGCCGAGACGGGTGACAGTCTCCCGCAGGTCAGCCAAGGCGGTGAGATCCAGATGACGCTGCACCAAGTCAATAGCGACGGTGCGGGTCCCTACACTTGCATGATCAACGACGACGGTACCGCCGCCAACTGGACACCCATCCAGGTGACGCAGAACGTCGAGGGCAGCGAGCGTGGCCGCAACCGTGACGGCGAGGCGCAAGATTTCCCCCTTACGGCTGCCATCCCGGCTGACCAGACCTGCACGGGAACCGTCGCCGGTCAGGAGAATGTCTGCCTGGTGCGTTGCGAGAACCCGGCTCGCGCCGGTCCCTTTGGAGGTGTTGTTCCGGTCCAGATGGTCCAGAATGGTGCTGCGGACAATGCCACTGATGCGAATGCTGGCACTGGCACTGGCAATGCTGTCGACAACACTGGAAATAACAATGCTGTCGACAACAACACTGGTAACAACAACGCCGTTGACAACACTGGCAACAACAATGCTGTTGATAACACTGGCAACACCGGCAACACTGGAAACACTGGCAACAACAACGCCGTCGACAACAACACTGGCAACAACAACGCCGTCGACAACAACACTGGTAACAACAACGCCGTTGACAACACTGGCAACAACAATGCTGTTGATAACACTGGAAACACCGGCAACACTGGAAACACTGGCAACAACAACGCCGTCGACAACACCGGAAACAACAATGCCGTCGACAACAACACCGGCAACAACAACGCTGTGAACGATAACACTGGAAACAACAACGCTGTCGACAACAACACTGGTAACAACAACGCTGTCGATAACACCGGCAACACCGGCAACACTGGCAACACTGGCAACAACAACGCTGTCAACGACAACACCGGCAACAACCAGGTTGTGGACAACACTGGCAACAACAACGCCGTTGACAACACCGGAAACAACCAGGCTGTGGACAACACTGGCAACAACAACGCAGTCGACAACACCGGAAACAACCAGGCCGTCGATAACACTGGCAACACCGGCAACACTGGCAACACTGGCAACAACAACGCTGTGGACAACACCGGCAACAACAACGCCGTCGACAACACCGGAAACAACAATGCCGTCGACAACACTGGCAGCAACAACGCCGTCACTGACAACACTGGCAGCAACAATGCCGTCACTGACAACGGTGCCACCAACCGACGACGTGCTGTCCGCTTCTTCGCTTAAATCATGTTGAACGCCAGGCTTGGGATAGAATGGTTGAGATGGAAAGATGGATAGGAAGGATGGAGAAACTACTACGAGCTGTTTGACGGTAGGCAATAACAAAGTGGGTCAAGGGTATGTTTTTGAGTCGCAGGGCGATGTAGAGTTTAGTCAAGAGTATGCAATTTGAACTGGGTTAATTCGAGTCTTTTGGGTCTCAACTATGTGCGATTGAAAATGATATGCTACTTGACAGTATAAGAAAAAGCCAAGGGCAAATGTTCTTCAGAATCTTCACTTGATATCGTTTGCGATGGCATCCTAGTAAACAAATAGTCGGTGAACGAGCCAACCCTGAGCGATGGATCTCTGCTTATCACTCGAGTTGCCGGGCTTCCGCCTCTAGACTCGGAAGCGTTCCGATGCAGGACACATGCTAGCACCAAAGCAGTATAAATATGCGCAGCATCGTGAGCGAACAGAGAGCGACTTAGCGAAACCTTGCGCTCGTAAAGGTGCAACACCAGAAAAGAAACCCGCTTGCCTTTCTCCTCACTTTGGAATATTTCCCCTCTATTTTTCCTTGTTCTGCCACCCCGACGAATTCCTCTCGTGCTGGAAAGCCGGAACATGAGCCATGGAGCGAGATTAGCGACGCGACGAACAAGGGCTTGGCTGCCAATAGAAATTTGTTCCCACTACCGTTCAGGGACTTGGGTCCCCCCCGCAGTCGATCTACGATAAGAGACTCCAGGTTTCCGGTTTCCGATTTCCGCGGTGGTGGTTTGTTCATTTTCTCGCTGCCTTTCTGAGAACTCAGGAGAATACGACAGCCTCACGAATAGAAATACTTTGGTTCCATCCTCATACCAGCCGTCATCATGGTTGAGCTGTCTTCCACTACCACCACAGAGGCTATCTCATCACTCCCTGCGTTCAACGACCCCGACTTCCACAACATCCCCTCTGCAGATCACGCACCGTTGCGCTCCGTTCGCTCATGCTCGCAAACGAACCTGGGAAACGTCATTTCGCACATTCATCGCGCAGTCGAATCTCGAGAAGGCCATGAGCTTGCCCTCTTGACCGTCGGAGAAGCCGCACGCTTGGTAGCCGCCATTCTCGGGCCTCTTGGTAAAGCCGCATCGCGTCCGTCGAGTCATGGATCTGCGTCTTTCGCAGCCAAGCTGAGACCGGCGAGGCTGCGGCTGGGCGCCGTGGCAATTGGGACCTCAGCGCGCCTGTACTCGATACTCGAGGTTCTCGAAGAATGGCAGCTAATGATTCGCATGTGGGGGCTGTTGGACATGTGGATGTCGGCCAAGGAACTCGTCCAGGAGAAATTGACGGCCAAGCACCACACGCTCTCGGATGTATTCGAGACGACTATTTCAGCCCTCCAAACGCTATCTATGACGGCATTTCACATATTCGAAGCGACTGCGTGCCTATCTATCGCAAAAGTTCTGGCTTGGCCCCCTCACATGCAAGGGAAGCTGATGACCTGGGCGGCTCGATGCTGGGCCACATTCACGTTTATCGAAGTCATCCGACATTTGTTCCAGTGGTCGCAGAAATCAAAGGCCGACGTGGACTACGCAGAGTGGAAGGGTGAATGGAAAACAGAATTCCTTCGCAATCTAGCTTGGGTGCCATACACGATGCATTGGAGCCTGCCGGATGGTCTCTTGCCTGATGCTTTCCTCGCCCTTTCTGGGCTGTACCCGTGTGTAGGGATAATGAGGGATATATGGAGAGAGACTGCCTGAAAGGAGGAAGAGGGGGTCAATGGTTGCCGCGAGCAGTGTATATATAGGATGGCCGCCGTTCAGGACGGGTTGCTACTGCGAGAGCCGCATCCAAGAGGGTTGCGAGTATATCGCCGCGTATCATTTGTAAATCACAAGTATATATGATGTATGAGTGGCTGTAGTTCTATTACCGGGGCAAGTTTGTATCTATGGACTAAGCAACTGACACAAACACCTGCACTCATTCTTCCTTGTACACATCATACTTGTACTGGCTACCCGTATGATCATCACGGAGACCCTTCTGCCCCTTACCATAGATCTTCTCACGCGCCGTCAGCGGCTCCTCTGGTAACTCAGGATACAGTCCCCGCCGTCGCAGCTCCGGTATCAAGAGATCAACCACCTCCTCAAACGTCCCCGGGGTCGTCACGTATCCGAGGTTAAAGCCATCAATATCAGACTCTCGGATCCATTCCTCCAGCTCGTCTGCCACCGTCTGCGGGCTGCCGACTCCCACGGGGCCAAGGCCGCCGATGGACGCTCGCTCGGCGACGACGCGGGGTGTCCACTTGGGGATCTCTTTGCTGGTCGTTGTGAAGGAGTCGAGAATGCTGCGCACCTTGTGGGCTTCCAGCGAATCTGCTGCCGTAATCTCCTGGTCGAGTGGAATCTTGGAAATATCGATACCAGTCCACCCGCTGAACAACACAAGACCGCCAATGGTCGACGCGTACTTCTTCAGCTCCTCGTACTTGGCTTGCGCCTCCTCATCAGTCCGGCCGATGATGGGCGTGTACGTGGCGAAGAACTTGATGGACCTTGGGTCGCGTCCCACTGACGCCGCCAGCTTACGAATATTGTCGACTTTAGGCCGAAGGACTGCAGGTGAGTGGCCCGAGATGAAGATGGCTTCGGCGTGGGAAGCTGCAAAGGTCGAGCCGGCCGCTGAGGTTCCCGCTTGGAAGAGGAATGGCGTGCGTTGAGGCGACGGGTCGACAATATGTCGCGTGCTCAGCTTGAAATACTTGCCATCGTGATTAATAGTTCTAATTTTATCAGGGTCGGCGTAGCTGTCGTTTTCAGGATCCGGCGAGATGGCATCGTCAGCCCATGATCCTTCCCAGAGCCTACATCATTAGTTTTGGCCAGTATCTAGAGGGCGCACAACTTACTTGTACAGTACGCGGAGGTACTCGTCGGCTTGCAGATACCGCTCATCGTGTTCAATAGGTGTATCGAGACCAATGGCCTTGAACGCAGCCTTTTTCCACGACGTGACAATGTTCCACCCGATTCGGCCTCGCGTAAAGTGATCCAACGTTGAGAATCTCTTGGCCAGCAGGAAAGGAGGTTCAAATGACGTTGAGGCGGTGATGCCGAAAGCTAGATTCTTGGTGACGGCAGCCATGGCACTGATGGGCTATCATGCATCAGCAAGGCTTACTTCCACTTTCAGAGCTGTACCCACAATCGTTGGGTCGGTCATGGGCCACTGAGCCGCTCTTCGGATGCAGTTGTCCAGACTTCCCTCATATGTGTCATAGCCACCGTATGTGTCTGCCAGAAACAAGGCGTTGATGCCGCCCCGTTCCAGTAGCTTTGCAAGCTCAATCCAATACGTCAAGTCTCGTTTTGTCGCAGACTTGTCCACGGGGTTCTAAAGATGGTCAGTGAGGAGTTAAAGTTAAGCAAGGGATATCGCTCTTTCGCGTACCTTCCACTGTCCGGGAGACAAATGTCCAACAGTTGACATATCGAACGCGTTGAGGAAGATCTGTTTCTTCCCGTTCCCGAGGCGATCGCCCCCATTCTGCTGCGAAGCAGTGTCATTACTTTCGGCCATCTTGTTAACGAGCCCTGTGAGATAGGCTTTAGAATTTTGCGGTGTGCAGCTTATGCCTTAGTTCTTTCACCCCGAGCTGAGTTTAGTATTAGCTTAATTATTGAAACTCACCACCAAGAATAGCATTACTAAAACCATGGATCTCCAACGGTTAAATAACTCAAGCACGGCGACATCGGAAACCCCGCAATCTGTGGTGTGCGATTGGTAAAATGGCACATAGATGGCGTGCTAGAACAGCACTGTAGCGGACGTTGATCTACTGCGATGGCGTGATGAGTGATTCTGCAGCTTGGAGGGGAAGAGACCCAATGACCGTAACTAAAGGTCCAATGAAGAGATGTTATTGAACACAACGGATGCCGATAGGAAGGTCATGATATAATTCAGGAATTCTGCTAAGCACGTCATAGGTTATCTTCAAGTGGGATGATGTTCAATCTAGGGTGCAAAGAGCCTCCGGGCTTGGGGCTTAAGCCGATGCAGGCCACCCTCGGATATCATCATAACTACTTTGGACTGGCTGGTTTGGCGACGTACGTGAATTGTCATTACCTCTATACGTCCAAATAGCGATGGATGCAAGAGTTTGATGGCATGATTGACAATCTGTGGTAGGTGATAGCGGCAGACTTTCAAACACATTCTGATGATCTACAGTATTGATAAATTAAAGTATAACCCAATGATGTTTTCTACTTGAATGACATCTCAAACCCTATATTTAGGGGTATATGTCATCGACGTCTTAATCAGCGTGAGATAGCTGCATCAAAATTGAACTCAAATGTCAAGACCCCAGTGAAATTATTGAGTACTTGTGCCAGAGTTGTTAAAAAAAACTTCATGTCTCTTTTCAAGATGACATGCCACAATGAAATCGAAGTAATTTGGATTTTGGATAAGACGGGTATCCGAAGCCCGACGTGCTATGTAGCCGTAGCGATGTGGACTTGAGATGGGCGTTTGAACCCGGATGTGTCTAGAATGGCCATGCCTTCTTTAAATAAATAAAAAATAAAAAAAGCCAGATTGCTTGATTCTACGTTTACGTTCGTTCGAATAGTTGAGCTCTGGTTTATGCAAGAGGTGGTCTACGATTACCTAGACGCGAGCGTCTCCCAGAGGCGTCCCATGTTCGTCATTATCAATTGAAGGAGGCACGCTGCGAAGCGAGAACCCTTATATAACAATTCCTTTGAAGGACAACATACCCTAGAAATGATGTATGGCGGTGTTGACGAGCGAGGAGCTCTGCGCGTACCGAAGAACGCACGATTATCGGAAGCTTCATCGTATGCGTGCCAACATCAGCTCGCCTGTTGAGTTTTGATACGAGATATCGTTCGGGGTTGCCAGGCAAGCAATTGCTGTACGTGCGTCTCGCGGTGATGTGATATTCTCCGCATGTCCGGATCAAAGCCGACGGGAGTGCGATGGGTGGTGAGACATTCAGGAAACTGCAAGGTTCAATACGAGGACGGGCGAACATTTTAGAGGCCGACGTCAAAACTGGATCAGCGGCCCTTGTAGGTTGAAAGGTGGGTTGTAAGGCAACCTGTCGTCCTCAACAGGGTTGGCGACGGAGATTTTATTAAGCGCACGACTTAAAGTCCGTATTCAACTGCAGGTGATGGCTGAGGTGGTCGAATTCGTCCGGGAGAGCAGCCGAGGAGGCGAGAAGGGCGATGAGAGCGATGGCATCGATGGGATACAAGCCAAAAGACATAGTTCATGGCCAAAAGGTAACATCAAGAGTCACCCTCAATGTGGGGGTTATGCCAGCCTTTTAATTGTCTCGGAGAGTGGATGCAGCGCGACACAGAAGTGGCAAAACTCACTCTCTGTACGCGTGTCCATGTCTCACGGGTGTTTAAGATGCGAATCCCCCCGTCATGCAGAAGAGCCAAGGCGCGAGATCCGAGACGCGACGGCTAAAAATATTTTAGGATCTTCAGGAATGCCAACCAAGCACCCGTTAGGCTTTTGGCTTTGAGAGCTGAAAACAGGTGGCGAAAGACATGCCGCAGTGATCCAATCAATGGACAGGGCCGCAATGCAATGTACCCCTGGACGGGCCCAAAGCCACTCAAGGCGGGCGATCAGCCATCAATTGGCCGCTGCAGATTAAACTGGGGGAGGTACAAAGGGGAGGAAATTAAGGGGAGGACAAGAGCCAGAAAATGCCGAGAGAGGCGGCTGTGATTCGCATTTGTTGGTGAAACTATGCCAAGTTGGGGAGCACAAGAGGATTCAATAGTCCGGCATTGGCTTCAGCTAAAATAATGCAGGCAGTACTGTACACGTATGTACTTACTGTACCTTAATGGAAGCCTGGTCAGCCCGATAAGGCCGCCAGTGAAGAAGCGTCCGTCCGCGTATTGTGCAGGCGCCGCTGCGAGGTCAAGGGATGGGATGGGGCTTATAAAACGGGGGCGGCCAGATGGAGGGGCTGACATGGGGACAGCGGGCTAATGATAGCGAACATTGGCTGAAGCATGGTAGAGCGGGACGCAGTCCATCCATTTATTAGACGAGTGAGGGGGGCCTGCTAGGTACACAAGATCCTTCTCGCTGTCAGCATCAAGACGAGGCATGCTAGACTTGTGTGCAAAATGGGGGCTGGAGGATTGGTACAAGGGCGTTAGAGTGGACGCAAGTACCATGTGCAGTACAGTACAGTATGCATCATGAATACATACTGCTTGGAACACAGAAACAAGGGGCTGGCCCGGAAGATCAGACCGAATGGTCGCCCAGCCATGGATTCTTCATTGGCCCCCCTTGAACGGAATCCGGATGCCCTTTCTGGTCAGGGTTTCTCCCAGTCTTGTACCCGTATGTACCTGTCCCACGTAGGAGAAGGGTTCCATGCACGTTACAGGGCTTCTTCCCTTCTGAAAGGACCCCTAAAAGCCTCTTTTTTCTACCTTAGCCCTCCTCCGTCCATCCCGCTGCCTTTTGATCGACGCACGCTAAGCGGTATTAGCTTTAAACAAGTCCCGTCAGCATCGTTGCGCTAGCAGATGCCGCTACGCCGTTTCTATTTCTCCAACCTTTGTTCTCTCTTCCTTCTACCTCCCTATTCCTTGTGGTCTGTCTGCCCTTTCTTCTTGGCAAGCGACTGTCTCGTGTGTGTGTGTGTTCTCGTCGCTCATTTTTTGGATGCCTTCTTTCGGCCTTGACCCTGTTTCTTCGTGATACCCTCTTCTACTATTCTGTCGACAGTTATGGTGGTCAAGATGGTTCCTCCGATGAGAGCCCTGTCCCCGAGGACGGTCATCATCGGCGGGTGTTTCCTCTTCGTCGTCGTCTTCTTCTGGATGTCGAACCGCATCGACATGGTATGTCTTGGACCCCGCGACGTGATACTTCTCTTCCCCTCCCCTTGCTAATCAAGAATGTAGGACTCTATCCGATCGGCCGTCCCTTCGAGCCCCTTCAACGGAGGTGGCGCTGTCAGATCATCTAAACTCCATTATCTGATCCCTGCGTCGCAAGCCACCCTCCCCTTCTGCGCCTCGGTCGTCTCGTCGCTCGTCACGCGCTACTCCATCCCGACCATGATCGGCTACAAGGGCAAGGGCGAGTTCGACGCCAAAGCCGCTCACATCGCCAAGCTGCGTGTGCTCAAGCGGTACTTGCATGGCCCGGCCGGCGAGAACGAGGACGACCTCGTCATGGTCATGGACGGCTACGATGTGCTCTCTCAGCTGCCCGCCGACGTCATGATTGAGCGCTACTTTGAACTCATGGCCAGCGCCGACCAGCGCATTGCCGACCGCTACGGACTCACTGTCGAACAGGCCCACGAGCGAGACCTGCGCCAGACGATCCTCTGGGGAGCTGATAAAGGCTGCTTCCCTCCCCTTCCCGACGACCCGCAGTGCTGGGCTGTACCCGAATCTCACCTCGCCCACAACGTCTGGGGCTCCAAGACGGGCGACGGAACAGGCGTGCACTATACCGACCCCATCTTCCTCAACTCGGGCACCGTCATCGGGCCCTTAGGTGACCTGCGGCGCTTCATCGATAAGGTGCTGCAGAAGATCGAGAGCGAGTGGAGGAAGGATTTCAAGTACCGCAACTCGGATCAATACTGGTGCTCCAAGGTCTACATCCGACAGGAGGTCGAGCGGACCAAGAACATCACCGGCGGCTACTTCCCTGGCGTCTCGGGCAACAGGAAGCTGCCGACGCCCAAGAATGGCACCGCGGACCGCACCGAGTTCCACGTTGGCGTCGACGCCGAGTCTTCCTTTGCCATGACGCAGTGCTGGAACGATCAGTGGATGCGCAGGTACAAGTACGAGAACCCGGACAATACCGTCACAGTCAAGGAGGACGTCTTCGACAGCCAGGCGCGCTTCCACGAGTACCGACTCCAGCTCCCCAACACCATCTTCCAGTCCCTGAGAAAAATCCACGGCTCGCTTCTCGACGAACGACCCGCCGTAAACGCATCGGAGTGGGTTCGCACCTTGGGACTGCATACCAACGTCGCCACCAAAGTCATCTTCGCCTTCTACCACAACACGTGCTCTAAGAAGCACTTTGTCGACAAGTTCAAGACGTACTGGTACTGGCCCATGGTCAAGCCACTGCTCAGGGCCGCCATGCGAGCCACCGTAGCCGAGGAGCCCATCTCGGAAAAGCTCATTGACGGACGTATGTGGTACCCGGCAAATTCATGGCCCTCGAACGCCTCTTACGCGCAGGAGCTCGGCGGAGTATTCACAGACTTTAAGAACGAGAGCGAGCGGTTTGTACCGTTTAGCAAGCTGTGCGGGGAGCACTACAGGGCTTTGTTTGATGATGAGGAGGATGCGCCCAAGGAACCCGAACACCACGATCCTCCCAAGGAACCACCTAAGGAACCTCCTAAGGAACCCGAGCATCAAGAGCAACCCCCTAAGGAGCCTGATCATCAGGATCCTCCTAAGGAGCCTGAACACCAAGAGTCTGAGCATCAGGATCCCCCTAAGGAGCCTGAACACCAAGATCCTCCCAAGGAACCCGAACACCAGGAATCCGACCATCAGGAAACTCCTCCCAAGGAGCCTGAAAACCAAGAAACCCAACCTAAGGAACCCGAGAACCAGGACTCTAAGCCAAAGGAGCCTGAGAACCAGGATTCCAAGCCAGATGAATCCGAAAACCAGGACTCTACACCCCAAGAGCCGGAGAGCGATGATTCCAAGCCCAAGGAACCCGACAACCAGGACCTCAAGGATGAGAACTCTGCTCTCCAGGAGCCCGACAACCAAGAATCTGAACCCAAGAAGTCCGACAACCAGGAGGCGGGAGATGAGAACTCTACCCCCAAGGAGCCTGAGAACAACGACTCCGAGCATCAGGAATCCACTCCCAGCGAGCCTGAGCACGAAGAGACTGAAGCCAAGAAGCCTGAAACTCCTGAAACCCAGGAAGAAAAACAAGAATCCGAGCAGGCGTTCGAAGACCTAGAGTCTGAGGACATTGTGGCTGAGGGTTCAGAGTCGGAGCCTCAAAAGGCCGAGAACCAAGAACCTGACAACCAGAAACCTGATCACCAAGAATCTGAACCTAAGGAGCCTGAGAACC
The DNA here is from genome assembly GCA_029931735.1 of Dactylonectria alcacerensis. NCBI lineage: Eukaryota > Fungi > Ascomycota > Sordariomycetes > Hypocreales > Nectriaceae > Dactylonectria > Dactylonectria alcacerensis. The sequence goes on along the minus strand of JAPMUZ010000014.1, from coordinate 622,509 downwards.
AGGAACCTCAACGCAAGGACTAGAAACACAAGTCAAGCTAATCAGTCCATGTACATTATGTCATATTTTCCCAATTTCTCTCTTTTTTATTATCCCTGGCTTCTGGGTAACGATCAACGGTTTTTGGCAACGAGCAGCCATCATCAACACGGTCTTGGTTATAGAACTAGCTGGCTTTTCAGCATTGTACACTTTTTTTTATGAAGTAGAAAATATCCATATTCACATTTCGGCGTTCCAAACGACCGCACCTTCATTAGATCGTCCGCGTAGACCCCTGATCGTCGTGTGCCTGTTTGCCCTTGTTAGCTACTTTATTCTCCGCAGTGGCAATCCCCGCGAGATGCCATCACGTCAGAATGAGGGACAATTTCGCGATCGCTGTGCCTCTCTGCACCCCCAGCAGCACTGTGATGCAACGCGTAATCGCAGCTTGGCAAGGAGATTTCTTCTGCTTCCCTTCACATGCTTAACGCGTCATCATCAATCTTAGCAAGCTATTGATCCCATCGATTCACTGCTCTCTCTAAGTGTACAAGCTATCGAATGTAGCATTTGCACTAGCCTGTGCCTTGACCATTCGAAGTGGGTATTTGTCCTGGGGCTAGTTTTCTAGCGTCAGGGGCTTTCTCCTTCCCCTAGCAATTCAAGAGATGAAGCGTTTCTGAATCCACTTTGATACGGATTTGACACAAGTGTTGGTCGTTGCAGCCAATGACGAACACGGCTGCCAGTCTTCTGTATGCGTTACCGAAGGTTCTTCCGGAACTTTGACTACAATTCAAGCTAATGATGCTTTTGCGCAAGTCTGTTTCCCAGCTTGAGCTTAACCCCCCTGAACCCCCGCAGTCAGTCGCAGGAAGAAGATGAGGGGCAAGCCACCAGCGTTGATGCACTGGAGGGCACAGAAGAGAGCGCCTTGGGCAGTTTTGATAGACGGACAGCAAGTGTTCATTGCCGGTGGAGACGTTGTAGAAATACACTCCTGCAAACAAGGAACTGAAATCCACGGTGGAGAAGACATCCGGCAACACCGGCTGGCCTTTGAGCCGGGGCGACAAGGTCAGGGTTAACATAACCACAATTTTCTAGCAGATATAGCATGGATCTTGATAACCAATGACCTGGGTATGACGGATAGCCAGGGATTTTTGGCCTGCTATACATGTATCTACAAGATATATCTAAAGTTCTTGTTCCGCTTGTCCGTCTCATCTATCTGGAGCAGTCCCTCGTCATGGTCCAGATCCACATGACGCACATCTTCAGGGTTGATCTTGACACCTTGTTCCTTGTCTCGGCGGTTATTCTCCCAGGACAAGTACAGCCGGAAAACGATGACTAAGGCGATGGTTATGGCAAAGCAGACCAGGATAGTAGTGTAGGCAGTCTGCAAAAACTAGTCAGCGTCTACTTTTTCGTATGATGTCAGATAGCGAGGGAGGATCAACGTACGTGATAGTTCGGCGCTTCACTGGCGATGAAAAACTGCGGTCCGCTGAGGTTTCCCGCACAGTAGCCCAGGAATATCATGGCCATGACTGTCGACTTCTTGGTAAAGCCTGCAATGTTGCTAGACGCCAAGGAAAGCATTAGCGGGAACGCAGGGGAGACAGCCATGACGAGCCAGAAGCCTGCAAGACGCGAGAGCTTTTCGGCCTCGGGCAGCAGCTTGATCATGAGGATGCCGGCAATGGCCATGAGGAAGATGAAGACCAGGGCGATGAGGCGAGACTTTCGAACGTTGGAGGTGAAGACGGCCGCAAGGAAGACGGTGAGCAGTTGGAAAGCTGAGGCTGGCAGACCCATGAGGATAGTTTCAAATTCGTCGTAACCGAAGCCCTTGATAACCAGCGTGTTGAACTAGGAGACCTGTTAGAAAATGCCATACAACAAGATGGAATCCGCATACGCTCGTAGTTCCTCCGTTAGGAACGCAAATAACAAACGAAAAGAAGAAGAACCACCAGGCCTTGGGGTCCGTGAGAGCTTCAATGAACTGGCCGCGGTCCCACTGCTTCGTCTGCGTCGTCTTTTGGTATTTTTGCGGCCGTAGCGCCGCCAGCTCACGCTCGCCAGCCGTAAGAAACTTTGCCGTGAGCGGCGAGTCGGGAAGGTAAAACCAAGAAACGACAGACCAGGCGACGGTAATGAGGCCGAAGAGCAGGAAGAGGACTTTCCACTGGGAGACGCTGCCCTCGTAGTGTAGCAGCGCGTAGGCGATCATGGATCCGACGATGCTCGCCGACGCGTTGCCCGCGAACCAGAACGAGTGGCGCGAGACGTGCTCGCGCGGCGTGTACCACATGCCCGTGATGAGCGAGAAGCCCGGGCTGATGGCGCTTTCGAAGACGCCCAGGAGGGTGCGCAGAACCATGAGGCTGGCGTAGTTGGTTGCGACGGCGTGTAGAGTTAGGACGATGCCCCAAAGGAAACTACAGAGTCAGTATTAGTGTAGTGCTGGTATTGAAGGGAAACGAGGGCATACATCAAGACGCTTAGATATTTGCCAAGAGGGAACTTGACGAAGCCGAGCGAGATGGGGTACGACGCGACGAGGTAGCCTATGTAGAAGACGCTGGATGTCCAGCTGTACTCTTGACCAACCAGATTCTATTGCTGACGTTAGTGGACGTTCCGTGTATGCGGAGATATAGAGATGCTCATGCCAAGTCTTCCCGCAGTCCTAGGATGGCGCTGTATGCGAGACTCGTCTCTGCAGCGAGTTAGTATTCATATCCTTTGTAGACCGTCGGTGGAGTATCACGCACTGTCCAGATACTGAAGGCCGTAGCTAACAATGAGAAGCGGCATGAGGCTGTTATACTTAATTAGCAACAATTTCTACGTAAATCACATCGATCAGGACATACTGCAGGTCAATCTTGCGAACCAGCTTCTTCTCTTCCTCTGGCCCGAGGATATCCATGCTGCCGTGCTCCATGGCGACAATGTCGCTGCTCTGGACGTCGGACTTGGCATCGACGCCGCCGTCGTGGTTCTGATCGATCTTCTCCATGCCGACGAGAAGTGGTTTGATTGATTAAAAAAAGTCACGTCCCGTAATGCGCGCGCAACAAGGACAAATAGATGAATGTTTCTGGTATTGTCTGAGCGGACTGCCCTCTCAATTGGAAACGCCGACGGTCAGACGAACGAGGTCTAATATACACACGGGCATTGCCAAGCTTGCTGCGACCAATAAGCAAAGCTGAAAGAGAGAAGAAGGTTTCTGAGGAAGAGAAGCGCCCTCGTGTTGTCGCACGGTATCTGAAAATGAGTGGGAGTTCGGATCATCCCTCGACACTTGCTTTGGCGCGTTGGAAAGGTAGATTATTACGACGCGATTGATTGGCTAGATTAATCGACGAGAATGAGTGGATCTTTCGTGGGGAATCCTTGCGGGGGAGGAGACGATGGGTCTAAGCGGAAAGGGCTGGGTTGATGTTAAGGCGAGTGTGTTCGGAGGCCAGAAGTAGAGAGTAGGATGTTAAGAGTTGTGGGTGGTAATATCATGATAAGGAAAAGAGTCATGAGGCTGGGGTATTATCCGAACCTGTTGTCTTGATGTTATTGGCTAAGGAGTTAGATACGGAAGGACGGATGATTGTTGTTAATGGAGAGAGTTGCAACTAAACCTACATCCGAGATCCGTCTTTAGAAGAAACTAGTTAGGGTTGTCAACAACATCCGAACGAGTCTGCATTAGAGTCATTAAAGAATCGATAGAATAATGGCAATAAATAAAATCTATTTTGCATAATACATCTAATCATCAAGCACGTCTCATTCATAACGCTGTTCTTTAACATGTCTCCCACTTACCCTACACACTCGCTAGGGAACATGTCTCAATAATCTGCCGCATAGTCTGCATAGAGACACAAGCAACCCCCTGTGCCTCCTGAATCAAGTAAAGCGCATGCTTCATACTCGGATCCGAAATGACCCTCGAAATCCACTCCTGGTGCACCGGGTCGTGCGTCTCGATACCCGCGATGAGCAGCGACCACTGGAACCGCTCAAGCAGCTGCACCGGCCCCGTCGCCATGGTGTAGTAGGCTGCTGCTATGAGCTCTCGCAGCGCCCATTGGACTTCAGCGGGGACGGGGCGCTGGCCAAAATAAGAGTTGCGGGCGCGGTAGAAGTAGATTTGCAGGGCGTGGAAGAATGTCACGGTGACGAGGGCCATGAGGAAGGGTGATGAGCCTTGCCGTTCGGACTCGGCGACGAGGTTTGAGATGAAGGGTTGTTCCTGTAGTTGTGAGACATTGTGAACGAGGAGGAAGAGAGTGAAGACATACTTCTTGTGTCCGGTCGAGGCTCCGCTTGATCCTCACCCTCGCAGCCATGGCCTGGTCTTCGGGAGCCTGACTGTAGTTGTTGATGTCGTGATGGAGAGCAATCAGATCGAAGTAGACACCTAGGACGGTAAAGTCCTGTATCTTAGGGACCTGCGTCAAGCCTATAGTCGTGGGAACTTCGTCCGTCCCGGGGAATGTGGTTCGCGACAGCCGCCAGATACGATGTCGCTTGTCGTGGTTCTGGCTCACGTAACTAGCAAAGAAGCCACCGCAGCCGAAAAAGCCGCAGAACCCATCGCGATCGTAGAGATATGTGAGAATCCTCGCGATGAGCACTTGATCGGATGTCGAGGCGTGCGCCGACGCGGATACAGTTGCGCTCGCGCACAGCTCGTCCAGGTCGTAGCGCTTGACATACGCCAGGACCGACTCGCTTAGTTCGCGCAGCTTAGGAACGTTGAGCGGGCTGCGGCGCATCCAGAACATGTACATGTACAGGAACGACAGCATCATGGCGACGTGGTCGGGTTGGGCGACGGGATCTAGAGCTTGCAGGAAGAGCCGCGAGCCGCGCTCATAGTGCGTCCAGGCCTCGTGCGGCGTGTCAAGCCCTGCGCCCTGGTGCACGGCGAGCTCGCTGTGGGAGAGGGCGAGCAAGAAATGCAGCGCCATGCAGTTCTCGAGGGCGCGGTTGAGGAATAGTGCGTGGGCTGAGACTGCGGCGGTGCGGGTTGACTTGAGCGGGGCGAAGACGGCGCGGTGGAAGGACACGGCCTGCATATCGCTTGTGCCAGTGGAGGGGGCGTGATAGGTTGGATAGTTGTTGGTGAAGAAGAAGGCTGTAGAGGCGGAGGGGTAGTTGGCTGAGTTGAAGGGGTTGAAGGGGAGGGACGAGGGGAATTGGAGGTTGTAGAGCTGGTGGAGCTGGTGCTGTTGGTGTTGGTGTTGATGTTGATGAGTGAGGTCGACGATCCAGTCGTCAGAGTCTGCTAGGGTTGCGGTATCGTGGGAGAGTGGTTCCATCGATAGCAGAGGCGTGATGCCCTCATCGAGGATAAAGGTCTGGGAGACTAGGGCTGTCTCTATATTGATGTTGAGAGAGTCGGGGCCGTCTAAGAGTTGGGTGTTCAAGACCTGGCCGCTTAGCACTTGGTCAGCCAAGGCTTGGTCAGCCAAGGCTTGGCCAGCCACCCCTTGACCAGCCAGCTCTTGGTCAAGCCCAAAGAACTCAGCATCCAGATGGCCAGTTGCTGCGCCGGCATCATCTCCCGTACTCAACAACGGCACCAACCCATCGCTCGTGTTCTCCTCCTCTTGCTCTTGCTGCTCCTCCTCGCCTCCCCCACTAGCATCAACCGGCTTCGGCAGTATAGCGCCCGGCGCCCATCCGTCATCCCGGGCCTTGATCGGTCCTTGTCCGCGCCTCCGTAGCGCCAGCGACGGTGGCTGCGGCGCCCACTCGCACGGCAGCCGGAGTCGCACGCAGCGTCCGCATTCGGGCCGGAGCTCGTCGCACTTGACGCGTTTGGAGATACACGTGCGGCAGCCTGTATATATCACCAAGGGAATTAGTTACCCGGGAACTATTTGCCAAGAAAGAGGGGGAAGACAAAGAAAGACTTACCGTTTTTTGATCGCTTTCCGCGCTCGACTCGTCGACGCCGGGGCGGAGGATCTATTCCGGGCGTGTCGATACCCGCACCTGTCGAGTGTGCCATAGCCGGGCTGTGGGTTACTCCCGTGTGATATCCGCCCCAGACTTTGCCGTGTGATATCGAATATAACAGTGGGACCTCTGGGGGGGTGACAACTCGAAGGGGGGAGGGGCTGGATCCGACTCGAGAGGGCTGGCTTGGATCCGACTCGACGGGCCTGCTGGAATGGAGACCTGACGAGTCAACAATCGCAGTGAGCGGGAAAGGGAATGTGCCATAAAATGGTTCCACTCTTTATCTCCAGGGATGATACAGGCGCAAGTATAGTGGTGGGCTGTGATTGGCTAGATTAATCGACGAGCTGTCACCGAGTTTAGTGGGTTGGGTAAGACGAGGGTCTCGAGGCATCTCGCCCATTACAGTCGCCAAAGACGCGCAATTATTCCGGGCATTTCTTTTTCTGCTGTAGTTGATAAGATAATTCTTGCGCCCGTTTCTGTCGGGTGGGCTATCGCCATGAGTTGTACCGCATGGTTCCGCCATCACCATGGGAAACCATATCTCTTACACCACGTCTGAGTGCCAAGCCGTCCTCCAGGGCGGTGCAGGAACCATAAAAGGTCTCCAATTTGATAAAAAGTCACGGAGATTCGCAGGAGTGCCCTATGCAGAACCGCCGGTTGGTGACTTGCGATGGCGCAGACCTCAGCCTCTGCCAGAGTCTCACAGCTACTCATCACCAGACGGCACGCCTTATGATGCCACGGCTTTTGGCCCTGTATGTCCCCAGGCAAACTACTCCAAAACCGTCAGCGAGCACATCCCAATTCATGTCTACGACGAAGACTGTCTTCGTCTGAACATCTGGACGCCCGTTGCTGATCCAAGCGCTCCTCACAAGAAATGTCCCGTCGTCATCTGGTTCCACGGCGGATGGTTCCAAGTCGGCGACCCGAGCCAGGAAGAGAGCATGGATCCTACCGAGCTCATCTCGACGGGGAATCTGCAAGCTGTCTTTGTAGCCGTCGGATACCGGCTCAACGTGTTTGGCTTCCTCGCCGGCCGCGCTCTACTCGATGAATCTGGTGGTGAAGCCGTTGGCAACTACGGCCTGTGGGACCAGCGGCTCGCCATGGACTGGGTATACGAAAACATTGCGTCCTTTGGCGGCGATCCGGACAATATTGTGCTCGCGGGACGTAGTGCAGGTGCTTACTCGGTGCTCGCCCAAGCTCTGCATGACTTTCGCATTGAGAAGCCGACGGATCGGTTCCGCCGGTTGATCATGTACTCCAACGCTATCCCCACGCAGCCCAAGACGACGGAGGAGTGCGAGCCGCAGTTTGACGAGCTGTGCGCGTATTTCAACGTACCGTCTGACTTGAGCGGGGCGGAGAAGTTGCGCCGGCTAAGAGCCATCAGCGCAAAAGACCTCTGCGCGGGCATCATGAATCTCCAACACCACACGTTCCGTCCCGTGACAGACAATCTGTTCATCCACGCGGGCATCTTCTCGTACTACCGCTCAGGCTCCTTCGCGGCCGAGTTCAAGAAGCGCGGACTGCAGCTGTACATTGGCGAAGTGCAAGACGAGAACACGCTGTATGCCGTGACGAACGGACCCGACGCCAACGCCGAGTCGCTCCAGCTGCAGATTGCAAACTACTACCCGCCAGCGACGACGGCGCGGCTGCTGCGGCACTACGGGTTGCCCACATCGGAGGACAAGAAGGAGTGGGAGACTGTCTTTGGGAAGATCGTTGCTGATGGACAGGTGCGGGCTCCGTCGCGGTATCTTGCGAATAATCTGCTGGAGCACGGGGTTGATATTAATCATGTCTGGCGATATCTCATTGCCTATCGTCTGTCTTTTATCACGGATCAAATTGCGCCGGCGTCGTTTGGGGTCAGCCACGCCATGGATCGTCCTATCTGGAAGTACGTCTCATATGCCCTATCCACGTGGATTTATACTTGAGCCGTACATCACGCTAACCAGACATCTAGCTACTCCATTACCCACGGCCCGACAGAAGAAGAACGCCAGCTTATGGACGACTGGATCCGGGACCTACGCGCGTTTGTACACCTCGAGGACGGCTACGTCTACGGCACGGCCGAACCGGGCGAGTACAAGGTCATGACGCATGACGGGAAAATCAAGGTTCAGAATGACCCTCGGTGGGAGGAGCTATTGCAGGTGATGACAATATTTTCAGGTCTTCGAAAGGATTCTAGCTTGTAATTGGTAATTGTAATCTGGCGAGGACCACTCGCATATTCTTAATGAGAGCAGTCAAGTCATGTTGCCTCGCGATGCTGACTGGAGAATGATCCAGCTTTGGAAAAAGAATAAATATTGCATAATAATTTAAAATATCAACGCCTTCAAACACCTCTGTTGTAACTGAGTCGCCCGCATAGGGGCCTTTGAAAGTGGACGCCGACAAAACCGTAACTCGCTTCTCTTCACTTCCCATCGGGTGCTGAAGGCCTTCAGCCGTACCCTTGGGGTACTTGTCTCCTTTCCCTCTCATCGCTGGCCCCCTCTAAAAACAAAACACTTCTCCGTCACACCGACTGCGCCCAAGACCTGGTACTGATGGCTACAGGGAAGTCAGTCCATTTCAATGTCTCCTGATACAACCAGTACAGGCGTCTCGTTGAAATAGGCTTTGACAACATCGTCCACAAGCCTTTGGGAAATCTCCTGGTGGACCTTGTCTATGATTCGAGACGCAAAAGGCATCACCATAGTATTACCGTCCATGAGGACCTCCTCATACAGCTCCCACTCCTCTCCAATTTCCGTCGCCGAGCTAGACGTGGTGCTCTCCGAATTGGCAGGCGAACCCACATCCGCTCGACGACGAACCGTCCATCGCGCCCAGACAATAGTCCCGACATGCGCATTAGCGCGCGAATTGATGCCATTCGGAAACGACTGAAACACAACGGGCCACCTATTTTCCTTGGAAATGCCCGGGAGCAGGCGGGTGACCTCGTGGATCTGGAACGTGCGGACCGAGTCGTCCCAGGGCCCGAAGAAGTCGTCGTTGGCGATATCGACGGGTTCAGAGGCTACCTCGGTGAAGCTGGCGACGTGGTCATTGTGACGTAATGTTGGTGCGTATGTTTGGAGATATGTGACGACGGTTTGCGGTGGGAGGTTGGTGGGGATGGGGATGGTGACGAAGGTCCAATGCTGCGACCGCATTGCGATTGTGGGTTGAGGCGGAGGATCCGTTGGTGCATGTGTACGTACAGGTATGGGGTCTTGGTATTGGGATATAGAAATATCGAGATGTGAAACAGCTTTATCCGCACAGATCAGAAGCCGTAGCATCCGAACATCCAGAGCAATAGACTTGACGCTGGCTGTACGAATGCCGATATCGCGAAGCTGACTACCCGATGCAACGAAGGCCCGGTGCCCGGCGCCCGGTTCTCTCCTTGAAGCCAACCCCACTCAATCGGCGGCCCACTTCGGCGTGGGACCCGATTCTATACGGAGTCGCTGGCTCGGCTACGCCGGTAGTTGTGCGTCGTTTCGACGGAATGCTAGAGAAGAGCAGGAGGAATGATGGAATGGCAAGGCGAGGCGGCACGACTTCGAATGGTGAGGGGGAGTAAGCCATCACTAAGCCACCACTAAGCCACTCTCGGAGACGTATCTCACGTCGCTCACGTGGTCGGCTGCCGCTTCGTTTAGCCCGGTGTCTTTGTTTTACTTGATGTTGCTGACTGTTTGTTGTATGGGTTGGGCGAGATGCTGCTCACAATGCCTGCATCTACTGGTCAATCACGCGCGAAGAGGTGAACCGGCCATGATTCGGGGGTTTCCGAAACATTCAATATATTAAATTGGTTTATCCCGCGCTTCCGGTTGATCCTTCATTCTCCGATGGAAAGCGTCTCTAGCGCTGACTGATTGTTGGTGGTGGTGGTGGTGAGGGGTTAGCACATGGTTCATCACTGCTGTTGAAGGAGGGAAAAGTCTAGCGTATGCCAAATACACCATCAGTAATGCTCAGGCCAGTGGAGTATAGCGTATGTCAGGAAAGAAGCATTTGCGTCATCTTCTCTGGATTGCGAGTGGGGGAATTGGGGCCAACAAACCGCTCTATATGTGCTAAACATCTGTTTGCAAGCTCGAGATGCCCCTGCCATCTTGCTCACGGAAAGGGATCTAACTCTTCCCCGAGCTGTTCCTTTTCCTGCAAAATGTCTGACCGACTGATGTAGGAGAAGATCATCTTGCTTGCGATTCCGGAAGAGATGGCCGCAAGCTCCGAGTATATCCTTAAGATCTCCTCGACTCTGCATTTCCGACTTGTCGATTTTGTTTGCGAAAGTCAATTCCACCAACGATAGTGGGTGTTGAGACAAAACAATCCATTCGAGGATCGAAGGTCTCGGAGGAACTCCGCTAGCTTATTCTCGGAGTCATCACACTCATCCAAGCCACCCAAGACGCAGACAACAGAGCGCTTACTCCATGTAACTAGGGTTCTGAATATTGCCTAAACTGTCTTAAAAGGCGTAAGGCGGCCGTCATTTTGGGTCGAACGTGCAAAATCGTTTTAAACATGTTCAACGAGATGCGGTTGTTGCTGCAGAAGCTGGCGTGATCAATCCTGCAAAACCACCTTGGTGTTGTCTCGTTCGACGTATCCGCTTTCGTAGAAGAAATGTATGAAGTCTTAGTTCGCTCTCTTTGCTCTTTCGAGCTGGCCGATGAGATGGACAGCAAGCACTGTTTTCCCCTTCCCAGGCCTGCTAGAAACCCACAAGATCTCCGACTGGCCGCTATTTCGCCAGTAGCGGAATTTTGGATCACGAGGAAGCCATTCGCAAGTGCCTTCGGTTTTTAGGGCCTTCCTAGATATGACTCGACCTCAATCGGATACCACAGGCAAACTCTTGAGTCTGCTAGTGAGCCTTGACTCCCCGGGAACTGCTGGGGACAGGAATGTTTAGCGCTCCAACTCTACGAAGGACAACAGGCAGAGCAGACTCTGACAGAGCGGGATTACTAGTAGCCTATTGAGAGATGGCTTACCATGATTATGCACGACGTCGCCTTGGTGCAGGGTGCCGCCATCACTGATTGTGGTACCGTACGTATGTCCCCGTCTACTTAGAAGGGATATCCTTTCTTGGAATTCTGGGACATCCATCGTGATCGTGACTTTGAAGGTGAATGGAGAAAGCAAAAGGCTCGAGGCCTAGCCAGGTTGGTGGAGAGATTGATCATGAGGACTCACAGCCTGATCAGGCTCTCCCTTGCATGGCAGCTGAGGATTGGGCGGCTCGAGTCCCAATAAAACTCCCCGCAGGAAGCCACGGAGGCACCCTTCCCCCTCATTTAGGCCTTATTTGACAAGCTGATAGAATTAGACCAATGACCGCGTCTGATGAAAATAGTAAAGGGCCTTGAAGCCTCACAATAGCGAGGCGTCGCAGTGCGTTGTTTACCCGTGGCGAACGCCTCTGACTAAGCTAGCTGGTTGCCTCGTTGCGATATTTATAAAGAAAAACAGGGCGAAACGGTTTCCATTTAGATTCTTGTTTGCTTAATATTGTCGTCCTCCTTTCGTCAGAACAAGACACCAACCATAATGGCCGAGCCTGTTGGAACGGTACTTGGCGTTGTATCGCTTGCCACCGCGCTCTCAGGCACCTTTGTGTCAGTTATTACATGCTTCGAATACTTGGAGTTTGGCCGTCATTTTGAAAAGGACTTCAACAAAACCCAAGCTCGACTTGCGGCGCTGAAGCTGCGGATCACGAGATGGGGAATCGTTGCAGGCGCTTTCCCAGACCCACAAACAGGAGAACACAGAAAAGTCATGGCAGATGCTGAGACTGTCAGCACCGCTTCAAACCTTCTCAACGCGATCCAAGCCGACACCGTCGAAGTCGAAGAAGAGTCCAAAAGATATCGTGAGCAACCTGTATCAGCAAGCTCGGTAGATTTATCAGTCCTCGGAAGAGACGATATGCACGCGTCGGTCCAGGCATTGAACGTCCAGACGAACGTCATCGTTACACGTCGCGTTAAAGGCGTTTCATTGACCCGAAGGACCAGATGGGCTCTATATGAAAAGAAGCGTTTCGATAGACTTCTAGATGATATTTCTGAGAATTTTGGCCAACTAGAGGACCTGTTCCCGCAGCTCGTGGAGTCCCTACGGGAGCTATGTCGTGTCGAAGCGGAAGAGGTCCGAAGGGTCGAAGACGACCAAGTGGACATGACCATGGAACTGCTTCGTGACGCTTCCGAGGCGAATTCGGATAGGCTGCTCGAGCAAGCCGTGCGGGAGACGATCATCTCGAGGGGATCTGGCCATCGCTGGGAAAAGACGACAATGAGCGACTATGCCAGGTTGCACCAGGGCGATCACATCGCCTCGGGCTTCAGAGGCCATGCACCCACCGGCAGGATCGGCCATAATTTTGGCGTAACCGTTGGAATGGGGCGCTCCGAGATTAAACAGGGTGATATTTACGGTGATTATGGCCGGGATCGAGCTGCCGAGTCTGATCTATGAATCACGCCACGCTCTGATGTGACAAAGGTGGCCGAGGATATGTTCACGTTGACGGTGCCGAGTAAGGAGGGGGAAGTTTTGTCGGGCGTGAGAGAACAGTATGTATCGGGCTGTGAAGTTGAGGCTTATAAGAGATAGCTCTCATAAATGGGCTAAATCGAATCTGCGACTCTACTGGGCTTGTATCGAGTCGCTTCCTTTTGTAAAGCTCCCGTACAAGCACAGCCTTGCCGCTGCGCCACAGGAACGGCGATTCGAGGCCAAGTTCGCAGCCGAGCGGGTAGTTTCAGGTTCCCAATATGGTGCTGGGAAGTCAGATAACTCTGGGATCGGAGGCACTGGCGGAGGGGCCGATGGTGAGAAGTGGTCGAGTGTGAGGGCACGTTCCTGAGCAAGGCCGAGAGTCACGCTGTAGTAGAAGAAAACCGAGTAGAAAGAGTCACACTGAGTGAAGAAAAGAAAATCCTTGTCGAGGTCGAAGGTCCAGACGCTTTCATTTCCGGTGCCTCGACCGTCGTCGTAAGGGTTGACCACGCCTGAAGTAGGGCTGTGAATATTTGGTCTGGAGGTTGGCAGGGTGTGGAATTGGAGTATGCGCTGGGAATTTATGACGTACCTTTGGACACATTCGCAAGAATCTGTGCAAATAGTTCTAGGCTGGTCCTGTCCGTCGCGTCGTGCTTCCGGAAGCCCTCCTAGATCAGGGTTGCTGTCTAACGTGAGCGGCCTAATTCGGATGCGAAACATGTCGGTGCACTCACAATGTGTGATATAGAACATGGCCTCCATTATGTTGTGAGTGACGATGTGTGAATGATGAGGTTTGGGTATACCTACCTGAAGGAAGTAGAGATGAAACAGGCAGGTGAGGTGAAGCCGTAATCTTATGTACCCATGGTGTCTGGCCGAAATGCGTAGGCATTCTTGACTACGGCCAAGGCTAAAAATGGTAGAGAAATAAAGACAAAAGCCATCTTATACCAAAATTATCAATACGAGGTGGCAGGTGATAGGGAGAGAATGACAGAGGAGTTGTTGATAAAAACAGGCATATCTCACGAATCTCTCCAGGCTTTCAATATGTTCAAGTTTCCAATCGCGCATCACAATCAACGTCATAGAAGTGGCTGAGGATTTTCTCTCTACTACTCAGGAGTCGAACCTCGCTGTCTGTGATATGAAAAGTCGGCTTGGAGATAGAAGTGGTGGGTGATCTGTAATTATTCGGCGAAGATGAACGTCGCGTTGCCGACAGGGTACAGCATGATGATTTCTTTTGTGTGTTATACTGGGAACTCCCTAACCTACCTCATCATCTAGTTTCTCCCCCTGGCCGATTCTGTCGTAGCTAACGGCCCAATCCGAATGGAAAGCGAAACTCCCATTACGCTCGGGTGACTGATAAGAGAATCAGATAAGAAGCCAGCATGTTCTGCACTAAACCGAGGAGTTGCACCCGGTGTAGGAAGGTGTTTACTACAATTTACATAATAACGTGAATCCATTCGGATGTGTACATTGCCCGAATTTTTGATCTATGAATCAATGCATCCTACTACTTGGAATGCTTGGATGTTGTCGTGGGATCCACACTGCGAAATCAGAACATGCTAACTGAAATTGGCCAACGGCTATAATCCCCCTCGCAAACTTCTAACGTACTGTAAATCTAATCAATATTGGAAAACGTAACATACGTATTAGCTCAGTTAGAAGGGCGCTCAGACTCGGAATTCGGCGGAAAAGGTCCAGCCGAGTCCTATTCGGCGGCAAGGAGCCTCCCGATGGAGTATTCGGGGGGAACGAAGAGCCCGACACTAATCAATTTCCAGGCAACTCGAGCTGAAGCCAATCAAGACATCGCAAATTGCGGGTACTTGACATCTCGGTGACAGCCACAACATTGATGATTACGCAAAGAGGCTAATAATAAAACAGAGTAAACGGTGATAGTGTGTTTTCGTACGTCGGTGTGTGGCTGTGAGCATTTATACTAAATATCATCTATTACCCGATACATTTTCTGCTGTTTGGGCCAACCTTCTTCACGCCTTGCCTCGTTTGATAATTCTCCAACAGTCTTTCTCTTTCACCTTGATCATGGCTACGGAAGGCCCCCCCTCCAAGTATCACTATGATCCTTCTCTCGCTGCCGCTGCCATCTTTGCGGTGCTGTTCGGGCTTTCCGCTATCTGGCATTTACTGCAACTTGTAAAAGCGAGAACATGGTACTTCCTTGCATTTTTCTGCGGTGTTGTTTGTATGGGCTCCTCCACTTCGTCATTTGCTGTCCGCACAATATCTAACCATATCTCACAGTCGAGTCAGTCGGTTACGCAGCACGCTGTATTAACGCATCCGAAACGCCGAATTGGTCATCTGTACCCTTCATTATTCAGACCCTACTGCCCCTCCTCGGCCCAGCTTTGTTTGCAGCCTCGATATATATGATATTAGGCCGCTTGATTCGAATCCTGGATGCCGAACGCCTATCATTCATTCGAACCAAGTGGCTGACCAAGATATTCGTGTTGGGAGATGTCCTTTCATTTGCGGTGCAATGCATTGGTAGGAATCCCCACTGAACTAAATGCGCGTCTGCCATAGGTTGACTAATGACGGACAGGAGGAGGAATACTTGCCGGCGCTGACAGTAAAAGCGCCGTCGATCGTGGCCAGAATGTCCTCCTGTTCGGTTTGGGAATACAAATTCTCTTCTTCGGATGCTTCATAGCAGCCATATCTGTCTTTCATATTCGCATTCTTCAAGGGCCGACGACAACTAGCCTCACAACGTCCTTGCCTTGGAAGCAATCCCTCTACGTTTTGTATTCAACCTCCTTATTGATCATGGTTCGATCCATTTTTAGGGTCGCAGAATTTGCTGCTGGACAGACCAGCGTTCTTCAAAGCACGGAGACCTACCTTTATTGCCTGGATACTGCGCCTATGTGGATTTGCTCAGTAGTCTTCAACGTCTGGCATCCATCTAGAGTCGTTCAGGGTCAGCAACATAAAGATGAAGGTCAACAGGAGCTGGAAAGTACATGTTAATATCGATGCATATTACTGTCTAGCCTAGGGGTTCTACCTTCGCAGTTGCCCTTGTTGCCGTCTACACCCTCCACATTTAATCCAGGAAACCGTCGGGTTTGACAAATATTTAGGTCTACATAGGAAAGCAGAAGTGTTTAATGCTATATCTGGATGGGCGAAACCATTGGTGGGAGTGGAGAATTCCATTGATCCTGATAAAAAGATCCAACGATCGTCTCTTTCGCGTTATGACTGGAGGATCTAAGTTTCTTGAACGATCGGGGCACCCGTGCGTTACTTGAGATTTTTCTATTAGATAGTACGACCCTTTTCGGCCGTTGGGTCGCTAGTCGTAAGCTAGAAAGGTTCAACACCTTGTATCAATTGTTAGATGAGACCAGTCTCAACGCTGTGTACCAATTGCTTATCCTGACCATCCACGAGGGGGGCTGTGCCGCAACCGACTGGACACTGGCTTGACTCCAGCTGAAGTAGCTTAAAACAAGTCCGAAGGTAGCCCAAGAGAATGCCCCTCTCCTCGTCCGGCCTAGGTCATCGGCCGTGACACCTATAGAGTGATTCGGGTTTATGTCAAACTTCAAGAATTGTTAATTACCGTTCCAACCTAGAATGGTTTCGTTACAAAGTCCTAAGTTAAGCAGGGCTTCCCAGTCCCCCATTCCATCTTCTGGCCTTTCCGTCATCGTCAAAATATCGAGTCCATCAGCCAAGTCCAATAAGGGAAAAGGGCTAGTACTCATTCCCATTTCGAGCAGTTCTATATAACCGGGGGTTTCGGGAGTGGACCCCAACCTGGAGTAAAGGACGCTTGATCGCGTCCGCCAGGCCTTCAGAACAAGAGCTCCGAGCTCGTAGGACCACTTCGATGAGAGATCCAAGAAGTCTGTGTGGAAAAGATATACGTCTGGTATGAGATTCCAAGCTCGTTCCACAAGGTCACCTGAGGTTCTATGACAAAGCTGGCCGATCAAAAACATGAAGATGTTTAGCTGGAAATGTGCTTTGATGAACCAAATGAAGCCCGTTGTTTTGAGCATCGTGTATTGTTCGACACAGTCTTCAACCGTATTAATAGCAAGCTTAAACAGATGATCCTGGGGCGTGATCGGGATTCCGCATTCGACCTGTTGTTCAGGTGATTGGACGAGTCTCTTCATTTTAGCAGTGATGAAGCGTTTTATCTGCGTTGCAAACGCATGAAGCCGACCGGTTGATGGATCTGAATAAGTTTCCATGATGTGAGTGAGGGAGATGTCGACGTCCCTTGCCAATTCTTCCATTCTCTTCAACAGACTCCGGTCCAAACTAACTGAACCAATACTGTTGGCCTCACTGTGATGCACAACAGTAGGTAAACCCGGTGACCGGGCAAGATATTCGCCCATCGTATACAAAAGGAAACAAATGATCATCTCGCTGGGTGTTTCCCGGCTCCGGAAGGGCTCAGTAGCATCGGGATGAATGTCAGCATCATTTAGGTTGCTCGGCTGTTTGCAGTCGGTTCCTCTAGGCTGTGTTGAGGGGCTGAGGCCGGACATGACGGCAGAATTCATGTCGAGCATGAATATCTGCCACCAGGCACGTCGTCTCATTTCAGTCTCAAATGGGGAGAGGCCAAGCCGCTCGCCATCCCGGTGGAGACCCAGCTTCTGGGCTATACGAATGCATACGCCGCTAAATATCCAGGCGTAATGGAAATTTTCTGGGTTCTGGATTGAGAGCTAAAAAGAACCATTGGGTTAGGCACTTGAGTAATGAGGAATCGGGGATGTGGGTTGGAATGCTGACAAGGTATAGAATCAAGGATTGGAAAGTTGTGAGATCGCATTGCTTGAGGAAATCGAGACCGGCCAAGGACATCTTGAATCCAGCGGAAAAGCGCTGAGACACTGTTTTGCAAGACATTCCGAAAGTTTTGAAGCACTCATCATCTGTCAAAGACAGAACAGCGACGTTGTATATGGAAAAGAGTAGGGTCGTCATGCTTCGGGAGAGCGTAGCCAAGCCATTCGTGGACTCAAGTATGTAGGGCTGCAGAGATGGTGCGTGTAATATTTTAGTCAGGGGATGTACCCGATCGAGATAGGTTTGCCAGAGATAGAAAACCTGGCTTGGGGAAGGTTGCATCTCTTCGAGGTTGGTCATATGTAGATGTGGGATATTTGAATTATCATGGCTCCCGAGTTGGGTGATGGAATTTGGGGCATGGCTAGGAGGGGATATTTGAAGGATGCTTCGGATTGATTGTAACTGGTGTCTTTGGTCAGAATGGCATAGTTAAGCTTCCGTCAAGAGAGTACCTCATCTTCCAGCACAGCGTAGAGTCCGCTGTCGGTAAAGCGCACCAAGCCCTCGTCGATAATCAATTTGCCCATCGATTGACTCTGCTCTTGACTATCCGATAGCGGTATCGCACTTGGATCTGCAGGGGCGAAATCACGTAAAAGCTCCTCACACCGCTCGAGTCTGGCTTGAAGCTCCATCCTGGGCTTCCGGCGTCGACGTGGAGCTGGAGGAGGGCAGGGGGTACATGGTGCAGCGAACTATCAGCCGAGAACGATTAGCAGCCGCTATTAGAGGCGTAGGAAGAGCACAATCAGATAGTATACCAACCTTGACACAATTACTACAAGGGTAATTACGATCACACTTCACCTTTCGGCGTTGACACAGAGAGCAGACGGGTAGGCGCTGAGGATGGTCGTGGGACTTATCGGGCTCAAGAGTCGCCATGATTCTGCTCCGTACAATGAGGATGAGCTCATAGATTCATGGATGTAGAGGAGTTGGATGTAGGGAGGGGATGAATGCTAATGTAGCATTGAGCATTGTGGCTGAGTGAGCGGTCAAGAGCGGCAAATATGATTCAGGCGTAATGGCTGATATGTGTGTGTATTGGCCATCACTTTCTGTGTCATCGATTGAGAAACAGACTGTGAGGCAGCGCTGTATGGCGGTTGTCACCGTAGGCCTCGTTGCTAACAGATAAGGGCTCTAAACCAGAAAGACCTCGTCATATTGCCTCTATATTGACGTTCGTCCACGCCGTGAGTAAGGTCTCTCTTAGTGAATGCCTCTGATAACTACCGTAGTATGCGCACTAGCCACACCCACATCGCATCATCAACCCCACAGGACCAATTACTCAGCCGACACAATCTCAGACCACATTGCACATCCATCACGCCGCAGGCTTTCCGCAACACCATCGGCAGTAAAGAAAGCTGTGCAATCCTCCGACCAATTACTTGCTCACCTTATCGCCATGGACTTTGCAACGATCGACAAGGACGAGAACAAGCGGCGGATGCGGAACGGCGAGATGTACTATGCTTTGACCGACGACTTGGTCCGCGATCGGCAGCGGTGTCAGAAAGCCATGAAGAGGTTCAATGCTTCGGATACTACAGATCGACGCGCTCTCGTCGAGATGTGGAAAGAGTAGATGAAATACCTCACCCGTGTAACAACCCTCTTCTGATGGCTAACCCTGGTCAAAGCATCATCAGTGATAGCTCCGATCTTCCTCCACCTGCAGCTACCCCAGAGCAAGAGGAAGCTCAGCTACAGGACTGGCCGTGGGTCGAGAGTCCGCTGCGAACCGACTACGGCTACAACATAAAGCAAGTTATCACAACCCCTTCCGTCATTCCAACCCTAACCTCAAAGCAGAATCGGCGCGCGCGTCTTCATCAACGCCAACAGCACGTGGATCGACACGTGCACCATCACAGTGGGCGCGCGTACGCTCATCGGCCCCAACTGCAGCTTCTTCTCGGGGTCGCACCCGCTGGATCCCACGGTCCGGAACGGCATGCTCGGGCCCGAATCCGGAAAGCCCATCATCGTTGGCGAAGACTGTTGGTTCGGCGGTAACTGCATCGTCCTGCCGGGCGTCACCATCGGCCGCGGTGTCACCGTTGGCGCGGGAAGCGTTGTCACCAAGGATGTGCCGGATCGTGTAGTTGTCGCTGGGAATCCTGCCAAGATCATTCGGAGGTTGGACGAGGGGGAGGCATTGCGCTAGTTTGCTGATGGATGACCAGTTTAAAGGCAAACTGGATAATTAAGAAGGACGCAAACTAACAGTGGCGAAACTATGTCGGCCCGTTGAATCTGAAACGTCTAGCTGGGTTCACTGATCAGTCGCGTGCCACGGTCTGGACCACTTCGCCGCTTGGTCCGTTCCTCCCGATCTGATGAGGCATATATCTATGTGAAACATCTTATTCAGCCTGTACAAAATTAGAACCCTTTTTAATAAGCTTCTTCCCGGGGCAAAAGTCCTACAGTTCTGCTGACCTCGGTTCTGCTGACCTTATGTCTGGGGTCATGATGAAGATCATCCTATCCCTTACTCATAATAAAATCGGACGAATCTCTCCAGGGTAACATTCTCTTCACTCTCACATAGTTTGAGTTTTGCCCGAAATCTGCCGTGATTCGCTCGGTCGGTTCTGGGTGTGGCTGCATGTCAGACTCGCCTCGTATCCTGTGGGCAGACAGGTACGCACGAATCAAAGCACGGCACAGCCCTGGAGGATCGGGAGTGCTGCGCCACTCGCAATCTAATTCTCCTTGATAATCAGAGTGCGTGTGTGCCTGCAGCCTGAAGGCTAAGTAGGTAGTGATTGTGCTACGTTGGACACACATGCTATTCGGTATTCGGGCGTTCCCTTGCGCTACTCTCGGTGCCGAGGTGCAGCAGGGCTGAGACGTGGCTGGTGAAGGACCATCAAAACATGGGTGATGCTGTAAACTTATTTCATGCAATCGCCCCGCTGCGAAAGCCCAGGCCAGCGTGCCTAGGAAATGTGCCAGGATGATGCCGTGCCGCGGTTGATCATTAAACGCTTATTTCTAGAAAACTCCGCCCATGCCCTATTCCTCCCCGCATTAGCTTTGTGGGATTCCTGTAAGCTGGAAAAAAAAGGAGACGAAGGATGCCTAGTGTGCTATGATGTTGCTGCGCTGGCCTGCGCAAGGATCCAACTCCCACGACCGCGGGAGTGAGGCTTATCGCCCTGTTAGGTAACCAGGTCCGACTTTGGGGGCTGAATCTATATCGCGGACGTGACGGAGATCGATGATGACCAGCCTGATTGGACGTAGTCTGAATTTTGTTTAAATTATCTACTGGCTTCTTTTATAAATGCGTTGCCGCCTCAGGACGTTTGATGTGAGGTTGTCCAGACAAGCATCAAGTCATCTAACCATGCGGCTGTCCTCGATACTCGCACCCGTGCTGCTCTTCAGCCTTGTTGAAGCGCACCGTCCAAGCTATGGCGTCCAGTGCCAGCCGGACCACTGCCCCTGCCAAAATGAATGTGTCTTCCTGAAGCGGCATCACACGTGTTGTGAGAGGCCGGCTTCTCGAGGAAAGAAGGGCCGTGACCATCATATCTGCGGACCTGGTATGTGAAACTCTGAAGCTCCTTATACACTTTGAGTACCTCATTTTTAACCTTGTTTCCTCGTTTAGGCAAGGAATGCTGTGGCAAAGGCTGCTGCAGAGAAGGCTGGAAGTGCTCCACAGACGGCCTCTGCCGTCCCCCTGGCCATGGACCGTCCAAGGGCTGCACGACCTTTGTCACTACCATTGTGAAACCCATCACCACAATTACAAAGCCCATTACTACACTCACGTATGGCGATGGAGAGACGACTGTTGTTCAGGATACCACAACTACCAGTGGAGGTGCTCCTCCACCAGGAACGACTGGAGTGACCACTTCTGAGCTTCCTGGGGAGCCTGAAACGACAGACGGCCCGTCGGGCGTCATCACTACGACGAATACTTTGGGAGAGACTGTGAGTACGCGTCTTGGATGCTCTTGTGGAACAATAAACTAATACTTGCCACGCAGATCATCACGACGAACCCTGTGACGTCCGGTCCCGCGACGACGACGTCGGAGGGACCTTCGGGTACGCCGGGCATCTCGGAACCGATTACCATCACCAATCCGGATGGGCAGGTTACTACAATTTTGCCGCCCGGTCCCTCGACGACTGAGGTCGTCACCAACCCAGATGGACAAGTGACTACTCTGCCAGATGGGCAGGTGACTACTATTTTGCCTCCTGGTGGAACTGAGGTTCCTACTGGGGTTGTGACGACGCTGTCTGATGGCGAAGTCACTACAATCTTCCCCCCAGGTACTGAGCCAACCACCACTGGGGACGATACTGTACCAACAGGGGTTGTGACAACGCTCCCGGATGGTCAAATCACCACCATCTTGCCGCCAGACACTACCACTGGGGAGGGCAATCCTCCCACAGGAGTCGTAACGACCCTGCCTGATGGCCAAGTAACGACAATTTTGCCTCCTGGCACTGAGCCTACAACCACAGGAGACGACAACGCCCCAACAGGAGTTGTGACAACGCTTCCAGATGGTCAAGTTACTACCTTACCCCCTGGAACCGAACCTACGACTACCGGTGATGACAACACTCCTACAGGAGTAGTGACGACTCTGCCTGACGGCCAGGTAACAACCGTCTTCCCCCCTGGCACTACCACTACAGGTGAGGATAATGCTCCAACAGGAGTTGTGACGACCCTCCCAGACGGCCAGGTTACTACCATTTTCCCTCCTGAGACCACCACCAACGTGGATGACACTCCTACCGGTGTTGTGACTACTCTCCCAGATGGCCAGGTCACTACCGTTTTCCCTCCTGACACTACCACCACTGGGGATGATAATGTTCCGACAGGGGTTGTCACGACTCTTCCAGATGGCCAAGTCACTACCGTCTTCCCTCCTGAAACAACCACTAATGTTGACGACACCCCTACCGGCGTTGTGACTACGCTTCCGGATGGCGAGGTTACCACAATCTTTCCGCCCGGCACTACAACAACCGGTGTTGACGATACCCCTACCGGCGTCGTGACGACTCTCCCGGATGGTCAGGTTACTACTATGTTCCCACCCGAAACTACCACAACTGGCGCTGGAGATACCACCACTAATGATGGTGGCGTCGTTACTACTCTTCCCGACGGACAAGTCACTACGATTTTTCCACCTGGTATAACCACAACTGATGCCGGAGACACCACCACTGAAGATGGCGGCGTTGTAACAACTCTCCCAGACGGCCAGATCACCACAATCTTCCCTCCCGCTACCACTACAACCGACGGCGGAGAGCTCCCCTCAGGCGGCGTCGTGACTACGCTCCCAGATGGCCAGGTGACGACCATCTTCCCTGTCCCTCCTGGGCCAACAACTACTACGGAGCCGCCGACTACTACTACCGACGTGCCACCTGGCGGCTGGATCATTCCTGTCACGACGCCCGTTGACGATCCCAAGCCCACAGACGACGGATCTGTCATTCCCTGTAGCATGTGGTTCTTCCTCATTTGCATTCGATGGGACGACTTTAACATCTTTGGATGGGAGATTGTGCTTCCCCCCGGAATCTACCCACCCGGACCGCCTCCGCCGTTCTCGATTGATCCGTCAGCTCTCTTCACCATTGACATCACTGGTGTTTTGCCAGAGTGGCCCGAGTTCACCATTGGCCCTGATCGCCAGCCTACCTTCCCACCTAAGCCATCCAACGGCCCTGATGGTGAGTGTGAGACTCAGACTGCAGAGCTTTGTGCCACCAGGACCTCGTTCGGAGTTTCAGTCTCAGGAGAAGTAACTACCACGACAAACACGCAGGTCCTATCTACTTGTGGAACCGTGTATGGCTGCAACGTCCGAGACGTCAGCGTTACGCAGACGACGAGTGCAACAGAGACGGCCACGGGGACGCCCATCTCACACGTCGTGTATCCAAGGGAGGGTAGAAATGAGACACTAGTCGACGAGATTGAGGCCATACTAGTTGGACTTGTAGACGATTCGTCCAAGATCTACGCTTCTGATACGACATCGCTTGGTCTGAACTTCTGGCGGCTGCCGATCACGATTGAGCAAGCTGACGAACTGCGAAAGATCGAAGATGTAAGTGTCTTTGTATTGCGAGTAATGAATGCTTGAGCTGATAATTTGCAGGTTGGCTCAGTTATGGAGGAGTGCGACAACGCGGCCTACCCATGCTGGGATCCCACGATTGATCTGGTCTACCAAGCCGATGCACCTGCTCAGCTCACCTACGTTTCGTGGCCAGAGTCTCCGCGAGTTCTTCTATCAGAGCTGGACAATCGCTACTACTTTGACGATAGCAGTGGCCGGGACGTCGATGTCTGGGTCATGGATACTGGCGCGACCGCAGACCACCCGGTGAGTATCGCCGTTCCATCGCTATTTGCTACGAGACTGACAATCGTGCCTAGGAATTTGATTTGATCAGAGACCGATTCGACTGGGTCATCAAAGTCCCCGACTGGGACGGTCAATCCCGTCAGGATGACTCCTACACCGATCTCGACGGCAACGCCATCCTCAGCTCCCACGGAACTTCAATGCTCAGTCTCGTAGCCGGCAAGTCACTGGGCGTGGCAAAGAACATCAACGCGCACATCGCGCGTCTGCCTCGCAAGAAAAGAGCGGGCATGGGCTTCACGCCCGAAGACTACCTCGAGACGCTCTCCGAGGTTAACGACCGCATGAGTGGTGATGGCGCCACGGCCAGCGGCGTGTTGTTGCTGGCACAGATGTACCAGCGCCAGTTCTTCCTCCGGCTCAAGGGCGACGGCTCAACTGCTCCCCTGACGATTGACGGAGCAACGTTTGACGAGTCGTTTGGCTTTGAGTGGCGGCTGCACACGCTGCTCCAGCAGATCATGGATAAGGGCACTATTGTCGTCACGGGCGCGGGTAATGTCCAGAGCGCGACTATCGACGGTTGGCCGCAGAACTTTGGCAAGAACTCGGGCACTCTTCAGTTGCAAGATATCATCGTAGTCGGTGCCGTGACCCCTGGACAACCTGGCGACGGAGGTGTGCTGGTGTATGGTAGCACGGATCAGGCTGCCGGACTGCCTCATGTGTACGCGCCGGGATATGACATGCAGGTGGCGGACGGTAACCGACAACTCTGGAACGATGACAAGACGGAGGGTATTATCAGGACTGGCAAGGGAACTTCAGACGGTATGATTTCGCTCCCTAATCCTGCAGCAGATGAAGATTGAGATGCTAACAGACTGAATGATGCAGCTTCGGCCATGACTGCAGGCCTCGTAGCCAACTTCCTCAGCCTCGTACGGCTCGGCCAACTCAACAACGCCGACGGAACGGCCGTGGCTAACACCCCGGCCGGCATCCGGAGCTACCTCCTAGCAAAGAGCTGGTCCCGCGGCCAGCTCCCCGGTGCCGATGGGACACTTGACCGCAACGGCATCTGCAACGCCCTCGATCTGTCCAAGCCGGCCTGTAGCTGGAACCCGAACCCTCCGTCTGGGGACCAGCGTCGACAGGAAGACAACAGCGGCGGCCAGTGCGAGATTCCGTTGGATCCGTCGACCACGACGGCTGGTGTTACTACTACGGTGGCGCCACCCCTGACGGACCTGCCAACTCTCACTGACATCGGCACCGGCATTGTAACGCCCTCCGGGAGTTCCTGCGCCGAAACGGGCACCGTGACGCAGTGTATCCCCGGATCCGGAGGCCAATCCGCCTGCGTCGAGAACCCAACATGCGTCTCATGGGTTAACACGATGCCTCCTACGACTACCGAAGCACCCCCTCCTCCAGTAACCACTACCGAAGCACCCCCTGTAGTAACAGAACCCCCCGTGACACCACTCGAGCTCAAGCCCGTGGTATGTGTCGACGAGAACACGCTTCCGGGCCACGGTGACATCAACGGTGACACGCAGGGTAACCTGGCTGATGTCTTCTGCGAGGTCGAGCCGCTAGACAACGGCGTGTCCGACATGGGTCCTGGGGATCAGCCTCTCGAAAGGCTGCGCGAGGCTAACGATGAGATTCATTATTACTACTCCATCTCGTGGGTCGACGGCTGCGTCACGACCGTTGATCGTCAGGATGTGCTGGCGCCGATTGGAGATGGCGGGGCGTCGTGTAAGGACATTCTTATCTCGACGTACAGCAACTGTGAGTTTCACTTTCCCTGTGGTTATCAAGATCCATGCTAATAATATGTGATAGGTAACAATGGTGGTGTTGGTGGCTACATCGATGCCGGCTGTCTTCGCTACCAGTTCATCGGAGGCCAGTAGGTCGCCATGCATTACTATTCTGATTCGTCTTTCTTTCCATTTTTTATTCAGTGAGAGAAAGCATGCATATATAATTTAGACCATTTGATATCCGCCAATCGGCAACATGGCGTCGCTCAACTTTTAGCTTTCATGGACAAAGCCCCTTCAAGATCATTTCATGCCCCTCCTGGTGTTACTTGATGCCATTATTTTGTTCTCCTGTGCAAGAATCGGCTCGCTTTCTTCCACACCCTTTGTAGCGACGACCGACCTTGGCTCTGCGTAACATCATTGATTGTCGGGTTCTTGGAGAGAATCACCTGGCAAACAACTTCAGCAGCAAACTCTTCCTCCAGTCCCACTCCGTTCAAAGCTGAGACAATGTGAAATCTCGCGCCAATGCTGCGGCTGAAAGCCTCGCCGTCTTGCTCTGGCACGGCCCAGTCCTCCCGCGGCCGGTCCGTTTTCGTAGCTAAAACCCACACGGAAAGCCAGTTCTTTATCTGGCCCGAAGGACTGGCTGTGGATTTCATGCAGAGCTTCCAAGCTGGCCCGGTTTGTGACGGTGTAGACGAGGAAGAAGGTATCGCCGCCCTTTACGAGATCCTGATGCCAGGCCCAATGGGTGGAAGCTTCACCTGTGGACATCATGCTAAAGTTGAGTGTATCGGCGCAATCTTCAACGTAGACTAACTTTTGGTACTTGCCATCATCGGTAGGGTCGTACTCTTCTAGCATCTGGCCAAAGGCGAGCTGGTATGTTCATTAATAGCTGTGGTGTCTTGTGGAAGGTGGATGAAGCTTCTGATGACGAACTTACTCGTTGTAGAATGGAGCGTCGCCCACTGCATGGAGCTCCTAAGACTGTAATGTTGATGGGATCTCTTTTGTTATTGGAGAGGCATTCACGAGTGGTCGCCTACT
The DNA here is from genome assembly GCA_029931735.1 of Dactylonectria alcacerensis. NCBI lineage: Eukaryota > Fungi > Ascomycota > Sordariomycetes > Hypocreales > Nectriaceae > Dactylonectria > Dactylonectria alcacerensis. Next base: position 595,874 of record JAPMUZ010000014.1, on the reverse strand, counting down.
GCTGCAAGGACATCGATTTGGGAATGCACACGTGCGTCATCTTAGCCTGATTGCAGACAAATCAGCTAGAATTTGGATATCACGGGTTCTTTGAGATGTAGGGACGATGTTTCTGGCGTCTTCAACATCATGATAGAGCAAGAGTACGTCATTACTGCCTGGCCATAGGAAGAGGTTCCCCGCTCAAGTCAACGCCTGGGCTTATGCGACCTCACGCAACTGCGACGTGACTTACCCTACACCAGCGCCAGTCCATCATGAAACTTTGTTTTTGACTGACTTAGTTCGATGCTTATATGAAGTCCAGTGTAAACTGATCATGGGATCTAGCGCGATACTTTGGCTACGAAATAATGTCAAAATTTAACTTTGTATGAGGTAAAGAGAGTGGGATACCACTCATAGCTGATATGATCAGATGGTCCAGCCATTTCTCAAAGACACTAACAAACACCAAGTTAAGCATTGTCGTCGTGAGAGAAGCTGCTCTTGTTAATTTTAATCTGAAATCTATACCCTCGTTTTATGATGCCTTAAAGGCTGATTAGCTTCGATACTTTTGTTATAGGGCGTTGAGCCGTCTTGCAATTTCCTTGTTGTAAAACACCACAATCTATGTCTGCTCAGTAATCGACACACGCGAAAGAAACCCATGGGATCGGACCCTTCGGAATAGACATCACGGGGTTTGCCTTGATGGGTCCGAAGACCCGGTACAAGAGACTGCAAATGACGTACGTATGCAGGGTTTTCATGAGTGCTTGCATCTCATTTTGACAGCTCCTAGCCCCAGTCATGATGAATGACGACCCCCACTTGGTCTCATCCAGCCGGGTAAAGACTTATCCACTGCAATGCTTGCCTTACAAGCAGTTACCTACGGAGTACCCACTGGCCCTTAATACCAGCACCTTGTTTAATCCCGCGCCGTCAAAGCTGGTGACACAGCCCATCTCGGATCGTTTAGCAGTAGTGAGTGGGCCACGCGCGCGGCAGAGAAAAAAAAACGGCCAGAGAAAGATCAGATAAGATCTTTGCGTTACCGGTATCGGGGCCCGCCTATGTGCTGGTCTCTTGAGGCTCTGGTACCTGCATGCTGGGCCACTTACAAGTCTACTTCTGGTATTCAAAGCAGGGTTGGGGGCGGCCCTTCTGCGGACACGACTGTGTCTAGTCGTGCGTACGAGAGGTCGTCCCAGCTGTCATGGCCGAGCTCAGTGACGCGTTAGAGGGTCAAGATGAGAGTTTGACCCTCTAGATAATCATGAGTAAGGCTGCTCCGAACCGGCAAAGATGGAGGCGACGGGGACCGGCGCGGTGTGAATCGTCCGGACGTAATGTGTGTGGAGACTCGGAAGGCCGGCAGTAGTGAAACAAAAGTGGTTGACACGTTCAAGAGAGTTCAGTCCACTTCGTTTGTTGCCGGGGTGGCCCCTGTGACCTTGGAGGGTTGTGGTATAAGTGATGAAGAGCTGCGTTCTTGGACGTGTTTCGATTCTTGGTGCGTCGATCATCCATCCAAGACGTCCACATCAGCTACTGCCACACAACAACCTTCATCATGCGTCTGGTCTCCCTTAGTGGCCTCACGGCCTTGGCCTTGGCCATGAAGGCTACGGCCTCAACGTACGACTATATCGTCGTCGGCGGCGGCCCCGCAGGCATCATCACGGCCGAGCGTCTATCGGAAGCTAACAAAAAGGTGCTCCTGCTAGAGCGCGGATCCGGCCCTACCGTCGACACGGGCTCCAATCACGCGCTCACCTGGGACGACACGCTGGCGCCTATCGACGTGCCGGGCCTCTCCTCAGCCGTCAGTGGCCTCGATCTCTGGAACGAGTATAATTATCTGCGATGACACGCCGGGTTACTCGGCCTGCGTGCTCGGCGGCGGCGTCACCGTCAACCACATGGTCTTTGTGCACCCAGCCGCCCACGACTTCAACGACAAGTGGCCGCGCGGCTGGAAGTGGAAGAACGTAGCCCCAGCGGCTAGACGGCTGTACAATCGCAACCCTGGGACGACGCTGCCGTCGGAGAACGGGAAGCGGTACGACCAGGGCCTCTACTCGACCCTGTCAGGCTTCTTCCGCACCCTCGGCTGGAAGAAGGTCGACATGATCAAGCAGCCTGACGCGAAGCATCAAGTGTACAGCTATCCCTCCTGGAACATCAAGGATGCGGAGCGCGCCGGACCTGTGCGGACGTACCTGCCGTTGGCTCAAGAGCGGGATAACTTTACTCTTCGTCTCAAGACCAAGGTGATACGCCTTGTCCGATCCGGATCCAAGGTGACTAGTGTTGAGGTTGAGAACTCAGACGGCACCCGAGAGATTGTCAAGCTCAACAAGAAGGGACGCGTCGTTCTCTCCGCCGGCGCCCTCTCTACGCCCCGCGTTCTTTTCAACTCTGGTATCGGTCCCAAGGCTCAGATAATAACTGCCAAGAAGACCGGCGTTGCTCTCCCGCCTAAGAAAGACTGGATTGAACTCCCTGTTGGCAAGAACCTCAAGGACCATCCCATCTTTTCCATCATTGTCAACACAGGCGAGAGCTGGGGTCCCCTGGACACGGCTAGTGTCCTAAACGGAACAGACACCTCCAATATCAACCTGTACGAGGGCAAGGCGTCTGGTGTGCTCACCCAGGGCCGGCATCGCATGATCTTCTTCTCGTCTAACGTTGGCAGCGATGGCATTACGCGCTATTACCAGGGTTCCTGCGCCGCCTCTGCCAAGGGTGTCGTGACCATTACCCAGTACATGACCCACGGTCTTACCTCCACTGGTGTTTTGGGTCTTGCTGAAGACGGCAGCACTGTCTTCGAGCAGTCCCCATACCTGCAGACGGATGGCGATGTCGAGGCCGCGACCTCGTTCATCCAGGGCATGGTTGATGACATTACGGATGCGTCCACCGGCTTCAAGCTCCGGACCTATACCAACACGTCCGCCATCCTGGGATCGCTCACTAGCGGAATTCACTATACTGGAACAGCCAAAATGGGTACTGATGACGGTCGAAAGGGCGGCTCATCTGTTGTTGACACCAACACCAAGGTCTACGGCATGGACAACCTCGTAAGTTTCATTCTATGTAGTCGACGCGAAATTCTAACAGAAAATCTAGTTTATTTCCGATGCCAGCATTCATCCCGATCTTCCCACTGGCAACAGTCAGGCAATTGTCATGGTTGTCGCCGAGATGGCAGCGGCCAAGATCCTTGCCTACAACTAATTGTTGAGCAAGAGCAGGAACGCTTTCAACATGTAAATACTTTGAAATAGACTATTACATACCACGACTAGAAGGCTCTGATAACGATATTGTCTCGTAAGTGAGCCAATGTCCGTCTTGGAGAGACCCTGGCCCGCCATGCTGTCTTGGTTCTCTTAGCACCGAAGAGATTCACACGTAACCTCATCTCACTGTCACTGTAAACAACGCATATATCCCTTCCGAGTCTAGTTTCCCTGAGCAAGCTTCACTCCAAACTCAACAAACCGCTTAATACAGGCCAGCTTCGCCTCTGGGCTGGAACCTCGGGCTCGTGTACGCTCCAGTATATCACTAATCTTGTCTAATTCCTCCCAGACCTGGATGAAATTGTTGTGCGTCTTCTTTCCTAGGCTACGAAACGCTGCTCTCATGGCGTCAGGTCTCGCCACCAGGTCGCCGCCGTTGTCCGGGATGGCTATGCCCACGATCGGTCCCGTATTCTGGTTCGCAGTTTTGACCGCTAGGATGCTCGCCTTGACGCAATAGATGACCATGGCTGCGAGCCCAGCGGCTAGGGCGGTGGCCACGCTCGAACCCGTCTCGTACTTGAAGTCCACGACGCGGTTCGTAACGCCTCCTGATGAGGGCATGTCGAAGGAACTGTTGCCCACCTGGTCCTTGACTACGTCGACACCCGGTAACACAAACGTGATGCCGTCGTCCTGAGTCCACTCGAAGACTGTGCCATCAGCACGCGCAGCCCCGATGCGGAAAAAATCGTCGGGCCAGGGGCCACTAGGGTAGTCGAGCTCGGAGAATTTGCCTTCATCGGGAGATGAGCAAAACATAAGGACCTTGTTCTCGACAGCCTTTTGTAGTACTGTGTGTACTAGAGTTTTCGAGTTAGCACTTGACTGAAGACAAATATCCCTTCCCTGCTGAGCGGTGTTCCAAGTGGCCTCACTCAGACCCATGCCCCAAGACCCATCAAACAATACAAGACGGTAGTCAAACTAAGTAGAGGCTTACATGTGTCTTTAACGCCATTGCTTCCCTTCGGCATCGGGAGTGTCCACGACATGGAAATGATGGTCGCCTTCTTGTCAAGCGCAGCTTGAACGGCCTACGACTGTTGTCAGCAATGCCAGTCGATTTTCTTCACCTGCTCCTAGGGCAAACATCATCTTACCAAAGCCGCGTACTTCCTATCGATTTGGTTCTTTCCGTCAGGACCATCATACGTTCTGAGTCTTATCGGGTAGACCTTGGCCATGGGACATATGCGCAAGATCATGCTGGCCATGACCGTACCATGACCTCTCGCTGACGAGAACGGGGGCCTCACTTTGCCATCATGATAGTCAAAGCTTTTCCCTTCGAGAACATGATTAGACAGAGATGAATCGAACGTGTCTATTCCGTCGTCAATTAGGGCTATGACGACGTCGTCTTCTACACGCTCTGGCGTGCCCTGGCCCTTCCTTGACTCCTTAAAGTCTTTGAGTGTACTCTCCCAGAAGGGCATCATCTCGCTTGCAAACCTGGACGTAGAGTCCAGCCACCTATGGGAATTGACGCCTTTTACCGGTGCAGAGGTTGTGAGGGGCGCATCGCGAGACGTGGCCTTGCGTTGGTCATCTGTGCCTGCATCTCGAGTTATGAGCTCGATCCGACGAGGCTCTATGGGTACCTGGCTGCCCTGTTCGCTTGATCCAACATGTGCCACATCAATTTCTTTGGAATTCCTGTTGAGTCTCTCTTGGAAGTCGTGAACTTTTTGGTTGATCCAGCGGGGGCTGTCAAGCACCTTGTCCGGTCAGCCTGGGTATGCAGCTGAGAATCAAGCATCGACTTACCTTATCCAAGGGCGGCTTGAAGAGATAGATCTTTTCAAGTTGTGTTAAACTCGGCAGCCCTTCTGGCTCACTCCAGGCCCGAAGCACGGCATTACTACCACTCCACCTCAACGATAGTTCCTTTAGCTGCCGGTTTGGAAGCATTTCAGTGTCCTTGGGATGCTTGTTCGTAGGAGCCTCCACCTCCGAAGCCTTGCTGCCCACGTGCAGGATAGTTTCCGGGTCGAGATCAGTCTTCTGCCAATCAAGCCGCTCGACGACAAACCGTTCAAGGGCTTGCTGAATAGCCTGGTCACTATGGATCTTCTCGCCCGAGTCTCCGGAGTCTTGGACGGACAATCTGATGATGTGGCGTACGCCTTTCTTGTAAAGCCAATCGAAGAAGTATGTCATGTCTTTGCGTCCTAGAGCCCCCAGTTGACCTCCGGATTGCAGCTCGGCATCGCGTTCGTTATCAGCCAAGCGACCCTTGAGACGCACTTCGACCTGCGGAAAGGTGACGTAGTTGAGCACACTGTCGAACTTGAGACCAGATCTCTCGTCTGCGCCGAACCGCTTGATGAAGTCGTTCCAGAAGATTCGGCGTGGGAGGCGATCATAGTCGAAGCCGATTTGTATGTCTGAGAATCGAATATTAGTGACAACTCACATACCGCATTCGCTCTTAAGCTCACCACTCATATTTGAACCATACAGGAAGGATATGGCCATCTCAGCACTTCTCGTCCTCATATAATGCAGCTTGAGGCTGAGCAGGATCTCCTTCGAGTTCTTGTTCCATATCGTCATGTTGCCCTTGTCCGCGGTAGTGGTCTTCCGAGACGGGTGCGAAGGCCTCGCAGGAGGCCTGCTTTGGCTTGGCATTCCATCGACGCGTGCTGAGTTGATGCGTTTTATTGGAGTATTAGGTGCAGGTTCCATCTGTTGAAATGTAGGTAGTAATCCAGTCGCCAGATGGGGATAATCGCCTCGTACATCTCGTCTTGCTGGTTCTGCCGCTTCTCTTAGCCGGATCGCCTCTTCTGCCTTCTTTTTCTGGCGCAGCTTCTCGCGATCGCTCAACTTCTCTTCGGCCTTATTTTCACCCGGGTTCTTGTCCGCGATTTCATCGCGATTGGGCTTGGCTACCGCATGAGGGGCATCTCTCTCGCTAGGACGAGAGTTGAGTGTTTCTTTGATGCCTCTGTGAGCAGTTCTATCGCCCGCCGCGGCTTCGTCAGTTCGATCTGAACTTGTCGATTGAGCTTTCTTCGCTGTCCAATCATTGAATTTCTTTGTGATGATAATCTTGGACTTTTGATGTTCTCGAAACACGGAATAGTTGCTCTTGTCAGTCAAGTCGAGAAATGTCGTCTTAGGCCTTGGCTTGCTTTGAACGGCGCTCAAGTCTCGCTGGATAAACAGGGAGATGAGATCGGCCCTGATGTCGGTACAATGCGAAAAGGTGACGGCATAGTGCATTGGCGTCTTCCCTAGGTCGTCTTGGACGGCTAGCGCCTCATCGCTCGCGTTTTCGATCATCATCCTGGTTGTTGTTGGATTGAAGTTCTCCTTTAACGCGATATGAAGACACGTTTTCCCCTCCTGGGCCTTCATACAGAAGGAATCGTCCAGGCATTGCATGAAGTCCAGACCAATCTCCTCTTGAATTTGGCCTTGCTCGCAAGCTGAAATCATGCAGCTAACAAGTTGGTGATTGGCTGCCCTGACAGCCATAAAAACGGGGTTGTGGCCATCTTGATTTGAGTACTTGAGGAGATCCGGATATTTCCCAACAAGACCCCGAACAAGGAGCTCAACGTGCTCTGATTCGATTTCGTCGCTGTGCTTGACTATTTCGACTAATGTATGGAGCAGATTTCCTGATATCTTGGCCGACGACTTGCCGGCGATGTCGTCAAACTCAGCAAAAAATTCATCGACGTCGTCTTGAGTGAAGTACTTTCTTCTTTTGATCGTTTTGCCTGCTGTCCGAAAGCGCTCTTCGTAGTTCTCCTCTCGTTTCGCCTGGATATCGTCTACTACCTCGGGGTCAAATTCGTCTTCGAAACCGTCATCAGGGTCCCACTCTAGCGCCATTGGAAACAACGTGGTTCTGAATGTGCTTTGTTGTTGTTGTTGTTGTTGTTGTCCAGGACGCAGGTTGAATGCGTGGAGGCGAGCCGAAGAATATGACCCGCCAACAATAGAGCTGCATGGGATCATGCGTCTCAGCCCTGCTCCCTGTTGACCAGTCTGGTGATGCGGTATTTTCATCATCCTTGTCCCTGAACTAATACTCACTGAGGCTGAGACCATGTAAATTGCACAGTGTAAGCGACATGTACAGGGATGATTTTGGCCCCCAAATGTCAGCGTCACGCAGTGCTTTCTCTTCCTGGACATGAATCAAATGAGTAGATTGTGATAAATATCTCACTCAATGGACAGACATCTTGGGCGGGCGTGGGTTGGTCCCAATGCGATTATTGTTGCTTGAATATTCGTCTCACCTCTTCTCACTTAACAATGGCTGGTATCACTCACGAGCCAGAAGACGGTGTTAACCCGATGCACTTTGGCCTGTATGAGGCTGGAGGAGAGGAAGGCAGTGGCTTCCATGTCTTCAACATTGCACCAAACCATTACCATCGAGCTGAAGTGCTTCAACGCTCCGGCGCTATCGACATCACTTGTGATCTCGAAAGAGTCCTGCATGGAGCCATGTCGGCCGATAGCGACTACTATGCTACTCTCATGGTCATGCACTGGTCTTTCAAGGCTAAGAACACTCGCCGCATCTCGGAGGCCAACATTGAGCTTCTTTTCGAACCCGGCCTCAGTGGCAGCGATATAGAGGTCGAACAAGTTTCCTTCAAGGATACATACAGCCTCATGCCAACGACTCAGCAGGAGAGCATCACCCAGGGAGGTGAAGCCAACATTGGTGTGGCATATGGAGCCAGCATCGGCGTTGGTGCAAAATGGGAGAAAACTGTGAGCGCCGAAAAGACGGATGCCATCACGCTTTACGGCGTAAGACAGCTTGTCAACAACATACCACCATATCGTATAGCTAGGTGGATTGTCTCCGAGAATGAGACACAGCCGGCAGGTATTCCAGCCTCTCTTAAGGTAGCAGTCCTCGTTTCAAGGCAAGATCGGGAGCAGTTCACCTGCAAGGTGGGCTTCTCTTGCAAGACAGACAGGAAGACGGCAGTTCAGAGTCTCTTCAAGAAGATTCCCAAGGATGATCCCATCATTTTCCAACCAAACCCACGAGACAAAGGGACAAGGCCAAGCAGAAATGTTTCATACGGCCATGATGAGCTAGGAAGCGTGGACATCGATGAGTACTGTGATGTGACTTTTAGGACCATCATCAAGGATGGTCAGAAAGTATGGAAGTAGTGGATCATCCTGTATAATAGATTCGTGAGTCTTGCTTACTAGTCTGGCTTCAACTTGAAGCACTTGTTCGCTGTGTTTGTCATTTGGGCTGCTTCTGATATTCATTATATCTGTTCTTACGAGTGCAGATGTTCTCCACCACAACTAGCATTACAGTCCATCTTTGAGAAATTCACCTTGTTGCGATGAACAGCAGTGAGAAATCACAATCGCAACCATCATTTCCCTCTACAATCATACCGCCTCACAAAGACCTGGGGTACTTCGTACTACGTACTACGTATTCCGCTATGCATCTGTCATCAAGTGCGACGCTTTGGAGAGCGATCATCCTGACATTGACAGTGTTGATACGAAAGCGGCACTGGGCACCTGAGCAGTATTGAAACTAGGCAACAAGGGAGCTGCATCATCACCGCTCAGAGCCAATAAGATGATGCCAGACTGACTGGGGCTGCGGCCGCCTCCAGGGCCGCTTACGCAAGTAATAGTTGTCTTGCGACGTGCAAACCTGGACTTGACCATTCCTTCGTCGTCTGCCCTGGTGGTGAGCCTCAATCCGACTCGATGCGAACTCAACTGAAGCCAAAGCAACGATGAACGACGAGTGCGAAAACGATAAGCCTTCAGGGTCGTCTATAATAGATCGTCGAAATTATGAAACGGGCTCGGTAGCATCCAATGACGACGCTAGTGACTCGGATAGCTTTTCGGTCTCGACGGATGTTCTCTTTGCCGATTTTGAACCTGAATCGCCGCCAGATCTTGGACCCATAACGCGAGAGTTGGGACTTAGCATCAACAGCCCACACGGTTGGTCTGGCTCAGAATATGATGACTACGAGTAAGCTCATAGCCTCTGACCTACCTAACACTCAGAACAATGGGCTCACCAAGAGGGCAGCGTCGTCACTGTCCATGGTTTACGTGACGACCGCAACTCTGCGTGGATCGACAAAAAGTACGAATGGTGGGTGAGGAAACACCTCTTTGCATCGAAAGAGGTAAGAGAGGTCGACTATGCATATGCCATTGATGAGGGCTCTACAATCTACGGGTCAGATGGGATCCGGCTTCATGCCCAGACACTGGTTACTGAATACGCCAGACTCCGTGAAAAGCTGGAGGATGTATGTTCAAGTACGATCGCTGAAACACAGTGTTTCGCTGAAACAATAGCAGACCGAAACCGATCGTCCAGTGATATGGGTTTGTCACGATCTAGGTGGCACAATCGTAAAAGAGGTAGTAGTAACGAGTTGCTGAACGAAAATCTTTCTAACAATGCCAGGCACTGTCACTGGCCTCGGCTTCCCCAAAACGATACGGGAAGATAGCCATTCTTACCACCGCCATCGTAAGTGCCCGTGACTCAGGACTTGACTCTACTCAGTGCTGATACAATCAGGTCTTCCTGGGAACTCCCCACTGGGCGCACTCCATGAGTTCTCTAGAGGATCAGCTACATAAGCTCATTCTCCTCCCTGGCCCTACGATCAGCAACGACTTGTTGAAGAAGGTAAAGGATCTAGCACATCAGGTGAACAGAGTCAACCAGGAATTTTCAGCTACCAAGCACCTGGTTCGGACCAACATCTTCAACATATTCACGGACAATAAATATGGGAGCCAGAAGGATTCAGCGACTAAAAACGGCGACAGCACTTTAACTCAACCAAAAGTCGAGGCTGGAGCTGGAGACGAGGGCGACCCGGGACCAGTGTCTCCGTTTCAACAATTCGCGCATCGCTCTGGCCAACCGCTCGAAGCAGCCACGTCCATCCGATGGGATGAGACTGACCACCTGGACCTGGTGCGGGGTGATGCATCTGGCTGGTGGATTAACATTGTGTCTAATATGTTGAATGAGAATGGGTGCTGTAAGTACAACTAGCCTAACACATATAAGGAATAACCCTAGCCTTTTCCTAACCAGCGGCTACTTAGATATCAACGTCAACTACAACACAATTCAGAATCAAGGACGCCTTCTATCCTTATCTCCTCCCACGCGCTCTCTGGACACAAAGTTCGATGTGATGTTGCCAAGACACCCGGTCGTGAGCTGGATCTACGAACAAGAAGCATACACACGGTTCAGCCAGTCGACCACTTGCTCCCGACTCCTTCACCTACACGCCAACGGAAATCATTCCGTAGATATCGCCAAACACTCAAGGCTTTTTTATCTCGACTACGATCGTGTTGTTGCCACCCGAAATGTCGGTCGCGAAAGAGTCCCCGAGGCGGGCGTTGCCTACTTTGAGTTTGATGAGAATGACTCTCGTTACAACAACATTTCGTCCATGTTACTATATTTCATAAACATCTGCGCTTGGCATTTCTGCAACCCTAGCTCCAAGTATTCAACCTTGCCTGTTGAGCTCAGATTCATGAGTGATACGAGATCCTGCTCGCTGGACGATCTGTATCACCTATTCAGCCTCCTCCGCGGCACAGAGGCAAGGAGTCAGATAACGTTGTTCATCAGTTGCTTTGATCAATGTCCTGCGGATCAGCGAAAATGGCTTTTGGGACGCCTCCTAGAACAAAATAGCTATGGCGATCGTGGCTGTCGGTTAGTGTTCTCTACCTGTAGTAGAGATGGTTTGGCATTGGATTCATTTCCGAGTGATGCAATCATTAATGTTGAAGGGTGTCCAACTGTAGACATGGAAATCATCAACGATTCAGTGAGTATGACGCTCCGGTCCGCATTGAATGGCCTGATAGCAAGACGGCCAATGTACGAGATCTTTAGATCACAACTTGACGGAGTTCTGGCGAGATACTCTGATACGCCTCATCTAGCACATGCTGTTTTATGCTGGCTTGAGAATTTCAGGCGAGGAGTGCCCATATCTAGGATTTCTCACACAATCGACACGCTCTTATCAGCCACAGTTGAGAGCTTGGCCCAAGTCTTCATTGATGTTTTGTCAGCCGAAGACCAACCCAGGGCCAGAAACCTCTTTAATTGGATCAAACATGCGGCAGAGCCTTGGACACCGGAATCGCTGGCCGAAGCACTCGCAGTTCATGATTGTGTTGGAGAAGAGCCAACTTTCGAAGATCTCGACCTTGCCGAGATGATAACCTGGGTAGAAAAGGCATTTGGCGGACTCATAACTGTTCGAGGCCGGGATATCGGGTTCTGCCATCCCTCCCTCTACGGTTTGCCTGAGATAGGCATAGAAGGTAGTGCTGAGGAACGAGCCGCCAAAGTTCACAGTAGCATCGCTGAGACATGCTTGCGTTACTTTTGGCTCAAGGGCGCGCAAGACAGGCTGGCTATGCTATCTCTGGAAGAGCTTGAAGGGGGCTGCTGGACGGAGCTGCAAGATGCAGCCATCATTTCTCACCAACGTGCAAGTATGGCTGAGTATGCCGTACGCTTTTGGCCGCAACACTACCGATCAAGTGGGCGATTCAAGCCCAGCAGCCTCGTACGAGAGCTGTTCGCATCTAAAGAGGCTCGGACTGCGTGGGAGGTCCCCTTTTATACACTTTCGAACCCATTTAAGCGGCTGCACCAGTCCTACCTCTCACCGTTGCCTGTATATTCCATGCTGGGACTGGAGGACTTAGTCGAGGAGCAGTGCAGGTCAGAGACGGACCAGCCCCTGTTTGAGAGGAATTGTTGGCATTCCATCATTGAGGCAGCCAGGGCTGGCAACAAAGGACTTGCCCAAAAACTCCTCGAACAAGTAACTCTCGACGAGGCAAAACTTGCAAATGCCTTGTTCTGGGCTGCTGCGTATGGCAAGGGCGGTGCCATCGACATCCTTGTTGACAAGATTACAGATGGCAAAACGTTTCCATGGCCCGACAACATCCTGTGCCGAGCCGTTGCCTCTGGTCTCGATAGTCTCCTGGCAATTCTTCTTCGCTCCGGCTGCGATGTTGACAAAACTAGCACGTACTGGAGTGCTCCAGCAGTCGTGATTGCTCCTTGGCGGCTACAGGTCTCCAGCATGGAGTTGCTGTTAGAATCAGAACCCAAACCAGACTTGACCGTATGCGATAGTGTCTATGACACTGCTATTGTGGCTGCCGTTCGGTCTGGCAATCCCGATATGGTTGACTTGCTATTACGAAATGGCGCAAGCGTCGACAACCCACAAGGCAGGAAGGAAGGACTTGTAAACATGGCCGTGAGGTGGAATAGGCACAAAGCAGTCACTGTCTTGATTAACGGGAAGGCAGACTTTGAGAGCGGCGAAAAGAGCAAAGAAGCTTCCTCCAATTTGAGGCCTCCGTTGGTTATTGCAGCTGATATGGGCCTGGGGGAATGCGTTGAGGTGTTATTGGCTCACGGTGCCGATCCGAACGTTGCCTGTGATGGAGGCACTGCGCTGTATTGCGCCGTTGCTGGTAACCATATCGACATAGTCCGCAAGCTTCTCGAGAATGAGCCCAAAGCTGATATCAACGTACAGCCTCTTGGCGAGGATATGCTTATGATTAGAGCCGTGTGCACCGGCAACACGGAGCTCGTGTCTCTACTGATGGAACACGGGGCCGATATCGACTTTGTTGATCCGAACGGACACTTTAGCAAGACGCCGTTGGCGCGAGCAACCAACGAAGGAAACATCGACATGGTCCGGTTTCTCCTCGACAAAGGAGCCGATATCAACTTTAGCGGAGACGATCCTGGCTCAGATCCTCCCTTGTTCACGGCCGCGTACAGGGGCCAGTTGGAGATTGCCCAGCTCTTGCTTGAGAGGGATTGTCAAGTTGTTTGGACAGCCGGAGATGGATGGAACGCGCTTCACGCGGGCTACAATTTACCCGAGCTGTTGCCTCAGCTGGTCAAGCGAGGCATAGATATTGACAGTCACAGTGCATACGGGACCGTTCTTCACATGGCAGCAAAGGGTCAACCAGAGTCCATCGCAGCTCTGCTAGCCATCGATCCTGGGCCGACCGTGGACCTTGTCGTTAACGAAGACAGCACGCTTGCTGACCGGGTGGGCTTCACAGCTCTTCAGATATCCTGCCTCATGCTTGCTCCGGAGTGTCTGAAACTCCTCCTAGACGGCGGCGCCAATGCTCAGTTCCGGAACAGCGATGGTGACGACGCTGCCAGTATTTTGCTCCGTGCTGGGAACGGTTCATGCAAGGACGTGGAAAACGCCGAGGAGTGTATGAAGCTACTTTTATCCACCCCTAATGGGATCATTGTTCACCACACCAACGAAGATGGTAGTACAATCCTGCACAAGGTCGAGGAGCACACACCTGTTTCTATCGTCAAGCTCTTAGTTGAAGCAGGGGCACCCTTAAACAAGCCCGACGATGATGAATACACACCCCTAGCCATGGCAGTGAGCAAAGAAAACGAAGCTGTGGCTAAGTATCTCATCGAGAAAGGCGCCAGCGTCCACGTGTTTGGTCCGCGCTTCGGGAGCCTCCTGCATCTGGCCTGTTCCAAGGGCAACTTAACCACCGTCAAGCTGTTGATAAACTCAGGCGCAGACCCAGACGTGGTCGATGCCGAGTACGGCGAGTCGCTGTTGTACACGGCGCTGGACATCGACGAGAGCTCAACTTCTGTCCAGATGGTGCGGTACCTCGTCGACGAAGTCAAAGTGAATATCAACAAACCTGGCGGCAAGTTCGCATATCCCATTATTAGAGCAGCGGCGGCTTTGAGGGCATCTGACGGAGATGAACATGCTGAGAGGTTCAGGTTCCTCATCCGGCGGAAGGCTAATCTCGAGGTGAGCGACCACCTGGGCCGTCGAGCGGTTCATTTTGCGTGTATGGCTCGGACACCTCACGGCATACGTGCCCTAGATGAATCCGGAGCCGATCTCAGCGTCACGGACAAGTTTGGCCGCATGCCTTTTCACTATGCGGCAACAGGAAAGATGGGATACTGCCTAGAGTATCTCGTGAGCGCGATGGACGACGTGGACGTGGACGTGGAAGACGGCGACGGTTGGACTCCTCTTCTTTGGGCAGTCCGCTCTGGCGATTTCCCCAGCATATTTCGGCTTATCGGTATGCACGCCAACTTATGGATCCGAGGCCGTGGCTATGATGTCAAGCCGGAGTGGTCGGCCTTGAAGCTCGCTCGGTTCAGGGGTTTAGATGGGGCAATACAAGTCAACCTGATCCCGAAGGAACTTACGAGAGCCAGGCCTGACGGCGAAATAGAGCAGTGGGACGACTTCATCCATAAGAGTAGAGTTGGGGACAGGAAGTCTGCTTATTGTTGGAGCTGCTGGGCGGTACGTAAAATGTAACCCCCCACTGCGAGATGAACTAGACGACTAACACTTAGACAGCCGATCCTTGGCATACAGTGGAAGTGTATCGAGTGCTCTGACGACGTCTCCCTGTGCTTCAAGTGCTACGGCAGCCGGTCTGACATGCATGATCCAGGCCACAGCTTTGAGGAGATTGGCCCTCTGTATGAAGAGGCGAGGCGTCCTTTGCCTAGTGATCCAGGGGGCAGTTCATCTCCAATGGAGGAACAGGCTAGTTCCGAAGAGCCGGGAGGTGATGGAGGAGACGCGTCGGACAGCGACGAGGCTGAGGCTCCTACTGGAGGAGATAGTGATGACGAGTTTGATCCGGATAGTTTCGATCCAGATGTAGAAGACTAGTATGAAGTGTAATTGTGAGACTGAGATCATAATTTAGAAGCTCCATTCCGTCGCTGTTCGATTTTGATTTAACACGTTGATAATATTGGGATCTTCTGTAAATTTTACAGGGTTAACTCCCACTCTTCCTTGGGCATCCCGCCCCAAACATCCTGAGGTTCAGTCCGCAAGATCTTAAACCCAGCATTCGTGTACAATCGACGCGCAGAAGTAAGTTGCGTCAACGTCCACAACCTGATCCGCTTATATCCAGCTTCTCTCGCAAAGTCGATGCTCTTTTGGACCAGCTGCGTACCCAACCCTAGCCCACGCGCTTCCCGCTCCACAAGCAACAGTCGAATCATGGCCGTATCCTGTAGCTCCTTGTGCTTCACGAGCGCAATGCTGCCGAGGAATTTGTCGTCTTTTTCTGCGATCCAGCACCGCTCAGAAGCGGCATCGTAGGTGTCGAGGAAGTCGGCGGCGATTCTGCCTACGTCTCTTTCGAAGAGAGCTGGTAGTGCATGGTCTTGGTCGTATATTACGGCGTGTCGGTAGGTAATGTAGCCCATGTCACCGGGACGATGAGTTCGGAACTTCAGGGTAGTTGAATTGGGCTTGCCGTTGGGCTCCATTTTGGTGTGGGTATGATGGTAGCGTTGGTTCTGATTGACTTGTGGATAGACCTGCCTCTACTCCGTACAATTGATTACATCCTGTAGGATATGGCATCTCTAAATAGAACACTAGGTAATCTTACCGACTATCGAAAATGCCTTGTTCTAGGACTGCATGTAGGCCGTAGGGCGAAAGACAACATCACGCATGTACAACACATGTCGTTTGTAGGGCGCGGTGCGGGGAAGACCGCGCGCTAAGCTTCACACGAAGTGGGTTCACAATGCCACCGCTCTGATTCATCACGTAGACTTATCTGAGGGAATAAAGATCATTCCCAACCTCCTTTTTCTGGCACCGCTAGTAAGGACCGTATGCATACGTAGGGCGCGATGTCAAAATTTAACTTAGTATCAAAATCTGGCTTCCAGAAGATTCGAGCACTTACAACACGAATATAGCAATTTGGACACTAATGGGGGTTTTTAGACGCAATTAGTCGAACTCGCATTTATGTGAGAGAAGTGAGCAGACCGAGTCTTCATTAGATTTGATTCTCGTCTTCAGGAACGTTTGCCAATGATATGCTCCCAAAAGAACATCGCGTCGCCTCCTCAGCGAGGAAATTGCTCACCAGCAAGGACAATCATGGACGATCACAGGTTCCCCAGCAGAACTCTGTTAGCGATGCTTGGCCTTCCCCCCAAATTCGGTTTCCGAAAGTCAACGTCACATACGCCTGAACTGTGTCTGTAGCCAGAATGTTGCGCCATTCGGGACCACGTTTCGTGTAGGAATTTGGATAACGAAGAAGTAACCGCAATGTAGAAGCTCCCACCATCCCAAAAATAATCTAAATCGACATGATGGCGATCAATTTGCTACAGCGATGTCACAAGCAGCTTTTAGTCAATTCCACATAATATAGAAAGTCAAAGATGGCTTGCCCTGGAGCCTCACACAAGAAGGAAGGCATCAATTAATTGATGATGTCTTAACAAACTCGGTCCAATCTTTGATATTTTTTTTTCTGGCAGCAAATTGGGCCTGATACGCAAGTCTAATTAAAGGCATTAAAATACAAACCAGCACGACAATTCCGCAAAGAAACAACCATAGCGAGAGCCAACCTCCAAAACAGTTGAGCAAGTGCGCGCTGGTTCACATCAGCCACTAACACCACTCGCATGCCGGACAACGCGAGGGGCAAGATCGCGAACGTAGCAACCAAGACTGTGAGGTAGTCCCCAAAATACTGACTGGCTGTCTACCTTGTCTCGTGATAATACCACCGAAGCCTGTTTTGTTTCGTTCCCACTACTGATACTGGCCGCACGAGCCGGGTCGCAAGGTGGGGGGAGATAGCCGGAGTTGTCCAAAGTGATCTCTCTCTTGACTGCGGCATCGAGGAGGGTCAGAAAGGAGCGGATGGAGTTTTTGAAATCAAGCCCGTCAATCCTTTCGCGGACCAAATTCGCCTGCTGGGCCAAGATGAAGTCCGACGGGTGTCGAATCAGCCATGAATAGGAATGCAAGAAGCCGATGGCGGACCTAGTCAGGTCCGAACAATGTGCTGGTGACAATGGGGCCGGAGAAGGAGAACGTCCATTACCTGTTCTTGTGGTCGACAATCGAATTAATTGCTGATCCCACACAATGCTGCAGATCAGCCAAATAGGGGTGGGTTTGAGGTAAATTGTAGTGTCATGCCACACTAGGTGGAGTTCAGGATCCTCTGTTAACACGATTTTTCTGGTCTTACTAAGTTGCCTCTGTAGGGACTCAATGTGGGAGCTAGACCTCCCGGAGAAGAACGACAGGCCAGGGGCGAGTTGGTCAAAGACTGGAGCCTGTAAATCGGACTGCATGTATGATAGAACCCTTTCTCCCTCAGAGTTCATGTCCAGAGCCGATTAGCCAGATATTATCAACCACCCCCAAGTGCGGGCTGGCATATCATGTGGCAGATGCTTTCTTACCCTAGAGCATACTGTGTCAATGGTTTTATGCAGAAGTCTTGGTCAACAAGATTGTTGGGTGGGCGCACGCCCCTAAGATTCATAGTTGCCTACTGTTGTTTGGTTGGAGGCAGCCCCCCGCTGTCTGGTGAGCAGCTGTGTTCATGGCGTAGAGAAGGCATCTGGAACGCTTCGGCAGGTCTGGAACTTACAAGATGAATTTTCCATAACATGGAGGATTCAATTCAAGAGGGAGTAAAGGTGGATTTGGAAGAACATGTAAGAGAGGATTCCAGACATTCAAGAGTGAGTTGACGTGGTGCCTAAATTGAGGCTCGAAAGAATGTGACTATCAATTGATGACTCTTCCATAGAGTCGGAGGAATCAGCTAAGAGCGATTCTTCTGAGATGATTCAGCATGCGTTATTTGTTGACAGCAGCCGCCAGAGATAGCCCTAGACAATAAAAATTGACTGTGTGTAGGCAAATCTCAAGTGCCCGGAAAATGGGAAGTCCAGTGCCGATACTAGTGTAAACCAAGGCCATGCAGGTGATACTTGTCTATTTGTGGTTGTCTTTCTGACTTGAAACTCCTGCAAAACAATAGCACAGATGGGAATTCAGCACGTGTTCCATCTCTTTACTGATCAAGAGCTTGGTTTTTACACTGTATGTCGCGTTAGCTTCACGCGAGGCAACCTTGAATCAATAGTGTGACGACCTACCATGTGATAATACACGCCCCTCTTGTTGAGCAACTGAGCATGATTTCCTTTTTCCAACAAGTGTCCACCTTCGCCAAATACAAAGATGACATCGGCATTTTGCACTGTAGCTAGTCGATGCGCAACCACAACCGTGGTCCTTCCCTTGGCCGCACGCTCAAAAGCTGATTGCACGAGTTTCTCGCTCTCTGAATCAAGCGAGCTGGTGGCTTCGTCCAAGAGAAGGATCTGAGGGCGTCGGATAAGGGCTCGGGCAATGGAGATGCGCTGTTTCTGTCCACCTGATAGCGAGACACCGCGAGAACCGATGTTGGTGTTGTAGCCTTCTGGAAGCGAAACGATAAAATCATGAATCGAAGCGTCGCGGCATACTGTATGGAGTTCATCTTGTGTGATGCTGGTAGGATCAATGCCGAGGAGAATGTTATCTCGAATGGTCCCTGCGAGGAGTTAGATCCTAACCTAAATTTGAGATGCGTTAGTGGGTTGCTTACCTTGGAATAGAGTGGCCTCTTGTGCTACTAGGGCTAGTTGTCTCCGGTAGGCGTAGATATTCATCTCGGCGATATCCCTTCCATTGCAGAGGATTCGGCCTTGATCGGGCTCGTAGAATCTTTCAAGCAAAGAGATGACAGTAGTCTTTCCACAGCCTGACGCACCGACGAGGGCCGCAAACTGTCCCTGTTCAATCGTCATGCTAAGTGCATTCAGAACAGGTGTCGACCGACCCGGGTACGTGAACGTCACATTGCGAAGTTCAATCTTTGTGCCGCCTTCGATACTGTAGATATTATCATCTTCTCTATGTTGCTCTACTCTGCGAGACTCTCTCACGTTTAGAATACGGTTTGATGCAGCAGTCGCTTGGGCAGCATTTGGGCCGAAGCTCAAGCTCTGGCCAAGGCCCTCGGCGGCATTCATCAAAGCCATGAGACACACAAAGAATGCCATGACGCTCATCTCTCCATCAGCGAGTAGCTTACCGCCATAGTAAAAGATGAGGGCTTGGCAACCCAAGGTAGCAGCTTCAGAAAAGCCGAGAACGATACTCGCCCACCGAGCCTTCTTGAAGGCAGAGTCGACATGGCCCTCGCATAACCTTTCAAATCGCGTGTAGACGGAGTCCTCGAGGGTCAACGAAGTCACTGTTCGGAATGCACCGATGGCTTCTGAAGCAAAGTGAGAACTGTCGGCGAATACCTCGTCGTTCATCTTCTCAAACTGCGCCTCGTATCGGAATCGACAGTACCCAGAAAAGAGGCACACAGGCATGATGACAACCATGGACACAAGTGCAAGCTTCCACCCATAAACGAGGGCCATGATGGTGCCGGCGATGACGTTGAAAATTGAAACGTAGACCATGGCCATATTCGCGCCCATCAATTCCTCGAGCTTCATCGGATCGTCCTTGAGACGAGATGCGAGAGTTCCGTGCGAGTGGCCGTCTTGATCGAAATAGGCCGCTCTTTGGAAGAGAATCGCCTCGAAGTATTGCTCCTGATACTTGGCTCGAATGAAAGATGCCACATAAGCTGATGCAGTAAAGGTGAAGAAGTACGCAATACCAGCTGCGGCTGCGAATACAGCCCACATGCCAGATATAAACTCCGTTTCAACCATGAGCTTGGAAGGAAGATTTTGGTACTTGAAGAGATCGATGGATTTACCAAAAAGCCATGCGTACAACGGCTGGGCAGTGCCAGCCGCAGCGGCGAAGATGACTGAGAGAATCATCATGTACCAGTAGGTTTTGGATTCGATGAAGAACTGACCAAAGCTCTTTAGGAAACTACGGTCAGCCTTGTCTTCATTCAAATCAGCCTCTAGGTCCATATCGCCACACTGGGATTTGGCCCTCGTCATTTCGTGATTCATGGAGTCAACATCTCCTTCCTCAACGCTATGGTCAACCGCCTTGGTCTGGTCGTCAAGTGAGAGTGCCTGGGCGTGGACAAGTCCGGCGTAAACGCCACCATCCATGGCGATTAAACTCTCGTGCGTGCCTGACTCAATGACTTGGCCCTTCTTCAGAACAACAATGCGGTCTGCATTTTTGATCGTAGAAAGTCGGTGTGCAATTATAATCGTGGTTCGGTTCTGCGCAACCTTGTCAAGGGCCGCCTGTACGATTCGTTCGCCGCGGACGTCGATAGCACTTGTCGCTTCGTCAAGTAAAAGGATTTGAGGTTTTCGAACAATCGATCGGGCGATGGCAATTCGTTGTCGTTGGCCGCCGGAGAGTTTGGCACCGCTATCACCAACGTTGGTATCGTAGCCCTGTAGTTCAATATTAGCAATCGTCAATGCCGCCAGGTTAGGGTACCTACTTCGGGAAGCTTGTCGATAAACTCATTAGCGAATGATTCTTTGCACGCTTCCTTGACAAGCTCCCTCTTTCGCTCTTCGGATTCGCCTTCCCATTGGGAACCAACGAGGCCACGAGCCACGTTCCGATAGATGGTCTCGTTGAACAAGAAGGGCTCCTGTTGAACAAGGCCGATCTGTGATCGCCACCACTTCAGGTCAACTTCATCCAATGAATGACCAGATGTTGAGACGGTACCCTCCAATGCAACTGGATCTCCAATTACCTTCAACTCAAGCCCTCTCGATTCATTGTCGTCATCATCATTCCCGTTCTTCTTTTTCTTTTTCTCATGTTCAACCACTTCGGTAATAACATGCTGCTTCTTCAGTGTATACCAGCGTTCGATCAAGCCGATGATAGTGCTTTTTCCGGAGCCAGAAGGACCAACGATGGCGGTGATCTTTCCAGCCTCTATGCGCAAGTTGAGGTCGTCGAGGATCTTGACATGGGGCCTGCTAGGGTATGCGAATGTAACCTTATCAAAAACGATGTCGTCGGTTGCGGACATTTGAGGTTCTTTGAGGGAGCCCTTTTCCGGGAGAGGAGCGTCGATGACGGAAAAGAATTCGCAGGCAGCCAGGGATGCTTTGCCGATAGCTAACAAGGGGGCTGAGATGCGGCTGAGAGAGAAGAAGATGATCATGATGGAGAGGAGGACACTGGTTCCGCATTAGAATCCTCGGTTTTAATATGTAATGCGCAAAAGAAAACTTACACGGTGATGACTCCCATATTGTCTAGCCTGCCCTTGGTGAATGCGCGAATGCCGTACCAAAACGTGAGACCGACGGTGCCAAAGACGCCGAAGAACTAAGAAAGTCAGCTTAGACCCAAATCGGCGGAGGCGGGTCAATTAAACTTGCAGTGATGGCGAACTGAGTTGATGTGATGGGGCTGAGATGCCGTGCCTCTTTCTGGGCTTCTTCGACAAAGACTCGATACTTCTCAGCGGTAGGTCGTTCAGCACCGCAGGCCATGACCATACGGATACTTGCAAGAGCCTCGCTAGCAACAGATGCGGCTTCGTTTTCTGCCATGCCCTGGCGAGCTTGGCCTTTGACAGTGAGCGGCGCCAATATACCGACTGCTAGCATAATGGCGACGATGCCCGATAATGTCACCAACGTCAACTCCCAATTCCACGTAAAAGAAACGACGAAGGCGGCGACGATGAGTGCGGTGTACTCAACCAAGGTACCGAGTTTTTCAGAGATGCCAATTTGGAGAGTGTTGCTTGTCGACGTGATGGTACCCACGGCATATCCGGGGGGGAGCGAGTCGAGGACATGAACGCTCTGGCCAAGAAGGTGTTTGAGGTAGTGCAGTCGAATAGCAGCCGAAAGTCGAATACCAATCATGCGAAATGCAAACTTGTGAATGGATCCAAGTACGAAGCGGGCGAGAAAGAGGGCAAACACGAGTAGACTATGGCGCCGTAAGAATCCGAGCCGGGTGTGGAGTGTAGAAATCCGACATACCAGAGCTCCTTGAGGGAATCTTCAAGCTGGCCACGGTCCTGGTCCTGGTCTCCAGTGACGAAGCCGCTGAACTTGTTTACGAATTTTCCTAGATTGAAACAGTGAGATGGTGCGGACTAGACGATCAAGAAGGCAAAGTTACCGAATAGGACGTTCATCAAGGGCGTGGTGACGCCGGAGCCGATGGCGGCCAGAAAGCCAGCTGCATAGGCAAGGAAATCCCACTTGGATGCATATTTGAAGATTCGCTACGAATGGAATGTTAGTCACCATCCAACAACCATGGCTTGATGGCGGGCTTACCAAGTAGTCTCCAAACGTCGCAGTTCGCTCAGGCCGAAGCTTCTTCTTTTCGTTCCCTTGCGAGCCCGGATCGGGAACCTGTGTCTCTACTGACACTAGTTCGCTGTCAGACTCGGGGCGGTGATGCATTACTCGGCCCATCGTGGCGTTGTTTGAAAGAAATAACTAAAATGAGGTGACGGAAAAGAGGTAGCGGGAAAGAGGTGACGGAATAGAAACGACTGGACAATTGTGATTGTAAAGGAATTAAAAAGGAGTGTATGGGCGAAAAGCAAAGCGGTATAAGAGGAAGGCCAGGAAAATCCAGCAAAGATGGATGAATGTCAGAGAGCGTGTTTGAAAAGACAACAGTTAGGAGGACAGTATCGTGACAAATTAATAACCACGGGAAGAAAACAACGGGGGGACGGGTTGAGGCGAAAGGGGAAGATGGAAAATGAAAGGCCAAGGAGGCTACTTATTTATTATCCCATGGCAGAGTACGAAAACCCGGGTGCGAGGACACTGCGAATGTTCTCGGGGTACGCACAGGGATGTAGCTCGACTCCACCAATATCCAAGCCAGCCCGATTCTCATTGACTGTGTGAGTCATAGTAACGAAATAGAATAATGCTAAGCTAAAAATCTTTTCGCAATTGTCAGACTCGCTCGTCATTTCCCTTCTCCTTTTCCTGTCCGTGACTCCGCGGGAGGCATTTCAGACGCGGTCCCGCGGGAGCGGATATCAAAAAGGTGCCCGAAGAACTTGAGAGTGGCGCATTCATGACTAGCACAGTGAATAACTGGCTTTGATTGGCCGATTATTGTCCCACGTTGCTCCGCTGTTCTCGCGGAATGCTTTTTGCCTCCCGCCCCGCGAGATTTGACATGCGACTGTGGAATCCTTTCTCCAATCCCATTTGGTCGTCATTTCTTTGGCACCCATTTTGCTCTCCGTTCAGCACCCAACTCATAATTACCTGCTACTATCTTGACTTGACTGATCCCCAAGCTGCCCCTGTTCGGCCTACCTTAGCTACAAACCCAAAGCGGCTGCAGCTTTGCCCATTGTGGCCGCTCGTCATGCCAAAGACGCCTCGCTCCGAGAAACCGCGGGCGTGCGCCAACTGCTCCCGGGCCAAGGCCAAATGTGTCTGGCCAGACTCACACAACAATGGTAGTGACCATGACGACCATCAAGACCAGATATGCCAGAGGTTTGTTTTCTGTCCATGTCCGCATAGTATGTGTTCTTCCCGTCATGTTAATAGGGCTTTAGGTGTTCCAACAACAGTCTCGAGTGCTCCACCTTGCATCCGGGCGTCAAGAGGAAGCGTGGCAAGGCAACGTAAGTCGCACCAACATCCACGCACGCTGGTATCTTACTCATTTTTCCCACTGCCTAACACAAGTCTCACATCACCAGGCATGCAAAAATTGTTGAACAAAAGCTGGATGATATCATGTCCCTTCTCCGTCGAGACCGTGACCAAACGATCCATGCGACCCAATCCGCCGAACACCACCCACACTCCTCAACCCCCTTCTCAGCGACAACTTCGGCAGCACCTCATCCAGTCGACAATTCAGGTCCATTTTCCCAGCCGGCTCTAACCCAAGATCAACCGCGAACAGCGGTCATTGCCATAGTTCCCGGCTTTGGCGTCGCATTTTCAGAAGCGGACAAGGCTCTTCTGGAGTACATGATTGTCATGGTTCCTCAATTCCCCTTTCTCCCTTTGTCCGAAGCCAGCGCATACGACATGTACCACGATAAGCCACTACTTCTGAAAACCATCTTGTGGGCTTGTCGACCTCCCGGACCGGACGCCACGGTTGCGTTTGAAGCGTGGTTTCGCCAGCATATAGCGCAGCAAACCGTTGTCCTAGTAAACAAGAGTCTGGAGATTCTCCAGGCAATTCTTGTGTTTCTCGCCTGGTAAGAATCCCGAAGTCTCGCCGTTGAGGAATCTGCTTTTCCGTTATCCTAGCTTGTGCACACACCCTCGTACTGACGGCACATGCGATCTTTAGGAAGGATATTTTCTTCTACGCAAGCTCTCAGGACACAAGCCTTCTGCAACTAGCTATAGGGATGGTGGGGGACTTGGGACTGACAAAGCGCTCTGACATCTCAGGCCCTGCCTCCGGATCCATTTATGAGGACGCGGCGCACCTGAGAAACGATGTTAAACCGCGAACACAACATACAAGTGCCGACCGTAGAGCCGCACTGGGGGTGTACTATATTACATCCATGTAGGGTTTGTGACCCTTTTTTCTTTTTGACGACGCTGACAACAATCGCACTAGACTTTCAAGTCTGCTCGGCAGACCTTCTCGACTGGAATATACACCCTACTTCGATCACTGCTGTGACCAAATTCTACGGGACCAAGAATATTCTACCGACTCTCTACTAGTCAACCTCATCCGCATACGACAAATCGCAAACAGGGTAACCGACACATTCCATGACGACAGCGAACCCGCCCGCGATAGGTCATCTCGACAAGTCCATGCTTTAGCCATCACAGCTATGCAAAAAGAGCTGGACGTTTTCATGGACCATGTGCCGGAACATCTTAGGTGGAACCGTATGCAAACTCGCACTTTATAGTATTCCCCAGCTGCTGACAGCCTCCGGCCAGATCTCTTGCGTAGCCATTGTGCTGCAATACGCATCCGCCTATTTGAGCCTCTGAGTAGCGACCATGGGAGCGACAAGCTTGAACCTCCTCATTTGAGAAGTCAGATGACGTGGGACTGCCTAAGAAGTACACAAATGCTCTTTGACACGTTTCTTCTGATCCCCGTGGAAACCTATCCACAACTCACATTTGCCGCTATCCTTGATTTGGCCTTGGCAATTATAAAGGCTTCCAGGTTGTTATGTATGGGAGACCAGAATTGGGACTTGAGATCTGACAGGACAAACTTCAACTTTCAGAATGTGCTGCAACAACTGATCGAACACTTCGAAGCGTGCAGTCGCATTGGCAGCCCCAGATGCACCGTTATGATCCACGGCCGGCCGCTGTTTTCAACCTATGCCGAAAACTACAAGTCGATCAAAGCCTGGTATTTGTCCAAGTGTGGCCCCAGTGTCACCCCTTCAGCCTCTACCACGACAGGGACAATCTTTGCGCAGGGTTCAGAACAGCAAGAGAGCTTTGAGTTTTGGCAACACTTGTCAGATGTGACTTACGGGTTTCTGCCTTAGCATTGAGTTTGGTGCAAGATGCTAAAGTCATCCCAACATTTACCAATTATTATATGCAAACGAGGGAGGGTTGAAAAGTAGCTAGTGGACCAAGACCTAGATCATCCCCAAGAAGAACTGAATTATAGCTGCTGCTTTGATGCTGTGTAATAAAATCTATATAATACTTAGAGATATTAATATCATTTTTACAAAACGCGAGAGCTTAGCTCTAGAAACGAAAATGGGTTTGAGTATACTTGAGTTTCGTCTTTGAGAATATTGGTATTTGGCTCAGACTTAATGCACACGACCGCCCGATTGTTTGTGATGATCCTACTTCATATACTCCGTAAAACCTAGCTTCGAGGCTTATCTTAAAAAATTTCGGTCATTGTTCGGGATT
The DNA here is from genome assembly GCA_029931735.1 of Dactylonectria alcacerensis. Taxonomy (NCBI): domain Eukaryota; kingdom Fungi; phylum Ascomycota; class Sordariomycetes; order Hypocreales; family Nectriaceae; genus Dactylonectria; species Dactylonectria alcacerensis. The sequence continues at coordinate 569,771 of JAPMUZ010000014.1, read as the reverse complement.
CGCCAGTTGACCATTCACGAGCCGCCGATAAGAAGCATGTAATGGGGTTACATAAATCGCAATTCTGGACGTTACCCGATTTAGCATTTCGTCCCGGGAACTGATAAGGCTATCCAAACAAGGAATTATAACCATTCTGCTGCAATGAGACATCAATCACCTGGCACGTGGATGGGTGCTGGCTGGTTAAGCTTAAATGAGGGTGGCTTTCAGTTGGGGGTTCATGCACAAAGAGTGGGATTGTGAATGTTGTGCCATCGCCTGATGCTGTACATATCTTTTTGTTCTTGCGGTTGTCCCACCCCCCGGATAGGACATGAATTGCAGTGTCCCCGTAGTAAAGTGCACGGGATTACTTATCATGGTTCATATGTATGGGGAAATACGACGATGGGGTTAGTCTGGGGCGACGTTTGGGCCTGGGTCCTGGCGAGTCTTCAACATCGAGGTTCGGTTACGCAGTCACAAATGACATCTTGACAACGTCTCAGTCAAGATATGCATCTCTGATAAGCTACACCATCTCGCGGCGCAGCCACATTATCGAATCTCCCGCTCCCGGCCTAGCGGGAGCTTATCGCCAACTTGACACGAGCTCAACGGCATCCCATCGACGCTTGTTGATAAGCATCTTGCGCAGAGCGTAGCGTTATCTCGACTAGTTGGCACCCTTGTTTCCCAGCCGCAGGAGTCAAACCCGCGACGACGCCTATCTTAAAACGCCTATCCCCTTCCCCAGACTTTGCTGCACCTCTCCCTCAGCAAACTCTTGGCGGCCTTCTTTCTTCTGTCTAGGATTTTACCCCTAGCACTGCCAAGGACTTTTCAAGATGTCGGCTGTAAGTGACTTTCCTGGGCGTTCCTCGAAGATAGGAGGGTATGCATACATCATGGGACCTTACTAACACTGTATTCTTCGATAGCCCGTCTACAACGAGTCCCAGCCAAATGGAGGCGACCCTCTCAAGGTCGACGTCAACGCCCAATACGACGGCGTTGCATTCAATTACACTTACATTGCCTTTTGCGGCTTCATCGTCTACCTGATCATTCCTGGTCTCGGTCTGCTCTACAGTGGCCTTGCCCGCAGAAAGTCAGCTCTCGCCCTGATCTTCCAGTCCATCTTAATAGGCGCCGTCACTACGTTCCAATGGATGTTTTGGGGCTACTCGTTGGCTTACAGCCGCACTGCAGGTCCCTTCATCGGTGACCTTGCCAACTTTGGCATGAAGAATGTTATGGCCGCGCCTTCCATCGGTAACCCTAACATTCCTGAGATTGTATTTTGCCTTTATCAGCTCCTCTTCTGCGCTTGCACTGTCCAGATTGTCGTGGGAGGTGCTTTTGAGCGTGGCCGAATCGTCCCCTCCCTCATCTTTGGCTTTTGGTGGGCTACTATCGTCTACTGCCCCATTGCTTGCTGGACATGGAACCCGAGTGGTTGGCTCTTTACTGTAAGTCATATGTTACCAATGCATTCTCCACACAAGAATAATTGTACGCTAACATCGTCTCTTTCTCAGCTCCCTTCTCTTGACTTTGCCGGTGGCGGTCCCGTCCACATCGCATCTGGCTGGGCTGCCCTTGCCTACGCCCTCGCCCTTGGCAAGCGCAAGAAGAATCCCGAAGACAAATCGCACGGAAAGCCGCACAACATTACCCTCGTCTTCTTGGGTACAGTCCTCATCTACTTTGGATGGTTTGGCTTCAACGGTGGTTCAGCTCTCAACGGTAGTGTGCGCGCGATGCTAGCTGCGTTCAACACCAACACAGCCGCCTCAACTGGTGCTATCGGGTGGGTGCTCGTCGACTACGTCAAGCACAAAGGCCGCTTCCGTGTTGTCGGCGCTTGTGAGGGTGTGATTGCAGGACTTGTTGGCATCACTCCTGCTGCTGGCTACGTCAGCCCTTGGTTGGCCGCTGTCATCGGCTTCCTCACTGCCGTTGTTTGTGCCTTGTGCGATAACGTCAATGAGTGGTTGCACATCGATGAAGGCATGGATGTGTTCAAGCTCCATGGCATCGGAGGCATGACTGGATCATTCCTCACCGGCCTCTTTGCCACAAAGTCCATCTCTGCTCTTGATGGCGCCACCATCGCCTCTGGCGCCATTGACGGCGTTGGTGTCCAAGTCGGCAGACAGTTTGCTGAGATCACGGCCATCTCCTCTTACTCATTCGTCGTCTCCTTTCTCCTCCTTATGATCTTGAAGTACATCCCTGGCCTTCATCTTCGCGTAACTGATGAGGTGGAGGAGCGCGGCCTAGACATGGACCAGTTTTTCGAGGAGAACATTGGTGACTGGGAGTTCTTTGAGGAGCTTGAGAAGCGCCGAGCTCAGAGCCAGACTATTGTGGCTGAGACAGTTCCTGGTTCCTCGACGAACAGCAGTTCACACGGAATTGAGAAGTCTGAGTAGTGGTTGATATATTTTTGTAACAAGTGGATTTCCTAGGTTCATGTTTGAGACTGTATGTTTGGTGCAAGCGGAGAGAAGGCAGACGTGAAAAGTTGTTACAATGCCTATAATAGAGATGGTTTCCTTCCAACGAACAATCACATAGACACTGAGCGATATGGTATCAAGTGGAGAAAACATGTGTATCACAATGCGATTGACAACTGCTTGCAAAAATTATACCTCACTCGTGTTTCGATGCCCAGAGCGATGCGATTCACAATATGCAAGACAAATCTTTGTAATATACAAACTATCTATGACTTCTAGTGGGTGCTCTATTCCTTCTTGACATGTTAATTCCCGGACCTGTGTCACTCTTTCAACGGTAGCCGTTGAGTCCTTGACCAACATGATCACTCACGCAGGGCTTCGAAGGTTTTCCAGAGACCGTCATTCTCGAGAACAGCCATGTCATCCCTGCGCAGCATGACCATGACCTCGATCGTTTCTCCGGATGCATCTGCGTCACCGACTTCTCTTTTTCTCGGCAGAACCAAAGCAACGCCATCGGCCTCCGTGTAAGGCACTCGAATGAACTCTGGCTTTCCAAGGTCCGAGCCAAAGTTGAGATTATACAAGTCGAGGTCAGCCCAGCTAGTGATTGTAAGATCGCGCGAGCTGAATAGATCCCAGCCGACGAAGATGGTCCTGTAATCCTCCACACGATCGGTCAAACTATAGACTTCGGCAATATGACGAGGGGTGATGGCGGTAGATGACTGTGATTGAGAAATCACGTCGCAGACTTTGCTAAGTGACTGCTCCATATCCTCTGCACTGGAATTGTTCAAGTCTTCGACTGAAAGCTTGGCCAGAGAGTAGAGGACGGCGTTCGCGATGTACGGGGTTTCTTGGGTTGAAAGCTTGTCACCGATGCGCCTGCGGCCATCAACTGCCATAGCGAGTCGGCTGGTCTCGCCTGCTAGAGTCGAGTTTCGTTGCAGGCGTGCGCGAGTGATGGCAGACCAGAGAAGAGCAGAGACAACCGTGTTGGTAGTTGGAGTCTTGGACATGGATTTGCTGAAGGCTTCTTTGATTGAATTAATGCGTGCAATGGGGATTGTGAGGACTTTGGATGTAGATGACGGGAATTCCGATGGGAAAGCTGGGGGAGCCTTGGAGTACTCTGGATGCGATGCAAAGAGATTGTCGGTTGATTCAGAAGAGACGGTGCTGAGGTCAGAAGAGAGCGCCTGTGAAAGCTGATTGAGGCGACCTGTACCGAATGAAACAAGGGATGAATGTTCAGAGGCTGCAATATTCTGAACCAAAAGCTTGACAATCTCTGCAAACCCGGTGGCATCGACGGCATTGTGATGAATGGAGATACATAAGCCCACTCCACGCCCATCACCAAAGCGGAAAAGACTGGCGCCAAAGATGGGAGCTCCCCTGGCGTAAAGGGCCTCGTCAATCATGCTTGTGACTGGCCAGACGCCTGTAGGTAAGGCAGATGGAGGCATGCCCTCCGCAGAAAGTGTCTCGAAGGATTCCTCGATAGTACCTTTGTCTACCACCGCTAGTACCGGCTGATCAGCATCCCATCGAAGCTCGAGGCCGGGAGCTTCCCCATCCGCAACTGTTGTTGGGTGCACCTTGCCAGAGAGCCATGGTAGTTGCTTGGATAAACCCTCCAGGCCGTGCTGAATGCGTGGCAAAATCGACGGAATCGGTTCTGTCGTTCGGAAGGCAAGGTGGGCTGAAACATACGTCCTGGGCATGATCAAGTCCAGCGGCGTAAGCCTCTCGATGTTCAAAGTGTTGGTCATGATGTAGACGTGGTGAGTTTTAGTTGACTTAGACTAGCGTGAAGTGAAGTGTGGTTGATATGAACTCAACAGGAGCTCTACAGACTTCATTTATATAGCTGCTTTAGGGAGAGTGTGTGCAGATGCTTGGTCGGTGAAGAATGCAGAGTGGCCATCTCAGAAGACGCTGGATTCCATGGGCCCGTGGATCCCGTCGAGCTGTTCATGAATCGTGCCTTCAATTCCTAATAACTGAGTTGTGACTAGAGAAACAGGGCCCACTAATGTGTCTCGGGGCGTCGGAAACCGCGGGCCCGTGGACCCGTGGGGCCGAGTCAGCTTCCTCGCCCCCGAGCTTCCTTTTCCTTTTGCACGCATCTATCCAGCACATATCGATGCGGAGCCGATCCTGAACCGGCATTAAGATCATGTCCAGCGGGAACAAAGGAGAGACGATCCGGGCAAGGCGCCAACGACTTTCTTTGCTACCCCGGGCGGTATGCATCTGCCGTCCCCAAGCAGGCCCCACCATCATGCTAACGTCGTCTGTAGTGTGAAGGTTGCAAGATAAGAAAGGTATGGAGGAAACGGGATTTGTGTCTGACATAAGGCTAATGGAACATGACACCAGACGCGATGCGACCGTTCTATTCCTTGTTCAAATTGCACTGCGTCTGGCATTACTTGCCAGCCAGCCGCACAGGTTGAGTCGGAAAACCGTCCCAAAGTCGATCGAGTTGCCCAACTGTGAGTTTTTGTCCAACTTTTCTAGGGGACAAACTGATATTCAAAAGGGAGGACTATGTGGGCGCTCTTGTTGAACGTCTTGCCAAGGTTGAGCACCAACTCACCACCCAGACAAACGAACTCCAAGCCCAGCGTGTTGCCCCAGGGTCTCAAATTGATGCCTCTCAGCGGGGACTTGTCTCTCGCCCAGCAACAGACAGTCCTGGAAGCCTGTATGAAGGCGGCTCCTCATTCACCAACCTAGCGAGCGAGGTTGCCCAGCAAACGGCTGTCTCAAATACGCCCGGGGCACCACCCAACATTGAGGCGTCTTTCAGTGACCTGCATGATCTCTTGCAGGCCAAGCCAGGTCTTCCGTCATCAGAGGACTACCGATTTTCTCCCATCGATGAACCTAGCCGCCTGCCAATACTAGAGCCTTTGCCAGTTGCTTTAGTCCTTTCCGTTTTGAGGAGAATGAAGAGTATGTCCATCCTGTCTCTTCAAAGAGAGTCTATGATGGAAGGTTTCATTCACAAGCGTATTGCTAACTGTTGTAGCGCAATCACCAATATTTCTATCTGGTTACACAGTCAACGATACATCGCTTATCGAGAGTCTCTGCCAAGCCATATACTTCCCAACAGAGCCAGTGTCTCTCGGCCAACTCACCAGCATGAACGGAATGCTTTATTGCCTATTCAAAGAATATGTCACAATGCAAGATCCGTTGTGTAAGCAGTACGACCTTAAAACATATCTTGCCAAGTGCGAACGCAACTTTAATCTCGGGGTCGAAACGTACGATGTACTCGCTGTGCCGAGCTTCCACAACGTACTAGCATTGACATTGGCGGTGAGTAAAACTCTGGAACAGCACGCGGACTTTATGCTGACAAATTTCTTGGTGTTCAGGTGATAAAAGCACAGAGTGAATGCAAGCCACAATTATGTTGTACCCTTATTAGTGCCGCAGCAAGTCATTGCCAGATGCTAGGGTATCATCGGGAGATGACGTACAGGAGCGACAACGGAAAGACTGCTGAACAAAAGCGCCGGATTTTCTGGTCTCTGTACGTGTTTGACAAGAACATGTCCCTGCTGCTCGGTCGCGCTTCTAGTATGCAAGATTCCGAGATTGACGCAGAATACCCTTCTCTATCGAAAGATCCCTCCCAGATTCCGTGGGACCAATGGTTCGTCATGGCTATTCTGCTCGCAAAGGAGCAGGGTCGGATCTACCAGACACAGTATTCAGCAGCAGCACTGAAAACTCCTGTTACAACTCGAGATCTACACATAAACGAACTCCACATGTCACTACAGAAGTGGCGTGCCGACTTGGACCAGGTGCGTGCTACAAACTTCCCTCCCCCCTCCGGATGAACAGGATGCTCAGAAAGCGTCAACGACCTACGCAGATTAACGCAAGTCGCGTAAAGCATCCTCACATATTTGCATTGTCAAGACACCACTGGGACATAATGTACTACTCTACGTTGACGTCGCTATTGCGCGCATCGACGACGTCTGGGATAGGAGCCGAGATTAGTTTCCCGTGTTTTGATGCCGCGCGATTGAGCTTGCAGAGCCACCTCCGCTGCTTTTCCGGCTACCAAACCACCGAAATGTTATCAGATACAGATTTCGCCAATTGGTAAGTTTGCACTGGTCACCCAAGTCATATACAAATCGACTAACCTTTCAAGGGTGCTTCACAACTCCTCTTTCAGTCCCTTTCTCGTCATCTTCCTCCACGCCATTGCAGCAACTAGTGTGGAGGATGTTCAACTATTGGACGAAGTGGTTGAGACATTGCGAAAGGTTCGAGGGGCATCAAGTAGCTCCGAGAGGCTCTATCTTATCTGTGCTACTTTTGCACGGATAGCAGGTCGGATGGTGGAGGAACAGAGCTCCTGTGTTGGGATGTATGACGAACAAACGGACTCGCTGCAATTGTTGGACGCCATGGATCAGATTCCAATCGACTGGCAGGAGTCATTACAAGATTTTCCAGAGATGGAAGCCGTGAACCAGATGTTTGACTGGGACGTTCCGGACATGGCCGGTATTCTTACCAGCTGGGCAGAGGGACAGCCATCAGTGTCCGGTATGTTCGGGACATATTCCCGAGGAGGCCAGTGATTAAGCATCCGTCTTATGTTGACACAATGGAGAAATTCCCCAATGGAGATCAGAGCCGGCGCTGTTAGTATCACACATAAGGAGGCTAAGAATTTGATATCGCCTGTCTCATATGCATGTGTGCAAGCATAGTCTTAACTCAGTCTTGCGATGCCTACGCAGTCCCCGCCTGTTCCAAGCTTTGTGTGATTGAATTCGCCTGCCATCCTGAACGTAGAGTACCAATCGAAGTAAAACAAAAGTATATCGACCCCAGCAGAACCAAAAACAAGGCCAGCGCGATGGGAGAGAAGATGGAAAACACAGCGAATCCGTATGAGGCGTTCTGGAATAAGTCGTTGCCGCCCAGTGTGCGCGTAGCCAGTCCAACTTGCATAGCTGACAAGACGAGCGCAATGTACACAGTAGCTAACGCAATAGGAGCTAGAGCGCTAAGGCTGATCAGCTCCCAGTAGTAGCCTCTGCAGTAGCCATGCGCCGTGAATATGTGGTTGAGCCGAGGCAAGTAGAGCTCTCCGTAGTGGTAGCGTCTATTGACCACCGGATGCGCCTGGGTTAGTATCTTTGCCGTGACGCCAACCCACTCGTTCCATGTCAGTTCTTGCGGTACTAAATGCTCATCTTTGGCAATCGAAAAGTCGCTTTCGTACTGAATTAGAGCCACATAGGATAAAAGTAGACCCATCGCAAGCCCATATAGATGCTCATCCTGCATGAGATGATGATGCCAAAACTGTTCATCGAGGAGATAACGAGGCAGTGGCTTCAGGAATATCCCTCCGTGGGACCAAGCAAGATGGAGGCCAGTCTCCTCGCATACGATAATCTTGCGAGATATGGCTCGCTGGTAGCTAAGCGGCCGGGGCGGCGTCCGAAAGCCGGCGAGCCAAAGCCAGCCGTAGATTTTGTCCAGTCTTTCGAAACTGAGATCGTTCTTGACATGGGCTGTGCTTGCCGCAATAATGACGGACCCGGTTTCGCGATTATCGATGCGATATGACGCTGGAAGAAGATGAGACGCAGGTGTTTGGACAATGGGTACCACTCTTAATGGGTTTTTCAGGCAGCCGTTGGATGGTTGATGCCTATCCGTGACCTTTGGCAATTCGTCAGGCATCGTGATTCTGGCAATTTAGTAAGTAATTACCATGCCGTGTGGACCAAAATTGCTTACTGCACAGAATTAATGTGCTTGTATCACCCAACAGGCGGTCAGTGAGTGTACTAGAAGATTCGGTAACAATCCCAGCTGCATCAGTTGGCGAGTTAATCTGGGAAGCCAGCTGGTTAGAAGTCGAGACAACTTGGTCACAGCCTTGTTGGGTACTATGCGTCAGCTGAATTCCACGTGACTCCCAGCAGCTAATATTGGTCGTCGATGCCTTTGATACTCTGATTGGCTACTATTAGATATTGGCGTGTTTACAAACGACAAGATGCCTTTTAGTTGGCGGAGAGGAGAAAGCGTAACGGGATGGAATGGAGTTGTGCCACCTAAAAGGATTTGCTCATGCAGTGGAAAAAAGCCTGACTTGGCATAAATTAAATGACTAGAAGAATTATAGGTAATTTCTGCTGATTAAAGAAGCTCACTTGGGCGCGTAGACCAAAGCAAGCTGATCAATCTCATCACCATCTTGACCGACAAAGCCAACAATCTGCCATCCCGTCGGGGCCGTGAAAGTCACGCAATCGCTTGTGGAAGTTCCAGCCGTCACCGAGTTTCCAGAGCTCGTCGTAGCCAAAACATAGAAAAGACGCGTCTGGCCGCTCTTCTGTCCCTGGCACAGCTTCGCGCTGGTCCAGTACTCGCTAGTGCCCAGCGTCAAGCTTGACGCGGTGCCGCCGGTGCCGCCGTGGCTCAGAACTGTGCCGTCCTTGAGCGTGACGCTGATAGAGTCGAGGCGAGCGCCGCCGGAAAAGGTCAGCTTGGTGGGCTTGGACACGGTCGAGTAGGCGGACAGCGTGGGCAGGTCGCTGAACCAGTCGCCGTGCGGGCCACCGGTGAAGTCGGACTGGCGCAGCTTCGAGGAGGATGTCCAGGTGAAGTTGACGCCGATGGGGTTGTGGTCGGAGAGGATGTTTCCGTCGGATTGGAGGAACTTGGTGCTCTCGTAGTTGAATCCCGTGGCAGTAAGAGTTACAACTGAGTTGCCGCGGTAGAAGACCTTGTCGACGGTTTCGCAGTAGTTGGTGGTGCTGGGGTTGGCGCAGATAGTCTCGACGGTAGGTTCAACTCCGCTGCGGATGAGCTCGACCCAGGGATCCGTGAGGCCGTTCTGGATCCTGAAGTTCCTGATATCATCCGCAGTGCGCGTATATCGGCTGTTGGTATCGCCAAACACGAGCACCGCGTTGCCGACGCTCCACGTGTCGATGTAGTCGGCGACCTGGTGCAAATTGCTGTTGCGGGCGACTAGATCCGCCGCCTCGGTGCCGGCATCGGTGTGCAAATTGTACGTGTCGATGTACACGCCCTCGGACACGCGCACGCGCATAAAGGTGAAGCCCTTGGGCGTCAGGCAGTCGGCGCCTGACGCGCTGGAGCAGTCGTTCCACTTGACGCGGGTGAAGTCAACCCAGTCGAAGTTGGCGAGCGTGTTGAGACCTGAGCCGATGAGAGCAGCGCCGGATGTAGCGGTGCGGTAGGCGTGATTGTCCGTCTCATAGATGTAGGCATGGTAGTTGAAGTCCTGTTGATGAGATGAGTAAGGAATCCATGATAAATATTTGTTTGGAATGTCATTACTTACCTCCTGCGCGTGGATAATGTCGTAGCCGTACTTTGCAAAGTAGGTTCCGATGAGACGGGCGTTGGTTGCCTTGTCGCCAGGGACGTCATTTGAGTTGAGGATCGCGGGGAGACCAGCGACGTTCATGCTCAAGATGTCCAAGTCGCCGCTGGTGGCTGCGGCCGTGCAGCCTGCCACAAGGGCGGCGGAGGAGATAGCTGTGCGCCAGTTGATCATGATTGTATCTTAAGACGGTTATCCTAGATTGTCGACGACGAGAGAGCAACTATCCAAAATTCAAGTGACGATCGCCTCTATCTATAAATCAACCCCTCGACCTAGCACAGTCCATCAGGTGTCATAGAATACGACGGTATAGCACCGAGGTATATGCCACTTTCCCCCTCCGGCCGGCTTCCTATTTCGGAGTGCCGCTCCGGGAGTTCAACGGTGAGTGTCCCCATGACGCGAAGCCGCATTGGCGCGATGTGACGACACCGCTTCGGGCGGGAATGCTGGATTCGGTTACCGAGATGAGCATGGCTTGATATAGGGTTCATGCGCAGGAACCACGCACGTGGGAGAGATGGGATGGTTAAAAGGCGGGATTGAATGTTGGATAGTCTTGGATTTCAGAAACATATAGTATATGTTAGTCTGCACGTGGGAATTGGTTGGAGTTGACATATCTCTCTGCATATTCTGGCCCAAGGATGCTATAGCGACTCGCCGGTATTGGTGGAAAGAGACCTAGAGCCGTCCTAATCGAGCCGTGTTAGTGTCGGCTTGTTACCCCAACACAGCGGCAATGTGCGGATCGTAACAATCCGTCAAAAGCAGTGTATATCACATGGACTTACTATTACGACGACTATCCTCATGAGGAGATTTGGTGTGGTTGTATTCAATTGCTTGTGGCTTTGGCCTTACAACCCCTCGTGGCTAGGCACTATGCAGCACCCCACACGAACCAAGCCCTCACCCCTGGTCTTCAGGTTAACCGATTGATGGGCATCTAACTGACCAATCTCAGTTTGCATTGCGTGTTAATTTCCAACGGGCCTTTTTTTCCCCTCCCTATTCGAACTTGCTCTCAGACCAAGGTGATAACAGATCCGGTAACCGGCTCGCCCTGCTCACTTGGCAGGCCAGGATCCCCTCTGGGCAACGCGAGAGCCTCGTACGTTGGGTCAAACGCTTTGGTATCCTGGCGCACCGACGCAGCGACAAAGGCATGTCCGCACCTTGTGTACTTGTCCTCTCCACCAGCTGCGGCCCGAAGAATGAGGCCCCTCATCTCGGATGCGATATTCCACGAGTCCTGCAGCGAATTGGGCATCTGCACGTCGAACATGGGCACGAAGAAGAGCCGGTCAGCGCCAATGATATCTGCCGAGTCCACCCATACGTTCTTTGCGTGCTGCATGCCTGCGCCGGCGAGGTGGTGGGCCTGGGGTGTGCCTTCGATCGTGACGGGGTTGAGGCGACAGCGCATGCGTAGAGAGCCGACTATCTTTTCGCCGCGGCCTTGGTAAACTTGTCGACGGGTGGTTACCTCTGTGATGAATGCAAGAGGCACGATATCGTATCCTTCGTAGGCGTCGACTTGTTGCATGTCAACTGCGCCGTTGATAGATACCCACGACCAAGACGGCGCAAGCTCGTTCCGACGACTTGCACCAGGCTGCAACGCTGTGACATACCACGCAAGCTGCATCTCCATCTTAGGCCGCCAAAGCCCTGCGCAGTACTCGACATTCATTTCCTCCTTCAGGTGCTCAGCGAGACCAGACATTGCAATGAGCTTATCACCAATCTGCGTCAGACCGCACGCCGAATACGCGTTGACGATTCTCGCCCACTGCCCCAAGCTCTGGTCGAGTGAATCAGGCGACGTCAAGAAGTGCGAGCCCTGCTTACACCCGATCCTCATCTGCGTCTTCGACGAAGTCGGCCACACGCTGGTACCGTGAGGAAGCGATTCGCACGCTGTTAGCTCTGCGCAGTCCCAGAAGACTTGGTCGGATGCAAAGTGGATGATGCGCGGCGAGAGCATGCGCTCTTGAGCCACCCAGGCGCGCCGATTGAGCTGTGCGTCGTCGATTTCTTGGACGAAATACTCTTCGTCGATGAGGCGAAAGCGTCCTTTTAGTGCTCCGTTGTCAATCTCCAACACATCTGAGCTGAGCAACGCGGGATTTCTATCGGTGAATAACCCGCCGAAGCTATTCACGGCGCGTGTTGCCGCAACGTTGCAGAGCGCGTGTTTGTAGACATTCGCCATGGTGCCTGCTTCTCGGTTCCAGTCCGAGTCCGAGTCTTGGATGATGCACAACGAGTCGATCCAGATGTAGCTGACGTCGAGGCACCTGACCACTTGTATCGCATCTTGAAATGTTTTCGGAAGTTTAGACAAGGGGATTCCATCTTGAAACATGGCAAGTGTCTGCGTTTTTAACTTCAATATCTCGGCTCCGCCCCAGCAGTGGCTTAGAGTCAGGTACGGTCCGGAGAGTCCGCCTTGTGAGGACTCGACGAGCCTGACGTTGTGCTGTTGTACGTGTATGAGGCGTGTAGGATACCAGGCCTGTGGGTTAGAAACTGCTGGAGAACATGTCGTGTGCTGAGCAAGACACTGAGCTAAGCAGCCCTTGAAAAATGCCAGCGTTTCCATCGACCCTGTGCTGGTGCTGGTGCATTCATACCCTTGATCTACTATCGTCAAAACCGCACGTTGCAACACGTGCGTCAGTGAGTATTATCGGGCGTACCTTCAGCTGTAACCCGCTCGAAATGCATAATCTGTATGCCAAGCTTCTTTCCCTCCGAAACGGCGCTGTTCCACAAGCGCGTCGTGCCTTTCACCTTATCAGTCTGCACATTGAGGTTGTACAATATCTGTAACGGCGACGTCCCCTGCATTTCTCTGGTGCTGTGCTTGACCAGTTGTCTCAAGATTCCGTGGCAGCTGTAGCAGTGCGCCGCTTTTGCTTCCAGCCCAGGGAGCCTGATGGCATAATCGAACTGTGCAGACCAGCGGTCCAGCTGCCATTGTTTTTGCACGAGGGTCACGGGTTGTTTGAAAACGGCCTTGCACTCGTTGCAGAGCATCGTTGTTGACGGGTCTAGTTTGGATGGGTGGACGATATCAACGGAGTCAAATTCCTGTCAGGCTTCGTTGCCTTGGAATTTGGTGGCTTCAGACTTACGTCAGCAGCTTTTCAAACACTGCTAAATGCCATTGGTAGATACAGGTAGAAAATGAATGGTGCCAAAAACGCCACGTAGCTTAGGCAGTAAGCAATTAACTAGTTGCGGAAAATCATGCAAAGGAGCTGAAGACAGAGGTGTGAATGAGTTACGGCTACTCGGTAGATTCAGACAAGCTTCCCCACCTCTGCTCGGCACAGGTACAAGTGCTGAGTTCAGTTGTTAAGGAGTGATCACCACTCACGACTACAGAAAATGCATAACATCCCATATATAATAAGAAGCCCGGTAAATTCATGATGACCTCTCGTTGTGGTGTTAGTGAACACACTGTTGCTCGGTGCAGGCCATGCTTGACTCTAGTTATGGTACGTCTCCATCGCGCTCGAAAGCCCGGGCCGATAAGTAGATGGCGTCTCTTTCGAAATGCTTCGTCCCTACAGCACTTCGAAGTAGAGGAAATACTGCCGGATGACGGCGACAGAGATTCCTAAGTATCGGCATGAACTCGATCAGGGTCTGGAACTGGTCTACTATGTTGGGCGAAAACCTCCTGGCAACATCCAGCGGCTCATGCGGTACTCCGTCTATGTTGACTGGAGTACATAGCGACAATCCTAGGCCCATAACCACCCTCAGCTACTTAAACCTCCCGTATTTACAGCACAAATGCTGTAGGCCCCAGTCGACGCCGACTGCCTGCTTAAACTCTCATCCAGTAGAAGGAGTCGCCGCGTGAGATGTCCGCTGCCGTCTTCGCCGTACCTGATGATGGCCAAGATCAAATGGAAGAGTACAATATGCCGCATCTACTAGTTTTCAAGTAAAAAGTCTCGCAGCAAGGGGATGACGTCTGCCGGGGACCTGCGACCGTGGTCGTCGGCACTGACGAACATATCGCTCACCAGCTCGGGAATCAGCCGCTGGACTATTCGCTGTGCCCTTCTTATGCCATTTGGCATTCCTGGGGGTATTAAGGACACTACTCAAGACGGCCGCACGGTTCGGAGACGCCGCTGCCAGAGCCGCAGTGATGACCGGGTAGACAGCACGGGATCGATCTATTTAAACAGTAAGTCACCTAATAATGCAATTTGGTTGCTTTAACTACTGTTAAGGGCCATGAGTGGCACTTGAGTTGAACATGCCTTAACACAATTCGTCGCTCTGGCAACGATAAGTTTGCCCGTGCAATATACCCTTGAAGTAGCTCCAGTCGTGTTGCTCTATATACAGCCAAATTAGCTTTAGGTATAACTGCCATTTTTACTTGACAGCAACTTAAATAGGCGCTCGTATCCGATCAAGTCGTGCTGTTCCTCCCTACCGCCCAATCTTAACGAGAAACGCCGCACTCTTGAAGCTCGGACATGCCCTAGTCATGAGGACCATCCCACTACATAACCATCGTGAAGCATCTCCTGACTCAACTTAGTGTTGACAAAAATGCTCTTTTTGAGGTGTTCCGACGCTACGATTCCCTAATTGGGAATAACCCCGACCACGCTTGGCCTGGTCTCAAGCTTGCTAAGGAGGCGAATTGTGATGTTTGACTCTAACTATGGGATCTACCGAGCCCAGAACGTCACTGGCCCACTTGCTTTGGGATCATGATGCACGCGCGCCAATGGGCTTTATTCCTGCGATGGTTACATTGATTTGGGCCTTCGAGATCTTTTCTTTTAGCGCACAATTGACTATTCTGGGGTTGGGCGTGGCTTCATATCCGCGGTGAAATTCCGCGACTGAGTAATCGGTCAGTACCTACTTCACATTACGCTTACCCAGCAGCTGATGCATCGCCGGACAAGACCGGGTTTGACATAGATAGTAAAGGTCCAAAAACTTGCATTCAAGGCTCATGACTTTAAATAGGATCCTTGGTTTGAACGTCAAGATGGCCAAGACGGGATGAGCCTTGAAACACAGTGCCAAGCAGGCGGTTCGGTTCGCACATACATCTACTCCTCGGCACAGCGTCTTGCCAAAATCGAAAGGCGGAGAACCTGGGGCACCCCGCATCTTGCCGACTGGGGTAAACTTGATGATGCGAGAAAAATGATCATTTCTTCGAGTTCCCTGCGCTGGGCCGGCTCGCTCATTGGTGCGCTACATGCTTGTCAGGGTGACGATCTTTAGCCCGATGGAGCCCAGTCTTGAACAGCGCACCGAATCTTTAGAAAACGGAACCCATGGCGGTTCGGCATGTGCCCATTGGCGCGGAAACTTTGCTTGCGTGAAACTATCTAAAAATCATTTAGAAAGAGACCCAAAAGAGACTAATTAACTGACCCAATGGTCATGAGGTATGTGAAGCACTGACGCACCAGTCGGATATGCGGCCTGGCACAAACTGCCTAGGTCAAACTCAAAATTCTTACCGGAACCAGAAACCTGGAAGAGATTCCATAACCTTTTTAATTGTCTATAAAAGACTTCGATCCCTCATTAGGACGAAGATCTTTCCAAACACTACCCATCCTCATCCAATCATCACCAATATCCGACATCTCTTGGACTTGCCCAACATGCTTGGCATCAAGGCATCCTTGGTACTTTCGTGCCTGGCATTCATTGCTCCGGCAACTTGCAGAGCCATCGAAGAGCGGGCTGTTGCGGACCATGCTGTGACTTTCCAGCCAATTTACTATCCTCCATCAAACTACAACACCCCAAAGACGTTGTACGGACGTACCGTTCAACTTGCAGACGGGACCCTTCTGGCCACCTGGTGAGTTTTCTGTCACGAAAAATACGCGTCAAGTAACCCATCTAATGCAAAATAGGGAAAACTACAGCCCCGAGCCACCTCAGGTTTACTTCCCCATCTACCGCAGCACAGACAAGGGAGAAACCTGGTCATCTTTCTCCACGGTCCAAGACACCAAGAATGGCTGGGGTCTTCGCTATCAGCCGTTTCTCTACGTTCTCCCGCAGAAGATCGGCAACCTCGCCAAGGGAACAATTCTTTTGGCCGGAAACAGCATCCCTACCGATCTAAGCAAGACCAAGATCGATCTCTACGCATCGACGGATTCAGGCGCCACTTGGTCCTTCGTCTCCAGCATCGCTAGCGGAGGCAAGGCCGTTCCCAACAATGGCGAAACGCCCGTCTGGGAGCCCTTCCTCATGGTCTACAACAACCAGCTGGTCTGCTACTACTCTGATCAGCGTGATTCTGCCTATGGCCAGAAGCTCGTGCATCAAGTTTCTTCCGATGGTGTCACTTGGGGATCAGTCGTCAACGATGTGCGGGGAACAGCCTATAGCCAGCGTCCAGGCATGACCACAGTCGTTAAGCTGCCCAACGGCAAGTACATGATGACTTTCGAGTACGGCGGCGGTACTAGCCCCAGCGGTGCATCTTTCCCCATCTACTATCGCATTTCCAACTCTCCCCTTACCTTTGACTCGGCTGCCAACCAAATCCTGGTTGCTGGTTCCAAGTATCCCAGCTCCTCGCCCTATCTCTCATGGTCACCATCTGGAGGTACCAACGGCACTCTCATTGTCAGTGCGAACAGTGATGGCGGAATTTACATCAACACCAAGCTTGGTGATCCCAGCTCATGGACCTACTATACTATTCCCCAGCCTGGAGCTTATTCCAGACAGACCATGGTCATGGATAACCCGGACTGGCTGTACGTCATGAGCGCTGGATATCTGAATGGCAACAACTGGGTTACCGACAGCGTTTTCAAGCTGCCCAATCTGTAGTGGGCTGAACCACATCATCCCGCAGTGACTTGCCTTCTCTATCCGAGAGTCTATGCTGCAAATACACGGCCCCTTATGCATCGACTTGCAGCATCTACGAGTTGGAGCCTTCATGTTGTTCCGTCACTATCTAACGAGGCCAAATGCTTGGCTTCGCATCTTCACCTAGCTCGACGATCAGACCGGGAAGGGTTCGATCTAGATGGATGGATAGAAGGTTGGGCGAATGTTGCATATGGGATGAATTCTTTTGTATATAGGGCATAAATAAACTGAGATTCGAATGGTTTACCGACCCTATTTATGTCTGATAAATTACCCACATTCCAGAGTGTCCCTTTTACCATTTATCTCTCTCGGCCATAGTTGGCTGGCTTGGGAGGCGCATTGTCCAGAATACCTTCAATCTCCTGCAGGATTTCAGGTGTAATCTTCTTGGAAATGCCCAATGCCTTGCAGTTGTCTACAATCTGCTCGACCTTGGTAGCTCCCAAAATCACGGTGCTCACATTGGGGTTCTTGAGGCACCAAGCCAACGCAAGCTGCGCCACGCTTCCATCCAAGCGCTCTGCAATCTTTGTGAGCTTCCTGACCTTTTCAATCTTGGCCTTTCCTTCTTCGCTTTCTAGCTTCTTCACGCTTTCCTTAAAGAACTCCTTGTTGGTGGCGAAGCGAGAATCCTCCGGGACGCCGTCGTTGTACTTGCCAGTCAAGAGACCGGATGCAAGAGGTGACCAAATGGTAGTGCCATACTCGAACTTCTCATAGAGCGGAGCAAATTCGACCTCAAATCGCTCACGATGGAAAGCATTGTATTGAGGCTGCTCTACGACGGGTGCGATGAGGTTGTATCGCTCGGCGATCTGTGTAGCCTCAGTGATTTGGCTGGCGCTCCACTCCGAAGTGCCCCAGTAGTAGGCGAGGTTGAGATTGCGAATCACCTGAGTGAAGCCCTCGACGATTTCCTTCATGGGAGTGGCATAGTCTGGCCGGTGGGCGAAGACAACGTCGACATAAGGCTGTTGGAGACGTTGCAGCGAGCTCTTAAGGCCTTCGACAACGTGCTTGCGGCTCAGGCCGCGGGTGTTGGGCTCCTTGCGACCAGTGCCGAAGAAAATCTTGGTGGTGAGGACGTACTCGTCGCGAGGCCAGTCGAGCTCTTTCAGGGCTTGTCCCATCTCAACCTCACTCTCGCCGTTTGCATACGTCTCAGCGGTATCAAAAGTGTTGATGCCATGGTCCCAAGCGGTTTGAAGGCAATCCTTGACGATGCTGCCCTTTTGAGTGCCTCCGTACGTGAGCCATCCTCCCAAGGAGAAGACGCTCACTTTGAGACCCGTAGGGCCCAGGTGACGGAACTCCATATCCTTAGGATCATAACTGGATCTGACGGCCGGCATTTTAGTTGTGTGTCGCAGTAGCGTCAATATCTAGATGTTGGTAGTAGGAAAAGCTGTAGTGGCGATGGGAAGAAAGAGAGGGGGTATGAGTGAATATTGAAAATGCGAAAATGCCTCTCTTTTATTTATTAAGCTTTGGTTGACAAATGCTCGTTGACGAATGCTGGTTGATGCCTGTGAACTCACCACGGTGCCCACTCTTTCGTCCCTCTTTTCTTGACCCCTCATCTTAACCCCTCTTAACTCCGCCCACGGAACCCTCTAGAGTGATGAATCATTCGGCGAAGTTTCCTGCAAGATGAAACAAAATGATGCCATGGTCTCGTCAATTACCCCATTGGCTTAGCGTTGGGCTACTAACTCGCGCTAGAAACGGATCTTCGTTGAAGCGGTGTGTATGACGAATACGAATTGAGTTTGCGACGGCAAGGTCGACGGCAAAGGTTAGTATTAGGCTTCGTTGACAGGATCTAGGCGTACTAGGATTAGAATCGCAGTAGACTATTGAAAGTGGGATACCCGAGAACAACATGCAGCTTTCTTCATAATTAAGTCAGCTTCCATCCGAATTTGAACTACCCTGGAGTCTGGCAAGGGACAGTAAATTATCTAAGCTGCCCAACCCGGCTTTCTTGCCATATGGAGATTTTATCTCTGAGTGCGCATTCGAACTCTATTCACACCACAATTATCTGAGTATAAAGTTGGGCTCTAGCTAAGATACAGAATTCTCCGTCAAGGTCAAAACTAATCACCATGACGAGGACCCTTCTAACGCAACGATGACAATCAATCAGATGCAATGTAATTTGCGTCTTGCTCGTTGTTTGCTGGGGAAAATGCCCTACCAGTCATATTTTGGTGATATTACTTCAGGTAATTTCCATAGAAATACTGCTGTATCTTCCCGACCCTATCTCAGCCTATCGAATGTGTAGTTGAGCTGAGAAACGAAAGCCGTAGATTCACCCTGTCTTTCTCTCTGCATGGGCTTCATTTTCATTTGAGAGTGCTATAATAATCAACTTCCAACTTTCAGTTGGTGGTTACAGCTGATACCTATCAAGAGTGTTGCTATTGCCGAGTTGAGTATTTCTACTGTGGCTTTATACTTATATGGTTATCAATTTTCTTAGCATATCTAGGTACCTCTCCTCATTTAGGGATAAATCATGATCCCTGCCATGCCCATTTCGGCGCATCAACTAGGTAGACTACTATGGCCGTTAAGATCATGAGGTCATACAAATACAAAGACCTGAGAAATTAGTGGAAGACGGAGCGGAGGAGTAATTTTGCGCTATTTGAAGCAATTAGTTGGGCTCTCTAACGCGCATTGAAAATTTGGTGGTGTTATATGTATACAGCGCACAATAGATATACTCGGCATTGACAGCCTACGGAATGAGAGCACATGTGAGATTAGATTCCACCAGGCCAAACCAGAGGTCATTAAAACCCCTTTCTTTCATCATTCTCACATGTTTGACAAAATCATGCATCCTCAACATGCACACGTGCTGTATGGGGAAGCAGCGTAGATTTTCGAGCAGGTCCTCACCAGGGCCTTCGACTTCAAGCATGGCGATAAAAAGAGGGAACGTAACTGGGAAGGCTCCGGCGCCCTGCGTGTTTTTCTGAGCGAAGTATGATGCGATTTCTTCGATTATCAGAGAAGCATAGGACTGCCCGAGGTCATCCTGAGTCCCAAGGGGGAATCGTAGGCGATGAATGACAAGGAGGGCTGCTAGGCGGTAAACCTTGGCTTGGATCATCATCATGCGTTTTTCAGCATTGTCATACGCAGTGAAGAAATGAGCTGGAACCTCTGGGGCCCAAAGCTCAATACTACTTTCTATGTCGTTGTAGCCATCTTCGAGGCGTTCCGGGGTGGTGGCATTGGACTTGGCTGCGTGACTTTGCTCGCATAGGCGATACAGAAGAGGCAAAAGGGGTGAGCATAAGCCGACGTAGCGATCAACAATAATCCGGTCTTGACCACAGAGACGGATTACCGGTACTTTGCGGTACACCAGGCAACCGACCATGTCTAGAAGAACTGGGCAAAAGGTGATGGTGTCAAAGTCGGGGACTTTGCTCAGAGCCGAATACCAAGGTTGGGCTGAAATCAATGCACTCTGCACAATCGAGTGTGCCGAGGTCGCCGTGGAGTTGGTGAGGATCTCAAATACGTATAAAGCTTGACCAAGAAGCAAGACACAGAGGGCGTCATGAGAGCGCAAAATTCGGGTGCTTTGCAAGGTTTGCAGAGCATTTTTTCCCCTGTGTAGATCGGGAGATGCCAAGGGTAAGCAAGAAGCTTGACAATGTGATACCAGGGCCAGGAATGCCAGGTAACCGTCGATGAAGCCTGGCGCCGAGTTGTGCAGCACCGAGTATACCGCGAGTCGAAGATCTCGCATGAAGCTGCGTCCCATGGCAAACGGGCTGTGAATAGTCGTAAACTTGTCTTCATTCGTTACGATATCCATCGCCTCTAGAGCGGTTTGCGGTGTGAAAGGGCGCCGAATGACGTGTTGAAACCTTTTTTGGAGTATGTTTCCAGAAATATCGACGGTAGTCCAGCGGGAATCGAAATCGAGGGTGTGAGTGACTGCTCTGACATTGTTCGTCCCTCCTTCACCGCCTGGTTCTGTCTCCCAGACCTGTAGAGTGCCATGGCCCAACGGCCTTAATATCGGCCGGCGACCCTTTCGCTTCTTTGTGCGAGAGGCGCGACATTCAACGCTCAGATACTGACAACGGATGCATGACTCGGATGAAGAGGCGAAAGAGCATTTCTCTTTGTTCCGATAGCAACGGTCGCAAGCCTTTGGTGTCATGCTCGCTGTCGAGTATTTGTAATGGGCTGTTGAGAAATTTTTAAGACATGATGGACTCATGGTTCGCATGCCAGGTAGAAGCGGGGACGCCTCGGGGGTTGGCCACACCCTTGCTTGCAAATCACGAGACGAAGCGCATGCGAGCGGTCTTTGGCCATGACGAATTCGGGTTGATTATTGGTTAACAACGCAGATTCTGGACATCATGTATTGAGATCCCCCGCAATGTCAAGGCTAATTGCCGAACTCTTGCGGGGAAACCAAGTCAATCCTGGTCGATGCAGCTATTCCTAGCAAACCGCAGGCGGTCTAACCGAGTGTAGCAAAAAGTGTCCGGTCAGCACCAACCAAGATGCAGCACTGTTGGTTGGTTGGCCGTACTTGGTATTGACCAGGGAAGAGGCATGTGATAGTTACTTGTAAAATGCTGTCGCAAAACTGAGTATGACGTCTCGATACACTTTGCGGTGATTTTGCTGCTGACCTGTCGAGAGACTGGAGAAACGTTCCGGAGGACATCGTCATGGCCTTACTGGGCGACATTTTCATCTTCTTGTCCACCATTATGCCCATGCAATCGAGTTGCGTTCTTGCCATTAAGGTAAACGTGAATGAAATCTCCGCTCAAGTGCAGTGCAGCAATAGCTTTTAAGCTGATTTGGAAAATCGCTTCCTGCTCACCCGGCCTAAGGTTTGGTGATCATATCTACGATAATGTGAATGGCAACTCGGATAAGAGAGGCGGGTGCAAGAATTGTCAAATGAATTTGTTCTAAAAACCATCGATCCTGCAATAAAACCCCGAGCCTACGGCAGCGTGAGCGAGACCTTGGTCCCGTTCTTGCTGGCAAGAGTCAGCGTCAACCCCTCCTTGAAGGGTTGTGCGTCTCGAGATTCGATGCTCTTGAATCTCCGAACAAGACGCCAGACAGTGTAGCTGGCCTCTGTCAAGGCGAACTGCTGACCCGTGCAGATCCTCGGTCCGCCATTGAATGGGATATAAGCCCATCCTGGCTTCAGACTGGCCCATCTTTCCGGACGATATTCCGTGGCATCCGGTCCGAACACTTCCGGCAGGCGATGCATGCAGTACACGCTGTACATGACATCTTGTCCCTTGGGAACAAAAATGGGGTCTTTGCCGTCCGGGCCACCACCGACTGGAAGGCAAGTATCTTTGTTCGCCGTCCTTATATTGACAGGAACAACAGGGTATAGTCGTAGAGCTGTTCGTAAATTTTAGCTTCATAGCCATTTAAACATTCTTCGAGAAAGAGGAAAAAAGCACGAGTACGGCTGGAGGTGTTGTAGACTCACTTTCGTTGAGGACCCAAGTAAGATAAGTCATCGACTTTAACTCTTCAAAGGATGGCCTTTCGTTGTCGACTGCCAGCACTTCCTCCTTGAGCTTCTTCCACACATCGGGGCGTCTGGCCAAGATGAAAAAGGTGATGCTGAGAAGGCTGGCTGTAGTGTCTCGACCCGCCAACAAAATGTTCAGAACCTGATCGGCCAACACCGTCTTGTCTGCGGTATGCTTGGAAAGTTCGTAGAGAAAGACATATCTCTGGTCTGAATCCGTAGTCGCATCTTTGCCATCAGTATGTGCGTCTCGATACTCCAGAGCCTTTTGGACAAATTGATCGACAAAGCGACGGGCTTCGACGGTTGCCTTGGAGAAGGCACTATCCCGGTGAAAAATCATCAGTGGGCCTAGCCTAGTACGAATAGCCAATCCGTCCTGAGAAGTGTTGAAGTCTTTTGCAAAGGATGGCTGTTCTTTGCCGGCATGGAGTGAGTCGATCGATTCCCCGAAGAGGAATTCGGTGGCAGAGTCCATAGTCTGCAAGACGGGTAAATTAGCAACAATATTCCTCCTATCAGATCGGTCGGTCTTGCCATCTGGAAAAATAATTCCTGAAGATCTACGGTCGATCCATCCACAGGGATATTCGCAATGAGGTTGGAGACATGTCTTTCATAGACGTCCATGTCGGCGACCTGGCTGCGGACGAATGCCGGCCTCACGAGAGCCCTTGAGTGTTCCCACATCTTGCCATCGCTTGCAAAAATACCCTGTCCAAGTAGCGGCGAAAGTGCCTTATTCCTGTAACCCAGATCAAAATCCTTGAACTTGAGTGCAAGAACAGCTTGAACATTCTTAGGCTCAATGGTGACGACGACAGTGCGGCCCAGGGAGGTCCTGAAGGTGTTTCCATACTGACTGTGCCAACTGCGCAAAAGCTCCAAGGATTCGCATTTCTTCATTGCCTTCAGAACGGAGGCCACCCTGCTCAGACCGAGGAATCCGGAATATACCACTCGTGGCTTCTGGCATCTGTGCTGGCTTGAAAATGACCACTCTAAGCTCTGTTAGCATTGGCGCAAAACTTGACGCGAGCCCATGTTGCCCGGATAGAGTACTTACCTGCGAACACTTTCAGCCCTTTGTTGATTGCGAGGATCAAAAGTATAGCGAATGGAATTAAGTATGCCGCATGCGCCAGATCTTCCGATTTTTTGAAGTCCATAATGGCACGTTGTAATATTCAATGGCTCACGACAAATAGTAAGGTGGTCCAGGACAGGGATTGGGTGCACACCAAGATCGTGTTTCCGAAATCAGCGGCTTGAACTACTCAACTTCGTTCTACGCATTCTGTAAAAATTTGGCTCCGAGGTGGTTCTTATAGCGAGCTGCATAGCCTTGTTTCACGTGTCTGATGTCATGTGTGTTGAGGGGAGGGCCTAATTCCGAGGTTAGGACTAGCTGGATTTACCAAGTCGAAGAACTAACTTACCGGATTCATTTTTCCTAATTCAGAAATCTGGTTTTGGCATACACAAAATCACTGGTCGGGGGAGTTACATCGCCAAGAATTGAGATCAACCTCGGCTAATAGCGACCGGACACCTTTTTCTAAATTCGGACGGGAGGTAATTACCCCGTAGCAGGTATCTGAAATGGTCCCATCTCCCACACCGTAGTTAAAAACCGCGGTGTATGGGCTTTGTACAGATACCGAATCTATGTGATGACACGTACACGTGCTCCATGCGAGGCATGCACGCCCAGGCTTACCCGTGCCCAAGGGTTTCGCTCCGTCTCCGTGCTACTTTCCCGCAAATATGGAGGTGACAAGAGCCTCTAGCATTCTGCTGCCCGAGTTTGTCGACGAGTATCGAGAGACCAATACCTGAGATACTGCAACCCTGCTATGTCGTGTTTCCATAGGTGGCACCTTCAGGCTCTAAATCTACTGGCCCATTGAACTCTGGCGGCAGGAAAACTATTGGGTTCTAGAAAGTATTTTATACTGTAGTAGCCACATCCACGGTAACCTGAGTGATGACTTGGATAAGATGACTTTAATGATCAAGAGGCTACTACCCGGTTTAGAAATTTAGCTCACAGCCTAACATTTACTTTCTAGGATTATGAAGAAGACGTTCACTTCATTTCTACTAACAAGAGTGAACATTGGTTATCACGTTGATAGGCGATGGCATCCAGTGTTTTAGCTCAACTTGACCCACGACAGTCCTGGTGATATATGCAGTTGAACTCATTGTAGCTATATTGGTGTTTAGCGGTGTGTACTGGAGGAAAGCGAATCAGTGCCCGGCCTCGAGGGCTGGCTAGTAATATATTCATCTTAATTTAAGCTTCGTAACTCGTAGAGCTAGAAACGCTTAATTTTAAGCAACTGTGAAAATGTGGGTTTTAAAAATGCTTAAATTGTTAAGAAAGCTGTGTTTTCTTGACGTTTGCTAGCAGCAACTCGCCCTTCATGGAGCGGGCAGCTAATCCAGTAGTAGCACTAGACGGTCTGTGATCATGGATTAGCTAAAGTTCCCTGCCTTCGTGTTCACGTATTCTGAAGACTGTCGTCGGCTGCTGCTTGGCACATTACTTCCTTGTTATCTTTTTCTACAGCAACCTCCGTATAGGCACGTACACCAACCGGCTACAGATAGTACCTCGCAACCACTAGAATGTGCGCAACTATCCACTAATACTCTCAAGTCACTTAATGCCATCTCAGACCGCCTAGTAATTCTGGACTGAGCTGCAGCATCATTGGTAGCCTTGTTTGCTCCTCGAATGCGCCATGCACGTGACATGATTCAGCTGACCCATGAGTCGCGATAGCTTCCCTTCTCAAAGACTGCAACCTCATCTTGTCAGGATTGACTACCAGACTTGCCCACTCGTTCGCCGGAAATGAGCCACATCGCTCGACTATGGATCCGATATCTCTGGTAGGGCTTGTGCTGACCCTCACCGGCTTCTGCGGTAAGGCCGTGGCTGGAGTCAACTCGTTGAAGGAGGCGTACGACGACTCCAGCCTCAGCCTGACATCGCTGGCTGCTGAATGTGCCACTCTGGGAGCCGCCCTTACTGTACTCGAAGGTACTTTGTCACGTCAGTCATCGTTCAAGTCTGCAAGTGACACGAAGAGCCTTTTCGGCGAAGAGGGAACATTTACAGAGGCTCTGCATGGTTCAATTCGATGCTGCTTCATGACCATGTCAGAATTGCAAGACGAGATTGCAGATATTCAGAAACATAGTGTATCACCTGGATCGCTTAATGCCCGAGGAAAGGTCGGTTATGTGCTCAACGAAAACCGCATTAATCAGCTGGCTGGGCTACTTCGAGGTCAAAGTAGCGTTCTCACCACCCTGGAAACCATAATGCAGAGGCAAGTCCTCCATCCCCCATAACGGTCCTCCATGGAACGCTAACCTATCCATAAAATCCCTTGAAGAGATGGAGAAGATGATGAGACAGCATCATAACGATGTACGTCGAGTCTACGCCGAGTCCGAGAAGTCGTGAAGGGATCGGAACAAGGGCGCTCAGCCTCCACAAAGCCTTGCCGAGGCATCATCGGTTCTGAACTCTGACACAGCGACGTTTATGTCATCTAAAGTGTTTGATTTTGATGATATTGCAGTGAACGCAACTGCTTATCGCAACGTTATGATCAGGGCCCTCAACAGCCGCAATACCCGAAACCAACAATCTCGTGGAGCAAACCTGGATCACGATGAGGAGGAAGGCTCACACGGACTCTTCAGAGCCATTAAAAGTCTCAACTCAGAAACAGTCTTGCTACTACTACGGCAAGGAGAGGATCCAAACCAAGTCGATGACTCGGGCATGTCTCCCCTCCAGCGCTGCGCTGCTTTGGCGGGACCACATGCGGCGCATATCGCTTCCTCGCTTGTACTTCATGGTGCGGACATCGATGCGCACCGTGTAGGAACTGGAATGACAGCTCTGCGAGTGGCTGCTAAGAGCGGCAATCTCTTCGTCGTCAAGGCTCTCCTTGGTATGGGCGCTGACCCGTGTGTTACTGACAGGCTGGGGGCCCAGGCTATACATGCTGCAGTGCAGTTTGGCCACTGCGATATCGTCGAATACCTGCTAGGTAGCAGCGATGGCCCTGAAATGGGCGAGCACGGAATCTCATCAACCGTGCAAGCTGCCATGTGGGACGACAAGAACTTGGCACGAGACTCCGATTGCACACTCCTCCACTTTGCAGCAGCCGGGACCGATGCTGATGACAAGATGATCGAACTCTTACTTGAGCGCGGCCCTGAGTTGGGAGCCCACTCGGGACGAGGCATGACGGCTCTTCAGTACGCTATAAGTCGTCAGAAATCAGACGTAGCCACTTGTCTTACGCGACATGGTTGTGACATCGTGTCCGAGATCTTGAATCATGCACAAAAAGGAGAACTCGAACTGATCCTGGATACGGCAAGAAGCTTTGGCCTTGACACGATGAACTCAGAAGGGAGAACAGCCGCGTCCATGGCCGCTGAACAAGGACTGAACGAAGCTTTGCGCAGCCTGTTGGACAAAGGCGCTTCGGCTACGCGTTGTGATGCCAGTGGACGATCTCCACTGTTTTGGTCTCTACACGTCGCCAACAGCGAGGCTTTGGAGATTTGCATGCTCACGAAGCCGAAGTTGTCGCAAGAAGATGTGTCGGCATTCCTGAGGGTCGTTATGTCATCAGCAGCCATTTCGAGAAGCGCAAGGGATCGCCTCGTTGCGCTCCTACTGACAAACCCTGACGAGAGTGTGCGGCTATGGGTGCAAGAAATAGCTCTGGACAATGACTGGCCCGAGATTGTGACTCGTACACTCAGGAGAGCCTCTGATGGGTACGAGGATGTTGAGGCCGTGGTTGAAAGAGCTCTTGAGATGGGTCGATATGGCGTTGTGGGCGCTCTTCTGTCGAGGAGGGAATCCGGTATCACTGATCCAAAGGACAGTCTCAACCTCAAGCTAATATTTGCGATCGAGGCAGGCCAACTCACGATTGTCAAGTCTCTGCTGGAACATGGTGCTACACCTTGGGGGCGGAAACGTCACCCCTCGTCACCACTCCTAGCAGCTTGTTCCTCTGGAAATGAGGCACTGACGAAACTCGTGCTACATTATTTGCTGTTAGATCCAGAGAGGAGCAAGTTCCAAGGCACCTCCTCGCCTTTTCTAGATCATATGAAGGAGCAATCGCTCCTGACATTGGTCATCAAGCGCGGGTTGAAGCACCTCCTGCGTCTCTTCCCCTGGGACATGATAAATCGATTTGACTATCTGGAGAAAGGCCTACCCCTGCTCGCTATTGTAGCCTCTACAACGGGCGATCTCGACACGGCAAGATTGTTGCTCCGGCTAGAAGTGAGCGCAAACAGCCGCTCATATTGGAGCCCACCCGAACCGCGAGATAACGGATGCCTCTTCAGCGGCGACACAGCTCTATCCATCGCGGCTCAGCTAGATCTTCCAGATTTGGCTGGTTTGCTGCTTCTCCACGGCGCTAAAGTTGACTCTAGGAGGAAAGTGCCTCTGGGAATATACCGCCATGCCTTACATGGCGCTCCAGAAGTCGGATATAGTGAAGGTGGAATCGTTGAGGAGACTCCACTCATCTCAGTCCTCCGTCGCGGGCAGAGGAATGCAGCAAAGCTCGTTAAAGTGTTGCTCAGCCACGGAGCTAATGTCAATTTCACGCCGGCGTTTTCATCTCCATTGGCGACTTCGCAAGAATGTTCAAGTTTGAGCTGATTCAGGACCCCCAGAAGTGAGTCACCATATATCCAGTCCACTTTGGGTTGCCAGACCTAAGATTTCCTGATAGGGAAGTTGGCGCTCATCGGCGAATACTCCGTCATCGGGACACATTCGTCGCACTGACGCCGCTCATGTTCGCCTGTTTGAACAGAGACCCGGGAGTAACCAAGATTCTACTTGCACATCAACAGATCAACCTCTCTCTGACTCCACTTTTGGGCCGCTGCATCTCGCTGTCATGTCGAATGACGTGACTCTGCTTAACACCTTGCTAACCGATGGCAGAATCGACGTCAATGACAAAGACGCCCCTGAGTTTCGCGAGTCACCTTCTAGGCATGGACTGCTTCATGCCTGTGTGTTTAGCTGCCTTGGGCGGGCTTTTAGGACCTCTTCAGCTCTTGATTACCCACTGTGGGGCTCGCATAGACGTCCACGGAGTCAACCTCGACGATGTTTGTACGCCGCTGTGTTTAGCTTCATACCGCGGCCACATTGAGGTGGTTCAGTATCTTTTGAGCATAGGGGCCAGTCTCTCAAGAAACGACCCAACATTCATCGCAGCCAGATATAACGACTCATTGACAACCATCCTAAAGGAAGAACTAGCCAAACGAGACGCGCTAGGGGCGAAACAAGAGACATCTGCGCCTGAACCAGTGCAAAACCAGCCACCAAGTCCATTAGGAACGCCCAAGAAGAGAACCCTGGGCCGAAAGCTGAGTGCGCTTCTCCGCCGCGAGAGGTTGTCAGCAACGCCATCTCAGGTCGCCTTGGAAGCTGTACAGGAAATTCCTGAGAACAAACGCCACACTTTGATGGTGTCAGAAGAACAGGTACTTGTGTCTTTACTGCCCGAGACAAGGCATGCAGTGGGTATGGCAGAGATAGAGCGTCAAAGGGCCAGTATGCTCAACTCTCACAACCGCAATCTGAGGTAAGCGCAGGTTTGGGGTTATCAAGAGGAAACCACTGTTCAATGTATTTTAGCGAGGCTGGAGTCCAAAGCTATGAGTAATTCAATGATCAATAATCTAAAGGTGAGATGGAAATATTCTCAGCGGTGTTTATTTCTCATACTGGGTGCTGCAAGAAAGGTTAGGTTCTCTCAATGTTCTAAAGTCAATGGAAATGAGGCAGAGAAGAGGATCATGTGACTCACTGTGGCGCACCAACTGAGGCGGGCTGATTAGTGCCGCCTTGGCCCTCTTTCAGTCAGCAACAACTCGAAAGTTGCACCGACGACCTCACGACTGCAAACTCGGAACAGATGCTGCGAACCCGATTTCCTGGACCCTTCATCGCGAAGATAAACAAATGGCAGCTGAGCTACTACGAGCTCCGCGGGAAGCGCGAACAGTACCTGCTCAAGCTGCACAACAAACATGGATCGGTTGTGCAAATTGCCCCAAAGGTTCTCTCCGTTAATGACTACTCTGGGCTGCAAAAAGTATTTTCTGCGTCGAATCGCCTTTCTCGACCCGATCCTTTACCATTCCTTCACAACTACAAATCCGAGAATCTGGTCTCTACCGTGGATGGAGATTTGCACTATGAGCGGCGCAAGGTGCTTCGCACGGTGTACTCGGCAAGCGTCATTGAGTCATCCTACTTTCAAAGAATTCTTCAAGACTCGGTCGATAGGTTCCTGGTCTTTATTTCGGAGCATCAAGGTCCAGTGGAGATTCGTATGGCGCTTCGAAGGCTGACATACGATGTAATGAGCCACGTTGTCTACGGCTCCTCTCACGCCTCCAACATCTTCAAATGGGATCCTCGACACAGCCTAGAAACAGACGTTGATTGGGAGAAAGATACTTCCAAGATCCCATCAACTCTGTTTATGTTGTATTTTCCCAATCTTACCTTGTGGCTTCGTCGCATGAATCTCGCACCTAGCTCCATCGATGGGTCAACTCCATCTAAGCTCGTCCTTGACACGGTTGGCCGTCAAGCGCTACGTGCACTGCAATCAAGCACATTAGGCTCGGAATATGATGGAGACGATGTCCCAGACCCGCAGAGTCTGATACACCGCCTCTATCATACCTACGCGGCAGAGGATGGTCCGTCTTCTGTTCCGTCCTGGGATTACATCCTGAGTGACTGTTTTGATCATTTCTGGGCTGGCGTGGAAACAACCGTCTATGCGCTTACTCCCATGATCAAACGTTTGTCTTCAACCCATAACAGACAGTATCAATCACAACTAAAAGAGGAAATCCGGAGCTTGGTTGCCTCTTCCGGCCGTGAGGCCCTTTCAACAACGGAACTGAAGCAGGCACGCTTTCTGGATGCCGTCATACGCGAAACATTGCGAACCAACCCGCCCATCGGATTCAGCTTGGAGCGTCACGCACCAATGAATGACAGGTCGATTTCCCTTGGAGGCCAAACGGTACCGACTAGTTGGACAGTCGGTGCGTCACCGGTTGTTGTTGGAAACAACACGTCCGCATTTCACGAACCGGAAACGTGGTCCCCAGAGCGGTGGATGAATCGCCAACCGGAAGAAATGTCCCCTTCTGACAAAAGGCATGATTTGGCAGTCATGAAACGGCACTTCTTTGCATTTGGCTCAGGCCCGCGGATGTGCGTTGGTATCAATGTCGCCTGGGCGGTGATGAGGGCTGCGATGGCTGGCATTTACGGAAGATACGAGACTGAGCTGGTTCACTCCACGGCTGGTGGTGATTCGGGCTATGATATCCTGAAGGACCGGAAGCTGAAGGTGATCTTTCGCAAATTATCATGAAGCTAAAGCGTAGCTGATCCAACCCACCCAACTCATTCAAGACTCGGTCAGAGCTGTTATTGATCAATAATACCCCACTTTATTCTTCTTTCAATGTCCGTTTCCCTCGGTGCCTATGTCCTAATTATCGTGGCCACAGTCAAAAGTTCTCTGGTTGTGAAGTAACGATACTCCATCACAATTCAGATTTACCAAGAACAGATTCGACACAACATCAGTAGAGGCTTTTTACCTGGAGTCCGTAGGCATTTTAGAAGACATGTGATGAAACTATGGACAGGAGAAGGTCCGGAACAGGCTACAATGCAATTGTAAATTGAGCAACTGGTATCTCAGTCAGCCTGCCGGCAGAGTCATTTAATTGCCCTTGTAACGACGACTGCTATCTCCGTACTTCATTCAAGTAACCGAGTCCAATCCACGATTTGAGATTGTTCGCCTGCAGGAATGCCCTCCGTCTCCGTCTTCAATTATTCGATAGGGTGCAGTAATGACGCCATGCGACAATGAATCTACAGAGCTTTCACCCATCCTGCTATACCCTTTCCGCTCTACATCTCCGTAAGTTTTCCATATAATAAAATTCTGTTCTCGTTCAACCGACCCATACAGCCTCTCTGGACAAGCATTATCCACACCACAAATTCTGTAATTGAGCTAGGAAACGAACGCCACCTTGTTGGTTAACATGAAATCGCCTTGGGAGATGTGTCTAGAAATATACTGTCTGGCTAGATCACCGAGTTTCTTTTTCCGCATTTTCTGCAAGTACCTCCCTTCCTGACGCTCTACTGGCACCTAGTGCCGCCGCAGGAGACGTTCACCACTCCGCAAGTAGCGCACTTTTGGTCATTCTTGACCTTTCTGTTGCATTTGGTGCACTTGATCTTGGACCCTCTTTGGTCGACAAGCGATTCCTTGTTCGAGATCAGGATGACGTTGGTTTTGGGGATACTTATATCGAAAGTGCGATCGATGTGGCAATCGAAGGTTTGGAGGAATGTGCAAAAAAAAAAAAAAGTGTTTATAAAAGTTGAAGTTAAATCTCTGCCTTGGATGCATGATCTTTGCTTTATGTACTTGAATAACTGAAGTGATGGAAGGATTTTGCTATGAGTGATTCCTCACAAGCTTCAATGATTCCGTCCGTATAACAGTCACGAGTTGAGTCACTCTTGATCAGTACACCCAAGTGAAAAAGGTCATGACCCCCTGCCTAGCGATGTTGTATTTCCGATTTGTAAAGAAATCTGGATGATTGTGGTGCATGGTTGGCGGATGGTCTGCAAAAGTGAATAGACGAAGTATCGTCATCCATCAAAAGTTTCCAGGCAGTGCGCACACTATCCAATGTGTTTAGCGTTCGACGGACTGACTAGATACTAACAGTATTAAACTGCCATACTTTTGTAACAGGACGCCGAAGACTCACAATTCTGAGCGTCATGGGGTATTTTCCAATAGCTCCCGCGATATTATGAGATAGCCCCAAACGAGAGAAGACAGGCGATGACGATGACACTTATCTACGGCGATGTCCGATAGTTGATGAGGAAGAGCTCTGCTCTGGTGCACGTCAGGTGTCGGGGCGGTGGTGTGTGAAGTGACTGTGGGCGCACTAGGTCATGAGGAAACGAACCCTATTGTTTTTCGCAAGAACAAAAGATGAGCAATGCTCCAAAAGCTCTTCAGTGATCACAGTAGTGAATTAAACGAGATTATCCTTTCCCAAGAGTGAATCGCTTCTCCCAGCCTACTGACCCTAGAGCCATGAAGTAATCGGAGTTTACGTTCACCACACCGCAATTCACCGACTTAAAGTGAGAAGTTCTCACAGGGCTAGTTAATTATCTTATTTGCCGTATCAGTCGGAATGACATTCCATAAAACGCGCGGTGGCGGATACGGGTGTACTACATATTGAGAAGCACAGTGTTCGCAAAGCAGTGTTAGGATGAAGAGAGCGAGCATCGTACTACTCCGGCACTTGCTTTGAGACATTGTTCTGTATCCCAGTGTGCTGTGGATCGTAGCAGGAAGAGAGATCACCAGAACCGGTTTGTCCCACTTCGTTGGCGGAGAGGAGGTGCTTAGTGTGTCTACCATTAATGGAGTAGGCATCTAAAACAAGGCCTGGGAAATTACAACGCTGAAGAGCATGAAGCCTAGGGTTCTCAGTTGCTGTCAGCTTGAAAGTGAAAGCTCTTCTTTGAATTGGCACAATGAACACATCATTTCACGCAGTCGTTACGACTACAGCATCATTGCAATTTGGGGCCAAAACACCCTTAAATTCAGGACGGGCAGTTTTGTTATCAATCCTCAAATACAATTCCCACAGCTTGTCATAAGTGAATCAGGCCCAATCTGTAGACCTCCATTGCGTTGCTTGCTACTCAACGGGGGGTGTAATCAGACACCTGGGTCAAGCCAACCTTGGGTGGATTTTCCTGGGCATCATCCCTAAGCGCATAGAAGCACTTGGTATCCTGAATGTCAGAGGGCTGAATCTCTGGCAGCTCGCGGCGATAGTTCATGACGGACTTCTCGTTGCGAGCGCCCAAGACGACGGCACCGAATCCCTCCGCCCCGAGACCCATGTCAGGGTTTCCCTCGATGGCGAACTCGTGTCGCAGGCCTAAGACGTGGCCGAGCTCGTGCGTGAAGATCTTCCACATGCCTTGCTTGTAGGGCGGGCGGAAGGCAGAGGTGTAGACATAGAGGTAGTTCAGGTCGTTGGCGTTGGGGAAGAATGCAGAGGCCAAGACGCCGCCCATAGCACCGCCATGGCAGATGACAAAAGTCGCATCTTTGGCCAGCGGCACCCACTCGAAGGTGACGCCGATGTCGGCTTTGTTCCACTCCTCAGCTGCAATGGCAAGCTGGGCGGCAGCGTAGTCGGCGTCTTCCTGGCTGTTGAAGCCCTGGCGCCAGGCTGCCCATTTGATGACGGAGCCGGGAACCCATCGCGGAACCTCATTGTTGAGCCCGACGATGATATCGGCCGGGCCGTTGCGGAGGTTCACGGGGATGGCTCGCTGGGTGATGCAAGCGGGTGCCTCATCGACGACGGTCTTGCCATGGTCTGGATCATGGACTTCAGTGGGCTCGACTGTCTCGAGAGCTTTGTCGCCGAGAGTCTGGGCAACAGCGTCGAGGAGAATCTCCTTGGTGGAAGGTCCGGTAGAAGCCATGATGCCACTAGGATCAAAAGGTGTACAGCACCACTGGGGAGGTAGTTCGTCCAGTTTACGGACTTGGTAAGGATTGATGAATGGATTGATTCGCTATCTTAGGTCTTGAACGCGTTGATCATGAAGGGATATCCACGAAGCGATACGATGCTTTAATAGACAAGTCGACACTGATACCTATCACATGAAACTCGGAGTGGTGTTTCATTGCATCGTGGGCGTTCTCAGCCCTAGAACATGGCCGATCTGTCTCGATCTCTCGAGCTGAATACTGCGGCTGGACGGCAGTCCGCTATGTCGGCGATCACGATGGACGCCGAAGGCCCAGAACATCGCCACGGGCGAATATGAACCACACAATGTCTGCGGCTTCGTACAGATTTGACAAACCCTCACAAATCACAAACGTATCATCACACCGAGATGCACAGTGAGGCCAGTCTGTAACTTTCATTGGTAGTTGGTGCAGTGCCAAGCTGCATCATTCCGTAACAGCGGTGAGCAAAACAGCACAACGCACAATTGGAACCGGCAGTTTGAAGGATCTGTGGCTTGTGCCAGATGATGTGCAGAAGAAATATCTTGAATGTTAGTGGCGAATATGAAATAGACTTCAATAATGTGGCGAGCTGGCCGAAGCATACTGTCTTAGGAGGTTATCAAGCACCACGTCAGCGGGGAAGACGCGGGGTTGTAGCCAGTGGATTGCAAGTGTGGCCAATGTACATAATTGTGCTGTGTTTGAGACGCAAGGGATGCGGGGAATTGGGAGCCGGCCTGAAAATGTGTGCTGCTCAGCTGAGCATATTGTCTCAGCCCAGTTCCTAATTGTGAGAGGTCAGAATTTGAGTATGTGACAAACTCGGATTCTATCGCAGCCCGATCGTAAGTCCTCTCCACACTTGGGGCAACGTCCTAGACTATTGAACGACTATCCGGCTGCTGCCTATGTGGCTTTTCTTGGCAGCAACTCCCTTGCATACACCCTGAAGTGATAAATCACTATTGGATAAGCTGATGCACATTCGATTGGTGTAGCGGTGCATGCGTGTGTTCTGTCAGCAAGCCACGGTCAGCAGCCACACGGTCTCGAACTCGCTTATCCGCAGATCAGCGGCATGTTTGCTTGTTGCTGATCTGTGCTCATGGGATACATACTCTGTTTGCTCACCGGCTGCGAGCTGAAAGAGGGGTGGTTTCACAAAGCAAACACGTACACTTGCCCGCAACTAACGGGCCGCCTACGATTGGACCAAAGCAATGTGCATCCAATCTCAAGGAAGATACAGGGCTGATAGTGAGGGGAAGCTAGGCTATAAGCATCTAGACATGGTTAACAGAGTGTTCTGGGCCTTGATTCAACATCGTACGCAAAGTACCGATGCACTTTTGAGGTTGATGATGTACGTAATAATTAGATCAAAGATGCCAAACCACATTTTGCGTGCGGGCAACACACTGCGGGGGTTTGTCGGCGAAGTGCATATCTGTGAGACATGAATTACGGGATGTCGACGTCACATCATGCGCCTCTGCCTGTTGATTGGTGATGCGTGAGTCTGTTTGGATCGTAATTATGTCTCAGGGGACTATGGTGGGTTGAAGGAGGCGTTCCCGGTGAGTGAGTACCCCTCTCCGCCGTCCTGATGCTACGCGAGTAATACGTCTGAGCCCGGTCGCGAGTGGCAATTCAT
The DNA here is from genome assembly GCA_029931735.1 of Dactylonectria alcacerensis. Classification (NCBI taxonomy): domain Eukaryota; kingdom Fungi; phylum Ascomycota; class Sordariomycetes; order Hypocreales; family Nectriaceae; genus Dactylonectria; species Dactylonectria alcacerensis. Next base: position 534,046 of record JAPMUZ010000014.1, on the reverse strand, counting down.
GCTGGGACATGAAGGTGAAAGCAAGTCCCGTATGAGGCGATTCGTTGGTATTCTAGAAGAGGTATTCCTTTGGCGTACTTGCACGAATTCCCATGTCTTTCATATACAACAGGAATAAATACATTCTGCAATTCCTGGAGGGTCTCTATTTACTTTCTTCTACGATAATCTTGCAGCATCTTTTAGTATGCATTTTCAAGTGGCTACGGGCGGATGGCAACTTTGAACCGGAGAAACATTAGACACCAGGCGGTGAAGTGAAACAGCAGATTAACTTACTCCTTGGGTAGTATCAAGTAGACTACTACTGGCTGGTATCAACGAACTAATGCAATTAGCCACTGTTTCCTGTTTTTGGTCCGAAAAAGCAATGACCACACTATCAGACTCACAGACAGTAATACGATCATAATCACATGGCCCATTTTTTAAACAGGTAGGGCTCGCTCCAATCTGGCCTGTGGAACAAGTATTATGTAGCATCCTGCCTCAGGCACATCGCCTTATATCTTCTTGAGCGAGACAAGTATAATACTCTTAATCCATTTATGACACTCTTCATTCGCCTGTGAAACTCTTCCTCCCTCTTTACTGCCCGTTTTGACTTGACCGAAGACCTTTCTCGCGTCATGGCGGACAATCTCGAAACAGAGACGCCGAGGCGTGAACAAGACACAACTCGCCAGCCAGACCCGGGAAGCAATCCACAAGGAAAGAGTCCGCTCTTCGCCTGCCTTCCTCCAGAAATTCGCCGCGAGATTTTCTCTCTAGTTTTCTACAACACCAGGGTCACTTACGGCTCGGTGTACCGCAACGGCACTTGGAGCACCAATATCAAGCCCGCCCCAAACTCCCTCGCCTTGCTTCGAACCTGTCGCCGAGCAAAGGAAGAGGTTGGAGACTCATGGCTGGGCAAGATCCTTTTTAGTTTCAGAAATCCCGAAACGATGCTTGACAAACTGACGCCGTTGCCTCGCGAAACACGTGCCAAGATTCGCTATTTGCACGTCTTCGATGAGACAATTCGTCTCAATCTTCAACGCGGTGTTTTTTTGTTTGAGCTACATTTGGCATTCAGAATGCTCCCAGGTCTTCGCCTAGACATATTGACCATTCAGGGTGACGGCAAAAATCATTTCGTCTATGATGCTGTGACGAACGCTGTCTGGCTCTCCTCTGGGTGGAAGGAACTTCGCTACATCACCCGCACCTCGGGAGTGCTAGGCTTTAAGAAGGTTGACTATCCTTTCGTCCACGGCCAAAATGCAAAGTTCAAATACTGGCGTCAACCACAGCCGGCTTATTGGAAACACTTTATGAAGAAAAGAGACGGCGCAGCATCAGAACCCTCAATCGCCATCTATCGTTCTCTCAAGTCCCACTCTCCCGGCACGGTGCTTGATCCAAAGATGCGCCAGCTATTCAACCAGAAGATGCCCAAAAGCGAAAGCCTTAGACAATCATTCGGTACAGGCCTTGATGACAAGCTAATGGCGAAAGGTGAGAGGCTCAAGGAAATTATGATCGTTGCCAGGAGGGGCAACGGTGTTGATTACGAGCAAAAGGCAATCGGAGAGACGCCATTTACGGGCCTTGACATCGCCAAAGACATCCTAGAAATGCCGTGGGGGGCCATCAAATGGTGGTCCCTTGACTCTAGCTTACGCATGGGCAGGTCCATGCTGCATGGCAAAGTCGTCAGTACCGACTTTGCTACAGTGGCTGATTCCTACGAGGATGTTGACAGCATTATGTGGCATGATTGGGCTAGCGGTTATAATCAATATGATAATTGAGCGCCTGTGGTGCGAGACGAATCGGAGTCCACATTCAAGAACTTCGGGTTGCTTGTTACGTGTTGTGTATCGAGTCAATACTGTTGCTCTTATCAACGGCTTTTTATGCTGTTTACTATTGTTATTCTGACTCTTGGTTTTCTTTTTAATGCTGTCTTGTTTCGGTCGTTCTCTGGGCACACGTTATCAAAGCCTTCACTCACATTCAATAGACTTGATTCATGAGGAAAGCATATTAATTGTATTTACAAAAGATGAAACACAGCGAGTGGCTTGCCTAGCTCTTACCTGAAGAGTTACGGGATAACTATTTGCGTAAAGAAATTTTGGAATTAGTAGTAGCAAGTCCAGTCCATCACGCATCCACCATGAACTGATTGTTTTCCATATTCAATTACCCGTCTGCGCAAGTATCGAATGTCTCCAGTCGGGGTTATATCAGAAGTTACCAAGTTGGCCTAGCGACCAGTCCACAAAATCTCTGTCCGTGGACCGGTCAGCGACATATGCGTCGTTATCGTCGATGGTGAAAATGGCGCTGAGGGCGTCGGCGTCTTGAAAATCGACCTTGAGGATCTCATTCAGACATTCAGACTGCTATGGAGAACGAAGGTGCCCTGCTCCTCGTCATGTCGGGAAATATAGAAGATGGGTAGAGGGTAGATCTTGTTGTTGGTATCCGGCTTAGCATCGTACGTCTGGATGGGAACGACTTCGCCGCTGAGGCTCCGGCCCCCGACTCCAATGAACATGTTTCCTACATACGTACATTTTAAAGAACCTGTGCCTTCCCATAAGGCGCCGACGACGCATAGGGGATTATCAGAGGGACAACAATGGGCAGCATGGTGGGAAAAGACAACAATAGCAAGTCAATACTCACTTCTGCTCGGATACCGGATGGTGCCCTCGGTGACGATTTTGAAACCACCCCGGTCATCCACTGTCTGGTTTGAAGAGGTAAATCCCGCATCTTCGCTGTCACTGTATCCGTAGTGATGGTTCACAGAGCTAAGGGTCGCAATGGTCCCGCCAGGTCCTAGAGTGACTTTTTTTCGAGGCGCTAGTCTCGAACACTAGATCGTACTCGTTAGGACACGGCTAGGAGGTTCTATAGATGGCATAGTACACGTTCGTCATGGAGAACCGCGCGCAGTTTCCGGGCGCAATAAGTCCAGACTGCCGGTAGACGTGGAGAAAGGATTCGCTATTGCGCAGATTGGAAGGGCTAGCCGGGGCCTGGAACAACGAGAACTGTGCGCCCCGGCCGGAGTTGTTGATAATGGCGATGGAGTAGGCGGTTGACATGATGGGTGGTGAAGATGTTTGTGGTCGAAGAGGAAGAAGCAGAATGTGGAGATGCTCATAAGTTTCTCTAACATATTTGACAGATGGCCGCGACCTTATAACTTCTTGCCTGACCTCTAGGCGGTGAACAGTTTGTGGAATATTATCCCGCATGAGAGAAGGTGCCTTGGACTACATGACATCGCGTCTTGGCCAGTCTCAGCTAACAACCGCTACATGCAATATTTAAAGAGACGATCGCTATTAACTCCAGGCTTACAATATTCACTTTCCACGCCCCTATTCCTCTGCATGCATCTCGTGAGTCTAGAATCGGCTAAAATTTACCTCTTGCATTTGTGTAGGGCTGAAGCAATAGGCATAGTATCGCATGCTGCAGTAGACCATTGTGGTGCTAACGGTATGCTCAATTTGCATGGACGCACAACTCAGCATCATTCCTCCCTAGTAGCATCAATAGGTAGAAGAGTGCCAAGGCAGCCTGACTACGCCATGTGATGCTAATCCGACCCTCAGCTCGCACTGGTGATTTTTTTGACCAAACCTCCTATCAGATGCACTCAACTCTGGAGTGCCACATTTAACATGGCCTCATCTACGATATGCAGTTATAAAACCCGATGTCTTCATGAAGACACCTAAAGCGGCACTGTATTTATTGTATTTAGGCACATCCCAGTGCTTTCCGTGGCGGATAGTAAGCGTTCCCTGATGCGGCTGCTCACGGGTAAATAGACGGCCGTGCTTATCTTCAGATGATCCGACTCCTCTTCAATCCCTCCAACCTCGAATTATCAACATCGCTCTGAACTCACCTTCATCCACCATGGCGCTCTCTCGCGGCATAGTCGATACCCTCATCGACCGTTCTATCGGCTGGCTCTACGGCCTTCCCCCAGAGCGATGCGGCTATTCCCGAGAAGCCGTCACCATTCCGCTTAAGGATGGCGCCATCCTCGCCGCCGATATCTACAAGCCTATCGGCGTGTACGCCCTCGGCACAATTCTCGTGCAATGTCCTTACGGTCGAGGGCTCTTCCATTCGCTTGGAAATGCACGAATATTCACACCGCGCGGGTACCAAGTTCTCTTCGTTAGCTGTCGCGGGACCTTCGGGTCGACCGGAGACTTCAACGGAGGTATCTCGCAACCCCAAGATGGACAGGAAATCGTGACGTGGATGCGGCTTCAGTCTTGGTACACAGGAGAATTTGCTACTATCGGGGCCTCTTACTTGGGCTTTGCGCAATGGGCCCTCCTTCGTGATCCGCCTCACGATCACGTCGCTGCCGTCATGAGTGTCGCCTCTCATGATTTCGCCCTCAATAGCTGGGGCTCTGGTTCCTTTACTCTCCTGGGCCGTCTCACCTGGACGAGCCTCATTGTGCACCAAGAAGGCGCCGGTCTATTGCAACGCATCAAGATAATGAAAAATGTTGGAATGGCTCCGTTGATGGACTCGTTACCCCTGCAAGAAGCTATCGATGCGTACTTTGGCACAAAGGCGCCCTGGCTAAGTCACGCACTGAGCCATCCAGACATAACAGATCCAAGTTGGGCAAATCTTCGGCATACTGAAGCACTTGAGAAGACAAACATCCCCATTCTCTTGACAACGACATGGCAGGACTTCTCTTTGGACCAGACCATGCAGCAGTATCAGCGACTACGCGAGCGAGGTCGCAATGTAGCGATGACTATTGGGCCTGGTACCCACATGGACAGTCAAAGTGCCAAAGCGGTTGGCGACTCGTTCGAATGGCTTGAGAAGCATCTTGCAGGAAAGCATGCTGTTCAAAGAAAGCACCCAGTCCAAGTCCAGGTCGGAGGGTCTGTCCCGAGATGGCTAGACCTACCAAGCTGGCCACCTGCCACTACTTCTTCGGAGTTTTATCTAGACCATGGTGATGCTCTGGTTGAATCGCAACCTTCAGAAGAATTATCGTCTTCATTCACCTTCGATCCTGCTGCTCCGACGCCGACTCTCGGGGGACCGCTCATGAACGCTGGTGGAATTGTCGAAGACTCTGCACTCGGGGTTCGGGAAGATACACTGGTGTTTACGACAGAACCATTGAAGGAATCGTTGGAAATTCTCGGACAGCCAGTCGTCAAGCTTGAGCATTCCACGGACTTGCCCTACGCCGACTTGTTCGTCCGACTCAGCCAAGTGGATGCAAACGGCAAAAGCTACAATGTTACCGAAAGATTCATCAGACTTCCAGAAAAGAGAGATAGTCGCACTGTTGAAATTCAGCTGAGACAAACCGCCTATCGGTTTGCTGCTGGCGCGAGATTGCGGCTCCTCGTTGCTGGAGGATCTCATCCTCAATTCGCACGTAACCTTGGATCTGGGGAGCCTGTTGCTACGGGTACGACGCTTTGTTCAGTAAATCACACTGTGTATTATGGAGGTCAAGCTGTCTCGTCGCTTGTCTTGCCGGTGAGTTCACTGTCTGCGGATGAGGGTGCCTAGGAAGACTGAGACCAGAATATGGTTAGAGCCTAGTTGAACCACCCTTAGGAGCGCATGGCAGGACGTAATAGTAGTATCGGAGGTAATAGGCAGTTCATAAGGAGCGTATACACAGAGTTCTAATAATTGCCTCGTGAGTTGCTGATCAGGTATCTAACCGACCCGCACAAAACTCGGTCCGTTCCCAAAAGTTGAATCCATAACTTGATGCTACCTTCGGCTCCTTCCAACATTCGCGGCCTGGTAATGGAGAGTGATTGAACGTCAGTCGATACTTGAACATTCTCTTCGTACCCAGCTTTATCGCCTTGTCGTCTTGTGACACGAACCTTCCCGCCTCCAGCATGACAACAAATCTCCTTAAGTCAAAGGCCGAATCGTGGAGGTGAAATTCGTTGAGTTTGCACCGGTCATACCATTGCTGATACCAAGGATCGCGGACATGCCTTGTAGTAAGTGTCATCTCGAGCATGAGCTGCGTCTTGGTTTCGGTCGACCCGAGGCCAATAAGATCCCAATAGCTCCAACTTGTGGCTGTGCCGATGCCAAGCAGCTTCCAGTCAAACTCAGCCGCTATCCACCCGCGTTGGTCTCCTTCTATGAGGAGCTTTTGTAGGTTACGATTTGTGTCTCTATGGCAAGCAAGCGATAATTGGGGGACTCACGTCTCCAGTACCATCTTGGTGAAACTTCAGCCGGCACAACACTCCGCTGTTCCAGTCCCAAGTCTCACGGCATAGAATGGATATGCTATTATCTGGCATTTTCGAAAGGTTCGGTTTCTCCGTCATCGTTAATTCTGCTGGTTTCTTTGTCATTGTTGAATTAGCCGATGTGTGTTAGCAACAGAATCTTGATCGCAATGTGAAGTTTGCAATGCTAATAAATAGCTATTATTATGAGAAGATGCCACATTTCTTCAAGGTTCAGCTGCCTGTGGCACATATTGACCGGACCAATACAAGTTGAGGCTTGTGTCATAAAGAATACCGTGGCCTGCTAAGTATGGCTGCCTAGTTCGAGGTGAGGTCATGCTCAGGGTTGTGGCAGTGGAGTGGGGGCTGCTTCCATTCCTTGGTTCCCCAACGCATGCACACACGGCATGAAATATTTATGCAAATGGTCAGAGACTCTCTTTCCATCCCTGAACCCTTCATTCCGCTTACCGATGCAAGCACATGAGCCTCATCTAATCCGATCCGTGAGATGCCGATAACGGGGATTAAGAATGGGTCTAGCGAGAAAGGCATAACCATTTCCAGCCTAGTTGCAGTCATAATCATGTGGTCGATGGGCTAGGGAGGCTTCCCATTGCGTCTTCGTTCGTGGGGGTCTTTTATTGAACTTTTCCATTATTTCCACTGCTCGCCCTTTGTGAGGCATCGAAGTCAGCGGACCGCCCTCTAGCTGATTGCGGCGGTAGTCTCATCATCATGTCCCGGCATCACGGCCTGAGTGGGTCTCGGTTCCGGAGGTTGGTTTTTTCTTCTTTGACGTCATCTTACTGACTTGACCGAGCATATCGCTGATAACTGTGTGACGTTTCAAGTTGGGCCAGTCCAATGGCGTGGTGGCGTTACCTCGAGATGGATGCCGAGTCCCTACTCATGATGATGAAGGGTTCACTCGCCCCTACGCTCGTCGTTGCAATGTAGGTAGCAGCAAAGACACATGGATGACTCGCCCACGGCCATCTTCCTGACAACATCACAGTTCCCAGAGCCACGCTGTAGCAGATGTGACCACCACGACTGGCTACTTGGCCGCTTTAATTGCAGTCTCTGCGCAATGTCTTCAACCGCGCGCCAAGTTTATCAAGGTCATGTTCTTCTGCCTGCTGTCTTTGTGCGTCACGGCCTCAATCACGTGTTTAGCCATCTATTCAGCAGTTAAAGCGCGTCATCCCGACAACAACGAGACGTCAGACCAGTACGATAGCAACGCCTCTGCCGCCGCTGCCGTCTGGCTTTTCATCATGATTTGGTCAGTAATTCGTGGCTATCGTAACATTTTTGTACTGACTGATGATTCCTGTAGGGTTGGCAATGCCCTCAGAGCCTGGCGCATGGCCGAACTGCAAGACCCCATTGTCTCTTCTTCCATCTTTGCGTTGGTGGCTCTGACCCGCGCTGGAAACTGGACAACTGTCGACCAGGGCCTCGATTTCATTGTGCGTCTCATGAAGACGTTTCTTATCGGATTCGCAATCCCCACTGGGGTTTCCTTGTTGATCCTGCCCAGGACGTGCCGCCAGGGCGTGTTCAATGACACCCGCAACTTTGTCCGAGAGACCAATGCAGTTCTCCAGGCACTGACCGAGTTCGTTGACACAGCATCAAGATCAAGCTTCTTGACCAGACAGAAAACTCACATTATTTCCGACGACGATGCATTGTCACAAGATGACGCCGAAATGCCATCCGACGTGAAGTTTTCCAAAGCCCGGAGCCGCTTAACTAAAGCCTCTGATACTCTGAACGCCCTGGATGCAAAGATCCAGGCCGGCCTGAAGTATTCACGGAACGAGATGGCTTGGGGAAAACTCTCAGCCGCTGACTTGGACGAGATTTCCACTCTATTGCGAGCCATCCTGCTCCCATTGTCTGGCATGTCGCTTCTTCCAGATATCGTGAATAGCTTTTCTGAATCCGAATCGCGTTTGCATCCAAGCGATGACGCAACAACTGTCGAGGAACAAGCGCCCATTGACCATGGTATCATCGACGCGTTGTCGGACTGCCTTGGAGACACAAAGACCTTGGTCAACGCCGGTCTACAATATTTCTTGCTCCAATTGGAGCTTGACAAATCAGGAAGCGTCATGAAGAGGCCATCAAAACCTGAAGACGCGACTAAAGAGACCATGCCCATGGGCCTAGATGCTTCATCGGCGGACTTCGTATCTGCCTTCAGGCTTAAAATCGACGACATGGCGCAAGCTAAGCACAATCTCCATCCCAACGCATTTCTTGTTAAGATGTCTACTCCTGCGTCTCAAAACGCAAGTGATGATGAAACTTCGGAAACCACGCAGCGTCTTGACCGGGATATGATTGTACAGCAAGATTTCCTGCTTGTATTGTACTTATTCAGCCTCCAAGCCATGGTTCTCAATGCAACGCACAACCTCATCGCATTCGCCAAGATAAAGGCTGACGACAACACGATGAAGAAATCGCGTCCAATACTTCCCAAAGCTCTTCGCACAGTATTCAGTAAAGGCTTTCCTACGGGTAGAACAGATCCCCTTCCGCAACCCAACCACGAACAGGTTGCGGAGAGGCAAGTCCAAGGGCTAGAAGTCGTCGACTTGGTCCACCTGAAACCAGCCAACTTGCTCGAGCGAAGCAGCGGCCAATTTCGTTTAGTCTCGCACCTCATCGGTTCCGATTTGAGCATGTTCGGCCTCAGAGTCGCTGCAGCGTCGCTCAGCATCGGCATCGTCGCATTTCTGCAGCAAACGCACAACTTCTTCATCCACCAGCGGGGCGTGTGGGCCATGATTGTCGTAGTCATTGGAATGAGTCCGACTAGCGGCCAGTCGTTCTTTGGCTTCTTCGCACGAATTCTGGCGACGGCCTTGTCTGTGGCTCTAAGTCTTGTGACGTGGTACATTGTCGCGGGCAAGACTCCCGGTGTTATTGTGTTTCTTTTCCTCGCCAATGTTATCGAAGTAAGTCAACCGTGGCTTGACCTCACCCAGGTGTTGGGGAAATACTTACTCTATCATAGTTCTACACCTACGTCAAGAAACCGCATCTTTTTGGCCCTTCCATCATTGCCATTGTCACGCTGAACGTTATCATAGCTTATGAGCTTCAGGTAAGCATCAGCCTTTAGCAATGCTCGTCGCTCGCATACTGAGATACTTCAAGGTCAAGGTCATCGGGCTTGACGTGGCAGAGTCAAACGGCCAGCCATACTACCCGATCTATCTATTTGGCCCTTACAAACTTGCTGCCGTCGCAGTGGGATGCGCAGTCTCTTTTTTCTGGACAATCTTTCCCTACCCCATCACCGCAAAGTCCAATGTCCCACGGCTTGCGGGAAACAGCCTCTTTAACCTCGCTAGATACTACAGTGCTATGCATACGGCTGTAGACCATTGGATTCATAACCAACAACGGAGCCCTGAGCTGGCCATGGGCCATGATAATCGCCTCCAGGGTGTTCTTCGGGACTTGTATGAACAGGAACTCCTGGCACTTAATGGATTGCGGATGCATAACCACTTTGCTACTTATGAGCCGCCTATCGGGGGCAAGTTCCCAAGCGCAGTCTACGCCAAGCTAGCATCTAGCATGCAACGCATCTTGACTATCATGTCCTTGATGGCGCACATCGCCCAGACCATGCCGGCGCCGTCTTTCCAGCAAGTACAAGCCGCGGCTGAGTCGTCAGAGTGGTCTTCGCATCACTTGGCTGTTGCTTGGGCGTCCACAGGATTTCAGTTCCAGTCTACGACGTCGTTGTTCTGTCATCTTGCTTCCTCTCTGACACATGCGAAGCCGTTGCCACCGTTTCTCTCCGTTTCGGAATCCTTCCCTCTGATGAGACATCTGCACAGCATCAACTCTGAGATGCTAACGACACAAAATTCCTACCAGCCGGCGTATACTGCCTTTATATCTCTTGAACTTCTACGGACAGCATTGAGCCTCGAGTTACAAAAACAATTAGAGTATGTCTTGCCGGGTAGTTATGATTCAAACAAATGCTAACTTTTGGATCACAGTGAGATTCGGCTCTTGGTTGGGGAAATTTCTTTCCAGGTTTAAGATTTCAAACGAATGGGGAATTAAACAGACTCGTCGACTTGTCTACTGCCTATAGTAGTTGCAACGAACAAATGTCAGAACTCTAATTTTGGTACCGTGTGACATATGCGTGTCTTCGATGCCAAAATGCGTCTACTTCACTTATCATGTAGACCTTCCATCATATTGCCCAACGATGCATGCTTCCATATTCTGTACTAGCTCCAGAACTCCCTTTTGGCAGAATCGATGCATCCTCAGATTCGCCAACTGGGGTTTATGATGGCGATGATTACATTATATGAATCCAATCACGCTCATGAAACCACGTTAAGCTCCTCCTCAAGCTTCGTCCACCATTCTTGTGGAAAGACTCCCGTGATCCAATAATTTCCTTTTATATCCTTACCCAGGATATTAAACACGTTCCTTGCCATGGGACTCGAGACCATGAGGAACGAATGCTGATAGACCATCTTGCCTGGCTGGTGTGATTCTTTATCCACTGTAAAGCTCTCAATGACGGCGGGCGAGAAGTCGATAATCTTCAAGAAGTTGGCCTTTGTCCAGTTACTCACAATTACCAGCATAGAGTTCGTCTCGCCAAACATAGGCGGCGGAGTACCCACGGGAGCTGTCCGCATCCCACGCATCAGAGTTCTCAGCTGTGGGTTGGTGATTTGTTCAAGAATGTCGCGGCGGAATTTGTACGCAAGGTGCCCCAGTGGTTCTTCTGTCGCTTCCCGTGCTTTGAACAAGGTGAAGGTGCCGAGCGCGGTGTTTTGCACATACGCGCTGCCCGGTTTGAAAACGGACTGGAGACGAGATCGAATGTCGACGGCTCCGATTACAGTGAGGGGTCGATTTTTGGCTCGAGTCTTTGCAACCATCTGTGTAGCCCACGCAGAGAGGACGTCTCCTTCGCTGATGAATGGAGGGTCAACTTCTCCTGAAATTGCCTTGAGGTCATTGGTAGCTCGCTGTCGAAGGCGCGAGACAAATGTTGATGGCAGATAGAGCACATGTGTCGTCATTTTGGGGCCGAAAACAATTTCCCAGACAAAGTTGAAGCCAAATCTGACCATAGCGAAACCTTTGAGCAAATGAGGGTTTAGGACGGAAGGCTCTTGAACGGATTCAGAGGCGGTACCAACTCCATCGAGGATATCTTCGCGTGCGCCGTGGAGTTCAGCGACCTCATCTTCTCGACCAGCGAGCACCAACCCCCAAGCGTTGACGAGGTCGACTCGGCCCAATGCACTCGTCATGGTATGAGGCCACAAGAGGGCAACGAGCGTGGCATCCTTGAAGGACGTGATGTGCAGAGACATTTGCGGCTCGTCGCTATACAGGAAATCTTCAATAGTGGCTGGCGCGTCTTCTCGAGCAGTGAAGATGCGAAACAAACTAAGGTCTGATTGCACTGACGGGGTGTTTCCCGTTGCTTTGGGAAGTTGGCAACCGATGGGGTGTTCGTCTATCGCCACGCCAAATGTCTGATGAGAGAACCGGACTGCAGGCCGTTCGGCGGTGAATTGCTTCGGGACATGGACGACCAGCTTGCCGTCCGTCTGCACGAGTCAGGACAATTATCCATCAAGATATTAGGTCGTAAGGAGTTCCTTACGGTTAATCGTAGTCTGCCACCAAGCCTTCTCCAGTCACCTATCTCCAACAGCCGGGCCAGTGCGTTGTGCACCTTGTCAGCGTCAAGCACGTCGTCGAAGCGGAGTGTCCAAGTAACAACCATGGACCGGTACGTCTTGGTATCATCGAAGAAGTGGACGGGGAATATTTCGTCCGTCTCGACCGTAGCTGGCTGTGTGCGCCTGGGCTGTAGCGCAAGCAGCCGTCTGAGGAAGTCCATACTCGATGATGTGCAGGTTTGAAAAGAAAAGCTCGACTAGGAGGACAAGTGTCGGGGGTGTGACCCAGTTTTGTGAATTCATGGTGAGATCGACAGGGCTCCCCTGAGCCTGTCGATACCTGCCTGGCCTAACCGCCTGTAGCCATGGTTGGTCTTGAGCCAGTCGGGGTAACTTAAGTAGTTCTTACGTTCACCCATTAAGTCGGTTGTTGTGCGCACTCTACTCTGACAGGGACTGATTATGATTCGGTGCAAAATTTCTCTGGGCACTGGTCACCGAAAATACTGTCAAACGAAGTCGTACTTTACAACAAAATCCAGCTTGGACCATAGGCTCTCGCCCCTGACATGTTAATCCGATGAGCAAGAAACAGTGTCTGACATGCTCCGACATCTTACTCAAAGTGGGTATCTTCAGTAACTAAATCAGGTTTGGTCCGAATCCAACAGCCCTATGGCAGCTTCCATGCAGCTTAGCTTTGGCTGTAGCGCCTCGCTTCCATCTGAGCTCTCCGAAGAATCCCGCAAATGTCGCGAGACCTGCTGCATGAGTGCTGTCCGGCCGATGCTTGCGACGTCGGGTCGTAACAGTCTTCATAGTAACGCCTCAAATTCCTAGTCAGAATAGTGTACTCCGACGTTGGGTTATAACTCGGGCAATCGCTGGGATAATACACCAATTATATATGTAATGAGCTACTCCCACCTTCGCCAAACACAGATTTTATTCTACCTGTCGAACGTGGCTCTATGCATCTTCAGCGTTACTTCTCGTCACTGTGTTGAATAATGCCACCGCCATTTACGTCTCCTCGGCCCTCCCTCGAGCTCTTCACATCGCCTTTCTGTCCAAACTCCTCACCCTCTCGTGGAAACCCCACCAACATTCTCTGCAAGTACGTTGGCAGAGGATCCCTGCCACTTTTGTCCTGTGGCGCCACTGTCTCATGCAGGTGGACATTTTGCGACACTCGAAGAAAAGTCGAAAACTGACTCGTGTATGCAGACTGGGACGAAATCACCACTATCGTGCCTACTAGCACGCTGATCACGGTGAAGAAGATAGCGATTCCGTACGTGATCCAGAGTGTGCTCGCCGAGTAGTCGTATACGCTTTGAGAAGTCCATTTCTCGACGTTGACGTTTGGTGGTGCATATGGAGACGTGTAGTTGGGGCTATCAACCCGAGAATAAGCATTCGACTCCGTAAATACGAATCGTCTAGACTTACTTTAGAACGGCTTCGTTCATTAGACTGATGGTGGCATTTTGAAACATCTCCTCTGCCAACTCTGCCAAAGTTCGTTCTGTCGTGCCTTCTTCGTATACTCCAGCGCCATCCCAGGCAACGTTTCCCAGGTTCGAGTATGCCAAGCCCAGAGCCTGAGAAACATTGGCTAGCTCTGCAGCATGAATCAAGGGAGTCATGTCCACGTTGGTTCGCATGTCCAAGGTAGTTGAAGTGTATTCTCCGACGGCAGAAGTGGAGATTGTGACGTTTCCCAGCAACATCGATGAGAATGCATCAATAACCGCCTGGTATGCAAATTTTTCAACCGCCGACTGGTTCAGCTTGATCTGTGTCATGCTCGCGTTGTAGGTCGGATCCTCTATAACGAGAAATGAGCCATAACCGGACAGATAGTCAACGCTGTTCATGGGTTCTGATTTGTTTATCTTGATGTCCTGAGCGCCATTTGCGTAGCTAAACCGGGCACTGTATGACACGTTTTGAAGTGTCATTTCCCAGACCTTGGTGGTCTCCTCCATGTAGTCGACGATGCCTTCTGTTGTGATGTTGTGATGGAGGTCTGGAGGAGAATCTTGAGGAAGGATCATGACATAGATTGACAGCGGCTCGCCACCCGCCACTGTCAAACGAGGGGTCCAAGAGTTGTTCCCGACAGCGGTATATGGCAAACTACTATTGGCATCTGTCCCTTCTGGGAGCCAAGAGAGGTATGTTTTCCACGGTCCAAGTGCTCCGTAGCCCCAGGCCTCGGCGTACTGAGTAAAAATACGTGTTCTAAGTGCTCCCTTGTTGTCCTCGGTAAGAGCGCTGCACTCCACTGACGGTCCGTGAAAGTCAAGAGTCCACGAAGCGTTGACCGACGGGGCTGCGATTGATAAGATCTCGTGAGCAATAAGAGAACCCTGAACGGCCTTCTTCACAGATGATTGGGGCTTTTCGTATGTCAGTTCAGTTGTCTGCCACTCCGATCTGTCCGATACTCTATAAATATCTGTAAAAGTCGACTTAACCGACGCAAAGTTCATGCTCGTAAAGTCGGCACGGGGTACACGAATAGCTTCTGTGGTATTTACCCATGCCGTCGTAATAGTCAGAGCCGACGGCGTAATAAGTGGTGCAAGCTGAAGCACCCTATTTGAGTATTAGCTAGTATCTAGGAGCAGCAGTACTGATGTCATGCATACCAGAAAAGAAGGAGCAGAAATGCCGGAAAGGGCATGTGCCACCACATTCTGGTGTTCATAGCACTCATCCAGTCATCTCTAGACGAAAAGAGGGCATCTATCAGACCAATCTCTGCAGGGCGACTCTTTATCGCCTTCCAGCTGATTTGGTCATGTGCCGCTGCAATGGCAACAGCCAGAAATGCTTTCGTGCAAAAGGCTAGAGCGTTACCAATCGCAATATTGACTTTCTGTCTCGACACGCCATGCCAGACGTCGAAGGAGGAATCCGGTGGTGGCTTTCCATCTAGGTTGCTGTAGAACAAGTGCTGGCCCACAGCACAGAGAACTCCTGCCGCAAGGCTCAGAAACATGAACCAGATCTTCTTTGCAAAGGCCCGAGGCTGAGGCTTGTGTTGATACTCCATGACTGCGTCAGTTGGCTGAGCATGGAGGTTCTAGGACTCTACTGCAGTGCGAACGAGTCGACAGTTGGACTTGAATCTGGCAGTCTAGGTGTTGTGAACTTGTCCACGACCGGTCGCGTCTGCGCTGTACGAGGTAAAGCTTCGTGGAAATTGATGGATTAGATGGTTAGGGGAGGCAATGTCAGAATGTCTCCATTTGTCAGATGTTCAGACATTTGCCCAAACCCATGCTCTGAAACAGAATCCTGTCGTCGGAAATTGCCCGCCCATGGGCTGACGTTTTGCATTGCGGGTTTGTCCAGGGTAGTCGTGGACGAGAGTCAGCACTAACAAGCCGTCTTTTCCACAGGCGGGGTATTTCCGCATGATGCTATGATATCCAATTTGAAAATTCGAAAACCTGTTCCCTAATAATAATGGCATCGTTTACAACTACACTCTTAAATGTATGCATTTTTAGGTCTTTGATCCCGATATATTGAAGCTGTCATAAGGCTATAGTTGGCGCTGATAATTTCCACTCTAATTTGTAGACCAACTGGGACAGAAAGTAAATCAGTCCGTACCTACCCTCTCTCCACCTGTGTTGACCGCTTCTTGAATTGAAGAATGGGCTGATTGAGGCCAGGTTCTGTTGTCAACTCTGATTGGCCAGGGAACGGCGTCGTGGTCAGCAAAACATGGACATATCCACATAGTGAGCCTTGTTTTGGAAGTCGGACAGGGCAGCGCTGTCACCAAGGAATCCCTACTCGCACATTCCTAAAGCTCCTAATGCTATAGTGTCGAATAGATCGCCTTGTTACTTAAGTGTAAAATTCGTTGACATATCACCACCCTTCTAATTGTTCCGTCAGCGGAATGGGTTACTTTGATGTGAGTTGATGTGATAACCTGGGCTGGCTGATAAGATGACGATAAGGATAAGCAGCAAATCGAAGCTCAAGCTCCGCCTCGATGTACACGCCCCATTTATTACCTTAATTAGTGCCCAGAAGCGAACTGGATGCAACCACACAAATCAGCTCAGCCACGTTATGAGCATGCGCCTCAGCCTACCCTCGAGGCTGTGAAAAGCAAGGGATTGGTGGATGGAATGAATCCTTCTGTCCTCTGCGGTCTTTCTCTCGTTCCATAATCTCGTTAAACTTAATCTATCGTTTATTGGGGCAATTCGCTGTTTCTGCAACGCCCACAAAAGCCCACGTACTCGCTTCCAATGGTGAAGCTGTGTGGAGTTTATTTGGAACCGGTGCCTCCAGGAGTTCAAAATGCGCCTCATCAATACCCGAACATACGAAATCACTGAATTCCTGGGCAGGATTCCCCAATATGCTATATTATCGCATACCTGGGGCAGTGACGAACTGTCCCTGCAAGAATGGCAACGTATGAACATTTCCGATCTATTTAACTGCCCGAAAAGTGGGTGCAAAAAGGTTCTGCAAGCGTGTGCGCTGGCACGACTCGACTGGCTCGACTTCATCTGGGTTGACACTGTCTGCATCGACAAAACCAGCAGCGCAGAACTATCAGAGGCAATCAATTCCATGTTCTCGTGGTACCAAATGTCCAAGATTTGCTACGCATATCTGGCCGACGTTGAGCCCATCTCAAACCACGGCCTCCCTAAAACCTCGATACGAGAGAGTAGGTGGTTCACTCGAGGATGGACACTGCAAGAGCTCCTCGCCCCGCGCTTATTGGTCATGCTTGCCCAGGATTGGTCGAAACTAGGATACTTGGACACCATCTCAGATCTAGTATCAGACATCACTGGCATACCAGAGGACGCCCTTCTCAACTTCCAGCCATCAGGTTCCACAAGTGTTGGGCAAAGGCTTTCTTGGGTCTCTAACCGTATTACAACACGTCTAGAAGACATCGCATACTGCATGCTAGGAATTCTTGACGTCAACCTAACTCTCCTTTACGGCGAAGGGAAAAAGGCATTCCTACGACTTCAAGAAGAGTTGATCAAGGTGTCGGACGATCATACCCTGTTTGTCTGGAGCTACATGCCGGAAATACACTCTGGCTTCTTTCCAGCGGCTCGCAGGGAACAGCTGAGGGCACTACACTCAAGGGAGGCGGAGTACCTGATAAGACAGGAGGCTAGAGGTGCGACTAACAATTATCCAATCGAAAGAGTCGCCCATCTCGTGCTCAACGATCATTGGAACAATGAGTCTAGAGCACCAGTCAGCATGCTTTCATCTGACCCCGTCGCATTTTACGACTGTGGGTCGTATTCGCGCTCGCAGCACGCGCAATTTAATTCCTTCACTCCGTATGAGACGAATAACCTTGGCCTTTCCATCCGACTACCAGTCTTTGAGACATTTGAGTCCGGGCGGCTGGTTCTAATAGCGCTCGGGTGCGAACGTCGCCACCTAGAGTCGGAGGTAGTCTGTCTAGTCCTCGAAAGAGTCCGACCTGGCTACCATGTCTTCAGACGGCCGAATTATCCACAACATCCCACCTTGCTGTCTGGTATGGCGCGACCTGCTTGGCATTACAAGTTCAAGAAGATCCAAGTGCTTAGGTCCGTCAACATGGTGTTGTATACTGACACAAGCGAGGCCTGGCGGAGACTACTGATTGTATTCCCACTCGGCATGAACGGAACCATCAAGGTCGCCTCACACGACCCTCACGGAGGTTGGAGCGGCGGAGGGCTGTTGTTCAGGCACCCAGGAGAATGCTCTATCCTGACTGCGAATTATCTGAGATTTGAGGGACCAGAGGGGGAGATGACCATATACGTTGGATTGGAATTCCTTAGCACTGGCGGAGTACAGTGGTACTGTGAGATCGACCCCGAGCCAGAGAGCTCTACTTTCCATCTATGGGAGCGGGGTTTGCACCGGGAAGAGTTGCTCTCGGAGGACGACTGGCTTGAAATGAGACGCCACCAGGTCGGGGGTGGGAAAATTTCCTCCTACCTTATAACAGTTGCTTTTGGTGATGACATTGTGGTTGGACCGCACGAGCCTGCGCAAGTTATGCAAGTTTTCTTTCAACCAAACGATGCGCTCCTAGAAGAGGCAGATATTGATTTATAGGTCTTGGTAGTCTTGCGGAAGTTTTATACAAAAAGTCGGCAGTAGTACTAGAATCTGACTACAAAAACAGCTGCCCGGATAATGAGTACCAAACTTAAATAGACCCTCTTCTGACAGTGGCAAGATATAAGATTAATTTCAAGCGTACATGTGTTATAGAACGATAACAGACATGCTATTTTTTATTGCGATGCCTCAAAGTGCTATACATGGAACACAGCCACATATTCTATGTTAGAAGTTGACATGACCTAGTCAACTGTTGATTTCCCAGTAATGGATCATCGTTGGCTGTGTACAAGATTTGATTCACCGTTCCCATCGAAAACCGTATTTCTGGTACTGAGGCAAGGGTCCAAATGATGCAGGTGCTACATCTTAGAACCTCCATTTTGCTGAGTACAATGCGAGACAGTCTTGGGCGGGATCGTTGCTTGAGCTTCTGCTCATTGTTATCGCAGGATAGGAAGGAACGCCGTCACGGACGCACATTATTGCATTCATTCGGGCAAGCCGATTGTCAATTGGTACCATGTGGCCCGGCAAAGCAAATCGGTGTCAGAAACCAAGATGCTATTGAAATTTGATAACATCCCTAGCTACCCTCACCAGACTAAGACTAGTCCATCGCGTTATTCACTCGCCCTCCTCAAAGCACGACACCAAAGAAACCAACCCGGAGTAATTTTCATTCGCTATAAAGTTGAGAAACTCGGGGGTTTCGGAGTATAATTCGCAGATTCCCTCGCCGTCTTCGAACAAGACCGTTATGCAGGTGCTGTCAGCTGGGCAACTGCTGGCGCATACCTCGATTGTAGCCACGCCGTATGTCGTGCTAACAATGTATTCGTTGATTTCTCCATCGAGGTTTTGTATGTAGCCGTGCGTGCCACACTCTTTCGCTGGGGTGGGAGGCGTCGGGTCATCGATAGGAGTTGGTGTGGGAGTTTCTGCCGGTGGTTCTGCCGGTGTTTCTCCTGGTGTTTCTATCGGTGTCTCTACCGATGTATTCGATGGCGTCTCTATGGGTGTTTCCACTGGCGTTTCTGATGGAGTGACTGATGGAGTGACTGATGGTGTAGCTGTAAGGGAATAGCTGGGGTGGCATAGACCTGCGTTCACGCTCCAGACAAACGTGGCGGCGGTGGACGCGAGAGCAATGGTTCTCGATGAGCGCATGGCGAAGTCGATTTGGTGCGTTTTCGTATGGAAGAAATGTAGAAAAGGTAGAGTTGCCAGCATGCAACTTGATTTTGAGGGAAAGAAAGGAGAAGGCCAGCAGCTGAGAGCCGCTGCCATGGATTATTCAGGCTATTGCTTGAATTACCGATCGGTATCCACGTCCAAACCATGAGATATCCACTAATAAACTTCTGGTCCTGGTATTAGTCGCTTCAAGTGGAAACGGTCTGCCCTGGGACATCGTTAGTGAACGCCATCCAAGCATGCTACTGACTCTAGGCTTGCCCCTAGACGACGGTTAAAATTAAGCGCTAGAACTAGCCATTCAGCTCGCGCATGTCAAACATCCGCTAATTGTTGTGCAAATGCCTTTAGTTAACCAAGAGTGTCATATGCCGGAGAGAACGAGACGGGAATTTCTACTTCCATACCGAAATCCATTCAGACATGTCGATGATCGATCGTCTCTCCATCGAGGAGACGTGATTCATCATCGGTGGTTCTACTATGATCTTCTTGGCGTAGTCCACCTCTTTCATCTTAGTACACATCAATCAGCCATCTGAAGATCCGTGCCGAAACACTCTCGCTGGTAGTACAACGCGTCGTTTTCTATAGCGATAAGGTTGATCTACTCGGCCGTCCCGGAGTACAAGGTGCAGAACGTGTACTAGGACGAGTAGGCAAGCGTCAAACAAGTCGGGTCGGAAAAGCAATCGATGACGCATTGCTCCAGCGTTGGGTATTGGTAGCTTTCTAGAATGATATAAGGAGATGCATTTATAGTGACGCCTTCGGTACCGCAAGAAGCGTCGAAGGCGACACGTGTGGGCGTCGGGGTGGCTGATGTCGCGGTTGAAGCCGTTTTTGACGGCGTCTCCGACGGCGTCTTTGATGGCGTTGCTGATGGCGTGACTGGGTTGAGAGTGGAGGTCAAGCTCATGTTGCATCGGCCTACGTCTACGCTCCAAACGGAAAAGGCTGCGAGAGCACTGCAATTGATTTGAGTGAGGGCATCATGAAGTCAAAGAAGCGTTTTCAGAGATGAGACTTGAATAGCTGGCTAAGAGAGAGACCGGATCGATAGTAACAGAAGAGGAAGAGGCAAGAGAAGATGGATTGCTGAAGGTTGAGAGTAAAGCACTAGCAAACGCCACCTCCTATTGTGCAGCATTATTGGGGTTCGCCGTACACAGTAATAACAGGCCTGCACTGAGTATGTAGCACGATTTTGCAGATGCTAATCGAGCTCAAAGGGCAATACTTCAATAGTGTGTTTCTTTAGCTTGAAGTGCCTAACCTGGATGCGGTTTGAGATGGGAAAAAGCGAGCAAACTATTGAATTGGGGCCCACTGTATCCGTCACAGTTTGGTTGGCATACATGTGAAGGCGCGCTTTTTCGTTATACAGGCGAGTAGAAAGACCTGTAAAAAATACCAGAGAGATACGCGTCGAATGTGGTCCAGGTTATCCATGCGTATGAGATCTTGCTTGCGTTCGGGGATCGATGAATCAACGGCTTCCTTTCATCATGTATGCTTGGTGTATATACAGGGGCGGCCGCTATTTCTCACTCTTAGTTAATGGTCCTCAATCGCCCATAACAATTTCCGTTGTTCAGAAGTTATGTTAAACAGAGGATAAGCTTTAGATCGCAATCCTCGAAGTCCTACCCTCCCAGGCAGTAAATGATGGGATCAACTCCATGAGAGCTATCGTTGTAGATGAGACGGTAATGAAAGAATATATCGTTGCAAAGACACTACATCGACAACATTAAAACGACCGAAATAACTTATACTAGCATCATAGATCATAAAAATCGTCAACATCTCCTCAACAGCCGCCACCACCTCCACCACAACCACCACCTCCTCCTCCGCCGCAGCCTCCTCCTCCTCCTCCTCCTCCGTCTCCTCCTCCTCCACATCCACCACCGCTTCCACTTCCTGTACAACCACCGGCACATCCTCCCGCGGCTCCACAAGCACCAGCCGCTACGCCGCTTCCGCAGCTGCCCGAGGCACAAGAACCGCCGCCGGATGCCGCATAGCCCGGGTCCCAGGCATAGTACATGCCGGGTGTAAAATAGATGGGATACATCCAAGGTCCGTACACTAAAAAGCAAGCCGTTAGCTGATGACATAACATTCAAGGGAGTCAGCACTTACTGTAGTAGGAATATCCCCAGTGCTCGTAGTATTGCTCTCGGGGAGGCAGCTTCCGGCCCTTCTTCTCGGCGCGCTTACACGCCTTGGCGTAGTTCTCCTCTAGACGGCGCAGCTGGGCTGCTTGCATGTGCGCGCGCACCCTTTGTCGAGGTGAGTTTTCGTTGTTGCCGAGCTTCACCGCGTTGTGCGAAGAGATGTGGGCTGAGTTGTCTGGTGGACAGAAATTGGCGAAGCCGGACGTGTGGAATTTGTCGTCAACTGCAGATGTGTTAGTTACCTTAGTTGGAGCTCACCATCTTACGGGGATTCAGTCTTACTCCTCTCATTGCTGGAGATACCAAAAACCTTTCCAATCGACGAGATGTGTGCCGTCCGCACCGATTCGCAGTACCAACACGTGCATTCGGAATACACCTCGCCATACTTTTCCTGGTATATCTTACTCGTCCGCTCGAACCCCTCGTGCAAGTCATCCTCCTCCACCTTATCGTCATGCCGGACAAACTTCTTCGTCACCGCCTTGGTGTAGGCGTAGTATGCCGATGGAGAGAGCTGGTGCGTGTGCCAGGCCAGGTCGACGTCGAGCGTAGGCACGATAATACGTGCCCCGTTGTCCGCCATGATGGCGACGAAGCGCTGGTACTTGACGCAGATGCGCGTCATGGTTTCGCGCGCAGCCGGTGAATGCAGCCAGTCGATTTTGTACATCTTGTCCGAGAAGATACCCTGCCGCAGGACAGCGCCGCACAGGTCCAGCGCAAAGGGGCTGAAGTTTTCCCAGTAGCGGCTCATCATCTTGCGTACGCTGAGTCGCGCAACAGGCGGAGGTCGAATGGGACGCAGCGAGCGGGCAGCGGCGGAGCCTTCATCAATCACCCGCAAGGCACTCTGCGTGTGGAGAGCTACTTCGATCATCCTGCGCACTTCCTCCATAGTCTTCGGCTGGCTTGGGGATGGAGTCCGCAACAAATCCTGGATCTCGATGCGGAGCACCAGTTTGATCATGCGGTTCGCGAATGTCTGCGGATTCCATGGCTTCTGCGATGTCGGCTTGAAGCCAAGAGGTTCTCCTCGCAGAGGGTCGAGCACCGTGCCGGGCATGGGCAGATTCTTAACCAACAGATCTCTTGCGTCGTTGCAGAACTTGGCTAGGCTGAGAAACTCCTTGGTGATGCGCGTTCCGCAGCTGTGGCAGTTGACGCCAAGGTCCCCATCGCCGTAGCCATTTCCAATCAGTGTGGCATCTGCACTTGCGCTGGGATGCTCATCGAGGCCGCAAGTTGTCCACGGGATGGGGATCGTCGCCGTGCACACGGGGCACGGGATGGACTTGATGCCGACGTCGTCCGAGTTTTCCCATGCTCGGCCCGTCTGCGAAACCCAGCGGGCTTTGACCTCGTCGGACACGCTGTAGTTGAAGTTGGCGTCGATGGCTTCGTTGACCAGGTGCCATGGCATTCCGTTGGTCCAGAATTGACGGTATCCAGCCCGGAGACAGTCTTCCAAGAAGTTGTACGGGTTCAGCATGTGAGCGTGGTACACCATCAGGACGTCTAAGATGTGGTCAGTAAGGTGCACAGTGAAAATAGCTAGGTATAGGACTTACCAAGTGGCGGTAGCGACTTCTTAGCCCAGTACTTGAGATCCTGGCTCCCGTTGGGAAATTCCGTATATGCAGGAGAATCTTCAGAATTCATGTCATCTTCACTGAGATGCGGTCCTTCGCCAAGGGACTTCCACCAGGCGTCGTATCTGTCAACGGCACGCGCGACATAGAGAGCCCATCGCTTCTCTCGGATCTTGCTCAACAGCAAATGCTTTTCACTGGGAACTTCTCGTTTCCCATCGGGTGGGATCTTCGCATCGACTGGCACTTTTTCCTCTGCATCCACTTTCCCCTCCTTAGTCTTCTGCGCATCCCCATCCGTGCGCGTGTCCCACAGACCCCACAGACCATCAGTGTAGCCGACGTCTTCTTTCAGGGCCTGGAAAGCAAAAAGCAGTCTGAGATGAGCGAGACAGGTGTTTGGATCTGGATCACGGGCCGTAGCATCCAGAGCGAGGTCTCCAAAGGATGCTGTCGCGCCGGGTGGAGGTTGGTTATCAGTGTACGGCACGCCCGCCTCGGCATCCTGATAAGAAGGAGGGGCAGCCATTCTGTCGAGAGGGTTTGGGCGTCAATATTCGGGTTGAGATGTAAGAAGATGTAAGATGTGTGACACGATAAACACTCGGAATTCGTAATGCGACTCCAAAGTAGTCGCTGGAGATCGAGATGGCGAGAGTTTGCCAAGATAAATGCCAAGATGCGGCCCGAAATGCGAGGGGAATTGGCGGTTAAATGATGGGTCGATGCATTCAGTAAAAAGCATGACGTCTTTTATGGACCTTTTTCTGGTAGCTGGAATGGAAGTTAGGTACTCCGCCACCATCCTTGAGGCTGAGCGACGACTATCGCCTCTCCTTGCTTATTGCGGGGAAAGCCAGGCGGGGAAGCAAAAACTCGCCCGATCAGAGTGGGTTATTGTAGCTTATTGGCATCGCTTAATGGGAATCTTGGGGCTTAGATTCACAGGTTGATAGGCGGTGTTAACCACCTTCCGTCCTGGCGAAGAACTATTGCACTGCCCTCTGATCGATTGGAGATCGTTGTTATCACGATATGCAGCTACACTGCGAAAGGAAGACGCCGAGACCGCCACTTCATCGTGGTGTTGCCCAGGATTCAGTTTTCGGTCCAACCAAGGGACGACGCGTCCAATCACACATCACGCTCTTCATCGATTCTCCCTAACCCAGAACTCAAACCACGGTGATGGGTGCATTGTCCATCTGCGACCAGTCACCTGGGTCGACTTAGGCATCGACCCAGTACGCCCGAGATCACCCGTCAGCCACACCCTTCCATCTAGATGGGGGAAACACTGCGCTGAACTCCATAGATTTCGGCTCGCTCTTCCGCTAAGCGAGGGCGCAGCACGCTTGGACGATACTAACTGGGCAATTAATTCTCGGAAAACCGCTTGATAATACTCGTATCAGGCAATGAGGGGTTGGGCGGTGGAGACACGCTTTGCGAGTGCCCCATCCAAGTGATGGATTGGCATGATACGACATTACTGGCCAAGTCAGATCCGACAAGGCGGATTCAGGGCGTGATCTACACTCATCTGATCTCAGAAGCTTGTAGATGCCAGCTTTTGAGATGTTGGTTACTGCAACATGCCTTTACAAACACAGCCTAAACGGCCCCCGGCACAGCTGGGCGGTCACACAAGGCAGAACCCATCTCAGTGAGCTTCAACTCGCGCTTCGCCACTCGGAATTTGCGCTTACATCCGCTCCGACAGGATAACATATTCCCATTGGTAATCCTATTGACAATACCACCAACCTCAAAGCTGTGTCATCAACCAAACATATCAATCGCCATGACGACGTTTTCCCCCTTCCCTGCCTACATCCTTGGCACCGCCTGCGTCTCTCGCGGTGTCATGGCCATTCTCTCACCGCGAGAAGAATACCACCACATGGGCCTGCCGCTTGAACCAAATACCGCTGCATTTCCTCTATCCGCTGCCGACAACAGCGGCTCCGTGTCGCCGCTCATGTACTTCAAAGGCATCCGTGAGATATCCTACGGCCTAATGATGGTAGCGTTGCAGCGGCAGCGGGATGAAGCCGCCCTTACGACTGTCGCGGCCGTGTTGACACTTGTGAGATTTGGCGACGGGTTGGTTGTCTGGTTTTATGGGGGAGAGAAGCTCAGATTCAAGGCTTGGGGCCATTGGATTACTGGTGCCGGGTTCCTAGGGTGGATTACTTGGAGATGGAGGCATTGAAACAATCAAGAATTAACAAGTGAAGACTTCACGATATCATCTCTACAACCAACTACCAAGTCATGGTCAAGTTGCGAAGCCCAAAGTACTGATGCTATATGTTTAGGGTATCAAAGTAGCCTCTATTGATGCATTGTAGACATACGACATTTGTGATATCTAGAGCGCATACTCGCTTGATCGTTATTGATGCCTTACATCAATCCCCATGGCGAGTGCTCTTTGCAGTTTCTCAGGTCTCACTTTGCTACCTAAACTAGACTGTTCCAACAGTTTTCAACATTCCATCTCTTTACTAACCAAACCTATCCATGACCTCGTAATGGGGCTGCGCAATGCTGCCTTCCTATAGTGTCAGGAGTGAACAAAGGCTCAGAGAGTGGAACTGGTTGCGCCCTTTAACATACCTCCGGGATGAGTAACGGTCCATTTTAAATTTGCTCATATCATATATCACTTTGCATAGGTTGAAATAAGTTAGATGAACCGGCTTCATGAGTAAGGCTAAGGCTCACCCAGTTGATGGTTTACAGGTTCCATCAACTGAGCCACTTCTTGTCTACTACAGTACAACACATATTTATATTGACCCAGATCATATAGGATTCTTTGCAGTGGACAATATCCGTTGATTCAGGCGGCCCTTGAAAGGAATCCTAAAAGTTGAAATGTTGACCAAGATGCGTTGAAACGATCACCTACCCTACACGAAGCACAATCTCACCAGGGACAGGTTTCCGACTAGAACTCTTCAT
Organism: Dactylonectria alcacerensis; assembly: GCA_029931735.1. Lineage (NCBI taxonomy): Eukaryota > Fungi > Ascomycota > Sordariomycetes > Hypocreales > Nectriaceae > Dactylonectria > Dactylonectria alcacerensis. The sequence goes on along the minus strand of JAPMUZ010000014.1, from coordinate 507,983 downwards.
GATCCTCACAAGGATAGCTCAATTTGAGTTTGGTTAATCTAAATTATATACGTTACATGTGATCTGACAATATCTATCCTCCAAGGTTCGCTGCCTTTGGTCAAAGATCATCTGACAACGGAGGGAACACAAACAAGCCAAGAGTCAAATAGTGACGAATAGGATAAGCCAGTTTTTCCAACACTCTGAGTTGTAGTCGATCACGGTCTATCTTGATTTGGGAATCAGTTTCTATTTTGTTGCACACAATCGAAAAGTTGTTGATCTACAAAACTAAATTCCTAAGTACTGCCAGACAAACAGGTCACATGTCCGATTAGAAAAGTCAACCTTGGGTAGGCCCGGAACCGTAGCTTGATTCCGATCAAACCTAGATACAAAGTTGGAACCCTGTTCAACCTCAACAGCCTGGATCGTCGGCTTCTAACGGCTCCATCAATCCGAAGGTAGCCGGATCAGCTGGAGCCAGAGGGGAAATTAGCTGACTTCCCTTCCTACTCTACGAGCAGAGAAGACAAAAATCTTCTATAATTATCATTCTATTCTCTCCAATCCACCATATCTGGTACTCTGATGTCCAGCGTGTTGACAGATCACTTTTTCGATGCCCACACTCCGAGCTCATGTGAAGTACGCTGATGCGAGGCTAACCTACTCGTGTATGAGAGCGAGAAGCGTTTTTAGAACGCCGTTTGGATCGTTCTTGTCAACACATTGGTAAATGCGATAGTGCTTGGCATTGTACTAAGGTCACTTGAGGCAAAGGCTGGGTTGGAGATGCAAGTGTGATCGGCAGCTATTTCGATGTGATCGGCAACGAAGTGGTTGCCGATCTGTCAGCTGTGCTAGGTCATGCCTAGCAAGTGAGTGGATACGGGGCACATTGGGGAGCCACTCAAAGCCCATCTTTGGTCCCCGGCATGCTGCTGCAAATGTTTGGTTGCTATGATATGATATGATCCGGTCCTCGCCGGTGCTTACTATGGTGTCGTCTACCGCAAACTGCATTTGTGGGCACCAACAAAGTCAATCGCTATGCTCGCGCGTCAGGTGAAGGAGAGGCGTCTGCAGATGGCGATACGAGAAATCTGTTTAATGAGGCATTGTAGATCTGGCACTCTAAGGGACCAAGAATGACGGATTTGTGATCATGTCCGGCGGTATGGCCCTGCGGATCAATTCACAATACGAGATGGGATCTGCACTCTGCACGAAGCCCCAAGTACGATGTGACCATTCCACCAATGCAGCCAACGCTGAGCCCATGAGTGACCTGAGCGAGACCATTCCTTCATGAGGCGATGCATAATACGCAGGATGATCAACGCAGCCCAACAAAACGCGTTGCGAGCTTACAAGGCCCTACAGCAACTGGTATCACTGTTCTCACCGGAATCTCTATCAGCACCGACCCGACGCTGGCCTCCTTGCCTCGCTTGATCCTCCACCACGTGTCAGACGCTTGTCGGTGTCACTAAACGGCCTGATTATCACTACATAGGCTTTCTAGAACATCGACGCCCTGATTATTCCCGCGTGCTACGTCGACCTCCTTGGGGTTGCATTCGACCGTCGTCAGCTGAGGCTGCGGGCTGTGACTTGTCGAGCCGTTCGGTAGTTGCAGGCGCCAGGAACAGGGCTTTTGCTGGTGGCTGAGTAGATCCGGAAGGCCGGCCGTAGTGGAGGGCTCAAGCACATGTCGATTTGATCTTTTGGCTTGGCCGCTACGCCGAATGCGAGCGCGTGAATCGTATACGCATTGACAGGTGTCAGACGCGGTGTATGGTGACTCCGACGGGGTCAATTATGCTTGTACTGTGCCTAGGTATGTATCATAGGAGATCTACTGTTAAAAAAAGGTGTGAATAGTTTGTTCTGTTCATGCTCGCTTTCTAATGGCCCGAGTTCTATTCCCAACTCCCCAATCTCTGTTATCACGTCACTCTCTGCCGTTGGGTCCTCTAGCTTGCAATGGTGAGTCTCACCACATCACTTACATGCACTAGCGTGCTTCCGAGATCTATGCAGCACTCGGCAAGGCCATTCCGGATGCTGACGGTGGCATCTCCGTTTGATTTCGGTGACAACCTTATCATCTTGCTGCTCACAGTGCGGTGTCGACGACTCTGTAGGAAGCATTGCTGATAATTCATCCTCGTGTCTTTTGCCCCCTCCAACCAACCAATTAATTTGGTCAGATAACTTCCCGTTTGTCTTCCTCTGCCGGTATTTGGATTTGACTCATGAGATGCTTAATCATCCCCGCAATCTGGTTCGACACCTCCGTCGATCTTGGGATATCATGCCCACCCCCGTGGTCGTACTCCAACCGATCATCGCAAAACTCTGCCAACTGGATGCCCGCGGGCCACCTCGGATCCTTGGACCCGTATATATGCGCCGTCGGTATTCGTATCCGTGCGCTCGTGGGGAACCGCGTAAAGTCCAGGCCAAAGACGTCGCTCAGCGCCGGCCTCGCTTCGGGATCGTGCATCAAGTCGGCTTTACCGGCGTCCCAGAGACCGACTCCGCGCTTGATGAGCTTCACGTTGGCCGCCATGTCGTCGAGGCGCCTGGCTGTTCCGTTAAGGAGTTCGCCGGTACGTTTATTGATCTCGTGGGCCCGTACAGGTACTTCGAGGCCCATGTGCTCGAGCACGGGTAACGGCACGCCGCCACAGATGAAGATGGCGGCACGAAAAGGCAACGGTTCGTCAAGTTTGCTTCCCTTAGATTGACTCGTAGCTGCGTCAACTGCGCGGTACAAGGCCATGCTCGCAGCCAGCGAACATCCCTGCGAGAAGCAGCATACAGCGTCGTATCCACCGTGCTCACGCGCATAGTCGGCCACCCATGAATGCGACGCCCGGATGGCTTGTGAGGTCGGCTGCGGCCACCATGTGTACGTGTCGCTTTTGTAGATGGCGTTGATGCCCGGGGCGCCTCGGCTGGGGTAGGGAGCGTCGACAAAGTCGAAGATGAAGCTATCGTCGAGCTTCGCACGGAAGGCAGCTGCAAGTGGCACGTTAGCACGAGGGGGTGCTTCGTTGTCTTCCTTGACTTACCGGTTTGTGATTGGAAGATGGCTGCGCTTGTGCCGTGCCCGTGGAGACATAATATCTTGGGCATGATAAGTTCCCTAGATAACGCAAGTGCAGGATGTGGTATGTTTGGGAGGAGTGCTCGCAAGGGCGACGATCAATCACACCTTTCTTAAGCGCAGGTTGCTTATCAACAGTACCGTACAAAGCCAGCAATGTATGGCGAAAAAGCTGAACTGTTGGGGCCTATACAACAATAATATTAAAGTTCATCTACCAGCGACATGCTTATGAAATCGGGTTTCCAGCCCGAGACGCCATTCGGGTACCGAACTTCGGGGCCCATCACCTTTTTCTCGGCCTCAGAAGTTGTGCCGGATAGATAGCGAGGGTGCATTTGTCTGCACATTGCGGCCTCAATGTAAGCGGCAAAGACCGAGGACCCAAAAGATTCACTAAGACTCGGTCGGGAGCCGAAACAGGCTCAGCCTCAGATGTACATTGCTGATGCAGAGCTGTACCTTTTATGCCACAGTATGCATGTTAGATTACCGTTAACAGTAAGCAGTGAATCCCGATTTAGTCGTCCCGATCGCTGTCTAAGTACGTGACACAGGTCCGTCGGGTATCAAAGGAGAATCCGTTGTCCCTGCTACAAATTACATGTACTGCTCATAGTGGATTGACTCGACATGATGCTGGAGCATGAGGTATAATTACCTGGATCTTCGCATGTACTTTTCACCCAAGAGGGACAACTGACTCGAAAGGGCAAAAAAAGAGCATCCAGGTGTGGAGAGCGGCGAAAGAATCCTCTGGAAAGGAACACACAGCCGAGGGATTGACGTCAGTGGCGCGTCTCACTCTCACTTACACCATCTGCTGTGTTGGCAAATACGGATGGCAGTGCAAACGACACAAGTCATGAAGATGCAATCTAGTAGCAAAGGCACGCAAGGAAAAAATATGTGGCTCTATGCTCTATTCATGGGTTGAGCTCTCTCAATTTTAACCTCATCATATTCGCTATCCTCAAATGCTCGCCCCGCAGCCACGAGTGCAGGCTCTGATACAATCTATCAACGCTGCCAGAATGGGATTCGTCCAGGCTCTCGGCGCTGAGGGATGTGAATTGGTCAATAAGGCGAGACGCCCGTCCCATCTCGCCCGATAGTAGCTGGATCTTCAGGGCCGTCTGTATGCGTAGGTCGTCGACGTTGAAGCTCCCAATTGCCATCTTTGCCGGTGCAACGGCCATGCCTGTTGTGTACGGACCACTCATGTGTTCTGAGCCAGACGGATATTCCGGGGCGGGATGCGCCCACGAGGCGCTGTGGGTGTAGCCAGCTGCCTGTTGGTACCAGAGCAGGATCTTAGATATAATGGATGCGTAGAGGAATGCAAGGTTTGGCGATCGAGCGCATGGACAGCTCAGAAGAGGCCCCAGTCTCTCGCTGGCCTCAGAGTTGAGGCGCAGTACGTGGTCCAACGGGACCTGAATTCCCATGTGAAGCGATGTAGGCGCTGGCGTTGATGTCAATGGAGAGGCAGAGTGATTCGCGTGGTTAGGGAACGAGAGGTTTCGTAGGATATCGTATGCCGCCCGGGGGCAGTCATGGCCGCTGAAGCCGATGGCAATTCGTTCAGAGCGAGGACTCGCGTCTGATGGGGATTGGTGTGCCGTGGCCTGGGCGGTAGAAGCCTCGGTTGATGGATAGCTTCCCCATTCGGTTGATTCTGGGGTTGGAAATGTGCCGAGTGGTGGACAAGGAGACAAGTGATGACTGAATTGGTCTGTATAGGCCCATTCACCGAGGTTGAAACTAGGTGAATGGGGAGAGAATTGCCCGTTGAGATCATTGAAGAAGCCACCCAATGCGTCCAGGTCGATGCCAGCAGCGCTCTCATCCATGGCATCCCACGCAGCCATCGCGTCGGCGACACCAGCGGGCGGACGATCAAACGCCGACTCCGCAACGCCGAGACTCCTCTCGATCTTCCGGACACCACCACCACCACCACCTCCGGCCGCACCTCCGGGGCTCCGACTCGGGCTGGGATATCGCAGCTTGACACGCGGCGGCTTCCCCATCTTCCGTGACACCCCGTAGACGCACGTCCGGCCGTGAGACACGCAGCGGGCGCAATCTGGTTGTCCGCGGTCGCATTTCACCTTTGCCGAGCCGCATTGGTCGCAGCTGGTTCGCAGCTTGGGTCGTTTCGGCGGGTTGGCAGCCATTATGGAACCGACGCTGTGGGAAACGATGAGGGGGATGACGCAAGAGCGTCGTCTGCCCATTCATATATATATATATATATGCTTCCACTCGACATGTCATTATCCAACGTATTCAGCTCAAAATAACGTCAGATGTCTTCTTTGCTCGGATTCCCGCGGACCATTATATCATGCCGCTGACACTGACGTAGGTATGCACCGTAATGGCCCAGTGCCGCTTACTCCGACTTCCCATACCCCCTCGACCTTTCGACTGCCGCTCGTTCTCCATCGTGGCTTGGTCTACCTGGTCTGTCCTATTAGTCTACTTGATTTATCTTATTGGTCAACCTGGTCCGTTCTGTTGGTCGGCCTCGCTCCTCCTAGGCGGCCGCCGGCCCAACATCTCACCCTGCGGCTTGGAGCGTATGCATTCACGACACCATCACCGTCAACGCCACAGCCTCGTTTTTGCTCTTTTCTCCCATGCCATGTTTCAAACCTTATGGCAGACTACCCTTATTTGGGTTGACCGATTCACAACGGGTAAGATCCCGGAGGTGGGATCCTAGAGCAGAGCGCTAGTAGGGGGATTGGTAAGAATAGCAGCACTACCTGAGACGATGGTGCCTAGCGTCGACCATCTTTATTCGAATCCAAGACACATAGCTTGTGAAATTCTCCGAACTGGCTCAGGCTTTCTCCTCTATTATACAGGTAGGCCTCGACCGCTGCACCGAGCCATCCTAGCCCTTGTCCTCTCAACCCCACCTACGCACGCCCGTGCGGCTACAACTGATTGGCTTGCCGCAGTCTATGACCGCCAGAGTCAACTTTTACGATATGAATACGAAATACCCCCTACTCAAGCCCCTCAAAATGGTGTGGAGGTCATGGTGTGTGCATCTGGGACGGGCCGTTTACAGCGCGCGTGGCGGCGGCGGAGCGGATAGGACGCGAGACGGTTGCCAAGGGAGGATTGCAGCAAGTCAAGATAAGCTCATATTGCGGTGTTTCCCCTTTACGGACTTCCCCTCGGCGGGTGCGAAGGTTCGTCTGACATGGATGTCATGTACACGTCGCGCCATAACCTGCGCAAGTCGCGATAATGCGAGAAGCGCAAGGCTGGCCAATGGTGGTATTAGAGATAGCCACTGACGCGTGGTCAGCGTAATACTTTAACGGGCCAGCATCTCTTATCAAACTTTTGATTGTCAGTCTGTGAGACTTGTAGAAAAAAGAAGGACAGCTCTTGGTGTTGACAATACCAGGATACGATCTTGCCGGGGTTCTTTCTGACATGCTTTTGAGCCACGCCTGAAAGCTGCTTGGCTGCCTCGGTCGATCCCCAGGATGGACCCGGTTGAAAACAGGCTCTGGATGGATGGAATCATTCCGAGACCCCCACTTCAGGAGGCTAGGGCCATTGCCGATCCCCAGGTGTACAGGGCTTGCCGAATCAGCCGAGAACGAGCCATCTCGCACGAGCTTCGGCAGATTTTCAGATCAACATCAACGGATGGCTCGGATATCTAGCGTGGCAGTGTATCGATGCCGGGAGCGTCAAGCCGGGATATCATGCTAGCTAATTTTGGTCTAGGTCTTCGAAACTGTAGTCAGCTTGATCACTTTGCGCATCTGCCGGCATACAGGCTACCCTATACTTTTAACAGACTATCTAAGGGCTGATAAATACTGGATACTGAGAACGAGACAACGTTGCGATATTGTACGCGTACGCATTTATTTATACACCATTGATTTATCACCTGAATGCCCTCCGTGCTCAGCCATGCTTATTCTACAATCTTTGAAATCCTCCATCACGGCGGACCGTGTTGTCCCGAGTCCGCTTGGCCTTCAGCTGACTGGTTACACATGGCAAAAGTTCCGACACCTCAACTTAGCCCGAAGAATGTCCCCGAGGCCACTCAATAAACCCCGAGCAGGATCCCCGGCTACGAGATAAGGTACCGTGAGCCACGAGTAAGATTTTCTCTATCGTAAAGTGGACATAGTGGGATGGTCAAAGCCCTTGTAGGCAGGCTCGTGTATCGGGAATGATGCCGTGCCATGGGGAATTTTTAAGCTTGTCTGCCCAGGTAGCGTCATGATGAGTTAGTTGTGCTTCGTTCGGGAAGTAACTGTGTTTGTACAGAAAAATGGGGTTTGACTTGGTAGCCGTTTGAGGCTTATGTTTTCGGGCTCTCTGAATCCATATGGGTTTCCCGAGCGGACATCACCGACCCCGAGAAGTACAATCGAAGAGTTGTCGGTTCTGCTCGCGACAGATGGATGTAAACGAGTTGGCATATATATCGAGCAACGAGTTGCTGAAGGACACAATGGAATCAGCACTCCAGCACAACCCACCAAGAGTCCGCCTGTCAACTTAACTCGAAAGACAAAATGTCGGACCAACTGAAACTGTACGTCTTTGGAGACCAGACGTATGATATCCAGCCCCACCTCAAGGCCCTACTACAGAATAGAGGCAACCCGGTTCTCGAGGACTTTTTCATCAAGGCGTACGATGCTATCCGCACAGAGATCTTCAAGTTGCCGCACCATGTCCGGGAGGATGATATTCCCCGGTTCACCTGCTATCAGGATCTAGTGCTCTGGAACCAACCCGGGAAACGGTGTATTCCCTTGGACATGGCCGTGACGTGCCTGTATCAGCTAGGAGTATTCATCATGTGAGTCCCGAAAACTTTCAAGTTTGAACTATGAGCTAATTCTCTCAAGACAAGCGGAAGATTGCTATCATGGCACCTCAGTCTCTCAGAGTATCGGTCTCTGCACAGGAGCTCTGGCAGCAGCAGCTGTGAGCTCGAGCCGCAGCATGCTCGACCTTATTCCTAGGGCAGTTGATGCCGTCACAGTGGCCTTTCGAATAGGCATGCATGTGACAGATGCCGCGAAGCGAGTTGCCCTTGCCCAAAACTTGGACGAGAGCTGGTCCATCATTGTCCCCGGCACGGCATCCTATGAAGCCGTGGACAAGTTTTGCGAAGAAACCGTAAGTAGCTCATGGCGGTCTGGAATGACTCGGATAGATGACTTATCTTTTGTATAGAAATTGCCGTTGACTAGCAAGCCCTACGTCAGCGCATACGCGCCGAGCGGCATCACTGTGAGCGGACCACCCAGCTCGCTCTCGCAACTCGTCGACTCTGAGGGCTTCAAGGGTCTACGGTTTAAGAACATACCAATCTACGCGCCATATCACGCGCCGCATCTCTACTCGCAGTCTGATGTCAGTGAGATTATTGGCGATCTGGGCACCACGAGTGCTGAGCACATAGGGTCCTCAGCGGAAGGGGGCACCTTCACTACTCTCTTGGAGACTGCAGTTGCACATGCTTTGCTACAACCGATCCGGTGGAGCGACATCCTCGAGGAACTGCAGACAACGTTGCAAAAGATGACGCCACAGTCACTTAACATCGTCCCCATTGCGACAACTGCTGACCAACTCATCCACACTGCACTGAAGCAGACCTCGTTCCACACATTGCTGCCATCTTCACCAACTCAGACCAAAACAACACCCCTCGATGATACTTCAGCCGGCCCAACGAAACCCAAGCTTGCCATCATCGGCATGTCCGGTCGCTTCCCCGGCGCCAAAGACAACGAGGCATTCTGGGATCTCCTATATCAAGGCCTCGACGTGCACAAGCCAGTCCCGCCTCTGCACTGGGACAGTAAGACCCACGTCGACCCGACGGGAAAGAAGAAGAACACGAGCGCAACGCCGTTTGGCTGCTGGCTGGATGACCCGGCCGTGTTCGACGCTCGCTTCTTCAACATCTCGCCGCGAGAGGCGCCGCAAATCGATCCTGCTCAGCGCCTTGCTCTGATGACTGCCTACGAGGCCATTGAGCAGGCTGGTATTGTTCCAGACGCCACGCCTTCGACGAGAAGAGACCGCGTGGGTGTCTTTTATGGCGTCACGAGTAACGACTGGATGGAGACCAACAGCGCGCAGAGTATCGACACGTACTTCATCCCTGGTGGAAACCGGGCTTTCATCCCGGGTCGCATCAACTACTTCTTCAAGTTCAGCGGGCCGAGCTATGCGGTCGATACGGCGTGCTCTTCTAGTCTTGCAGGCATCCACCTGGCGTGCAACTCACTGTGGCGAGGCGATATTGACACGGCTATCGCTGGCGGGACGAATGTCCTAACGAACCCAGACTTCACAGCTGGCCTTGATCGAGGGCACTTCCTCTCTCGCACGGGGAATTGTAAGACGTTCGATGATGGAGCGGATGGGTATTGTCGAGGCGAAGGCATCGGAACGGTCATTCTGAAGCGCCTTGACGATGCAATTGCAGACAACGACCCTGTTCTGGGTGTTATTCTTGGTGCGTACACCAACCATTCGGCCGAGTCCGAGTCCATCACCAGACCGCATGTCGGTGCGCAGCGGGCCATCTTCAAGAAGATTCTCAACCAAGCTGCCGTGGACCCGTACTCTGTCAGCTATGTCGAGATGCACGGAACGTAAGGAATCCCTGATGAATGCCTCGTATTTACAACGTTGCTAACACTGTGTTTGTAGAGGTACCCAAGCTGGCGATGCCGGCGAAATGTCCAGCGTGCTCGACACCTTTGCACCGCCTCCAGCCCAAGTCAAACGAGGCCGGACAAGCGATGAAGCGCTGTATCTTGGCTCAGCAAAATGTAACATCGGGCACGGTGAAGCGGCTTCTGGTGTGTCGAGTTTGATCAAGGTGCTGCTGATGATGCAGCGTAACACCATCGTGCCGCACTGCGGCATCAAGACTAAGATCAACCGCAAGTTTCCGACAGACCTAAACGAGCGCAACGTCAACATTGCCCTCGAGCCCAAAACTTGGGAGCGAGGTGATGGAAGACGCGTATTTATCAATAACTTTAGTGCTGCGGGTGGAAACTCGGCCGTGTTGTTGGAAGATGCGCCGCTTCGGAGTGAGACTTCAATGGGCGATGATCCACGCGGTCAGCATGTCATCGCGTGCTCGGCAAAGACAGGCATCTCTCTACAAGGGAACCTCAGATCAATGCTGGCCTTTTTGAAGCAGAACCAAGACGTATCTCCAAGCCAGCTCTCGTACACCACGACCGCACGCCGTATTCACCACCAACACCGCGTCATGCTGACCGGTTCAGTCGTTCCAGAGCTGTGCACACAGATTGAAGCCGCGCTCCGAGACAACGCGGGCATGACGAGGCCCAAGAGCGCTCCTGCCGTGGTCTTTGCATTTACTGGCCAGGGCGCCCAGTACCCAGGCATGGGCAAGCAGCTCTTCGAAACGTCGTCGTTCTTCCGGTCTGAGATGCGTCGGCTGGACCAGATGGCGCAGAACCTGGGTTTTGCGTCGGTACTGCCTGTGATTCAGTCTGACGAGCAGGATATTGGCGTCTTTGCGCCCATGGCTGTTCAGCTTGCGAGTGTCTGCTTCCAGATTGCCCTATGCAAGCTGTGGGCGTCGTGGAACATTACTCCCACTGCGGTGGTCGGACATAGTCTCGGCGAGTACGCTGCCCTCAACGTTGCAGGCGTTCTCTCAGATGCAGACACCATTTATCTCGTTGGAACGAGAGCCGCGTTGCTACAGGAAAAGTGCAAACGCGGCACGCACTCCATGCTTGTCGTCAAGGGCTCAGTGGACGAGATTGCTACTGTCCTCAAAGACAAAACGTACGAGCTCGCATGCATCAACTCGCCCATCGAGACAGTTCTAGCCGGATCGAGTGATGAAATCTCCGCACTGAAGGGATTGCTCACGGATGCTGGTATGAAATCAACGCTGCTCAAGGTTCCCTTCGCGTTCCATTCCTCGCAGCTGGATCCGATTCTACAAGACTTTACGCAGCTCGCCAGCGGTGTGACCTTTTCCAAACCTCAGATCGCGGTGTTGTGCCCTCTAGATGGCAGCGTAGTTAGTACGAGTGGCACCTTCAGGCCCGAGTACCTTGCGAGGCATTCGAGAGAACCAGTCAACATGCTCAAGGCGCTTCTCGCAGCCCAGAGTGACCAGATTATCACCGAAAGAACGGCAGTCATTGAAATAGGACCACACCCAGCCATCTCAGGCATGGGAAGGGCAGTGCTAGGCTCACAGGTCCCATTCCTCGCCTCGGCACAGCGTGGCAGGCCGACCTGGCACGTCCTCGCAGCAGCACTTAAAGCGCTGTATAATGCCGGCGCTGATATCCGCTGGGCGGACTACCATCGTGACTTCAAGACCTCTCACGCGGTTGTTCCACTGCCGGCATATAGCTGGGACCTGAAGGAATACTGGATGCAGTACGTTAACGACTGGTCGCTGCGGAAGGGCGATCCACCGCTGGCGATCAAGGAGACGTCCAAGATTGAGAGCACTACTATCCACAGGGTTGTCGAGGAAACGAGTGACTCTAGCAAGGCTCGCATTGTAGTCGAAGCAGATATTGCGCGCGAGGATCTGAGCCCGCTAGTTCAGGGACACGAAGTTGACGGCATTCCGCTCTGCACTCCGTCTGTATACGCAGATATCGCCTTGACACTCGGCACTTACCTCCTACAGCGCTACCGCCCAACCCAGCAGGAGAATCTCGTTGATGTGTCGGACATGACAATCTCAAAAGCCTTGATCTTGAAGGCAGGGGCTACACAGCAGCTCCTTCAAGCTCATGGCGAAGTTAACTGGGCTACTCAATCGGCTGCTGTCAAGTTCATGTCTTTTGATGTAAGTGCTAGAAATCCTGTTCACTTCTCTCATTGAGTGTGACTAATTGTATCACAGAACAAGCAGAAATTGCAGGAGCACGCAAGATGTGTTGTACGCTTCAAAGACAGAAGTCTCCAAAAGACTCTCCAAGCACAAGCGGCAAGCATCATGCAAAAGCGACAAACTCTCCGAGACGGTATCGCCACGGGTGTCACGGCGCGTTTCAACCGCCCAATGGTCTACAGAGCTATTCGGCCCTTGGCCAGGTTCCACGACGACTACCGAGCCATTGACGAGATCGTGCTCAACAGCAATACTCTTGAGGCCTTGAGCAACCTTAGTTTCGGCACCGTAAAGCGCGGCGGCGACTTCCACACGCACCCGGCCATCATCGACTCGCTGACACAGTCGTGCGGCTTCACCATGAACTGCAACGATGCTACTGACCTGGACGTGCAGGTGTTCATGAATCACGGCTGGGGCTCGTTTCAGATGTTTGAGCCGATGGACTTTGATAAGAAGTACACGACGTACACTCAGATGGTGGAGGGAGATGACAAGCTGTGGCACGGCGATGTGGTCATCTTTGACGGTGATCGCGTTGTCGCATTCTTTGGGCAGATTGCGGTATGCCATTATATTATCGACTAATTGTAACATGCACTAACATTTTCACTAGATTCAAGGTGTCCCGCGTCGCGTCTTGAAAGTCATCTTGTCCATCGAAAGCGGCAACAAGTCTCAGAAGCAGCAACCTGTGCAGAAGAAGCAAGCTTCCATCACAGTCGCAGACCTGGCCCCAAAGACTCTTCAAGTCCCCTCCTCCGTGGGCGGAGAGCCGGACGCGTCCAGAATCACAGCAGCGCTAACGATTATTGCCGAGGAGAGCGGGCTGGCTTTGTCTGACTTGACTGATAGCACCGTCTTCGCCGACGTCGGTATTGACTCGCTGCTGGGCCTGACCATTTCAGCTCGCTTCAAAGAGGAGCTCGACATGGAGATGGAGTTTAACGCTTTTTTCTTCGAGTATCCCTCCGTTGGCGATCTCAAGGTGTTGCTAGGAGACTCTGGAGCTAGCACAACCGGGGCCTCGACGCCTAGTTCGACAGATAATGTCTCGGGCTTGCCAACGACGACTGGGACTGGAGCCACAACTCCAAACACGGAAGAGTCTTTCCAGAACAACAAGGTCAACTTCCAGCGTGCTCTTGAGATTGTAGCTGAGGAGAGCGGGCTTTCGGTGGACGATCTCACAGACGACACTAATTTTGCCGATTCTGGTGTGGACTCGCTGTTGTCGCTCGTGATCGTGAGTCGATTCCGAGATGAGCTGGAGCTTGACATCCAACACGAGTCACTCTTCCTCGAGTGTCCCACTGTAGCCGACCTGAAGCATTTGCTGCTAGGAAGTCCGAATGGCAGTGACGCCGTCCAGCTCCCCACATCCATCGAGCCAACCCCGATTCTCGCAGTTGAACAACCCGTCAAAGAGGTCACACCAACACTCAACGAAGGCGAAATAGCTTTACTGGCAACTCGAAAGGCTGCAGTCGATGATCTTGTTCAAAAGTACACGGCCGGATTCACCATCCCTGCTTCTTTGCCCTCATCTCCCGCACCAAACAACAACGAAAAGGTCGTCCTTGTCACCGGAGCCTCAGGAAGCCTGGGCGGCAACTTGGTCTACCACATCGCGCAGCTCTCCGACGTAAAGACAGTCATCTGTCTCAACCGCGAGAACAAGGCAGAGCCGTACATCCGCCAGCAAAAGGCCATGCGGGAAAAGGGCATCCGGTTTCCCGAGGCCCTGAAGACCAAGCTGCTCGTGTTCCAGACGGACACGGCGAAGCCCATGTTTGGGCTGCCGGAGAGCGACTATGAGGGTCTCGTGGGATCCGTGACGCACCTAATTCATAACGCGTGGCCTATGAGTGCGAAGCGTCCATTGGCGGGTTTTGAGTCTCAGTTCCAGGTCATGCGGAATCTCATTGATCTTGGAGCCGCTGTTGTGGCTAGACGCCCGGAGTCCTTCAGGTTCAGTTTCCAGATGGTCTCTTCTATCGGTGTCGTTGGTCACTACGGCCTTGGGAACGGAAAGGAGAGGACTTACGTACCAGAGGAGAGATCCAGGATCGAGTCAGTGCTACCTAACGGGTACAGTGACGCCAAGTGGGGTTGTGAGAGAATGCTGGACGAGACTCTTCACAAGCATTCCGGGCGCTTCCGAACCATGACTGTTCGTCTGGGACAGATTGCTGGATCCAGTACCAGCGGATATTGGAACCCGATGGAACACTTCGGATTCCTTATCAAGTCATCTCAGACCCTAGATGCTTTACCCGATGTGGGTGGAAAAGTCTATTGGACATCAGTGAACGACATCGCCGGCACCTTATCCGACCTGGTCCTCTCCAACAACACTCCTCACGACATCTACCACATCGAAAACCCAGTCGGTCAGCCTTGGCCCGAGATGAACAAGATTCTCGCAGACGCACTCGGCATCAAGAGCCTGATCCCCTTCGAGGAATGGGTCGAGCGCGTGCGAGCGGCTCCGCAGCGCAACAACCCTGCGTCCACGCTGCTTGGCTTCTTGGATAGCAACTACCTGCGGATGTCTTGTGGTGGATTGGTCTTGGGAGTGAAGAACACACTGGAGCACTCGAAGACGCTTTCTGCGGTTGGGCCGGTGAGCGAGGAGGTGGCGAGGAAGTATATTCACATTTGGAAAGAGATTGGCTTTTTGAACTAAGAGTGTGAACCACGTTATTGGATGCTGATAAAGATTGTGGGTCGGGGAATGCTTGCCTAGCATAGATTATGAATTGCCAGAAGTAGTACCAAGTCGGTTATGTCAATTGTCCCATTTATTCATTCATTCCTTTTGCTCTTGAATTCTGGTTGTTAGTTTATCGGTGTACGAATAATGAATGCGCTGTCCGCTTCATCATGGGAGAGCGAGTTGCTGACACAAAAGCCAAAAAAAAAAAGGGGGGGGGGGGGTTTCTTTCTTCTGCATTTTCAGCGGTTTCATCATAGAATGCTTCTACGGTTCTCTCTACCATTATCACTAATCAGCTCATTGCCTCTGATTGTGCGCCGTGTGTTCGATCTACGAGACCTCTCCACAGTCAGCCAAGAGTTTGCTCGGAATAGGATCAAGTAGATTGATATGGTATGTCACGGCATCTAGGTCGTCAAATATCACTATGGATAAGGGTGTCCGCTCTAGGCGACTTGCTAGCACGAAGACAAAAAAAGCACAATTTTATTCAGCACTCAAAGTCAAATGTCAGATCCTTTGCAAGATATACGAATGCGTCATGGTGAGTAACCAAGCATCTCTTCATCAGAGTGATGTGAGCCCGAAGCTCGCTTGAGTGAGGGGTCATAATTGCTTCTGCGTGTGTCCAAATTTGGCTCGAAGGCTTGCGCGAACGCTCACCCAGTCAAGCAATACTATTGGCCGCCTCCTTCAAGGCTCTGACTGGCCAGCAAGATAAGAAGCTGCTCCTGGCTGATTGGGCCTTTTTGCTGCAGGCATCTCACCATTACATAAGCCGCCTTGGACAATTTTAATCTCAGCCCGATGACCGATGAGGCCTCCTCGGTTATCCTCTCACGTCCAGTCATTCACCCCTCATCAATACCTTATCCTGGAAGGCGGAGTCAACTACAGCGACGAAGCGGATGATAGCGATGTCTCAGGAAGCATCTATCCACGGGGAATCATCGCATCCTAAATCCCAGGAACCAACAGGTCCTGACCCTGACAACTTACCCCAGGAATCGTCCCATCCTGACTCACAGACATCATTTGAAACCGAGCAGACATACTTCGCTGCTTCACTAGCCAAATATTCATCCAAAGGTCGTCGCTGTGCGTCGTTCGACTCCAATAAATCCGAAGCCCGATACGAAGATTGCACATTTCTTCGACATCACGTTCTGGAAAACCTAATCAACGAGGAGGCACTACAACAAAGAGTCTTTGAGCGATTGCTCCACCCAACTATTGAGCTTCGTCGCCGCTATTCTCAACAAATACTTGGGCCTCCAAGACGCAGGCGTTGTGCTATTCTTTTAGTCATTCTTTGCTATGGAAATTACTCGATGCTGGAGAGATTCGAGAACTATTTTCTCAAAGGATCACCTCAGCTTTTCGACAAGGACTTACCCTTCGAAATACCCAAGGCCAAAGAGATATTTGGAAATGGCGACGGTCAAAAATTTTATGATCACCAATTCCAACTTCTGCCCATCACCCTTGTGGACGACACCGACGGCAAAATTGATACCCGACGCCCGCTACCTTACATAGAACAAGAGCAGATCGGGGAAGGGGCATACGGTAAGGTCTATAGCGTACGGGTTGAACGCGGGCATTACTCCACTGTTGACGGCAGGGTTAACCCACACGTAAGTACATTCCCAAGGATAGGACGAATATGTTACGTCTCAAAACTGCTAACGTGAGATTACTTAGTCCACGATGCTTCTCGCCAGAAAAGATTTCGGCTCAGATGAGTTGGCATATGCCGCGTTCAAGGCCGAAACAAAAATCCTCAAAGATGTCATCAACCCGAAAGGCCCGAAAAACATTGCAATTGTAGCATCGATTTGTAGCTATACCTACAAATTTCCCGACATAAACACCACTTTTGGAAGCATCTTTTTCGAGAAAGCAATGTGCGGCCTAGATGATTACATCAAGAACGACAAATATCGGCCCACCTCGCGCAAAGTAAAATGGCATCAGAATCGTTTCCTAGAAGAGCAACGGCAAAACATAGATCGCATAACAGGCATTTGCAAGGCGTTGGTGTGGCTCTCAGAAAAGTCTGCTGAGGATGACGACTTACCATATTACCACTGCGATGTCAAACCAGCCAACATTCTTGTTTACGCGAGTGGCAAGGGTGAGGATGATCCTTGGGTGTTCAAACTTGCCGACTTTGGCGAAGCCCGGCAAAAAAAGAAAGTAAGCAAATTTCAAGCGATTTTTGGATCTGGGCATCTGAATACACGTCAAACAGCGGGAACACACTTAGCAAAGGAGCGTCAGGACAAAAAGAATGCGCTGATCAAACCAAAGAGTGAAGTCTGGTCATTCGGCTGCGTCCTTCTCCTAGTCCTCGTCTTCAACCGCGACGGGAAACGCGGCATCGAAACCTTTGAGAAGGCCCGGCGAGCAGATCCCGATGGCAGAGGCGATCACTTCTTCAAAACGGAAGGAGACGGCTGCAAAAGAATCGTGACGGAGTGCATGGATGATTTGATCAACTCCAGTGGTGGCCCAGCTGCGCAGTCACTCAGGAAGCCATTTGTGACTTACGTCAAGAAAAGAATGCTTGTCAGTCACTCTGACCGCCATACTCTGACCGATATCAGAACTACTTTGCATAAAATGCTCAAAGACAGTACGTGCGTTGAGATCAAGACCATCAAACACGACGTACCAGAAGGGATCAAGTATTGCACCAACTCTTCCTCCGGGACCATATTTTACCATGCCCCGAAAGCGGTGCACATGTACCATGAACACACCAACTTTAATGACAGCATACATCCAGAAGTCACGTCTGAATGGTCCACGAGCATTCGCCCCAAGTACCACTCATCTTCGAAACAAGTCATCTTCGTCGCAGAAACGTCATATAAACACTTCATCGTTCGTGTCCCACCCACAGCCATGTCATGTCAATCCCTAATTTTCTCGTGCGTTCGAATAGATCATTGGATACGAGCCTGATAAGCATTTTGGAGTCCAAACATTCGGAGCGAGTACAGAAACAATGCCCGAGCTGGTGGCTTTCTCGCCGAATGTTAGAAAACTTGCCATTGTCTATAGCTTGCCTCAACATTTCTGGGCCAAGATTCGCGTGTTTGACATTCCAAGCATAAAGTAAGTTGATTGACCAATCATGTCAGTGATTTTTAATAACGATCAAGGAATAATTCCCTTGACACACCAGCGGAAGATCCCGTATTGGATGTACCACTGAAGAGTGTTAATAGCAATCATGATCTCTTCTTTTCCTGTAACGGCCAATACTTGTATCACGCGTACAAGCTTCGCAGACAGAACTCGCCATCCGTCCCTGAACTGAAGGTCGACATGTGGGACACGGTCACGTTGAAACCAATCGCGACGTGGAGGATTCCAGACCAAGTAAACTTGTCCCTGATGACACGTAGCCTCTTTAGAGCACTAATGAATTAAAGGACACAACCACTAGCGGTTTTTTCATCTCAAGTATCGTACCTATGAACAACAAGCCGGGGTTCATATTTATCAGCCACGAGAAGACAATTCAGAAGGCGTTGGTCGACTCCTCCCCGAAGGCGACGGTCGACTCCTCTAAGGCGATAACTACACTTATGGAGATCGCTGGCGTAAAGAAGGTGCTACTCTCCTCCGATGACAAGCGCATTGTCATGCTGGTAGTCCGTGGTTACAAACTCGAAATATACGGAAGCGTTTTGTCAGGCAGGAACAATCAGCTGGTAAAACTCCAGATTCTTCAACCAATGACTTACGATCCTAACAGAGACGATGCAACAATTCAAGAGGACGGTCTCGATATGAGTATCTTAGTGACGAATTGCGAGAAGAGGACATCATACAAGTGTGACCTGGGGAGTCTCTTCGGGGCCGGGACCCGGGAGGTATGAGCTAAGACAGCTCATGTGCTTTGGGTACATTTCCTTCACTCGGTCGTTCGAATTCTTCACACAACATCATTCAGCTCAACGATCAACTGATAATTGGGGGTGCAAGGTTGCTCATTTTGTATTCAAATACTCATATTTTAATATCAAAGTATCGATCAAAATATTTGTTATCTCTTTTCAATCCGCTTCCGTAAGGATATTCAACAGGGCACGGGCTGGGCTATTTGGCCAGGCCCAAGCAGGTTGTCGCGATCAGTGCCTTCGATTTAGCGTTTCAGGAGCACACCACATTTCATCTATCAGTCTCAGCCTAATCTAGTCCCTCGCTACTGTGCTTTATTTGATCATCGAGGTCGTCAAAAATACGCATGACTTCATCCGGATCGTCCAGGTTAACGCCGGTCCTGATGCGAGGCCAAGCATAGGAAGATCGAGGCTTCTTGACCAACTTGAGCAAAACAGTAAGGAAAACGAAAAGCCCGATCTATAGATCATTAGCAGAGGTTTTTCTCAAAAACGAAGGAAGGTCGACTGACAATGGAGAATATTGCAATAAACGACGACTCTTTCTTGTTGAACGCAGCCGTTACTATTCCGCCCACAAGGATGATGCTGGCGCACAAAGAAGTCGATAGGATGGATATGATCTCTCTTTTTTTAGACCATGACTCATCAACCCTCATAACACTCTTGAATCTGCCAGAGACTCTGATAACAGGGCGTTTGCGGTAACTAAAAGTTCCTCTCCCAATCAGTGAGTGAAACACGGGGTGGTTGGTCTGGTTTACGCACCATCGATAGAACCGGAGAGCGGCGAATGAAAGTAAGCCCCAGACAATGATGCATGCTACAGAAGCCATATGGGAAACCACATCAATAGCCTAGATGGATCTTGATTAGTTTAAACAACCTTGAATGAGATGGGATCAGCTCACATGAATAACTTTTGCACTAGCTCCATGCGTCACAAATGGCAGAAATGACATCCATACCGAGGCCAAAACAGACACCCAAGGCACACCCCATGAGGTAGTAAGAGATAGAACACGGGCAAAGAAAATCATAACTCCTTGCTCATTTTTGTGGTCTCTGACGAAGGCGGAAGTAAATCCATATAGTGTGCGCGAGGCAATATAGAGTGCTGCGCCAGATGTGGAGGCAATGTTGATGATCAAAAGACCTGTCAGAGCGTTCGGCAATGTGCCTTTTCTAGAAAGCTTGTCTGCGCTTATGACAAAGATGGATATGTCTGCATTGCAGGGCTGAGAGTCGTCGGTCCATTCCAAAGACGGTAATGAATCACTCATCCAAGAGACGTTCTGACTAACAATCCAACCACCCCATAGATAAATTATCGTGATCACAATTGGAAGGAACGACGCCAACTCAAAGGGGTTTTCGATAATACCCTGTTGAGAGTTGCCAGGATCGCCAATGTCGTCTGAGACATTGTCACTTTCCGTAGCGTTGACTGAAACGGGGTTATTCCCAGTAGAGCCTCGGGGGTGGTTGGTATTCTCAGTAGAGTCTCGAGGGGGGTCGGTACTCATATTAGACTCTCGAGAGGGGTTGGTACTCTTAGTGGACTCTCTGGGGTGGCTAATATTCTCTGTAGACTCTCGAGGGTAGTTAATATTCTCAATAGTCTCTCGAGTGGGATTGGTATTCTCAGTAGACCCTCGAGAGGGAACGATATCCTCAGGAGTGTCGGGAAACTGGAAAGCCCCTTGTGACGCCATGCTGTTCTTAGTTTCGAATACGACTTCTTTTGCTGTGACAGCGATAGCCTCGATTCCAACAAAAGCGAATGAGGCGATCAATATGGATACAACAATAGCAGCGAACCAACTACCGTTCCAATCATCCTGGTGTTGGAAAACATCAGTGCCTGGGCGAGAGGTTGAGCCTAGCTGAATAGTCGTTTTGGTGGTACTGCCTTGGGTAACAGTGGTTATAGTTTCAGGCCCCGTGTCTGGCAACTTGGCAACTTAGGAGCAAAGGTGAGCTTAATTTGAACATTCCAGAAACGAACGCTCACCTGATGAATTGATGGCGTTCATGGTGATGATGATCGTCAATGCTAGGCACAGCTTGATGGCGCCCAAACCACGTTCAATGTATCTGAATATCTGGGCGAGGTGAGTATCAGTTCAATTATTGCTTGAAATAAATTGGTTACCGACTTGGATAGGCAGTAGATTGCATATGAAGGGCAACAACAAGGAGAGGACGCTGACGGTAATGGAGACTGGGTTGAAATCGCGACAGGTCTTTGGATTGGTGTCATGATTGTAGTACTGTCCCAATTCACCAATGACTGTGGTCAGGCCAGCAAAGCTGAAACAGAAAGTAAGCCTGGGAGTGGGATCCTTGACGTTAGTTATATTCACAGCCATCAATAGTTTCTCTTACCAATATAGCAAGGCCACAACTTGGGCCACCTCCTTGTCAACGAACTTTTCGATGAAGATAACGATAGCACCCGCAATGGGCCAAACACGCAACATCGTCGTCAAACAATCCATGACCAAGTAAGTCAAGACACCAAGAAAAGCAAAGGAGTAGATAACAGCACCGGGGCCACCGGTATTCAAAATGATGCCCGTTCTGACATAGAAGCCCATTCCAATGACCGTGCAAATGCCAATCATGAAGATGTCGAGGCTATGGAGCTTGCGCCTAGACAATATCAGCTGTGAAAGACCGTGAATATGTGAGGTTCTTGATTTACAGTAGAGTTCTCGGTTTGCGGTTGTTTGCCGGTCTGAACATAGGGTCAGCTTTCCTCAAGCCCGTTGCTGATATACAATTCTTAGGAAGAAACTTACCCTATCGGCGAAGTTGGAGGAGTTGGTTGCACTGAATGACCTCGGTGACTGGGTGGTGACGAGGTCCCATGGTGGAAACCAGTCATCTCCATCATCTCTATGTGGTCGTTGGACATATTGATAATGATGGAGTGGTTTTGAAGCTCACTCAATTGAGCACTGAAGGCCCTTGGAAAGAAATGATAGCTCCGGTTGGTCGATCGGAGGCAAACGTGACATACACAGAACACAATCCAGCCTCAGAAGCGAAAATGGAGGTGTATGAGAGGTGTGAACTCACCTCGGCTACGTCCGCAGGAGAGGACAATAATTCAGGGATGGTCATTCAAGAGAAAGCCCAGCTGAATGCAATATGCAGCCGCTACGTACGTTGGGCTGCCATCAAGATAGAAGAAATAACTCCGATTGGATGCCTGATGTCCCCTACACGCCCAGTAACTTGAACTATTGATTTGGGCGTCCAGAAACGACCGGGCTAAATGTAAAGTGCAATTGCTGCCTGTCTTGTGCAACATGACCTGGGAATATACCACTCCGATTGGATGCCTGATGTCTCTCAACTGTCGGTAAGCCAGGGTCAAGTTAGCATGTGCGATTCTGTGCTGCATGCATCAGGGCAAAGTGGCTTGTGATAAAAATGAGAACACACCCTGATTGCAAAGAGAAATCAGCGCTTAGACGATTTGGGACTTGACACGTCACCTACGCCCGCTGGAACAAATAATTAGCATGTAAGGTGCAAATTGGTCCGCGTTTGCTCGCAAGTCACATATCGTGATTCTTCATGCTTGAGGCATAAAATATCAGCCAGAGCCCCATCCCACTCACACTGAGCAGTGCCCTTGATCACACGATGGTTCGAAGATTGCCGCGATTCTCTGTCAAACTCCGTTACATTTCTGAGGAAACTTTACTGGATCTTCTTAGAAAAAAATGGAATATGAGTGAAAAGGCCTGTAAAATTGAAGTGAGCCTTACCTCGTTGACACAATAATGCATCTTTTAACAAGGCAGATGGTAAACGACGTCTGGTGGTACCATGCCCCAGTTAAACTGGAGCGCGATGAAGTAATGTAAGTGCAAATATTAGTCAAAGTTGCATGGATAGCGCAGAGAGGAAGATATAGCTTACATTCGGCTCAGTGCAGCCCAGCAGGCGGCCTTGGTGGGGGCCTCAAGCTGGTGAGATGGTTGGAGACTGGTGATTTAACTGCGCCCTCTGGCTACGGCTCTATGAGGCTCTGTAAGCCACAGAGTAGGCTGGATGTAACAGGACACGACCAGGCGAAATCCCGCTACTGTAGGTAACACCGCCTCAGCTGTATGGGCATCTTGGATCAGGCTGTTCCTTCGCCACTGTGGCTACATAAACCGCGCACCGGTATTAATATAGATAATGCTCCATCTTCGTCTCATTAATTAATTAGTTCTTCAATCAACAAAATATCCCATTTTCATAATTTACTACGGCGGCTGCTAAGTGAACGGATCCAAAGTTTATCTCTTCCTTCCTCTGCGAGCCACCAAATGTTGGTTACTTTTTCCTACACCACGGGTATAACTCTCTCAGTGTTCTCCCGGAATGGAAATGGAAAAAGAAATGGAAAAAGAAATTGAAATGACAAACGGCATCGACATGGGCCTGCCAGACTCCGAGGACGCCATTTTCGCTGCCGAAGCTGAGTCTCACATGGACTTACTTGAGTTTGTCGAGCCAAGTGTTAAGGAATCGGGAACTCAACGGCTCTTGACTCAGTCGAGGCGCATCAAGAACAAATATGATCTTGAAACGCACATGCACAATGTAAGCTCCATGAGGAGAATCGCGTAAGACAACTGCCAAGAAGATATCGTATACCGAATTTCTGACACGGGGCGAAGCATCATCTACCAACCATTTTCTTGGGCGCCTTTGGAAGTCTCCAAAGACATGCTCCATCAGCTAATGACTCTTACGAATGCCATGCGTGACGTCTGGGACGTTGTTCTATCCTTTAGGGCCCAGAATACCGAAGTCGAGGAGGCATTTTCCCCATGCTCTTGGAATCGCCACAGGGCTAAGCGGGGTAAGACTTGACATAAACCCCCTTCAACAAAGACGAGGCGGTGGTTGACCCTCTCACAGAAATTTCGTACATCTTCAAGTACCCCGAGCGAAAGACTATCGGTAAAGAAAAGGTCGCCTGGGTAATTCGACAAATAGGCCTATATCACCAGTATAGCCTTCAATCAGAAAAAAGCACATGGATGTTGATATTTCCAAACCATCAATCGTATTCTCTCGATCGAGTAGCAGAAATCATGGACCCGGATAAGCACCCTCTCGAACCCCACATCTCTTTTCAGTCTACACACATACAAAGTTGGAGGTGGTATATGGCTAACCTCGAAAAGGAGTTTCACGGACTTGTAATTAATTTACCCACTTTTAAACTAGGAAGATTGCTAACTGGACTCCAGGCAATGGACATCTTGAATGTGGAAATCAAGGAAAGCTTGGACTTTGAGGCAATGTACTATCAACTTTCCCGCCTTCGCTACATCGAAACGAGGCTTTCACCTCTAGAGCCCATTCTCTCCGCATACGAGCGTGTTTTCAAGGAGTTGGAATTTGCAAATACAGAACTACGGAAGTGCCGTCAAATATCCCGAGAGTCAGCCAATGACTTTTCTGCAACCTTGCGTAATCTCATCGTCAAGAATCAGGCTTTGATGTCAAATGCGGGGTATCTACTCTCGCGTGTAAACAACACCATTCAAGCGGTAAGACAATCTTGGACTTCAAGACTCTCAGCTAATGCGCGTTCACCAGGCATCAGGCACCATCAGCTTAAAAAGCCAAAATACCACAGAACAGATGTCAAACCACATGCTCGGGGATAGCGCGGCCATTCGCGTCATCACTGTAGTCACCTTGGTGTACCTTCCAGCTTCTTTTGTATCTGTATGTCTTCTCAGCTCCACTAGTGGAGGGTTTCCATGACTTAATTGTGGTAGGGTTTCTTTGGCATGAGTTTCTTCGATGCCAGTGACTGTTCAGGCTGGTCGGTTGTGCCATCAGTCTGGGTTTATTTCGTTGTTGCTATCCCGATGAGCATCTTGACATTGGTGTATTGGAAATGGAGATCACGGAGACATCCAAGGGTGAATCCAGATACATCACCTGTGTAGACTAATCTCAAGTCAAACATTAGGTGAAGGTGTCAGGTCCATCGCCATGAGCAAACTCCAGGTGCTCGACCAAAGTGCGAAAACATCATACATAGCAATTTCATGAACAGCTTGGCATAAGCATATTTAATTCTCACATCTTTTCCAAGAGCCTCTCACTACTCTATAATTGCCATGTTTCCTCTGCCATATGTTTTGCTGGTGTCGCTGACCTCTAGCTAATCCCGCAGTTTAGAATTGCGAGGTCTCACGGGAACAACTAACCCACAGTTTCTTCTCACCTTGAGTTGGGTAGGCTAGTCTTCACGTAGCTCAATTTTTTTTTTTTTTTTTTGAGCTGAAATCCTCCCTAGATTGAGTTAGAGCACGACGCACGAGTCGGGGTACGTCTGAGCTATGACAACCGTGTTTGTGGCGTTGACGGTATTTAGGTCGTCAAAACAGGGGCTCCACGACCTCAGATAATCAACAACGTAGTGTAAGCCTGCAGGCTATAAAGGATATGAAAAGAGCAACACATAAAAGAAAAAAGGGTATAATCAAAGAATGAGAAATAGTCACGCAATTAGAACGCCATCAAACCAAGTTGTAGTAGGTATTCGTCCCGATCCTGTCTCTATCATTGGGCTGTTTTGTCCCATTACCTACCCTATACCGATCAAAGTCACCGACACTCAGCAAGGAAACTATTCTGCTACAACCAAGTCAGAGGAGCCTGTAGCAACCTAAATCCATGCATCTTCATGACAAGATTCTTGGAAGGAATCTATGGTTGTTTGTATGTAGTAAATGGAGATATGGATCTAATTGGGTTGCTACAACGATTCTAGAGCCGCTTGTTGGCTTGCTTGTATGGTTGTCTTTTGGAGTGTGACAGAACATCGCAGCGCCGCCTGCACAGTCCAACATGCCACCATGGGAGGGAGCCTGCGACTGCGTTGACGTTGCAATCCAATCTCTCGCTGATATCTCAGTCGGACACATAAGCCCAGTGTATGCGTGATCTAGAAGAAAGGGGATGAGCAAGACAGGCAGAGTCCGAGACAGGCAAAGTCCGAGGTAGGTTACAGCCGAGTGAGGCCTCAATGGCAACATTCTCTTGGTGCTCTATTCATCCTGACCGGCCAGTCACGGGGAAGTAGACCCATATCACGAAGAGTAAGGCTGCCCATCCCTGTTGTCCGAGGCGGTGCGTCAGGCACCAACTAACAGGTTTTAAACGCTCCTCAGAGGTCAATCGCAAGGATTGCTTCGATAGGATATGCCGTTGTTTAGTGCTTTCACGGTGCTGACGGGGCTGAGCGTGACGCAGATGTTGGTGCTAGAGCAATTGGAGTCATCCTGAAAGGGCTTAACCAGCGGCTGTGTGATAAGCTGTCCATCCTTCTCAACCTACGGGAGCTAGGCATTTGTAGTTGAATTGCTGATATTAGCTATACGCTCGTTTATTTCAATAGCAGATTCTCACTTCCAAATCTCTTGTCTCGTTTTAATAACTCCATTAACCGAATTCCACAGCCTGGTATTATGTGCACTGCCCCCTTGACTTGCCCGATTTTCCTTCAAGGGCCACCATTGAAATCTCTGTAAAAGCTAACAGGGATTGAATGCTTGAAATGCGCAGTACTTGATTTAAGCTCAAACTTACAGCCCAACTAGCCAACCAAGTCCAGAATCCATAGGCCAAGAGTGTCGGGGCGTCATGTCTGGACCGAATCCCGGCTTCGATGGGAAAAGCCTTGGCTGCATCATAAACGACTAGCAAAGACGCAGCAAGGTAACAGCCGGAAAGACGTGGCTCCATTCCCCACAAGATTTGCATCTCTAGCGTGCTACGTCGGGACAGGCGGTGTCCTGGGAGTAATAGTTTGAAGGTGGATGTGAGAGTTGTGGCCAGTCAATTATCGCCTTGCCACTCAACCACTGTTTACTCTTCCCACATCTTGAACCAAGTCAAGTCAATCTCCATATGTTCTGGCACACTGGGTGATGGGCCGTACAGCGATCTTTGATATGCCAAGGAGCGGGACAACACCATGTCTTGACTGCGCCCCCTTCGTTTATCGTAGAATAGGTGTTCCGAGTGGGAGTGAATGAGGGTGAGCTGCAACATTTAGGTGATGATTTTTGCTCTTAGAAGATAGCGCTTTTGAATTGGGTACCTATCTCAGCTTCTCTATGATGGACTCTCGGGTATCTTACTCCCTAAGCCTCGGACAGGTAGTATTCACATTTGGGTTAAACCTTCTCGCGGCGCATTCCTAGAACGTCTCGGCGCAATGATATGTGCCCAACCATGGCCGTGCAATATCTCACCCCGCGAGATGGAAACCAGCGCTTGAGAAAACGAGGCGGTGAATCCTCGTTGATGAGTTAAAGTGTAAAAGCATCCATGTCGTCAACATGCCCTCATCTCTGCCACCCCCAACCACTGCGGCAGCCAAGGCTTGGCCGACACATCTCAAGTCGAGAACAAACACCTTACTCAGCAAACCTGAGCCAATACAATCACTTGAAGCATGCAAGGACACACCTGACTCTACTGTAAGGAGTAACGGGTCGGTAATGTAGCCGAAAATGACCTTCCTAGTTGGGCCTAGCCGAGAGGCCTCACCTCTCTGCCCAGGTCTAAGCCTCACAAGAGAGGGCCAGTGCCCTATCAAAGAGGAAATCCCCGAACAAGAAATCCATCAGGTGGCGTCATGAGATTTAGACTTGTTTTTTAACGTTGCGGCAACTTCATTTGCTACCCGTCACAAGGCTGCATATGATTGTCCGCCCGTGTGAGCTTGGCCGCACAATTACTGAAAGAATGCGGATCCTCATATCTGCCAGCCAATCAAAGGCGCCTGGGGTTTTCACCACTCGGCTTGGCATTGCTTGGTTGATTCATCCTAGACCCAAAGGGAAATGGAAGCCTGTGATTATCACCGTCATGCTCTGATGCGCTGGCTGGGGATTGGCAGGGTCGTGTACAGCCCTCGAGGCGCATGTCTGTACAGTTGCCAAGCGAGACGAGATGGTGCAGGTGCCGGCTCCATGTACTACATTGCATGGCACGCTACGCTATCGATGTCCAGATGAGACACTGTATTGCCTTGAAAACGGGCCCCCGGGCCGTGTTGATTCGCACTGCCCTCCACGAATTTCACCTCACATATTAAGACGAAACCCATCGCCAATTTCATCTCAAATCATCACAATCATCACAATCATCCACTTAGTTCCACGTCTCTTTCAAACAACCCAGCCAACAGTTCTTTTACAACATTCAACCAATATGTTTGATTTTGAGCCCTGGTTTCACGCCCATATCGGGTTGCTAGTCACCGCCATCCTGGTTCTCTTTGGGGCATGGATTGCTTCAATATCCAGAGTTCATGGCCGTGCAGAACCTGGCCGGGCAGGTTTCGTCTTTCTCGAGGTGTTGATGATTCTGTACATGCTGTAAGCACATCCTGACACTGGCACTTCAATGCGCATGAGGAGCATTGGCTATTGACACTGCTTAGACATCTACTCATGACTATCGTATCCGATGCGATCGTTCTGCAGCGGGCAAATCTAACCCTAAGTACCGACCGAGACGAGGAATACTGGGAGAAATTCAAACGAAGCATGCACAAGGGACTGATCGTTATTATCATCAGCCTCGTCTTCTCCATGATCGCCAACGTGCTGCTACTATTTTCGCTTGTCGAGCTCGGCAACGGCCTGATGTTCATGCTCAAGCAACAACGATCCAAGTCTCAGAAGATCATGCGCTACTCGGCTCTGTCCCTTGCGGTAGTCATGTTCATTCTTCAAATCGCCATCTTACCGTTGATGCTCAAGTATTTACCCATGACCTGGAGGGCTTTTGGCGACGAATATGGTGACTATTCATACGCCAATGAGATGTACAAAGGCTTGAGGAACATTCAACACTTGGGTCTTACATACGAGGTCCTGAACTTGGTAACAGCAATTGGTGTTCTCATATATGCATCCACCGTTATGCATGCCTACCGAACTGAGAAATCTACCCGTGGAGTAAGTGTCCCAAACGACCAGTTCCGTCTATCACCAATCCTAATCATCTCTAGTGCGCAATCGCCTTTTTAATCATGGCCATTCTATTCTTCATTCGGGCAATGTGGCTACTTGTTTACCGTGTCTCATACATTTACATGCATGAGGATTTCCGGATAGGGACTGAAACGATGCTGGGTATCTTCTTCAACTACTGGCCCTACACCGCCATCTTGCTCATCCTTTTCTTCGTTGCGCTCAAAAAGCAGGGTGGCGTCTGGACCACGGAGCAGCCTTGGACAACGACCTCGAAGAAGTCGCCCCCAAGTGTGGAAGAGAAATAGGACGTACTAGTACGACTCACTGGATTTTGACCTCCATACCTACTGTTCATGTAACACATCATTATGCCCGCTACGATTACTGTACTTGCTCTAGTTTTAGAATCAATTTGAATGGGGAGAAGGAGCCTTTTAACCCTGTTGAGAATCTTTGCGCCAACCGCAACGTGTCACAGCTTCTTTTGACATATAGATGGCATCCATATAGATATTGGGTAACCAAACTATTTGAGTAGCCAAATTTGTTGAAGCTTTTGTCGTCATTGATTCTTCGTTGGTGACGTAGTTGGACATCTTTGGCGTTGGACAGGTCAAAGAAGGCGCTTGAAAAGAGGCCGCGAGGAAAACTTTGGGTAGGAATTCTACCATGACCCCAGCCTCTCCGAGTTTGCAATACCGCATGATTTGTGCTGCACGACGCTCAATCAAAGCACTACATCAGGGCACACGGCCGGGGGTACAACGGTTGAGGTGTTGATGTGAGTCAAGCCTTTCAAGAAATAAAAGCCAACGTATCTTTAAGCCCCAACCTGATTACGGCTGATCATCATGTCTTGTGAGCTGCGGTGGAATTCAGATTGGGTGTCGAGCTAAATAATGGTTAACTTGGTGAAGGCGGTGCGGCCTTTTAGCCCAGACACAAACCCATGAGGATTAGTGGCAAGAAAAGCGTCAGTGAGTCATTGCGAGGGCGGTGAAACTGCAGTGCAGCATAAAACAAGACGCGACATGAAAGGCTAGGTTGCGGTAGAATGAGACGCCGAAGGAGAGACTCGGTGGCCCGGAAAAGCAGTCGACTATATGGCATCTGGGAACCTGCGACACCGGACTTAGGTACTATTTGGGTAGCTCCCTCTTAGTCCGTGGCCAAATTCAACAAGCTCAAGGCCTATGATAAGCTTACTCAAGTCTCTTGTGATAAGCTTAGAGCTTTGACCTCGGCCGCGGATCGGATGAAGGACGAGATGGGATGATCCCTTGATCGAATCCGGCAGTCGGTCCGCGATCCTCGGCGGAGAGCGGGGTATAAGCATGAATTAGGCAGGACCTTGTTTATTCGAAGTCAGCCAACAATACTACGTAGTATAGATCTTATCAAGTCCAGTGGACCAATTCATGCGTTAGGTAATATTCATTTTACGTTGCTACCAATCACATCATCGGGCAGACGCACTCTGGGGAAGCAAGATAGGCCGATCGTCGACCGCCCCTATGGCCGGAACTAGTAAGTTTCGTGTTAACCCCATCCATACCAGCATAATAAATCCGTGTTTTAAGGAACTTTTTAAACACTCTCCAGCCGCATTCCTTACTGGTGCGTCCACGGTTTAGGTTCGAAAGCGGACATTGGGTTAGTTTCGCGCGAATCCCCCTTAGGCATGTGGAATGAAAGGGGTTCAACGGCGGCACTGCCGCGGCTCAACTGGAGCCTCAGAGTCACCCGATTGCTTGTGATGAAAAGGATCGTTGAGACTGCAAACACGAATGAATAGCCCTTGTCGGAGACCTCCGGTCTCCATCCTCCTGCCCATTTCTCGGATACTGGATGGCAACTAGAGGACCCAGCCCTAGTCAACCCACTAATGAACGGAGAACTTTTGGGCGTCTTGGAGGACTTTTGCTCGAGCGCCGATGGCGGACTAATGGAGACAGGGAACTCGATTCCGTGTTCCTATTCTCTTACAGCTGTTGGTGGATGAGTTCGTATTCACGAGTCCTCATAATTCCCCTGTCTATTGAACCCTTTATAAAGACCCAACCGATCCCGAAAGCCAAGAGAAAATCATCCAGCCAGCTTCAAAGCAACTGACATCCTCATCTCCTCTCGGCCTCAATCTCCAACTATCCATCATGTTGTTCCAGACTCTTCTCCTGGCTTCCCTCGGAGTGTCAACCGCCATGGCCGGCGTGACCACCAGAACCAATGTTGGCCGATTTGGTTGCGGAACGGCTGATCCTTCTGACGAGCACATTGGCATGTCCAAGGTTTTCGCTGCTCAGGAGAAGAAGGCTGCGGCATCAGGCGGCGTGACTACTCGCGCCACCATCAACGTTGGCGTTTACTTCCACGTCGTTGCCAAGTCTAAGACCGTCGCCGGTGGCTACCTCACAGTAAGTTGACCTGATGACTATTCACAAATACACACTAAGCTGACTGGGCATGTGATAGGACAAGATGTTGTCTGACCAGTTGGCCGTCTTGAACACTGACTTTGCCCCGCACGGCATCGCGTTTAACTTGCTCGGAACGGACCGCACCGTTAACTCGGGCTGGTCCGCCGACGGCAACGAGCTTGCCATGAAGAAGGCTCTCCGCAAGGGTACCTACAAGGACCTGAACATCTACTTCCAGAGCGCGCTGGTCGACGATGCCCTCGGCTACGCCTACCTCCCGGAGTCTGTGTCTAGCGGAAGCACGCAGTTCTACCGTGACGGCGTCTCGCTGGATGCCCAGACCGTTCCCGGCGGTTCCTACACCAACTTCAACGCTGGAAAGACTGGCACCCACGAGGTTGGCCACTGGATGGGTCTCTACCACACCTTTGAGGGCGGCTGCACCGGCAACGGTGACTTCATCTCCGATACTCCGGCTTCGGCCAACGCCACTTCGGGTTGCCCCATTGGGCGTGACTCTTGCCCCAGGCAGGCTGGTGTCGACCCCATCCACAACTACATGGACTATTCTTATGAGTAAGTGACACAAATGCTAGAACCCTTCATTGCACTTGAAGCTAACCATTTCTTCTTTGAAGCTCTTGCTATGAGGAGTTCACCGCTGGCCAGAAGACTCGCATGTACAGCTTCTGGGACACCTACCGTGATTAGATGGTTGAATGATCTGGACTTGAGGAGTTGGGGCATAGCGATAGGATGTGCATGGCTATGGAGTGTTGTATATAGTGCCAGATTCCACCGCACATATTCTTCATATTTTCGACTTGTATAAATGACAAGACACGTGCAACTCACGTTATGAACTTTGACCACAATCCAAAATCTGTCAAATAGTCTTGCTAAGGTTAGAAACCCCCCCCTCCTGTACTTAGCTCAATGTCGAGCTTCGATCGGCACCATCTCGACCATATTTCTGTCTCACTGTATCAACCCACATCAAAATCTTGCTTAATACCCTTTCCATCCCGAATCCAACTCCGCACGTTGCGATCGGCCGTTTCTAAGCGCCGCCACTTCAGGAGAAAGCGGGTTCGTTATCGCATCTGATGGCCGCCCCATAGTGCTCACCTCGTTTGACACCATCTCACTCGGCGGCACCGAACCCGTGTAGTAACGGTTCTCGGTGGCTGTCATGGAACTCGCCAGACCACTATTCGCAGGAGACCCGTGGACCTCGAACTCTTGGTGAGGATCGCCGTCGAGCTCTCCAACATGCTTCTCCGTGGGGACTGACTTCCGGCGGCGAAATAGCAAGAATAACGCGCTGAGGACAATGCCAACAACGGCTAGACATCCGATGACGATTCCAGCAATCGCACCGCCTGAGAGCTTGCTTGATCCTCCGGAAGAGGAGGCAGCGGCAGATGCTGAGGTTGTTGGAGTATCTGACGGGACCTCTGAAGTAGTTTCTAATGAAGTGCTCTGTAAAATAATCAATTGTCAGTAGTCTTGTACAAGCCATGGCCAAGCATGATTCACTCCGGTTCTTAGATTTCAACGTACAGCTGTTGTCTAAGGGGCAAAGTTAGCCTGATCCAAGATAATTGCCCAACATGAAAAGACTTACAGTTGTCGCCACAATCAAGTCGAGGGCGAATCCATCAATCACATGGCCGTATGCCTGATCGAGTGAAGACGACGCCACCCATTCGACCGTTGCTGTTACATTTTCCGTGTCGTACGCAGGGACAGTCGTAGTCTGCCCGACTGTAAAGGGGCTGTAGCAAGTGCCTCCATATGCTGGTCGGTCCGTGTCGGATGTCACAGTCGGCGGCGCCAAGTTGTAGCCACTCGCACAGCAAGCGATGTATCCATTATCCCACTGCCTGGCCGTCTTCCATCCCTTTGGGCATACCAACGGACTCATCAGTGGTGCAATGGAGCTCGATTCGTTGACGAGGCTGGTGTATCGCTTCATGAACTGAGAGGGGTAGCAGTCGGAGGCCTTGATGCCAATAGCGGGCTGGGGTTCGTCCAGCCACAGCGCGTATCCTGGAGACGCGAGTTGTGTGAGATGGCCACAGGACGAGGGTGGTGTGAATGTCGTCGTGAGAGGTTCGACGGCAATGGTGACGACGATTATGGACTGTTCCACTGTCGTTTTCTTTGCTGTTTTCGTGCTCTCATCGGTTTCCGTGCTTTCATCGTCGGTCTTTGTTGCTGTGCTCGAGTCCTTGGCTGAGACCATGGCCGCCAGCCCTAGCAGGGCAAGCAAAGCTGAACTCTGCATAGTTTCTGCCTCGTCGAACCAAAATCAAACAAAAAAAAACTGGAACTGCACACTTCCGGGGGACCGAAGATGAAGTATCAAGCACCAAGGGAAAGACGTTGGACACTTATCTCCGGTGTGGGCTAGGAACATCCTGGAAATCCTCAATCAGAGGAGCGAGCGGGTACTGCATCCTCAATCCTACCCATGGAATTCAGTGGGACTATCCATCTGACTGTATTTTTCATCAGTAAGGATATTCTATCCCTACACGTGCCAATCGCCTAGCCTTGTCGGTTTTGAAGGATTACAAGAGTGGAGTTAAATGACATGACACGCACCCATGTTGAGCGCGAGTGGAAACACCAAAATACTGCGTCAGTTCGCACAAGAACTACTCTGTGAAACTCATCTTCCTCTTTTTGAGTCGTTCGTTAAGAAATGTGCTAGCAGCGAGGTGTTTCTTGTGGTTTGAGCAATCTCCAAGCGACAGTGGCACATGGAGCTTCATTTTTCTAGTCACCTCGGAGTAAGCACCGCGTCCGTTCTCCACGTGTTATGGCCAGCCTTATGTAGCATACTAACTGGGGACTATGGAACAAACTTCCAGATGTGGTTTAAGATGAGGCGGCACTTGCTGCCATCACTCCACACTTTAAATTGCATCTTACGTGTTGACAGGTAGGCAGGTTTGCAACGCTGTGCTCTGGCCGTATGTGAGTGGTTCGAGTTGGGGAGACCAGCATCATCCCGTTGCATCTTCCCGGCGGCAAACGCCCCTGCTAGCAAGGTGAGCGGCTCCATCATCCCTATGAGGCTAGGATGTGGGACAGCAAGGCCATGGGTGGAAAATTCGAAGACATGTCCCTATTCTTCCTTGATCGGCACCACTCGCAAGGTTGGTATGTCAGAATGTCAGAATGTCAGAATGTCAGATAATAGTCCAAGTTGCTGTCGCATTCATGCACGCGAAGTGATACGGAAAACTCCGCACTGAAATAGATACCCAGTTCTTGCAACTGTCAACCCTACCCTAGCCACAATCTCCTGGCCAACAATTCTACTCATAAGACCCTCGTCATTCCTCAACCTTGTTTTAGACCTCTTTGTCACCAGGTTTTCTGCCTGTAACCACAATTATTGGCCAGTAAGCATGAATCAACTTGTCACGCATATCCTTCTTTGCCTCCGCAGCCAGGACGTTGACCTCGTCGGGGGTCCACCCAAGCCCCCTGGTGAGAAAAGCCATCAGGAATCCTTGCAGCCCAGTGACAATGTTTTCATGGTTCCAAGCTCCTAGTTCCTTGAACTTGGCATCGCGCGGCCAGGTGTTGGAGGGCCACTTGTAGTGGTACTCGCGGACGTCCTCGAAGCCAGCTTCCTCGAGCATTGGCTTGAGGGTGTTGAGGTCGATCAATGCGCGGTTGAGCTTCATGGCTGCCTCGCCGAGATGGCGCATTGAGCGGTGAAGAGCGTGAGTCGGGCCAAGGGTCCCATCGTCAGAGAGCGGAAGGTCGAATTCCTGGAACTCTACGTATCCACCGGGTGCCAAGTTTCTTGGGCGGATCAGTGAGGAAGGAAATCCTGGGAGCTAAGAGTAGACTTACTTGAACGATTGGCGAACATATTCCTCCCAGTTCGAGATGCTGCAGTTGTTCATCCGGCTGTGGATGTAGTTGAAAGGCTTCAAGAAGGTCCATTCCTCCTCGAAATCGTCTATTTCAAAATGAACGTTGGGTGGGACACTGCGATATTCATTAGAGGCAAGTTCCGAGACTGAGGTGACTCAGGCTCTACGAACAATTGAGGTTGGATCGGTGAGAGATCGACGCCTACAACCTATGATGTCAAGATGTAAGATTGGGGCACACCATGCAAGAGAGACGTTCTAACCTCGGCATCGGGGTGCTCGTCTCCAAAATCCATCGCCCAGATACCAGTGCCAGTCCCGAGGTCCAAAACGCGACCAACATTGGCCTTGGGCTCGTTGGGCGGGGCAAAGCCTAGCTTCCCATTGAGGGTGAGGTAGAATATGTGATGCTGAAGATCTGAGGTTTGAATGTCAGGAGATACCTTAACATAATAGCTGGCAGTTCACCCACCTAGACGCTCGTTCTCGGCGGCATCATTGGGGAGGTGGTACTCTGGATATCCATGATCAGCCCACCTCGATTCTCACTCGTCGACTTGTCGTGGATTGAACAATTCGTAACCTACGGCCATCATGGAACTTGTGATACGTTCTCCCGTTTTCCTTTCTGTAGTCGAGAATCGAGCTGTTCAAGCTAGCTGTCGACGATTCCGTGTCCTGCAACCATTAGGGTCAGATCAGCCAAACACCATCGGGTGAGGGCTGCGCGGGGTAGCATCGTTCGAGCGGGAAAGGATCATGGATGCATACTGTCGCGCCAATGGCCGAATCGCCATCACTGAAATCGTCCGGTTCCACTACTAGCTCGTGCTGTTCCTGCATTTCGCGTTTGTATGGGTGTCTTACGAGATAAGTCGAGTTATATCGAGATCGATACTAGGCCGTAACTCAAGTTAGTAGGGTCGTGAATAGCGCAAAATCCGAGCGGGGATCCGTGGGGACTCTGGGTTGGCAGAGTTGAACAGGCCACCAGGAGAGCGGGGTTAACAAGTTCCGCTATGTCCGACGCTTTGATCTCTTGACGTGTTGATTCGCGGATTTATCCCGTCGGAGTTACATGGGTATGTTGGTTCGTTCAGGATGCTCCGTGCTGAGTGAGCACTACATGGACCCCATGTAACCGGAGGCCCTGCCGGTGCCACTTATTGGTCCGTGAGAAATCAGTCACTAGATAGTTCGAGTAACTGATATCCAAAGAAAGATTTCATCAACGAGCTGAATATGCGGCATCAACTGAAACGCTTGCTGACGCTGGATGCCATGATACTTGACGCTGTCACTTCACTTCCGCAACCACATCCTCCGACGACTCTTGGCATCAGCTAATAGACTGCAACTGATTGAGTGCCAAATCTCTTCTCCGCGTAGTGAATTCACATCTTGAGCTAAGTCTTCGAGAAGCCTTGATAGTCTCACCTGATTCTGAGTCGACGCTAACAGAGTCTGAAAATGCTAGATATGTTGCCGAACTGCGGTACCTAGGTACGCAAAACTAACATGATCAAGCTGAGAAACTAATCCACATTCCGGAGACCTGGATGGGTCAGTTTGGGAACGGCATCTGTGTCGAAGATGCTGGCCATTGTCGCCAGGGAGCGGAAGGAAGTGGTGGATTGCTGAAGCCTGGCTTATTTGAAATCCAGCAACGGTTTTTAAGTCAATCAAAATTCACCTCTAGTCTTTCGCAACGAACCCCGATTACGATATCGACGTATCCCCTTCTATACACGTACGGATGATTTGAAGATGGAAAAGTCCTTCAGTCTAAAGGCAACATCTCGCCAGACAACAGAACTCGGTTGACTTGCAAACACATCCGAACATTCGACAGAACGAAGAAGAGAACACGCCATTAGCCTGGAACAACAAAATTACTGAGCATATAAAGTGAGGCGTCGTGTCAAGGTTGATGGCGCAGGTGCTGAAGAGCCGGAACTGCGTTCCAAAGACACTAGTCTCCCGAATACATGCTTTAATGATTTTGGACCAAGTCTTCGAAGGACTTTCAATAACACTCCCAATTTAATGACCTTCAGGCTCGATTAGAATGATAGCATCAAACAAGCGCGAATCAAGAGTTAGGAGGGGATGTTGCTCCACATCGTCGTGGGATTTACCACGGCTGAGAGCCATCAAGGAACAGAATGATAAATTCACTACTGAGGAATGACATCTGCCTCTGTTCGTCTCATTCAGACAACCCAAGTCCGTCGTTGTGCTCACTTATGCCAGACTGAAGCCACCATGTGTTCATACTAAAACGCCATGGCAAACTCCATCCCGGATAGCGCATCCGGTCAAATGGGGGAAGTCGGATCCGTCAAGCGAGCTCCACAGCAAGAGCTCGGGGCTTGGAGGTGCGGAGTGAACCTTTACTGCCCACGGAATTCTTTCCGACAACTGGGCATGAGCTCCGTTGCTAGGGCTGTCACCAGCTGCAGCAAGGTAAGCCTCCGGATGGTCAGCGCTATAGATGTGGAACAGTCCCTATGGTGGCTGCTGCATGAAGCGACAAAGAAGGCTGAGAAGACGACAAGGGCAGCTTGAGAACCCTAGCTAAGGCTATTTAAGATGTTTGATAACCACAGGTCTGAACCCCGGCTCATGGTCCGTGAGGCCAATCTCCGCAATATGCCTGATAGCGACCCCAGCTAATGAGAGGGCCTGTTGTCGGATGAAGACACAACCGAGGATAACGAGAAGGACAACCTCGATAGCTTCATTAATGTAGGTGGCCCTAATCATGGCCATCAATACGTTACCACCGCAAAGTCTATACTTACCTTGCTTTTTTTTAGTAATTCACTGTCTTCTAGGAGAAACATGTCATTGCTCTTCATCCGAGACTCGGTGTTCGCCGGGAGATATTAGAGTCGGCACACCTACCCTATACTTTCCAACTCGGTTGTAGAGTTTTCGGATCCCATTACAACTGTCCCCCAGGCATTGCAATTAAGGTTACAAAACATACACATCACATATGTTAGGCTACTGTCGGACATCGTTGGCTGCGATAGATGTATCTAGTTCGTTTTGTTGATGTATGGGGTAGTTTAGCCGAAGAATCCCGATTGACACAATTGGTCTGGTATGTGCCAACCTTGAGATCGACCGGATATTTAATGGGCCGGGGCAGGAATGACCTAGGATAACTTCAATAGCCATACCACAAGAAGGTAGCAACCTAGTAGCCTTGTCGACATTAAACTTTGGGTATTGAATTCTTCCAACACTTGCTGAGATCGGCATGATCTGACTGCACGGTCCGGCTATTGCCAAGGCTGTCCGCTCCATCAAGGGCGAGTTGTGGTACACTGCATGGTCCGTCAATCGGTTCGGTCCGATAATCGGACCGTAGCTGCCGAGATGCTGCACTCGGCAACATTAACCCCCTCTGCTACTCGCCACTACCTGAGAGGTGTGGGTTACTTTCTGCCCCTGATTTTCTGATCACATGTTTTTTCCTCGCCCACAAGCAAGTGGGATTGTAAATGCCACAAGGATGCGATGAAGACATGATTTGATCTTCTTGAGTGCATGTGGCTCTTTGTGGACACATCTGCGTCAGGCCCGATCATGGTATAACACCATCAGTCACCGCCATGTAGATAATACTGTTTCAGATTCTATACGTAATCTGAAAACACATGTTCGAGTCCTGAAGGGCAAACATCACCCCATCATCGCAGTGTTGCTCGGAGTTCCTGTCGGGATTTTATCCTCGGCTAGATTCTCGCCGGGCTGAGAATACTGTGGAAATGTGTTCTTTCGCCATTGTGCTAGCATGTCACCCTTGAGGGAGTGGACAGCCTGTTTGGTCGAGAGTGCATTGCAGGATAGATGCCATTTACAAAGTACGTAACGAGGCCAGGTTGAATACCAGTGGAAGTACCAAGGACATGCCAGACACATTCTTGGAGATCTGGCTCTCCATAGTCCATCGGGGAAACGATGATCATCGTGCTTTAGTCTATGTGCCAAACAGAAGCTTTAGGAGACACATGAAACGAGCCTTTTGGGTTCATTGGAATGAGCTTGATGGGTCTCGACCTCTTACTACCATGGATACCGCCTATGAGAAAGGTTACGCATATGCAGGAGGAGTGAGTCGTATGTTTACGTGTGCTGATGTGAAACCCGACGTCCAGAGTGATGTTGCTGCTCGGTTCAATTGAAGGGTGACGCGTGATGAACTTGTTTCGTTTCGCCGCCAAAGCCAAGCTGAGAGTGCTCGGCGATTTCGTTACATGGCGCTTTACGAATAAATATGTCAGCCACCGCTCCCACGTCAACGGCGTCCAAGTCTCACTGTCACATTTCGGGATATCGGATTTGGCAGCTATGACAACAGTCAAGCTTTCTGCCCTTCATCATAAGGTTCCACAGCCACTTTCCTCGTCACTGGCCTCGTCATCAGCTTCGTCACAAGCTATGATCATGAGGATAGCTAGATAAAGTCAAATAGTCCGTAGCATCCGGACCCTCTTGGCTGTCCGAGGTCATCATCAGTCTCTTCATCTATAAGACTGACCCAAAGACCCTCATTAGATAGGAAGAATAGCAAGAGCTTCTCACACACATGATCACTTCCATCCCCTAGATGCAACACTCACCATGGCATGCTCGCTTGGGACTTTCCGCAAGGTGGCGTAGGGCTAAGACAGTGAATCGGCGATACCGAACCAACGGCTGCCTCTCGGTAATACCAGCGGCATTCTGTCCTAGTACGTAGGATTAGGAATCCTTCCGAACTATTGAGACCCCTGTCGGCCAAGTGCTTGTCAGAGAATAACGACTCATCAGCCCGCGTAGCGCGTCATCTGTCTGCCCTGTCAAACGTAGCACTCCAGCTGGTGCTACAGCTGGATTGCTACGTAGCAGGTGTGCCAAGCCTTGTCTGTTACAAGTTTTAGATGGACCGGGCTGGTGAAGTCGTACTCTCGTAGTTACAATTGGCTATTACGCACGTCGAGGCGTTGTGCAATCTCTTATCTTGGCTGCCTCCAGCCGATCTTTACTGAATACCTTTTCTCTTGCATCTTCCACCTCGGTGTCGGTTCAATCACATCACAGGCAACAAGGCTCTGTGATGTCGGGACTGCGGAGCAGCTCCGGCGTTCGGCTGTACTGGCGGAAACCTTATGATGACCCCTGCAAGACCATTGGTTGGAGATGATGGGCCATCTCCTCACCCCTCCTTGTCATCGTCCCGCTCCTAGCTGTCAGCTGTCTGAGCTATGTACCGGGGAACCCAGAAACATATCCCCAGAGCCCCTTGATGAGCCCTGGAGAGCGAAACAAACACATCCGTAGTTTCGGTATCGAAGCTGATTTGTAGCTGAGCTGGAATGGCAGGGTATGACGCGGCACAAGGGAGCGAGCGGTATAGATTCCCTAGTAGGTGTATAGACAGGGTTACATGTGAGGCTGATGGAAATGCCAGCCACAGACGGCGATAATTCCGTCCGCGGATAAGATTGAGCACGCGGATGAAGCCGAAGGGCTAGGGTACAATACTACGTAGTAGTTCATGATCACCGTCAGCTAGCTGCCCTCCCTTTCCTATAAGTCGTCCGGTAAAGCAGTGCGCCCCCACTCCACGTGAAATTTTCCGTCTCGTCTGTGTTCTTAGTCCCCGTGTGGGCTTTGAGACGACGTCAACCTGTCAAACGCTATGATCTAACTTCCGAATCTGGTGTCGTGCCTGACAAGGCTCGCCGTCTCCGTCGATCATGTCGAAACGAACTGCAAGGGTAATCACATCCAGGCGCCGTTCACCCAGGGTTTGTGGGTGGGAGCAAGGCACGAGGCTACCAATGGCATGCACGGGAGAAGTCTCCTTGTCACCTGTTTGGCCCAACCGAGCACTGTGGAGTTTTGATTCCCCATGTCAGGACTAGCATCCTGTTGCAACAATCCCATTGACGACATGGTCTAGACCCGGCGATTTCGGCTGCCATGGGAATCTTGCCGATTGTGATGTGTGTCCAAATGGCACTCTCTGGCACATTCTGTTCATCACCTCGATCCTGTGGAATGAACACCGGTTGAATTATGAATCTCCACACATCTTCATCATCGGCGGTTTACTCCTGGATTACGGCTCACTCGCCAATGAGCGTCTTGCTCGAACGCTCGCGTCTCCACGACACGCGTCGGATCTCAGCTGAGCAGGGGTGTTAAGCGCGAATTTGCCACAATGGCCTTTGGATTTTTGCACCGAGGGATAACCCGTTCTACCAACGGTCTTGGCTACTAACTTATAATGTCCTAGCTAGCCTCGACACTGGATTGTCGGCTAACAAACCCATGCGAAAGAAAATGGCAAAGGGGACTCCGTACAATTCCCTTTTGGATCCGCCGTCATGACGACAGCCCAGCGCCACCCTTGGGCCATTTCCCTGTCTTTGTCTTCCAGTGACAGTCTCCCAGACATTAACTGACTCGGGGCGCGCGATCAGCATGCTTCATTTTACTTTTTCCAACCGCTAGGCGCAGCCATCCAACTATGGGCATTGCTGGCCTTGGAAATAGCAGGCAGTTTGAGGCAGTGAAAGCCGGCACTTGTCAGTCTAACGACTGTTAAGTAGAACCATGTCTTTGAAAGCACCTGATTCCCCACTGAGATATGTCGATCACCTCAGCTCCGTGAGAAGCGACAACTCACTTGCTCGCAACAAAGTACCGAAACGCTATGCAGAATCCAGGTGTGACTGCCGAGAGGTATCCAGCGTATCTCCGTGCACTGGACATCAACCTTGCCCTGCGTCTATACATATACTCATTAGCCTAACGTTGGGAAACTCCAAGTTGGAACTAAAAACCATGAAAGGACTGTACTTGCCTGTATCTGTCAACCACCGAGGCCAAGCCAGCGAAGGATTGACAACAATCTAAACACTTTGAACCACCCGTTCCCACTTTGCGAGTAGTGATTAGGCAATTTTGCTCTACAATGTGCAGCGCGCCTTGCCCAGTTGCCTTGCGTTCACTAGGTACGGTGATCTGAGGAGTGCTAGGTCGCGTGATAGCTAATTGATCACAGAGCGCGGGCTAATCAACCAGCGACCCTACAAGCGCAAACGAACTTCTTCGTCTTCCAGCCCCACAATGAAGCCCCAAGAGACCGATAACACGTCGCCAGGGAGTGAGGCAAGCGGGAGTGACCCCGGTCGTTTACAAACTTGCCCAGAGTGCCACAAGCAGTTCAAGGACCTCAAGGCACACATCCTAACGCATGCGAAAGAACGGCCTGAGAAATGCCCCATCAGATCATGCGAGTATCACACCAAAGGTTTCTCAAGGAAGTATGACCGAAACAGACACGCGATTAATCACTACCGAGGCACAATGGTGTGTGGTTTCTGTCCAGGATTAGGGTCAATTCATGAAGTATCATTCGACCGTCTCGACCTGTTCAAAAAACACCTTTTAGAGGCTCACAAGGTCAAGCCCAAATCTCCTAACGAAAGGTTGAGGCCAGAGAGCCCGAGTCCTCCGGGCGAAGGGGCTTATGCATTTGGTGGTTGCAGTATTTGCCAGCAGATCTTTCCTTCCCCCAGCGCCATATACGACCACTTAGAAGATTGCGTCCTTGCTGTCCTGACCTACGAGGATCCCGCTGAGGCCTTCAACTCGATGCATTTAATTGACATGGCGGATGACCAAGACTTCCAACAGACAATGAGGAGGCACAAGCTCGATATCGGGTATGCTGAGCCTATAGAAGCGAGCCCAACGGACGCATATTTCCCCGGGCCCATCAGAACCGACACCTACACCACCGAGGGTGTATCGCCTGAGTCGGCCCCATCACACCGAAGTCGGAAGCGCCTACGATGGAACTATTACCCCTCATCATGGGGATACGATGCGAAGCAGATGAAGATCAAGAAGCGCGTCGCAGCCGTTTTTTCTGGGAGCGAGAGGTTGGATAAGCAAGAAACGTTGCTTTCCAAAGATCTGGAAGTCCGAGTCAAGCTGCCTAATGGCAACTCATTCGTGACGGACCTCGACGTCATGAGCCTGAACAGGGCAGAATCGGTTTACTCGACTTGGCAGACGGGAGGAGACGTTGAGAGCCAGAGCAGTTGTAGTGAAGCGCAGCTGCAAGAGATGAGGGAGCTGCTGAATATCAACACCGAGCCGCAGGGTGATGTGGACGATGGAACATCACCCTTATCGAGACAAGGGTGATAACTGTTTCTGCCTCTCGAACTGTGTCGAGATATGTGAGATATGTGTATGATAAGGAACTAGCTGGGATGACCACTTCAATGAGTTGGGTTTTATCTTGTATACGAAATGATAATCAACGGAGCATTATACCCTCATAATTTGGTAACACGTTTGAAATACCCTTGGAAATGGGAATTCGGTGTCTCTTCTTGGCCAAGGTGACGATCTCTTACAACGCTTTGATACTCAGTTAAATTCATGCTTGCTTCTGTTGCGGGCTTAATTACAATGGCCATCGCCATCCTGACCCTCGAGCCCACATGGTTCGCAACTTGTTGCTCCCACATACTATTGCATCATTGTCTGATGGGCAACTGAATAAATCAATTGTTGAAAAACCGTCAAGTGTCCTCATTTTCTGACAGTCTCAAGATGTCACGATCCCATGACGTCCCAATATGAATCTCCGCGCGTCCCATGCTACCCAAGGTCACGTCACCATCCCTCTTAACAGTTACTCGCGCGAATGTTTTGCCAAATAGCCAAGCATCTATTCCATCTCGAGTTATAGAGTTTTCAGTGCTAGGGAGCTCTCCTTCTTTTTTCTCGATAAACCAATCCGAGAAATCCGTGTAGAAACTTGATACGTCCTTGTCGCTTTGGAAGACCCAAGCAAAGTCTCGAGCAATGGAATCCGAGCCTTCAGGGAGCCCATCGGCAAATAATGCCACCATGAGACGCGGTAAATCAGGTGAAGCATTTTCGAACACCAGGATAGCGCCACAGTTAATGTATGGAAAAGGGGATGCTCGAATCACACCATGAGACGAGTCTAGCCTTGAACCAGGGAACCACTCTTCTAACTTATATCCGGACACTGGATTAGGCAATGTTGTAACCTCCAAGTAGTCGACCAAATGTTCTTCTTCAAACTCATCATCGTGAATATTGGTTCGGA
The DNA here is from genome assembly GCA_029931735.1 of Dactylonectria alcacerensis. NCBI lineage: Eukaryota > Fungi > Ascomycota > Sordariomycetes > Hypocreales > Nectriaceae > Dactylonectria > Dactylonectria alcacerensis. Next base: position 463,823 of record JAPMUZ010000014.1, on the reverse strand, counting down.
CGTAAACTTCGGTTTGCCTCGAAATCTCTTCGATCTTGTCAGATGGCACCCAACTTGGCCCTGGCGGGTCGCTAGACCTTGAGAAATCATTCGGCCCAGTGCGTAGACGTAAAATGGGTATGGTGCAAAACATACCCAGCATGCTTCTTGGTCGACAGTTAAGAGCCATCTGGGTACACGACTTGTTTGTCCAGGCCTTGAGATAGATGCCTCGACTTGTCAATGCGTGATCAGCGTAACCTAAGCCGCGGACAGGAACATAGTCTGCGTCCCTAAAACACGCCGCAGAAGGTGCAAGGAGACCCCAGTGGCCGACCCCGCCACGCGAAGTTGCATTATTAGTAGACCACGAGAAAATGGTGTGGTCGTCACTGGTCCGGAGAATCTCTTCTTGCAGCCGGAGGAAAGCTTTGTCACCCTCCCCGTATAAGAGGGGCATATTTATGCCAAATAGACCCAGGAGTGAGTAGGCGAGATCTTCTATACGGCTTGTCTGCCTTCGCGATGCCCAAGACATGCGTCTTGAGATGCTTATGAGCCGAGGAGAGAATCCTAGAAGTGTTCCGTAGTCAACTGTCGTGATGTCTTCGATCATGCCGCAAAATTCCAGCTCAGTCTTGGAACCGACTTCGACCCAATTGGTGTTGAAAAAAATTACTTTTTCAGGTGCAATGAGCTCTTGAAGAGTCCAACCTCGAGTGAACCATCTGCACTTCTCTAGATCGCTGAGAGTGGTTGATTCCTTGTTGGTGTGCAGATCTTCTAGTGCCGCGTAGCAGACACTCGAGTTCTTGTACCACTTGAACATGGAGTTAATAGCCTCGGAAAGCTCAGCGCTACTTGTCTTGTCGATACACACTGTATCCACCCAGCCATAAATGTAGCCATCGCTTAAGGCTCGTTCGCAGAACCGCTTGATCTTGTGATATCCTGACTTGTGGTTGTGTTGCGATACGTTTGCCATATCCTGAAGGCACAGCTCTTCACTGCCCCATGTGTGGGACAGAATAGCATACGGAGGTACATCTGCCGAAAAGAACGGACCCGCCAATTGTAGGGTGCAAGTATTGATGAGGCGCATTTTGTTTTAGTGTTCCTCGGGATCCGGTGAGGGTAACTCATCCAGAACCGCAGTGGAGAAGGAGAAAACGGTCGGTGTATAATAGAAAGATGTTAAAGTGAGGAGGAAAATTTTGATGAATTACTCAAGAGCTGACTGGAGGAGAAAAAGTGTGCCTCGGCGGGCAATGTTGTTTGAAACCTGAACAGCTGCCTGAAAAATCTGCCTCGGCTGATGCTAAAACAAAGCCCTGTCTAAATGTCGCTCCGACAAGATATCAAAATCAAGGCCACGAATGACAATATTGTTTCAACACCCACTTAGCGATGAGACGGTTCGTTGACGTAGCGACCCCTCTTTTATACTAGATATTGTATTGGTAAAATTAATCGCGAGGTTGTCCTAGCATTCAATGAGTCTTGTTGATATCCCGCAAACACCGTGAATGTCCAGTGTGACAAAGCATGGTTAAAAAGTCGGATCCGGAAATGCGACTGCTTCGTCGGGTGCATATACAAGGCAGAGGCTCATGTGTTCAGGAATACACTTTTAATATTTTGCTGTTTTCATAGAGAAAAGGAATGTCCACTAACTCACGCCCCATATCATCTTCCAGCTTTCTGTCGTCTCATATGCTCTTCTTATTCACCGCGAATATTGGAATGCCACCAGTCTACCTAACTAGCATCCCCTATCGTAGTAGGATTACTCCTAAGTGTTGGTTCTCTAGTAAAGACCAACGCAAACGTCGCCCTTGACACGAGCAGTCAAGTGAACCTCGGCCTCAAGGTCCAGCTTGATGCCGACAAGGAGAGCGGCGGCCTTCTGCTTGCCCTCATCATCAGTAGCACCCTTCAGGAGCTGACCTGTTCAAAGTGTGAGTAGTTGTAACATTGCGGTGTCTGTTAAACTTACCGGCAGGGCGGCTGAGGCCGGTGGCAGTGGGAAGGGGGACGACGAACTGGCTCTGGCTCTCCGACTCAGAGCTGAGGTTGCGGGAAAGGCTGTTCAGGTGTTAGACTGGTGTTGAAGAATGGGTGTTGCGTGTTGTAGATCGCGACTTATGTTGTGCTATGCCGCGAGGAATGATGAAGAGGAAGACTTACGCGCTGGGAGCAGACATCTTGAATGTTGGTGGTTGAAAAAGGGTGAAAGGTAAGAGCTGGGTTTGAGTGTGAAGATTGGGTTGATGGATTGATAGTGATGGAAACTTTGGTCCAAGAGAGCTACATGCTAGTCTTTTATATGTGATTTTTGCCTTCACGATCCGGCTTGCAGCTCAATATGGCGGCCGAAGAAACCCGAAAAGCTGCATATTGAGATTAGCCACACCACCCAGTGAGGCTCCCTGATCCCTGGACCAGACACAAAGGCCGCCGATGGAATAACAGCAAACCTCCACAATTGATGAGCTGTCAATCGGTAACCCCACAGTCCAAAAGCAACATCGTCTGGCTTCTGGATATCTGTATGACGCGACACGGAATCGGGCGATAAAAGAGCACATCTCCCTGTCAAGTCCCGAACAAGGCGCGAGAAGAAATCATACGCGCTGGAAACAACTGCCAAAAGCACATTTTACCTGACGTGTACTCGACGTGTTGCATGAGAAGCGGCGAGTCTGATTCGTAGCGGGTTCCGATTCTCCACTGCAGTATCCTCAACCCGACGACCTTGTTCCTGGTCGTGTTTCACGATTTGGGGGATATCTTCAAGGGGCTGAGCGATGCGAAACGTGAATGGATCCGGCACGGCGCGAAAGGAATCATGGCAAGGGTGTGCATGATGGATGGGTAACGCGTTTGTTGATGTCGATGTTGGGAAGTTGAGCGGAGCTGAGCTGGTTGATTTGACGACACCATTTTCTTCGGACGCAAGGACACTCTGGATCATGGCTGGTCTGGTTGGGCAACGAGGAAGCCTTGGATCATCATCCCACCTTATAGCACGTCTCGTATGGGTGATATTGACATCTAATCCGGGGTAGAACTCTGATCGAACATTAGTCATGCATGAGAGATACCAGCCACCCGAAATGCAACACAAAGGGACCGAGAAACACTTCGGAACAAATTCTAGTTGGCAAAGCGACCGGACGAGAGGCGGAGCAAGTGGTGGATCCAGCGTTGTCGACATGATGACTCGCATAACTCAAGTGGCGATGCATCTCTTCGGCGTCCCACAAACCTGCGTGGAATTATGGACCTGCGCCAATATTAGATCTCCGTCTCCGACCGAGATTGCCACATCTCTTGTCGGCCTTGGCCGCAGCTGTGATCCTTACGGTGCTCCACCGTGGAAACTGGGGAGGTTGGGGCAACATTTATTGTTAGTGAGCATGCGAGGCAATGGGGTCAACAATGAATGGGTCATGATATGAGATGAGAGTTGTGCAGTGATTTTTTAGTTACAATCATTGTACCATGTAATCGAGTTAAAGCTGTGAGTTATGAAACTGAAACACACAATCACAGGCTGGACCACCAACTTCGCATATCATGGCAATTAAAGCAAACGCACTTAAAATCACACTGAAGGAGGTAAAGCCATGGTTATGTTCTCGGCATGAATTAGAATCCCACTACATTTTGTCAAGTAGAACTGAAAGCATTTTCGATATTCACACAACTCATAACGTAACAACCTAGTATCTTCATTAATGCCTTCACTTAGTCGGCCTTGCAAATCGACTCGGGTATCGACTTCTTGCACGGATTGCAAGCAATGACATTCTTGCCCTTGGAGTCAACGAAGAAGTCGTACTCGTTGTTGCGGAGCGTGTTTCGGAGAATGACGTTGCCCGAGGCCACGGCTGCGTGACCGAGAGTAATGCACGCGAGGCCTAGCTGCGGGTTTTGGGCGGTCGGTTTGCACGGGTTGTCGACGACGGCGATACCTGTGCCATTGCCTCCGATGCGCTGGTCGATGATGGTGTTGTCGAGAACCTTGGTGTTGGTAGCGCCATCCAAGATGATGCCAGCGTCGAAGCCAATAGCCTCGCAGATGGGACTTGGCTTGCCGACCTTGTTGTGACGGATTTTGGCACCATCGGTGCCCGGGTCGACGTAGATGCCGAAGCAAGCGTCCCAGACCCTGTTGTACTGAACATCGGCGTGGTTGGTCTGTACACAGATGCCGAACAAGTGGTTGGCCACCTTGTTGTTGGAGATGAGCACGCCCGACTTGTTGTCCATGCAGATACCAATGGCTCCAAACTCGGCCCGATCGACCTTGTTGGCGTCGAAGTGCGTGTTGACGGAGCCGAGGGTGAGTCCTCCGTAGCTTCCAGCCCCGCTGAGTCGGTTCTTGGAGATCAGGGCATTCTTGCCGCCGACGACGGCGATGTTGACGCCATAGAACTTCTGCACGTGGAAGCCACTGACGACGACGTCACTGACCAGCTTCTTGACCGACTTGACCTTGACGTGCTCGACGATGAAGGTCGACAGCTGGACCTTGTATCCCACCACGCAGATACCCGTCTGGGTACCGGGGCCGCTGAGGCCAGAGCAGTCGTTGGTGACTGGCTTGGCTGGGGGCACGAGAATGGCGCCCTTGCCGATCAGCTGGATGCCGTCCTTCTTGATGGTGAGTTGCTCAGCGTAGGTACCAGCTCCCACGACGATCTTGTCTCCTGGGTGGGCCTTGTCGATGGCGTCTTGGATCTTCTTGGGATACTTGACGTAGATGGTGCGAGGGTACTTGTAGTCACCCGACGAGGGGTATTCGTAGCCGTTGGGCTTATAGTCGCCGTCTTGGTACTTGCAGCAGCGGCGGTCGTCGTACGAGCATCCATAACTGCCACGGTCTGTTACTGTGTTAGTATGTCTTAACGGAAAGGGAAGACATGGACAGACCTTCGAGGCCGCCAGCTTGGTTCGGGCTCGATAGAGGCGTAGCAGCCGCGAGGCTAGCTAGGATGATGTTGGCAATGGCCAAGGTGAACTTCATAATGGCGGCTTGACGGATGTAGCGTAAACGAAGGGTGCTATTGTCTCTGCGCGACTAAGGCGGGGAGTGACAAGCTGGCAAATTGGTGCGGACAAGAAGCAGCATCTTATAGCAACCGAGACTCCCAATTGCTAAAGCTAGCTTCTTCCCAAACAACCGTCAGATGAGATGCGTTGGCCCTTTCCAACTAACTATTGTCAGGAATGATGCGGCAAGCGTGTGCCGAGACTCGATAGTTCCAACAAGCTATGGTTGCTGCTCGCGGTTAGGATATCCAGCCACGGCGTTCGAGGCACCCACTGGCTGCAATTCGACCCAGCATTACTCAATCATCACGAAGGCCAGAACCTGTATCTCGGCACAACAAACCCGGCGGGAGGTTTTTTTTTCTCCTTCTCTCCTTGCAGACGAGACGATCTTTTGGAGCTTGTTTTCAGCCGTGGCGCGCTTGCACGTCCGTCTAGCTCGCTGTGGCGGACGCGGATTCAGGTCATAGGGTGAATGGCACACACCTTTCAAAGTTAAAGGCTCGTCCCCTTGGATAAAATGGACACTAGGAAACCCACAAGAAGGAGGGGAAATAAAAAAGCACGGGTGTGTTGTTCTAGCCCGATTAGCTAAAAGCGTGCGAGGCGCCACATGGCGTATTCTAAGGCGATAACTGGGAGAGTGAGGACAGCTGGTGCGGTCTAAGACATGGCGCAGGAGCAAATGGCACGGATGTTGTTTCTTTGTTGGTCATGATTTGCGTCTTGAGTGCTGACAGCTAATGGTGATGGTTGTCTTGGATTCAAGTTCGGTGATCTGGTTATGTTTCTCCCTTCAACATGAGAGCCCAGACAAGATGGCGGGGTCATCAGCATCAACTGCCGACAGCAAACAACACCTCTTTTGCCACCTCCTGCGCGAATTGAGTTGGCAAGTGGCTGATAGAACATGTGTCTCGACCATGCAACCCAAAACCCAGCTCCACAGGTTTCCCCCTCTTCAGCCCTAGATGGGCACGATCATTGAATGATCTGTCCAGGCTAGCGGTAACCATGCGCTGTAAGGCTGGTGTTAGCGCAATTCAGCCTCACTCTTAGCACGGCACTAACCCCGCCCTGGTGGTTTCTTGTTTGGTGGGTTTTACCCCATTCAGCTTCCCTTGACGTTATTGATACGCCGATGATCCGGTCGTCTGGGTTAGAGGAGAGCGTTCTAGTCCCGCCTGGCCGGGAGCGCTCTGATCGTCCGATCGGGGACCTCGATGGGCTTACCTCATTGTGCAATCATCATCCCCACCACTTCTCATTACCCCGCTAAAGTGACATCCCTTTGAGTTCGTTCTATCGATTGTCTAATCCATTGGCCCATATACGACGCGTGAAGCACAGTCTTGTACGGTGGGCTCTCATGCAGTAGTCGATAACGGTGGCGCGGGAGGAAACGTCATGTTTATTCAAACGGCCATGTGACGCAAAAGCGGGCTCATCAGGGGAAATTCTGAGTCTTTTCTTTCGCGCAGTGTTGTGTCATTGCTCTACTCAATATCCACGTCCCGCCCCGAGCTGGTTTGGGGGTTGTCGCTTTGGAGAATGGCCACCATATCCCAGACTGATCACTAACGCTGACCACACAAGTCATCTTCTCTCTCTTTAGGTTACATCGACCCCTCCTCCACAGAAGAAAGTGTCTCTCATTGCTGCGGTGGCTGCTCTTCCCTTTGCTCACTGAGACTGAGGCTGATCGTTAGGAAGACTTACCCTTCAATGATGATTCCCAGTTGCCCTGTTCCTGCTTTAGACCACATTCCAAGCTGACAGAAACATCTGTTCGCCGCCCCTGAAACTTCATTTCCCCCTTTTCCGACCATCGGCGACTACGTCCTCTTAGCGGGCCACATGGCGAATCGATCTACCGGCGACCTAGGGCTGACCCAAAACGCACCGCGAAGCTGCTTTGAGACTGGCGGTAAGGCTAAGTGATCACAAAATAGAATTGCAACGCCAACTGCGAGACTTAAGGCAGGGGAACTTCAGCCTGCAGGCCGCCATCTAAGACATCGGGATGCCCCAACGGCACGGGATCTTTCAGGAACCAGGGGCTAGCCGTGACCTACATTCTGCTATTCTTGTGAACGGGTACAACGGCAATGGAACATACCTGGATATCCCAAACCAAGATCCCGCATACAGTGAACATCCGACAGTGACAACGCAATGTGGGGAGCTAATAATGTCCCAGAAGATGAAATCTAATAGGAAACTCGAAGTGCACAGAGTAGCAACTACCAGTAGAGTCAGGATCTATTCTTGTAGCCTCCTGGCACATCTCATGCCGTCGGTTTTGTCGCGTGTAGGGTCCCGTCTGCTTGGCCGTTGATGCTATGATGCGGCCTAACCACGACACCCGGACACCAAGCAAGCAAAAGACTTATTTTGCGGTTGACTGGGAGATTACACACCCGTGAAGTATGGAGCTAGCTGACTCCATTGTACTGTGTTGGGCTCCGTATCAACAGCCACGACAGACTGACCTTTTCCCATTTCAACTACACTCCGAAGAACAAAAGCCGTTGTATTATATTTCAATTTAATGGACTGTATGTTGAACTAAGTCTTTGATATTTTTATACAGAGCTAAGATTGAGATCATTCAACCTACCTCGTCCGACGACGGTGTTACATCAAATGTAGTCTGGCCAGTCTGCGAACCCGCCCACGTAGTCGTTCAATCACCAAATCGAGCGTTACCACCGCCGACTTTTTATGTGGCCAATTCAATGCGAGTCATTCTGGCCTGGAATGTAGGTCAAAGCATTTTGTACTATCTTGCAAGATCTTCCAGAATGAAAGCTCATCGTAGTGGTGGTTTAGAATTGAAACATTATCAGCGCAAAACGCCTGGGGCGTCGTACTTTCAGACCCATACTGCTTGAGCGGCTACATCAATGGTGTTTTCGCCGGCGCGATCCGCGGTCCAACTATGCCAATCGACAGTCGCTTGCTCAGTCAACTGCCATGCTTCAGTTCTTGGGCCTCGCCTGTCCCGTCAAGGTAACGTTGCAGCCTCAGGCATCAAGGCAGATTCCATGTGGGTATTATTGGTCAATCGGTGAAGTGGGTTATGATGTTCCATCACGCGGGAGTGATCAGCCAGGACATGGAGGAGAAGACGGGCGATGAGGGGTAAGTTCAGTCAGACAAATCTATCGAGGCATTTACTACACGCCAAATACTGGAAACTTGTGGCTTCTTTTCCCAACGGTGATTGTGTGCCTAGCCTTGTCGAATCTGAATAAGATGGCATTTGCGGGTCGTTTGTCTATTATTGCCGGCGGCATAGGTATTCGAATCCCACCGACTCAGTTCAAGCTCACAAATCTAACAAACCTCCAAAACAGGTGGGATAGGCAGTGCAGCTGGCAAACTTCTGAGACAACAAAGCGCCAAGCTGGCTCTACTTTATGCGCCTTTTGAAAAAGATCACGTCCATCAGGTTCTCGAAGAAGTGTATGGTGCCAGAGACCATCCGGACATCAAAACCTACGCGTGCGACATTACCCAGCCACAATCAGTCGAGGAGGCTTTCGCTGCCATCGAATCCGACAATGTGGCACCACCGACATTTCTAATCAACAGCGCCGGTTACGTCAATCTGAGCCCTCTGGAGGAGACGACGCCAGAGGACAGCTTGAAGCACTACATGATTAATCTGTATGGCCCTACATTGACGGGCCAAGCTTTCGCGCGCATGTACTTCAGATACAAGTCCAAGCACCCAGATGCCCCCGGCGCGAGGATTGTCAACATTGCGAGTCAGGCGGCGCACGTAGCGCTGGATCGCCACGGCGCGTACTGTGCTTCTAAAGCTGGCCTCGTCGGCCTGACAAAATGCCAGGCGAGCGAATGGGGCGCGCGTGAAATCACAGCTAATAGCGTTAGCCCGGGGCCTGTCTGGACAGCTCTTGGGAGGAGAGCCTGGGCTGATGACAAAGTTCGAGAAGAGTGAGTTCCTACCTGAACCATTTTTGGAGTAAAATTCATGAACTCATCATTTCGGATAGATATCTCAGGGCCGTTCCCACCGGTGAGTTTGCGGAGCCGGAAGAAGTTGCTCAGATGGTGTCATTCTTGTGTCAAGACTCGTCAAGAAATATCAATGGCACGGATTTACGACTTGATGGAGGATACACTACTCGTTGAGGATGATTTCTATATGAATTGGATAGAGCAGTCACAGAATAAGTCATTCGAATGTTCTCAAAGCTTTAGAACTGGGTTAGTGGGTAGCCGAGACATGGCGCGAATGTGGCTGTGCTATGTACCTAACGCGTCTAATGTTGTTTTCCTCCCTGCATGATATCGTGTCCACCAATCCCATGGATGATGTTGAGCGCGAACTTCTCGCATATCATACCAAGATAAGCGCATGCATTAGGTAGTCTAGCCACAAAGTTGTATCTCAGCTGACGCACAAAGCCCGCCTCCCGTTTGCCTGAATTCGCCTGAATTTGCCTGAACTTTTCGGGTTGCAGGTTACTCCGTACGTCTTCTGTGATAAGTCTGGTATAAGAGACACGTACGACCTTGAACATCGCGTGAATCAATTCTACTCTACAATCAATTCCCTTGCTACCTCCAAATTTTATTCATCATTCTCCCATCGCCTCGAAATATCCGCCATCTCGAACAATGGCCGTCAACGACATAACGTGTGGGTCCTTTGTGTCGCTGGATGACTTCACAATGAGTAAGATATTCATGACCGGTCAGGCAGCGGGATTCGCCAATGTCCCTACTTGGATCCAAGTAGACACTGCGCGCGAAAGTGCGGGAGCATGTCTGCCGCAATCCCCCCATCTGTCCCGCTGCCAGTGAAGTGATGTTAAGATGGGGGTGATTGTAGCAGCTCTGCTCCTACCCACCCACTCGCACTAGTCGCACATCCTCGCACGTTCGCGCGCGATCAGTATGCACTTACCCTTGCTCCTCGAAATCAGCGCTCTCGCTGATGGGGCTTAGGTAACACGAGTCCCGATTACAACCTCTTCGATGAGCCTGAGTGGCTGTACGGCGCGGGCATTCTCAATCAGCCCGAACGTTACGATCGTGATGCGGGTCAAGTGGCGGAACGTGGACAGGACATGCAGATGAATGCAAAGGCGTTACTTCCCGATAGAAGGATTAAGTCTGAATTCCCTTCGTTTACCCGTAATCATTCAATGCTTATTCACAATAGGACGATGGACAAAAGGAGGGCTCGAAAGTTTTCCTGTCCTGATTGTACTCTCACGTTTGGTTCTCAAAACGACGTCGATCGGCATCGATCCAGCATCCATGACCGGAGAAGGCCACATGTCTGCCGGGTGCCTGGGTGTCGTCGTGCAGGAAAAGGGTTTTCCCGAAAAGACAATCTCATGGTTCATTTGCGCGATGTACATGGAACTTCGGCGATGGGCCAACCACGAGCGGAAGGAATTGATGGACTGGAGGCGAAGGAGTTTCATGATTACGTCCAGGGTTGTCCGCGGGAAGAGTTGATTCAACTCGCGCTTCAGCAGCGAGCAAGATATGAGGGAGAACGGCAAAGGCGACAGGCTGCTGAAGAGGAGCTTGTGAAGCTGAAGAAAAAGTGCGAGGAGCGAGATGACATGTGGCTGAACGTACTGTCAAAGAACTACTGAAGTTTTAAAACAGTCACTATGCCTGTATATTTCAATATGTCTATGGAATCAACTCCTGCTCACAATTCATATCTCCATTTCACACCCTCCCATCCCTCTCTCCTTTTTACTTCAATCCCAAATCCTTCTCCCTTGCCTTTGGGCTTCGTAACAGCATCAACAAGCGACCACGTCGCCCACTCGGGCACCTTCCACTCCCCGCCATGCGGCTCAACGTCGAAGCCAAGTAGTAAAGCCGTCATGGCGGCCATCATTTCGGCGTACGCAAACCCCTTCCCTGGGCAGTAGTGTTGGCCTCCACCGTAGGGCAAAAACGCCGCCCTGATGGCCTTTTGGCTACCAGGACCGTCGTCGGTCTTTCGGTTCGCTGAGTCGAGGAACCGCTCCGGGCTGAAGTCGTCAAAGTCTGGGCCCCAGAACTGCTCCGTCCGATGTGAGGCGGCAATGGACATCTGGACGACGTTGTCCTTCCGGAGCAGATATGTGTTGCCCTTGTTGTCGCTAATGGTCGTGTCTTCGATGACGGTCCGCGTGCTGACCTGGTGATTTGTGAGCCGCAGCGTCTCCTTGTAGCAGCTCGACAGCAGCGGTGCGCGTTCCTCCAATGCATTCAACAGGATGATGACCTCGTCGCCGTCTCGCGTCGTCAGCAGCTCCACCTCCTCCCGCACCCTTGCAAGCAGCGCCGGCCTCGAAAAGACGAAACAAAACAGCCAGAATAGGGCTGGCACAGTGTTGACCATGGCGGTGAACGGGAGGATGATTTCGATCCGTGCAATCTCGTCGTCTGCAATGCCGTAGTCTCGGAAGTATTGGGCGCGGGCCCGCACAAACTCGGATGCCGAGGGAGAGCTGTCATGGCGTGCTGCATAGTACCGCCCTAGTGCATCTCCAAGGGCTGCCCTGGCTCGATGGCCGGTTGAAGCAGTAACTGCTGGGTAAAAGTTGGCGATCAGTTTTGGGAGGTTTGCCTCAAAGGTCCTGGGGCAAATATTAGAGGAAATGAACGGTTGAGAAAAGAGTGGATATGTTGCTGGCTGTTCATCTCTTACCATAATACTTCCTCCAAGCCCCAATCCTTGGCAAAAGGATCCTCGTCTCCATACAAGGCCTTTGTCGTCGGCAACGTCAACATACGTCGAAACCACAGCCACACATTAGGCACGCTCTCAGCCTGAAGACTACTGAGATCAACGGCCAGCTTTTTCACGGCAACCTCGTTGATTTGCTGGAGATGGGCTCCGGCTAGAGACATGGGAATGATGTGCAGCAGCATGTGCTCGGCAACTTGGGCCGTCTTGTCCGGCCCGCAAAAGATGGCAGCCGTCTCATCTCGAATCTGGCAGAGGCTCTGCGTGCCGGCCACGGCTTGCGGAGTGGTGGACAGGTTTTTGTTGCGGAGACCCGAAGCGATCAGGGCAGGGTCCCATACGGCGTACATTTTCCCATTGAGCATTGGAAGTGTAGCGATGGACTTGCCAGTCTTGCGGCTGGAAGAAAAATGAGCATGACAGGTTCCTTTTGAGGCTTCATTTTGATAACATCTCTTACCCCAGAATGACGTGATACTTGGCTTGGTGTTGGAGGAGACTGACGAGGTGGCCGAAGAAGGGAACCGTGGGCTTCAGAAGCGGCGGCTCCTGGGCATTCACCTTGGGCGTCGCCAACATACTAGTGATCAGGAAGAGGACGACGACGCCGGTTACAATGGCGATGCCACTGCTCGCCGGCATCCTCGGCATGTCCATGTCCTTGATTAGGACCGACAGGATGCCATTCGCCGACCCATTGGCAACGTTGGTCTTTGCGACGAGCGTCTGTGCCAAAGCCATTGCAGACGAGGGATCGCCCTAACAGGCTCTCTTGACGCAAAATGTTTGAAGCAAGTCAAACAGCTCGCCATGTGAAATTTTGGGGGTTGCCCTGGGTCTAAATTAAGGAACGAAAACGCTGTCATTATTACAAACCGGTGGATCCATTGGTTCTTTTGCAGGGCCCAACAGGCGCTAAGGAATAGAAGGATCCGTCAAGCGATAAGGCACAGACACGTGCGGTGAGACTTTAAAGGCCGTGGGTGCATTTGCTACTGATCAGGCGAGTCGTTGGGTTGAGGATGGTCAGCAAAAAGGTGTGCTGTCAGGGAATAATTTGCGGGTAGTCATTCCCCTGCCTAATCAATTCCGTCATGAGGATGGGGGCTGGTTTGCGATTGTGAAAGTCAATTGAATCAGGACTCTGCATTTTCTTAGTGGCCTGTAAAATGAAGAGACACTTGACAATCTTGGTAGTGGAGGATGTTCAACTTCAACCCGTAATTGACCACAACAAAGTGGTTTCTTACTGAAAAAATTGATGGAAAATTCGGCTCGGGTCTCAGCGCGAACCTGCAGAAAGTCATGATAAATATAGATACGAAATGCATTAAATACTTTCCGTTTTTCAGCCTCTCTCCCCCCTACATGTCGACTGTGGAGCACCGCAAAGCGGGCAGTGCTAGCATGTGCCCCGAAAGGGAACAGAGCTCGGTTTCGCTCTGCTGAAAGAGCGAAAGAGGAAATATCGCCGAGACGGTTCGGGCCTTGACTTCCGTTTTGGAGAACCGCCTGGAATACCCACATGTTGTTCTTCCTCCTCTCTGAAGGACAGAGTATTCCAAGGGCTTTTGCTTTGGAGTGACAATCCTGAGGTTACCAAAGCGGAGGGAGTTTGCCAAAGCCGATAATGTGCAACTGTATGTGCAAGCAAATTTCTCTGAAAGAAATGCAAAATATTATCGGGATCGATTGAGCGCTACGACTAGGTACGCAAACGTGACGTAGTAGGGATTTGTGGTGTTGTGGCAAAGATTCCACGTCGCTCATCCTCCTCAAAGGAGCAAGCAGGGCGCTTCAGGAGGTTAGTCATGATAGACTTCACAAGCACGTGAGTCGGAATGACAAAATTATGCCTTGTCCAAAGTTTCATAAATCACAAAAGTGGATGATCCTGATGTCAGTAATTTGAACTGAACTCGAAAAACGCCCATGAGAGTAAGAAGCCTAGTTGCAATGCCGGTGGGGGAAGAGAAAAGACTAAGAAGATACAGGACCTTAAGATGCGGTGTTTCTTGAAAATATAGGGTAGCCTAAGCGTTCATTTGACCACATGATGATTGGTCGCCCTACACTTCTTCACGCCCTACGCCCTTCGTCCTCCGCTCGGAACCAAAGAGCCCCAGTTTTATAGCTGTGAAATGTTATGCTTAGGGCGTCGCCGAACTCGCTCTTCCCATGGCTGATTTTTGTTTTTTTGTTCATGACGAGACAGTTCGAACCGATTGGAACGGCTCTAAGTCAACTGAGGATACGCACTGATTTAAGGCGAGACGATTGAATCCTCGTTCAACCTGTCTATACCAGATGGCGACTGCGCGCCCTAGTCTGTGGGCTGCTGGTGCCCTTGATGTGCCAGATTCGAATAACCCTGTCAAATTCTCTCTTGTGAGTTCAACTCAATGGATTGTTTGTCTCAAATTGATGATACACTAACATACTCCACTGCCTATAGCGAAAGAAACGACTCGTTGTAGCCGTCGGCGTGGCCACCATCATCAACAGCGGCCTCGGCTCCTCTCTTCCCTCGGGCGCAACCTCCGCCATCGCAAAGGACCTCAACGTCACCAACCCAACGCTGCTCGTCCTGCTCAACTCCATCTACCTCGTGGGATTCGCCATCGGCCCCTTGCTCTTTGGCCCGCTCAGCGAGCACGTTGGCCGCCGCCCCGTGCTGATCGGCACGTACCTTGGCTATACCATATCCACGATGTGCTGCGCAGTCAGTCCTACGTTTGGCGTTTTGCTGCTGTTTCGGCTGCTTTGTGGGATTGCGGCTGGGGCGCCTAATGCTGTTGTTGGGCCGCTGTATGCCGACGTCTACGACGATCCGGCGCCGCGGGGGAGGGCCATGGCGTACTTTATGTGCTCGACGTCTATGACGCCTCCTTTTGGGCCTATTATCTCAGGATATGCGTCAAAGATTTCTTGGCGTTTGTCGTTCTGGATTGGCTTGGGTATTGCTGTTGTTTGCTTGCCTGTTATACTGGTGGTTCCGGAGACATATGTCCCTGTAATCAAGAGGCGATTGATGAAAGATGGAGAAGCCCGAGGGTCTGAGGCTGGAGTGCTTGCTCAGGGAAACAAAACCCGTCTCCTGGATGAACTCAAGGTTGTCTTCTCGAGGCCCTTCAAGATGATTTTTCAGGAGCCTCTCGTTTTGTTTACATCACTGTACCTGGCACTGATCTATGCGACTCTGTATCTTTTCTTCCAAGCATATCCAATCATCTTTCAGGGTGAGCCAGATTATACCAACACTTCTTACGCTGGGTCCGGAAAACTGACTTGAAAAGGTGTCTACGGACTGTCTCCCGGAGAGGTTGGTCTAACTCTCTTACCTGGTGAGTGAGTACGCGTGATATTCGAACCGCTCTAACCTTTCTCTAGTCGCCGCTGGATCTGTGATCGCTTTGTGCCTTTTTCTTTGGTACAGCTCTCACCACGCGAAAGCCCTGAAAGCAGGATCTGCATGGGCCATCAGCGACGAGTACCGTCGTCTTCCTCTAGCTTGTGCGGGAGGTCCGTTGTGAGTTTTCCAATTTGAGCGCGAGTTGGCTTGGCCCCAAAAAAAAACTAAAAAAATGCCCAGGGTTGTCGCATCTTTATTCTGGCTTGGTTGGACATCGTATCCGTCCATCCATCCCGCTGTCCCCGCATTGTCTGGACTGTTGTTCGGCACTGGCTACCTCATCATCTTCATGGCCATGCTGAACTATCTCGGCGACGCGTACAAGCAATTCTCAGCATCAGCGCAAGCAGCTGCTAGTACGACTAGGTCCATCGTGGCCGTATGTCTGCCGCTAGCAGCCGCACCTATGTATGGAAATTTAGGGATTCAATGGGCATGCTCACTTCTGGCCTTCCTGACCCTAATCATGGCGCTGATTCCCTTTGTCTTCATAAAATTTGGCCCATCGATCCGGCAAAGAAGTCCGTTCTGCCAACAGGTCCTGCAGTTGACCCAAATTACACCCATCGCCCTGGATGCTTGATGGTATTGCAAAGGTTGTCACGCCAAGCTGGACGACTCGATAGAGTGGGAAAGGAAAACGGAAAGGCGTCGGTGCATTGACCATGGGAGTTCGCCGGAAGCATTATTCTTTGCCTGTTCCCCATGGGAAATGATTTATTCATTGTAACGACCAGTGGAGCGTGGCTAGTTGCACGAGACATGTGATGGAGATGGAATATTGTTCAAGGCTAGACGCGCGAACGGAAAATGGGTATCTTTTACGTGTTGAGGAATTGCTACATCAGTCAGAGCACATTACCAAGCCTTTGACTAGCGCCGCCTTCTGCTTGCCTAGAAATGCATCGGTATTAACTATTAATGTCGACCAGAAGGTCTGTCTGTATGCTCGAATTCAATCTATCCGTCGAACCCTGTGTACCCACGCCACGCTTTTATGCCAAGCGAAAGCAAAAGGACCCGACCGTGTCTTAACATTGAACCATCATCGCCGCGAATCCCGCAAGAGCAACGGCAGCGAATCCACGCGCGGCAAACGAAACACCACCGGACGTCTCCTCAGGTGTCGACGCGCTGCTGCTCGCAGTATCGGTCCTAGTCGCGCTGCTGCTAGGGTGAATAGTACCAGCCGGGGTAGAAGTAGTTGGCGCGGCTTCAGATGGTGTAGTTTCGGGTGGTGCAGTCTTGGAGGTATGGCCTGTCTCTGAGGTTTCAGACGTTGAAGTCGTCGAGACGAGCAATTCCTGGCCGGCAGTGATGACTACTGACGAAAAAGTCATAGTGATATGAAGTTCGTCTTCGATAGCCTCGGTGCCAGTAAACGTAGCGGTTTGGCGGTCCTCGTCATTGCCTCCGGAGTTGGTCGTGGTGCACGCTAACGGGACAGTATGGCTCATCTGGCACTCGATCGAGTACAGCCAGGGGTTGATAGACTCGATAATGCGGTAGTTTAATTCACCCGTTGATGCAGCTCCAGGCGGCAGAGTCTTGCTAGCCCAAGGCCCGACGATCAGCGTGTTGTCGAAGATGCCGCATTGATCGGAGCCCTGGCGACAGTTCAGGAGGTACGTCGTCGCTGTGGCATCAGCTGCCAGGACCTCGGCGACGAGGAGCTGAGAGTCGAATCCTGGCATAAGCAGGCTTGTGGTGAGTTCTGAAGGCATGCTGATGAGCGAGATGAGTGAAGAATGCAAAATAAGGGGTTGTAAAAGAAGGAAAAGATGCTTAAGGATGCCTGGATACAAAGAAATCCTCTTGGAAGAGCAATTTGGTTAGCGCACTGCATCTGTCGTGTAGTCGTCTAGTAGCTGTAATGCTATCACGTGATGAAATCTCATGGTGCCACTTGGTTCATGCTCGCCAATGTACCCCAGATTCTAGACTCATCAATTGGTCATCGCCATTGCCTCGAGTTCTATTTTGGGATGTCAACCAACGTCTCAATGAGCCAAAATGTTGCGTTCGGTGCATGAACAGGACCTGCCGTCGCATTCTACTACCACTCGTCGGCCTTACCGCTCGAAGCGGAACAAACCGTGTTCGCTATGTCGGGCTCGGAAGACTTCCTGCCGGCGAACAGATAACGAAATATCATGCGTGTCGTGTCGCAAGCGAGGGCAGCGGTGCAGCTTCCTAGATGAACGTTCGCCATCTGCCGGGACAAGCCCTGTCGAAGCAACGCGGCCGGGTCATGTGGGATCATCAGTTGATGCTTTCATCACGAACTCGGCAGATGTCTTCATGGCATTGCCGACAGAGGATGCGATCGATGCAGACGCAGCCAGCCTGTTTGAGCATCAGATGGGCCATAACGGATTCATGAACCCCAATGATATGGCGGTTTCTGCACTATTTGAAGGCCTCCCAGACCCAACCATCTGGTGCGATCCAGTCTCGGCGTCACAACCCACCCCGCATCTGCCCCATAACGCGCTCGATACCATCAATTTCGACGTCGATTCTATCACAGTGCCCGCCATGCAACCCCTTTGTGAGACCGCATTAGATATAGATGAGCCCATGAGCTCAGGCCCAGGCAGATCTCAGACTGGTGGCTCTGTTTCAGATTCATCCAGCCCCATGCATGTAACCGAAACCCATCACCCTCTTGGCGTCTCTCCAGGACAAGCGAATCACGAGTACAGCAGTATCGACCAACGACTCGACTTTCAGAGTACCTATTTCGGGCTATCCGGAGAGTCAGACCCTTATCTGCTACGTCACTACCTGTACAATGATGCGGATGAGTTTCCTTTCCTTCGCGTCATCTACCGAAGAGCCCAAACCGATGGGCATGGATCAGAACAGGTCCATCATTCTCATTCAACGCACGCCACGCGCAACCAAAAATCCCCTGTGCCTATACAGTTTCTTTTAACATCAAACGAACTAGGAGAGGAGCACAAGAAGATTGGTCCAACCAGTCAATTAGATAAACATCAGTCCTCCAAGGCCGAGCTTGATGCGTTGGTCAACGATGAACATGGCAGGAGACTTGTATTACTGTAAGTTGTCGATCCTTTGTCAAGACGCCAAAAAGTAACATTTCAGCTTTGTGGAATACGTCTTCCCAGCGTTGCCAGTCATTTCGCGATCGCAATTAGCGCGAAGCATCACCCATCGCCAGTCCTCCACGACGGATAGTTCGGATTCAATACCACCATATTTACTGGCGGCCATTTATGCTTCTTCTCTGCAGTTTAGCGCCTACGATGAAGTGCTCTGCGTATCAAACATCTACAAGAAGCCGTCCTCAGAGAGATTGTGGCAGATAGTGTACGAGGGAATCCAGTCCGATTTGCACACCCCACACATGGCGACTATATCCGCAGCGCTGCTCTTTCTCAACAAGCCCCGACTCGGCGTGCAACACGTATCCGCAGACACGTCCTTTACGTGGTCTTTCACAACATCCATCGTTGGAATTGTCACCAGTCTAGGCCTTCATCTAGAATGCAAATCCTGGTCCATCCCCGACTGGGAGAAGCGCTTGCGACGCCGGTTATGGTGGATGGTGTTTTCGGAAGAAAAGTGGCGGAGCCTTTTGCTTGGTCGGCCTTCAGTCATTGCCAAGGATCAGTGGAATGTCTCTGGCCTGACAACTTCTGACTTTGACATGGATGACATAAGTATACGTGATGACTATTCCGTCGAAGTTCACAAATTCCTCAAAGCATTACAGGCTTCAGCTCCAGCCAGCGGATCCGACCAACACATCATTTCGCAACAGATTGCGACTTTGGCCTGCATCGCCGACAACATTTACTCAGCTCTTTAGTAAGATGAACGCTGCTCCTCGAGCTTCAGTACTGACCAGACTTCTAGCACAATACGAGCCACGCAAGCTCTCGCCGATAACCTTGACGCATCTGTCAAGACGATACGGCCTCTTCGCGAAGAGCTAACCCTGTGGTACGCGAAGCTCCCCGCGTCGCTAAAGTCACACAAAAAGTCAGACCCGGAGCGAACTGCTCCGATAACTCCAAGTTCAGCTGCATGTCTACGATTCGCCTACCTCACGCTTGAAGTACTGCTCTATCGCGCCCTGCTCCGACCACTTGGAGGGGCCGACTTTGGCGAGGATGGACAAGATTTACAGAGTAAAGATCAAGTCACGCACGAGTCTGGTGCTCGATTCGTTACACCAGACCATGCCGATCATGTGGCTGGCAATATCAAGAAAAAGGACCCCAGTTTTCGAGTTCAAGCAGAGCCGATCATTTCTGCTGCCGAAAATTGCGCGGCTCTCGTGACCAAATTTACTGTCGAATTGATGTCGTGGGATTTCGCTGGCTTCTGGTATTCCTGTGCGTTCCGTCTTCCTACAGCACTTCAATTGCAAGAACCGTACTGATCGAAAGCTCTGCAGGGTCTCGCATAGGATGGGCCACAACGTCCAGCTTCCTCGCGCTGCTCCTCGTCCAATCTCCAAGCGTGGAACATGCCATAACCTGCAAAGTCCTAATTGATAGATGGCGACAGATTCTAAGGCACCAGTCCCAGAGCTTCCATGACATGAGCTTGGGGATATTGAGGTTGGACGCCATGTATTGGTCTGACATGAAGAAGATTTTCAGGGTGAACAAGTACCTCGCGGAAGCGATCGCCCGGACGAAACAGTGACAAGAGAAGGCTCATTATGTTTATGTTTATTTTTAAATTGAGCCGAGTGACTGCGTATATCTTACAATTTGGTCTTCAAACACCGCAACTGATCATATCTCAACACGGCATTCAACAGAACCTGTGCTCCGTTCCCACAATCCTCCTCTGTGCAGTACTCAGCAGGATTATGCGTCAATCCCTCCCTGCACGGCACAAATATCATGGCCGTGGGAACTCTCGTAGATGTATGCACGCTGTCGTGTCCAGCACCGCTGTACATGCGTCTCGTCAGTGATGCCGCCGATGCTCCAAACAACATCTCTGATCCCTTCTCTATACAATCGATGCACTCTGCGTCAAAGTTGGCGACCTTGGCGTCAGAATCAACCTGCCACGACACGGTACAGCCACGGCCGCGGGTGCAGCCAACATTAACGATACCGACATCCTCGCCTCTAGCAATCTTTTCGAAATCGCTCCGTAGAATCTCCTCCATCTTCTGGATGTTCGCATCGCTGCTAGAGCGCAGGTCCAGGGAGAAGTTGACAACGCCAGGGACGGTGTTCGTGCTGCCCGGCTTCAGGCTCAGCAAGCCGGTGGAGGCGAGAGAGGCAAACTGTGTGGCGACTTGGTGCGAGCGGAGGATCATCTTGGCGCTTGTTAGAAGGGCATCTGAGCGGTTCTCAAAGTTGGTTGCGCCTGTGTGGCTGTCGCGTCCTGTCACGGTAATGGTGAACCACTTGCTAGCTTGGACGCCCTCGACAGCACCAATACGTTGGCTGGAGGCTTCTAGGATAGGTCCTTGCTCTATCAACGAAGTCAGTCAAGTTTAATGCGATAGATGGAGAGGTTTCATACCGATATGCAGTTCGAAATGTGCGGCTATCGGGGTGGCTGTCCAGTGCGCCTTGGTAGATCCCAAGTATCCAATTCGTACCAGCTCTGACTTGACGGTTGCATTGGCGTCTTCAATATCAGCAATCTGGTGGACCTTGTCTACATCTGTAGCTCCGGCCCATACTCCAGACGCCATCATGCACTGTGGGAACCTAGCACCTTCTTCGCTGTTCACCTGTGAGCAACCACCACCACTTCACTGGAGGGCTACGACTTACTTTGTCCAATTTACCACACCAACGGGATACTCTGTTTCCACCCCTGCCTCATGGAGAGCTCTTAAGGCAGAAACTCCGGCAAGTACACCAAGAATGCCGTCGTATCTTCCACCAGCTGGCTGAGTGTCGAGGTGGGATCCCATGATAGTGGGCAATCCTTCCTTCTTGCCAGGTCGAATAGCGAAAATGTTGCCCATTTCATCCACATGGACCTCGCAACCATATGACTTGACCGTTTCGACAAACCAGTCTCGAACTAGCTTGTCGGAATCGCTCAGCGCCAAGCGGGCCATGCCGACATCGGTAGGCGATCTGCATCAAAGTGTTAGAAAGTCTAGTCTTCAATGATGTCTGACTACCAACATACTCGCCCCATCTTTCCCCCGAACCAAATTGAGCTGTGTGATGGATATCTTGCATCAACCTGTCCCGATCTATTGAGAGAGTCGGGACAGTGAGATTGGGTTGTTGGCTTTGGAGCATCATTTTGGGTGGTAATTCTCCGAGTACCCGCTTCTCTTGAACAAGGAGTAAGGGTTTATCGTAGATTGGCAATGGTCTTAGCCTCAATCTGGGAATTTGACTACAGAAGAGCGGTCTCGAACAAGACGAAATAAATACTCATCCTCTTCAAGAAATAGGTGTGGACATTTCGCCGACTGCTCAACTACGGCGATGCTGTACCCACAATTCCATAAATCCGGCGACTTTCTTAGTTATGAAGTGGTATTCGGCGAATTTAGTCAAGCAATTCGGCGAATTTTTAGCGTACTCACCCAGGCTGATAAGACCAGACCCCCGTATCACTGCCAAAATCGGCCCCAGATTTTCTAAAGCCATTAGTGTTATCGAAGTCATATCTCTTATCTTCACCTATCTACAGCTATCACTCTTCAACGAAAGACTCTGCGGGTGACAGCTTGCTTATAATTGCCTTCGACTCACGAATCTGTCGAGTTGGGGCATCGTCATTTCAGCCGGACTCAAGAACACTTCTTTCCTATCCGCTGCCAGTATCACCGGCGAAAACAATGAGCGATCTCAAGGAAACTATGATGGATGTGCCTGCCGGCCATGGCAGCGCTCCTGATTCTGCCAATGGCGTCAGCGATGTCTTTATTGATCCCGTTCTCGAAAAGCGCACCATTGCCAAATTTGACAAGTTCATGATGCCGCAAATGGCGCTGCTTATGCTCATTGCCTACCTCGACCGCTCCAACATTGGTATGCTCACCTGGTTTACTCCAAGTTTCTTAGATGAATATTGACTGTATAACAGGAAACGCCAGAGTCTTTGGCTTCGAAGAAGGTATTGGCTTAGTTGGTACTCAGTTCAACAACCTGTCTACCCTCTTCTACCCAACATACGTTGTTTTCGAAATCCCCTGGGTCATGGGTGTCAAGAAATTCGGCGCCAACACCATCCTTGCCGTTGCCATGGTGGGCTGGAGCGTCGTCACGCTCGGCACCGGTTTCATTCACAACTACCACCAAGGCATCGCCATGCGACTTCTCCTCGGCGTCTTCGAATCTGCTCTCTTTCCCTGCCTAGCATTTATTATTTCAACCGTCTATTCTCGCGAACAGCAAGCAAAGCGCATTGCAGTCCTCTACGGAGCCATTGCTCTCTCAGGGGCGTTTGGCGGTCTTATCGCATACGGTATACAGCTCATGGGCGAAAGAGCTGGTCTTGCAGCGTGGCGCTGGCTCTTCATAATCGAGGGATGCATCTCCATCGTCATTGGTCTGGCGCTCTGGATGACGCTTCCCTTTAGCTCCGAGGAGGCTTGGTTCCTCAATGCGGAAGAGAGCAACATCATGCGTCTGCGCATCCAACGGGATGTCGCCTACAAAGGCGAGGAGAAATTCTCCTGGAAATACGTCCGCATGGCCTTTACCGAGCCCATCATCTACATCGCCGCAGTGGGATTGTTCTGCTCGTCTATTCCTCTGTTTGGCTTCTCAACATTCTTGCCCACCATTATGGTCGGACTCGGGTATGTCTAGTGGGCCCTTGTTTAACTCAGCATATACTAAATTGTCTAGGTACACCTCCTTGCAAGCAAACTATCTCTCCATCCCAGTTTATGTCTTTGCCTGTCTGGTGCTTTGTTCGATCGCCTGGCTCTCTGACAAGCTTAACAAACGTGCCGTTATTGCCATGATGGTCCCGATCCCTGTGCTTATCGGGTACGCCATTGTAATTGGAACAGCCAGCCATGGTGCTGGTCTGTTTGCCATGTTCTTGATTGCCGCTGGTAAGTCATTCAACCTTCCATCATTGTTCCCCTCTCTGACATGACACAGGCGTCTACCCATACAACACACTCATCGTAACATGGGTGACAAACAATTTGCAAAATGAGCATGTCCGCTCTGTCGGCATCCCATTGCTCATTTCCATCGCCAACGCGTCAGGAATCGCATCTTCCCAGATCTACCCCTCCAAAGACAAGCCGAGATATGTCATGGGCAATTCAGTTTCGCTTGGTATGGAGGCGGCTGCACTGGCCGCTGTTGGAGGCCTCTATCTGGTTATTCGCAGGAGAAGTGCGAAGAAAGCTGTTCTGGCAAATGCAGAGGACCCCGAGGCGACCTTTACTTATGTACTGTAATTAGTGGCTCTGATATCTAGTTTCTGTCTAGTTGATGGAGTGAGTATTAGGCCCTCAAGAAATAGCAGTTAATATTTAGTTCAATGTTGTGTCAGCCTGGGCGGGCAGCAAGCAATCTGTATCTACACACGATCTCGTGAACATAGTCTATACATCAACCCTCTGCGCAGTAATCAGCATCTCATTGTCCAGGATTTTCCTCTCATCCATATCCTCCTCACTCCCTAGGCCACTGCATTTCTAGTCCTACTACCGTACATTTGAAACCGTTTCGTCAGGTAAAAACACCGCTGCGCAGCTAAATCATGCAGTCATTCCCTCCTTATCAACTCGTGTGTGTCCACGAAACAATGTGCTCCAACCTCGAAGCATTCCAAGCAAATGTCAAAGCCTCCGCCATTGCAAATCTTGCATTTGTAGAAGGCATCGACCTTGAGAATACTCAAAGTGCAAATATCACACCACCTATCTATCTCTTCACTGGATGTGCGGCCCGCCTTGATGGGTTCGCCATCATCATCGAATGGCACACCTTTCTCATTTCCGTAGTCAATAAGAAGTCGCACCATGTCAGCGTGACCATGCCGTTTTGCCCAAGACAGGGGAGTTCGTCCAAAATTATCACGAGAATCCAACTCGACACGGCCGGTCTCCAATAACAACCTGGCCACTTTTGTATGCCCTTTCCTGGCAGCTAGAGACAGCGGGGTCGAGCCAAACTTATCTCGCAGATCAATGTCAACATCGTCGTGTGTGAGTATCAATTTCACCGCCGTGTCGAGCCCGCTCGTCGCCGTGAGTAACAATATTGTTCTGCCTTCGATGTCTCTTACGCTCAAGTTACTTGTGTGAGCAAGCAACAAAGCCACGGCTCTTTCGCGGCCATACTGAGCTGCCCATGCCAACGCGGTCCGATGATGTATCGGATCCTCCGCCTCAACCGAGGCCCCCATATCGATCATCACCTTGACTACAGCCTCGTGGTCATGCAATGCAGCCCTTGTGAGTGGCGTGAAGTCTTTATAATCCCTCCACTCGGTGTTAGCTCCATGCTCCATAAGCAGACGGGCGATGTCAGCATGCCCAAGCATAGCCGCCCACATCAACGGTGTCTGGCCAACGATGGTTTTCGACTCGGTGTCTGCGCCCAGCTTAAGCAGAAGCTCGACGACGGTCTCTTCTTTGTGAATGACGGCCCACGACAGCGAGGTGAGGCCAGGCTCATCTTGTGACTCCAAATCCGCTCCGTTGTCAACAAGCAGTTGGACAACAGCTGAACGTCCATATTTCACAGCCCACACCAGCGGTGTCCAGCCCTCGTTGCTCTTTGACTCGATATTGGCCCCATTGTCGAGCAGTTGCCCTGTAATAGCTCCATGATCGTTTGCAGCAGCCCATGATAATGGCGTCTTTCCATACTTGTCGATGGAATCAATTTCAGCTCCACGCTCAAGCAACACATTGATAACAGCTTGGTTCCCACTCCAAGCCGCCGAAGCGGCGTCCGTTTTCCGTTGAGTTTCGAGTAAACTATCGAACATCAGAGCGATGGCGGCATCCTCACCACAACGGGCTGCCCATGACAGTGGCGTCCTACCATCATCATCTTTGCAGTCGATTTCTGCCCCTTGCTCGAGCAAAAGCTTCACAACCTCAGCTTTCCCATATTCAGCAGCCCATGACAGTGCAGTTCGCCCCGAGCCACTCTTGGAGTTGATGTCAACTCCTCTACCGAGTAGTAGTCTGACAACGGCGTCATGGCCTCGTTCAGCCGTCAGTGATAACGCGGTCCGGCCATCATTGTCCTTTGTCTCTGCGTCGGCGCCATTCTTGAACATCAGTGATACCCCGGCCTCGCACCCACTCCAAGCCGCCCATAATAGTGGCGTGCGACCATGAATATCTTTCGAGGTGATATCGGCACCTCTATTCAACAGCTGCACTGCAACATACCCCTCTCTGTTCACAACGGCCCGCGACAAGGGCGTCCGGCCGTGCCTATCTCTAGATTCAATATTGGCCCCTTTCTCAAGTAGCAGTCCGGCGAGGGCTTCCTCTCTGTAGAATAAGCTCTGCGATAGCAAAGTCATTCCTTCTGGATCCGTCATATCAATCTCGCCTCCATTGTCAAGCACCATCTGGACAATGCCAACTTGTCCTCTCTCAACTGCTCGCATTAGAGGCGTCTGGCCATATATGTCTCCAGACTCTATATCAACACCAGATTCAAGTAGAAGCTTAGCAACACTTGTTTCGCCATTGCCTGCAGCATACCATAGCGGTGTGCGACCGAGACTATCCTTGGTAACCGCTATACCCTTGTCCAGTAGGTGCCGCGCAGCGTACTCAACTCCAAAGTATGCCGCCAAATGCAGCCCCGTTATCTGTCGTGGCATCCTTGGGCTATACGCTAATGGCCACTCGTCTAGTTTACGAGCCATCAACGCCTGGCTTGATGACTCCACCTTGGCTGAATTTTCAAGGAACCGGAGAACTTCTTGGCTTGGAGCTGCTTCGCGAGCGTGATATCCCCAGTTTTGTGCGGCATATTCATAAAAGGGGTGTGACTGCAAGCGCTTTTCGTAGGCGTCATAGTTTTCGCAAAAACCACTGCCGAAGATGCCGAATGATAAATACGTAGCACAGATCGTTGTAAGGTCTGTTTCTGTGGTGGGGAACCAAGAGCTCCAGGTCCGTTCGAAATAGTTTTGAGTCGTATAGTGGACAAGGCGAACGATGCCACTTTCTTCTTCGACTGTGACGAGGCCAGCGCATACTAAAATCATGTCTTCGATCTCTGGAATGTTCTCTTTGTCGAGTTCAGTTTCACCGACTTCTACAGCAAGCATGACCTGCAGCTCAACCACAGTCAATCGTCTTTTCGCACATATGATATATGCGAGGATTTGCTTAGCGAGCTCTTCCTGGTCGGAGACTTGTCCTTTGATACGCTCCATCGCATCTTTGTATGCGATGTCATATGCTTCAGATCCGGATGGTAAATTTGCCAGAGCAGCTCGGAGAGCTTTGGGTGATCGCTTCCCAACCAGGGAGTCTAGATGAAGTTGCGCCAGCAAAAACCTAGAAAGTCAGCCATGAAAATTGAACGGGCGTAGTATCTGTTAGATGGAAGAGCACAATGACAACGTACATCCCATCGACGGCCTCAACTACCCCCAGTTTTAGTTCCTCCCGCAAATCTGAATTGCGTCTGACGAAGGATGGCAGATGCGACATGTGACCATCCACGTACTTTTCGACGTCTTTGCTATGTGCAGAGATCTCTAAAAAGTGGCATCTATCAAATTGCTCCATAATCTCGGGAATGAATCTTGACGTCGCTAAAATATTCAACCCACATGTGTCCTGGAGATTAAAGAGACTTGAGATTATTCTCGATCGACAGTTGTCGTTTACCTGGCATTCGTCAAGGGCATCTACGATGATGAAAACCCGGGAATGCCTGTTGCATACAGATCGAAGAGCTCTCATGGTTTCATCGAACGACGGTCGTGTTTTCTTGCCTGCATTCATCTCGTAAAGAGATCTCACATTCTCTAGCAGATGCTGTCGACCGTGGGAGAGCTGTTTGAGTAAACTTGTACAAAGATCATCCAGCTTTTGTTCATGCTGCCGTCGGAAGTTGAAATAGAGATAGGCAACGCCAACGTCATCGTCATCCTGGAACTGCGTGAGGAGAGTATCAACAACGACCGATGCAAGGATCGATTTTCCTGCTCCGGGAATGCCTGGACAGAACAGCGTCTGCTTGCTGGACGCGACCCATGACAAGAACTCTTTCGATTCGATGAGCCACTGCCCTGTTCCTGGCTGCCGCCGACTAAGAAAGTCGTTCTGCTGAAGGGTATAGTCAATAGGGGTAAGCCAGTCAAGAATAGTCTGTTGCTCTTCATAACGCTCTCGGTCCTCTTGGCGTTGATTCAGGCGATCCACGCCGAATTTTGTGGCCTGAGATATTTGACTGATCAAAAGTCAGTAAATTACGATGAGCAGGGGCTTTTCCTGAATACCTGATCACTCTTCCCTGGAACGCGTTCAAGAGGGCGATGTTAGACACAACGCAGCTTCTCAAATCGCGTATATCATCCGGCTCCCAATTGAGCCTCTTCCAAGCTCTCTTTACCTTCATGTCAAATTTCTGGTTTCCTGGCCGTAGCTCAACATACTTATCAAGTACCCGTTCAAGTTGTTTGAGCACGTTACGGCAGCCACCGGTAATCTCCTCGAGTTCTTCCGATTTTGGGGGGCTGAGCTCTTGTCCCGAGAGAATCTCAACATCTTGAAGCACTATCGAGAGGCTTCTCACTCTGGGACGCGACACGGTTAGAACAGCTCAATTCCTCAGTGGAGTCGCGTACTCGTCAGATATGTCCTTGAATTGGCTTGGCGCGTCTATAAAGGCCCTCCGAATTTTATTCGCTCGATTGATTACCGCGATGATATCTCCAGCCCCGACGCCAAAACTCATACTGTTTGACTTTAGTTGTTCCTTTGGTCCGCTTTTCCAGTCTTGTATCCGCTGCCTCGATTTAAACCCGGATCTGCCGGAGCCAGGGCCAGGAAATGACCTCAGGGAGGACAAGTGTTGTATCCACTTGGCTCAGGGTAGGCGGCAAGAACTCGAGGGTGGCACGGCCCCATCCAGAGTTTTCCACGCGACGACTCCACGAGGAAAGGGGGGAAGGTTGTTACACTTCAGAAAGTGGCGCAGAAGAAGACAGTTTTGCTCGGCGTTTGGAACACGTTCTGTCAACCTTGTAATCTATGTGTTCCTGTCGGCGGTCTTGTTTTTTGACTGGCTGGAATGTGTCACGTGATGTGGCTGAGCCAGCGCCCTGGCGCTGGTTAGTGACTTTTCGCTATCGTTACTGTTTGCCGGCTGATATGTACTATCACTGCTTGCAACTCGTCTATAGTTTGTTTTATATACTTAAAGAGGCCCCCCCTTGCGCCTGTATAGCATTACGAGCGCCCCTTTCATCTCCGAGTCTCATACGCCGACCAATTACGCAACTGCTGACCTATAACTCCAGCGCGCTCTTAGCTTATCGACGGCGTTGCCCAGAACAGTGGCATTAGAGAGCGTAGCGCGGGGGCCTCCAGAGGTATCTCCACAATACAAAAGAGCTTTCGCCATAAATAGTAATTCCTATAATCCTTGCTTCTAGTCAGCATGTAAGTTGTCGAGGCTCAGTGGAAACTCGACGTTCGACGTCTGACAAAAGCAGCCGCGCCCGGTCGCTGTAGTCAAAATTCACCTCGGCAAACTGGCAGCAACGTGCGAGCTGGCGGCAGTCGCTATTCACAAGCGCAAGGGATGCCAGAGTCGACTTGTCGTCGCTCAACAAGTCGATTATATCCACCAGGATCTCCGCGGGCATCTGGAGCAGTTTGCTGCGAGAAGCCCGTTACCGACCCTCCATGACAGTATCGAGCAGAAGCGAGCGTCGTTTGTCCCGCTCCTTGCCAAACTCATCCGTCTCATGTCCGGTGAGGGTGCCGAGCATTAGATTTGAAATATCTCGATGAATATTCATAGTGTTGAAGCAAGAAGGATAGATACAGGGAACCCGTGTGTTGGTCGCCGAGTCTTGAACCTACTTGGTGTAAAAACCACCAGAAAGCGGGGGTAAAGGAGTTGTAGTTCTTGAAAGTTGGGGCCTGCGGCAGGAAGCATAGGAATTGTGGTTAATTGATTGTAACTTGCCAAGTTAGTGCGGACGAAGCTGCGGTCGCAGCCTTCATCAGCGATGTCGGCCAGCTCCATACAAATTAGGCGGGAATCGGGACGGCGGATAAACTAGGGATGTACATGCACATCCCACCAACAGTAGTTGACTGAGTTGGTGCTGTAGACCCACCACAAACAAGGCTCTACGAGTTAGCCGCGAGATGATGATGTGATGATCCACGCCTTAGTCAGCAGGTCGTGAGGTATATTAGAATGCCTTCACCACCAGGACTTGTTCAAAATAAGTGATGGCTTTATAATTCAAAACCTAGCTCCTCCATTCTTCTACGGTGAACACACTATCCCCGACCCTTACATCCACAGCCTCAAGGCATCCATCAGCACCGTGCACATCGACTCTACAGCAATAATGTCAACAAGGTTCCCCCCCCTGACGGAAGAAAGGCGTAGGCTCCTACACCAACAACGTAGGGAGAAGAGCATCCAGGCACGCGGCGAGCTCATCGCAGGACGTGACCTTGTGTCCATAACACTGTCCAATGACCCCATCGATGCCCTTCAACAGGTAGGGATACGGAGGGTGGTGCTCGGCCGAGCGGCTTACGCCTTCGATGAGGAAGTCTTGATCAAGCGCATTAGCAACGGCGCCTATGAAACTTGCAGCCACCTCATGTCAGCAGCCGCAGTTCCGGACGACGGCCACATGGTCCCCATCTTGGATGTCTTCAAGCTGATCATCTGCGACGCGCGCTGCCTCGAGGAGGGCCAGAGCTTGCAGGACGCATACGACGCACAGCTGCGCGAGGAGGAGCTCCAGACGCCGACAGAGCGCGCCAGGGAGATTGTCCGCGACGAAGACGAAAAGACGGCGCGGAGGAATGCCAAACTCATCATCCCCTATCTCGAGCGTCTATCACCCGACGAGCTTGCGCAGATGGAGAGGGGCCAAGGTGGCGCTATCAAGGCCATCTGGAAGCAGATTGCTCCTCCGCCTCCCGCTTAGATCCAGAAGATTGTTAATGCTTAGCAACCCTGGGGCTTCGTCTTTTATAAAAACAGAGTGGCTGAGAAGGAACTTGGCCACGATTGGGATAATGTGTGGGACGAAATCCAACAGTGTACAAACCGGATCCCAATATCTACTAACGGAGAACGCAGTCATAGCTATGCGCTATTGAGGTCGATTCATTCAGGGGGGAATGAAAGTAATATAAGGCACCTGTGGACTACTGACTGGGCCGCTAGGCCTATTGACGCAGACTTACCAGAAGACGATGCTCTGAGACGGTAAGACGCTCGCCCTAGCCTCCTGCTACCCGCCGCCATTGCCGGATTGACAGCCTGCTCATCGATTTTTACAGACACTTTAAAGAGTACAGAGAGTCGCTCTCATACCCGGGCATCTTGCGGAACACGTTTATTGTGATTGATGACTAATGCATCCCCGCGGACCTCTGGAAATATACCGGACATGCTATAGATACCTTTTGGGTTTGGGCATACGATGCCGACTGGGAGCCCTCGACAGACATTACTATATCGAATGGAGACGAGTACCGAGGCCGTGTCAGAGTGCCACTCTACAGCCTGGATGCGTGGTTCTACGGCGCGCGTTCTGAAGGCGAAGTCAGTCTTAAGGATATGTGGCTTAAGGCACAAACTCATGATGAAAAGTTATGGATCTGCTACTCGAAACAGATGGAAAACTGGCATCACGAGTCTTATATCTAATCTACAGTAGGGCTGTAAAAGTTACAATACATTTTAGATTTGTTGGATAGCTCATATGAACAATTGATGACCTTGAACATGTGTGTGTATTGTGTATCTGTTCACTATGGCCCCCGCCCCTTGAGGTCAGGGAGGTCTAGCTCTCCTTTCTTCCTAATACACCCAACCTTGCAAGGCTTCCTACCCTAGAGATCTAACAGACACTGAGGGCGACGGTCATCACTCTTATCGCCAATCACCAGTAACACCTTGAATCTGTACGACCATATCGAGAGATTATTAATGCGGCACTCACCTCATTTCAGATCACAATCTCGGTGTCAGTTGTGTTACTGTTTCATGTTTCATACCATATGCTTGGCGGTCTTATCTTTGAAACAAAGTCCCGCACACTAGGACTACGGAGTGAGGACTCGTACGATTTTGTCAACACTGCGAGTGGTGAAACCCAGCATTCGCTTTTCTCATCCTTCTCTATATTTTTAATTACGTCTACTATACCAACGTGCAGAATGAATTTTTAGCTATTCCACCGATATCCCTTTTGAATGCCTACAATTGATATGCAGTATCCTTTTCAATTTTAGGTTTGTCCTCCACCACATGTTTGCACATTACAGTTACAATTACTACCATTACTTTTCTGCATCAATTAGTCCTTGCAATAGAGGGAGTATTTGTTCAATGGCGAGATCATGATCAAAGGAGTTTGGCATCTGCCAATATTAACTCAAGTAGAATGAGACACTAACATCACGTCTTCGCTACACAAAAGATCTCCAACTTGCTCTCGAGGATACCGACGGCTTCACAGTACTCTGCCGAAGGAAAACCACACCACTACTACAGACGTGTCATGCAATTAGGACTTGAGCGAACTGGACGAGTAAGAAGCTGTGTGGAGCACTCTAACTTTGGTGTGCTCTTTGAGAAGAGGACAAAAATGCCGAGGCATCGAAGAGGTCAATGCAGGTCATCTGAAAGATGCTCCAACGTAGAGCATCGGCGTCGACGAAGAGGTGAGAATGATAGCTGCATGGGTGGCGTAGAATAAGGCCTGACTCAGGTGAGATAACTGATGGCCTAACCAAGTAACATGTGGGAGAACAGACAGTACCAATTCTTTTCGGAGATGCCGCAAACTATTGAAGAAGAGCCCTGGTAACGGTAAGAGTCCTACGTGATCGCAGAAGACCCTACCGTACATCATTTATCAGATTCTAACATGCTGTTACATCCCGAACTGTGGATTCGCCTGGGTGACCGGCGAGTCCGCATCCCTTTTGGCTCGCAGTCGCCGGGACCTTTTTGCAAAAAATGCCGCTCTTGGCGTGTCTTGTCGAGTCATGCCGCGGAATCGCAGCTCTAGTCCAGGAATAGGTTGCCGAAAGCTCGTTGAAGGTCACCCGCTGGTCTAGACTACGGTGACTCTGGGGCACAGTCGGGTCGTTGCATCGGATTGAGTCTCGCGTAAAGAAACCCTTGTTAGTGGTGGCGAAAAAGGGAAGCTCACTCTATCTTTGTATTTAGGATTCATGTCGTTCGTTGCACCAGACTGTATGCTTAGAGCGACTAGTCATGTCAACCCTAAAATCGTCCCTTTCCCCCTCGTTAGCTCTAATTACTTGACTATTACGAGACGCTTTTCCCCCAAGTCTAAAGGCTCTTCTATTCACACTCTTCTACCTCGCTTCAAAGAAATCACCGCCTAGGACGTTACTCATACCGGCCCACAGTGTGTTTGCTTGCGTACACGGCCACTGCCCTAGTCAAATCAAGTTGGGTAACGGATGGTTT
The DNA here is from genome assembly GCA_029931735.1 of Dactylonectria alcacerensis. Classification (NCBI taxonomy): domain Eukaryota; kingdom Fungi; phylum Ascomycota; class Sordariomycetes; order Hypocreales; family Nectriaceae; genus Dactylonectria; species Dactylonectria alcacerensis. Next base: position 431,005 of record JAPMUZ010000014.1, on the reverse strand, counting down.
ATAGTTGATTGACCTGAAAAGGGCATTTTGATCCAAAAGTATAAATCATCATAGTGTACTACGGAGTAAGCGGCCCTTTACCTTAGCGCCTTGCGTAGGCAGTCGGTGGCCGGGAGTAGTTGCGGTGGTAGGGAGTATTTCCGTGGCAAAAGCGAACGGGTGCCGCTGCCGACGCATGACATGTGGAGGCCAAGCCGTTGGTAAGGCGGATAGCTTCCGACCAACGCGGAGATAGTTCCTAGAAAGGAAATTCTGCAAATAGGTGAAGGGTGGTGTCGAGGGTTGCCGCCATTGGCTCTCCGTATAACAACTCAGGACGAAAGGATCTTGACTAATAGTTCCAAAGTCAATGTCTGGCGATAGCGGCAACACTAGGACAGAAACCGCAGGCGTAGTCTGACGATACCAGCCTCTACAACGGCGGTTTATCGATCGAGAATGGACGGACTTGATTCATCCGTCGAAACAGGAGCAGAACGGGTATCTGCTGGAGCTTGGACCTGGCGGGTCGATACGATAGACTAGGCATGCATGGCCCCTGCAGCTTCACCGGTTTTTACCCCAAAAAAAGCAATCAAGGGGGTCACGTAACGTGTCTAATCGGTTCTAACGCCATGTTTTGACTTTATTCTAACCGGACTGGGGGTCTCGGGCTAAGCCGACGCGCAATTTCGGCCCAGAGGGGGACACAGAGGTAGGTAAGCGATGAATGCTTGGTCAACCCTGGCCAATGGGCCGAGCACCAAATGTTTCCAATCCCCTGTTTGTTTGATCTATACTATCAACGACAACTTTGTATAAATAGTCGTGTATGGAACTTCCAAGTCAAGTTTGATCAGCATCAGCATCAGCATCTACATCAACATATCTCTACAACCTTCCATCCAACCACCGCGATCATGAAGTTCCTGTACTCTGCTCTCCTCGCCATCCCGGCCGTTCTGGGCTATGCCTTGCCCAACGATATCAGCCCCCGAGCTGACATCACTGGAACTTCGACCTTCTATGGCGGCAACCTCGCTGGTGGAAACTGCTTGTTCTCCTCCTACTCGCTTCCCTCCGGAATCTATGGCACTGCCTACTCCGGAGCTAAGTGGAATGCTGCTGCCAACTGCGGCTCTTGCATCCAGGTTACTGGCCCCAAGGGAACCATTAAGGCCATGGTATGTCACCCGATGCCGTTGGAAACGTATATACTAAATACTATCCCTTAGATTGTTGATCAATGCCCCGAGTGCACCGAGGGACATCTCGACCTCTTCTCCGATGCCTTCACGGCCATCGGAGGCACTGACGGCACTGTCAGCACCTCTTACAAGTTCATCCCCTGCGGCATCACATCTCCCATCTACATCCGCAACAAGGAGGGCACCTCCAAGTGGTGGTTCTCTATGCAGGTTGTCAACCACAACCAGCCCATCAAGAGCCTCGAGGTCAGCACCGACAGCGGCAAGACCTGGACCGCAACCACTCGCAAAGACTACAACTTCTTCGAGAACCCCAGCGGCTTCCTCGTCGACACTACTCAGGTCAGGGTCACCGCCACCACTGGAAAGACTATCACCATCACCAATGTCGGAACGACTGCTCTCGCCAAGTACTCGGCTACCTCCAACTTTGCTTAAAGGCATGTCAAGACATGAATTTCGCGGAGGAAAGCCAAATCTGTACCTAGAATCTTCATTCGTATATACGTTCACCATCAGATCTTAGCCAGTGGGCTATTAGCAATACATACTTCCTTCGATGCCACTTCTAGTATCTCAATAGCGTGTATATGACATAAATATTCCTGTAACGTGTTTAAAACCACCTGAGTAACCAAATCATACTTCGATTCTTTATACATGTTGTCATGTTCCTCGCCAGGAGAAAGCATTTGCCGTGAAATATCATACACCTTCTAATCCACCCTGCTGCACCTGTCAATCTCCAACGCATTATGTCGCTGATACTGCAAGCATCTCTTTATAACTTCCAAACATTCTCCCTATCCATGCTCGTATAGGTACTTGGACTTTTGCAACGTGGGCGCTCGCTTCGCTACTTCTGCTGGCGGGTATGTCGACATCAACAAAGCGCTGCCATCGCTGGATAGTGAAACTGTATTTTCCTGTGAATTCTCAATTAGTCTGGGTCTCATTTTGGTATCCTTGGCATTAATTATTTAAGGAATGCTTGTCGTACTTGTGTGTTGCTCTTTTTCGAGCTCTTCGATGGTTGAGCTGCGTCGGAGATCTGTGTCGAGATCAAAGACGAGGACGCGTGCTCGAGAGGATCTTGTCGACGAAGTTGTCGAGCTAGAGACCAGTGTTCCCGTTCCTGAGGCGTCCATGATGTTTTTCTGGCCGTATGCGATGTGAGATTTGGAGACGTCCTGGCGGCCAGGCTTATTTTCTGGGCGTCCTAGATACTTATGAATGGGCTGTGGGATCGACCGGGAACATTGGGGGCCAAGTCCTACATGCCTGTTTTCTGGTGGCGACGGGCGCATCATCTCTCTTTTTGGCTGCACAACCAGCTCAGCCTCACTGTATAGCCTGCCATCCTGCCTTGTCCGGTGAGCAGTCAGTGGCTGTGCAGACCTACGCGCTGACCATCCGATGCAGAAGATTGAAGGATATCCCTCACTGGACGCAGTTGTGACGGCTATTGACAGCATCATCTGCCTGTCCAGGGTCAATGATGTCAGGCGACCAATCGAAATCCCCTTTTCTGGCCCCCAACTGCGAGCATGCATCCAATCTAGAAGAGAATCGGTGTCTGAAGAGAATCAGCCTGGAGGTGAAATTGGAAAATCATGCCCATTTAGTAACCACTGCGAACGGGTTGACATGCGCCCGGGTGAGGCAGAGCTTCAGCTGTATGCAGCTTATTCATTTTTCAATTGGTGATTTGGTTCTCAGCACACCATTTCCATGCAGCCTTCAGCCATGCGGCTCTTATTATGGATGGGTGTTGGTAGCCTTATGGCTCCTCTTGGACATGCTGTCATCATATAAGCAAGCGACTGATGCCTGCCTCTGAGTTCCAGTTATCCTCTTGAGCCTCCCATACCATCACTTTCTACACCCTCATTCGGACAACATGCCTCGTTTTACTTTGAAGATCCCAGAACGATGGCGGATGTCCAGGAATAGCGAACCGTCATCGTCCAGCAGCACCTCCAGGCCCTCCACGAACTCTAGGTTGCCAACTAGAAACTCGCAAGTTAGCGGCTTAACCATAACCTATGACCCGTGGGCGCCAGTTGTTTTGTCACTTGGTGAGTATAGGCCATGTGAATGTCGTCGGAATGTAGCAACTGACGATTTAACCTGCAGATGGCGGCGGAATTCGTGGTCTCTCGGAGCTCTTCATTCTTCACAAAATTATGCAGAGAATACAAGAGATGATTGATGAGCAAGGGGACAACCCAGTTTCCCGCGCTTTTGCGGATCAACCAAGGACACATTCGGCATTTTCCCGACAACCCCAGCTTCTACCATGCTACTTCTTCGACTACATGGTAGGGACAAGTACCGGAGGGTATGTCGGCCCCTCTTGAAACTGCATCTTCCCAGTTGACCCCTCTCTAGTCTCATTGCTGTCATGCTCGGACGACTTAGGATGAGTGTCGATGATTCGATCAAGGAGTATTGGATCCTTGGAAACGACATATTTCGGCCTCGCCTTTATCGGTACTTTCGACTGCACGGCGCAGAAAATTTGGAAAAGGCAATAAACCATGTGACGCAACATCACTGCGGCAGTCATCCCCAGCAAGAGCGTTGCCATGGTGCAAGTGAGCTGTTGAGGCAGTACGACTACGCCGAGTATGGCGACGTTAGTTTTCGCGAGCATCCAGAGCGCCAAAATTTTACCTGTAAGGTGTAAGTGTATCTCGTTTCCATGAAAAGGAAGGATGGAAAGCTAAAGAGATAATACAGAGCTTTGGTTTCGCAACGAAAGCAGCACCGGTCACAGGTTACTCACCTGTTCCGAAGCTACAACCACAGCGAACGATTCGAGAAGAACCACCGCGAGTACAATCCCGGGATTCTCGGTCGCTCCAAGACCAATATATGGCAGGCCTGTCGCGCCACATCTGCAGCGCCTTCATATTTTCCTAGCATAACCATCGGTACCAACGAGTTCATAGATGGCGGTGCTGGTAACAACAACCCCAGTAACATCGCTTGGAACGAAGCCCTATGGATGGCGAATCCCCTAGACCCTCTTAGAGGCAGGGTCGCTGCCCTCGTTAGTCTTGGCTGTGGTGAGAAAGAACAGCGCCACCTGTTTGGCAGCCTATGGAATCCCCGTTATTACCTAAATTTCATCAAATACGCCAAGGGAGGGGTGACCAATACGACCACTGCTGATAACGAGACTCGAGGCCGTGCTGAACAGGGCGGCTCAGATTACTTTAGGTTTTCCGTTTGCCGTGCTGAGAGTGGCCACATGCAAAACGGCCTTGCAGGCGTGAAACTTGGCGATTGTAAGAGAGAGCCGAGGAAGAGCGTATGGCAATCAACGAACAGCACCCAGAAACCAGCCGAAGAGCAAGGCTCCTGGTCGCACATTGACTCTGAGAAACAGCCTACTCGGCCTCAGTGGTACGCCGAGTTGCTGAAAGAAGCTACACCCAGAGGATCTGGCCGCAAGAAGGGTGACTTCAAGCCCGACAAGTACAATTATACATCATATGATACCATCTTTGACAGTACTGCGGCGTATTGCACCTCTGGAGAGGAGAGTGGAGGCGTATCTGAGGAGATTGATCGATGCGCAGCCATACTTCTGCGTCGCGCTCGAGATCGGCAGAGCAATGACCCTGAAAGGTGGAAGTGCTTTGTGAGCCACCCTTCACCTCATCACGCATTACACTTGGATTCAAGTATTAGACCAAAGAGAAGGGATCATGGGCCGATTGTATGAGGGTTGGGTGTTGGAGCTGATAGTAGAGGAAAATGCATCACTTCATGGCCGATTTTGAAAAGGAAAATGACATGCGGATATATACCCTAGTTTGAGATTATTATACTATTTACTCTCCGATGAATCCTCGCGGTCACCATTTTATGAGGCTGTAGTGTTGATGATGGGTGCTGTCCAGGTAGTAGTCACGATATTCAAAATGATCATATTCTACCTACCTAGCTCTCAATATATCGTCTATTCAACTCCACTTCTCTCTTCATCCTGTCATCTTGAATCGCAGTGTAGTCTCACACAACCACCATCTAATCTCCTAAACGCCCCTCCCATGTTTCTTTTACCAACCTCCAGTACCGTATCGGATCTGCCCGAGCGTGTGATACATGTGCGCTATCTACAAAGTCGGCCCGGTGCAGGACCTTGAAGCCTTCTGTTGTAGCATTTTCGGCGTGTTGCTCGACCAAATGGCGTCTTACCAACGGGTCGGCATCGCTGTAGGCATAAGATCTGCACGTTTCGAGGTAATTCGTAGGATCGTTGATTGATTCTGCCCAAATGCCCACCCAGTCCTTGCCCTGGAAAATATGGACCCATACCCAAAGACATGCGCTCAGCAGGTAAGCCAGAGGCAAAGTGACGAGATGTTGGGCCCAACGACCCTTGGGAACACCACACATGGCAGCCCGAGCCACGGCCAAGAACTCATACCGGCCCGGCGACGAGTCAAGGATGGTGGCATGTCGAGGCAGTCGAGTATCGTTCTCGTTGACCGATGCAGTAATAGCATACACGTCACATAGGTTTTGCGCTGTACCAAGGCCACTGTTGGAAAAGAGGTGAAGCACCAGAGAGGGCGGTTTCGAGTCGTCTTCAGAACATCCTGGCTGCCCTGAAGCTCCGTCAATGCTCAACGCCTTTCGAATTTCTGATGCGGCCGGTACCAACTCTTCCCGTGCCGTCGGGAACCAGAAAAAGTGTCGTAGGTAGCATTTGACAACGAGGACGGCCGTATGTGGGAACAGCTCGCGGTAACTAGTGACGTATTTCGTGATGTGATTGTCCTGTGCAAACACCCATGTGGCGAGAATGACTAGACGGGGACCGTTTGTGGAATCACTGATGTTGCGGATGCCTACTTCTGGGGCCGCAATGTGAAGAAACGCCGATGATGAGAGCTGAATCGGCACTGGTAATGCAGGTTCAACGGCCATGATCGTGATGCCTATTCCGGTGAGTGGACACTTAGAAGCTGCACAAGTATCAGTGTTCCAAGAGAGCATGTCAAGACTCTGATGGTCGGGTGAGGAAGCTTTTAAGCAAGTTTTGAGTGATGACAGTGAGCGGGACTAGATACCTTGGTTATCTGGGAAGCCAGCATCACGCCTGTCAAAAATTGCTTAATGGGGATTCCTCAATGCGTCCTGCACCAAAAGTAGCCTGATAGTGGCTGTGTACTACGTACTGGTCAGCATCACCGGCCTATTCTTAGTTGATGGGTATGTAGGCCCGAATAACTGTATGGGTAACCATGAAAGCGGCTGGGCAAGTCCATATATATGGGCGGTACGTTGATTGCCGCTTACAGAGCTCTTTTTGTTCCAAATGCGCGACCTGATCCTGGTCAAGCGGCACAGCTGACTGGAAAATACCTCAGTTTCCATTAAAACCGTGTTTGAACCCCGGCAGAATTGATGACATTCCTTGCCCCATCGAGACTCTCAGAGGCCATAGTCCCCGATGACCCCCATGACAACCATGCTGACTCCATCACTCCCGTTTGTGGACCCCGATATCTAGGATCTTGGAAGAGGAAGACATGAGATAGTGTTAAAGACACGTCATCTGCCCTGCATTTAAAAAGCTTGACTTTGGATCTAGTCTATCAAGTGTTTCTTTCCTTTCTTTTCGACATATCGCCACTGAGGTCTTGAAGGTAGAATGTCCATTTCTATCTTTGGAAGATCGGTTTCGTACGGACTTCGCGGTACAAAGTCCTTTCGCGTCCAGTGTCAGAAAGGCTGACAACGACTCACTCAATGATGCAAGTTGCTCCCAGAATCCAAGAATCCTTTGACATCCTACGCTTAAGGCTCTGTCCCGAATCTGTCTCAAGACTGCGGTTGAAACACCGAGAAAGACCGCTAGGATCGAATGAACCCAAGAAGAGGGGAGGAGCTTGATGATTGGTCCCTTATATACCCGATCCGCTCACTAGTCACCTCTCCACTGCACCCTGTGTACTGCGTGCCTCCAATGAGGAGCTTGACGCCCAGTTCTTTCGCGCTTGATGCCTTGGCTTTTTTATCTCACTGTTGTAAAATAACCCCCTGGATGGCTTCGGTCTCCGGTGGGTTAGATGACCTCGCCGCCCACCGGGGCTGGGCTAGTTCCCAGGTTGTTAAGGCTGAGTCTCCCACCGGGATCGACCGCGACGCCTCCTCGTTTATACTATCCAACAGCGTCGAGTTTTTTTTTTTCGGTCCGACAAGTATTTGCAGATAAATGGCAAAAGAGTGTTCGAGGAATTTGAGCCTTCGATTGGATTTAAATCTTACTGCATTCGACCTCTGAACCTGCTGATACAGCTGGGGGTATCTTGTGCTCGAAATGAACACACTGGCCGGAGGGCGTGTTGGCCACTTGGCCTGGAGATAGCAGCAACAAGCGGCACAGTTGAGTAGGTTTAAGTGTTTCAGCCTCCCTCCCACCGGAAACGCCACCTGAGTCTTCCTAACCCCAAAAGGAGAGTCCCTATTAGGCGGGATGCCTTTTACGGGAACATTCTTATGCTAAGTCGTCGTATTCTGAAATTCTTTCATATCCATGTAAAAAAGTCAACACCCCTATGTATACCTGAGTCCATACATGGTAGCAATACCAAGTTACGTATTAGTTGATCCCCTGTCCGAGCCCACCGGGAGCAGTCTACCCCATCGCTACCCCATCGGAAGCCACCAACAACTATTTACACTGCCTGACCATGCACCACCCTGCAGCTGCCAGCACCCTTCAGGCTCAAACGAAAACCCGGGAATAGGAGTCCGGGGAGGATGAACTAGGTCATGTTCCTTATATATCCCCACGGGGACTGGGGAAATGGCCCCATCCCTTCGATCGCATCTCCACCTCTCAAGCCGATGCCATGGCGTCTTCACCCTATTTTGAGCTCAGCTGGTCAATCCTCAGCACAATTGGGTTGATGAATGTGCTGTTTGGTCTTCTCATCATCGCCGTCGTGGGGTTCTCTACTCTTCCTTCGGTGGCTATCTTGGTCTCCGTTGCGACCGCCGTGGCAAATGGCTTGTGTTACTACTGCACGTACACGAACAATCCTGCAATAAACAAAGCAGTGGCATCTGTAGTCGCGGACGTGATGTGGTTGGTAAGAATTTCCGTTGCGTCAATATCCTGTTAACATCGATTGATCGTGATAATAGGTGCAAGAGGTTGGCCTCTCATTCTACACGCTCATTATCCTTCGCGCAACGCTCGATCGACGAAACCGAAGACTATACCTGCAGATGTTTTCCGCTTTGGTCGTTGTGATCGGAGCGATACGCATGGTTATACTAGTTCTCAACGTTAAAATAACGCTCAACCCCTCTACGGTCCGGGACACTCTTGTCATCATTAACAACCTGCATTGCGGATATTTCATCGCCATCGCAATGCTCGAGTGCGTTGGGTCTTACTTTCTGGTTCGAAAGCTATCAAGTGGCGAAAAGGCCATGAAAAAAGCGCATCTCAATGCCAGCTTTCTTCACTTCATCATACGCAGTACTGAGTTTCGCCTTACGCTACTCGCCGTCATTGGCGTGGGACGCGCAATAACGCACCTCTGCAACCCGTCGTATCGCGTCACGACCGACCTTTCCAGTCAAGTCGACCGATTCTTCTACACGGCCGAGTGCCTGTTCCCTATCATGATATAGTACGTACCGAACAGTTGAGGACACTGTACTCTAGGGACATCCTTACTGATACAATCATGTATAGCATTGACATTCTCGCCTCAAGAGTGATCCATTCTTCGCTCTACGAGAGTGGCTCAGGCTCACACCACGGAGTTGGCCGTCGGCTTTCGGTAGCTACCGGCTACACGCGATGCAAATCTAGCCCGCAGCATCAAGAGGTGGAATTGATGCCCGAATTTCATCATCGTGAGGACACAACTACCGCCCGCGTGCATAGAGCCCATGGTAGCGACGGGGAGTCAGCTGACAATATTCTTGTGGAAATACCGGAGAGAGCAAAGATTCCAAATGGGAGGTATTGATGAGGCAGGGCCATGTTGAGTTGCCTCGGTCATGTGTCACATGTCTCCATGGCTTTGTCTCACCTAGGGACGTGTGAGGAGTAGTTATAGCTACCAACAACAAGTCGGTATCCATTATAATTTCTCTCCAGCGTTTGTGGTTGTCCCCGTATCTCCGGATTATAGGATTATGTAGCTAAGTAGCGCTGTTGAAACCGCTGTTCGGACTTTTGTTTCTGCGCTGCCGCGTTCCTCGTTACCGCGTTTCTGTACAGTCACGTGTTTGCATTGCTTGAGTTATCATAAGACGAAGGATTCGATTGATTAGTGTGTTGGGCAGGGGGAGAAGAGGAACACCACCACCCGAAGTGACGGATGCCGTAGGGTAGGCGGGATGCGCAGCAGGGCGAGGTTGGACAAGACTCACAAAACAAAACGGGTAAAAGGAGGGCCAGAGCTGCAATTAAGCAGCGGGCTAGAAAATAAATCAGATATTCTAGTTGATCAAACAATTCTCATCATAATGACATCAAAAACAAATTTCAAAGCTCAAAATTAAAGGTGGACAAGAAGGTGATTGATTGCTATCTGTGTCTGAGTAGTCTCTGCCTTTTATCTCAGACTAACTCCTGTTATCCTTATCGATAGCTGTGCCTTTCGGTACGAAAGGTCTTTTAAGCTCTGGGATTCTCTACCCAAAAATCGACCGCTCATCCTTACAAACATACACCTATCAAATTACCCCATTTGTCGTCCCCGGCGCACTTCCGGTTGGCTGGAAATTATTTCCTGATTAGTAATCCAGACTGCACCTCCTGTTGGTCCGGATTAACCCTATCCGAATGCCCCAGAGGTGCCAATCCTCCCTTCCTCATTTGCCAATACGCATATGTAAACTCTCATTCGCTCTGAGATTTTCTTATTAAGAAGCACGTAAAATGCACGTAAAATGCATGTAGGCACTCTTCTCAATACGTACAATAACCCACTAGTATAAAACAGGCTCTTGTTATAAGCTTCGTATCAAAAGGCTATTCAGCGCAAGGGAGCCGCCAACTTGCCCACCACTCCCAGCTTCTAACTTCCAACTTTCAACTTCCCCCGGCGGACGTGCGCCTTCCCCTGTATCAAGAGTATCAGGACTGGCACTCAGATCGGCCGGCCAATTAAAATCCCGGGTCATTCTAGCTAGTGGGCCCTCAGCCCCGACACACTGTTTAACCTCTGGCCCCCCTCTGAGTGTGCGCTGCTAAGGACCATAACCTCAATATTATATAGTAAGCTTCTAATTTAAGTAGGTTAAGTTATAATAGTTTTATATTTATATCTAAGTCCGGGTTCAGGTCCAGGTCTAAGAACTCTCTTAAAGCGGCCTCCTTAATTTGCTTCTTCAGCCTCTGACAGCTATCTCATTATCTATAACATCCATGTCCCGTTCCTAGTCATATAATATACCTTAACTCTAGTCTTCTAAGTTCCCCGACTCCTTCTTATAATACAGCGCCTTATTCCGGCAATAGAACAGATTATCCTCATCGCATCCGAGGCAGTATCGGCCGTAGCACTGAATCTCACCTGGCGCGGCCGGCCCTGACGTCTCAGAATATGGCTGCTCTTTCTTCTCGTCGGCCGCCCCCCCAGCCATGCGTAATGCGATCCCTCTTGCCTCCTGCGCGAATCTCGCCCGCTCTCGGATGCCCTCCCCATACCGGCGCATGACGAATGGACAGGGCACGCACAGGAGCGCCAGGATCGCCGGGACGCCGGCGCCGTAGTGCACGCCCAGGCGCTCAAACATGACCTTTGTGAACAGGGGGAAGACGGCCCCGAAGAGCGAACGGAGCAGTGTGCTGGCCGCAATAGCCGACCCGGCGTAGACTGTGTAAGTGTCGATAATGTAGTTCAGCAGGCTGAGGAAGATGACCACCATGCCGAACCCAAACGGCGCCGTCCCAGCGACGGGAAGTACGACGTGGAACTCGGGCGAGTTGGTCAGCGCAAATAAGAGCAGGCCCAGTGGCGCCATGACGGCCCCGAACTGCGCTGGCCTCAGCCGCATCTCCGGTGCGAGCCGTCCGGTTGGCGAGGCCTTGGCCTCCCGCACATAGGCTCGGTTCTGGAAGAGCATGAAGACGAGCGCGGCGACCATGCCCGCCGCGATGCCGAGGAACGCGAGCCCGGCCACGCCCTGCCGGAGGCCATAGTCCCCCTGGAACACGATGGGGAAGGCCGCGAACATCATGTACATGGTCCCGAAGATAACGGCCATGTACGTCGAGAGGACGATGACGATGATCTCGGAGAACAACAGCGCCCACGGCCTCGTCATGGCCGTCCGCAGCACAGCACCTACGGATTTCCTCCCCCCACTGCTGCCGGCCCGAACTCGGTCCATCTGTGCGAGGAACACGGTCCCGCGCTGCTGGTTGTCGCGTGTGAGCGCCGCCGCCCGCAGCCGGAGCAGCACCGGGGCGTACGTCTCCGGCACGAGAAAATAATACAGCAGCCAAACCAGACCCGTGACCGCTGTGATCATGGTGCCGACGCCCGCCCAGCCAGCCGCCTCGCCCAGGAACCCGCCTGCGATGGGGCCAAGGACAGGTCCCAGGAAAGGCGCGGCGGAGAAGACGGCGCTGACACGGCCCCGGTCGGCGGGCGAGAAGAGGTCCACCACGATGCTGCCGGACAGAACGAGGGCCGAGGACCCGAAGGCGCCGGCGAGGAGGCGGCTCGTGGCCAGGAGGGGCATGTTGGGAGCCACGGTGGCCACAAGGTTGCAAGCGACAAAGGCGCCGTAAGAGGTCGTGAAGACTACGCGGCGACCGAGAGACTCACTGAGCGGCGCCCAGAGGAGGGGTCCTAGGGCGAAGCCGAGCACGAAGAGGGAGACGCCGAGGAAGGCTGTTTCCGAACCGACGGAGAGGCGCTGGGAGATGTCGGAGATGGCACCTGTGTAGGCGGATGAGGAGAAGGTCATGGCGAGGGTGGCGAGAGCGTTGAGGCCGGCGATCATCCACCTGATGCCGAGGCCGAAGTTGAGCGGATTGCGCTGGTCGTTGGGGATGAAGCCAATATAGTAGGGGTCTTCCTCCGTCCCAGAGCCCATCCAGTCGTGACTGACAACGGCCCGCGTCAAGAGGATCGGGTCATGCACGATGCGCCAGTGCGGTACATTGGGCTCCTCGTCGCCGCCTTCGAGGGCGGTGGGAGAGGATTTCATCAATCAGAAATGGAAGGCCGGAAAGACCGTAGCTGAGGACATGGTCCAATGGGTCTGTACAATGGTTGTATTCTGCGATAAAGGACACGGCGGTGGCCATAGGGAGCAAGTGATGACAGCAGGGAGCGGCATGGACTGAGGGGCGGGTGGTGCCTGGGGAGTGGACGCCCAGGACTCGAGGAGGCGAGGATGTGTTCGCGTCGTTTCAAGAGATGCCTCAGACAGGGCGAGAATACGAAACTCGAGCATCCTCGCCCTCTTTAAGCCTCTCAACCTTCTCGGTGCCGTGACCAACTCCCTGTGCTGCGCAACGCATCTCAGACAGATCAAGACGAACCCCATCGGGCGCGAGACAAGGTAAGCGCCGTTATGAAACTTGATCGATATGAGACGGTTTTCAATAGAACTCTTATTACACGTGTGTTATTGTTTCGTTGCTGAAAGGCGTTAAAGGTAGTGAAAGGCACACGAGACTGACGCTGACTCGCGCTCAAAGGGAATCTCGCTCAGAAAGCGCAACGACCATGACTCCGCACACATAACACACCCCTGGAACCTGACACATGTCGCTCATACCCGTGGAGCGTTTCCGGACGACGTTTCATCGACATCGGAGTCGGTGGAGCCCCCAGGACCTTGGCTCGGGACTGGTTCCGAGCTCGGTACTAAAGCAAAGTGATTTATTGGGAACCGACATTGTGGCGGATGGTACCTTACTTCTTGAAAGCCCAGCCTTGAGCACTGCTAGGCATTTTGTTAAAGCAAAAATGTCCGCAGGCGTCGCAAACACATACCACATCACTGCTGTGTCTGATTCTGCTGGCTTGAATTGTTGCCACATCTAACATCTACCACGACAAAGCTGTGCTTCCTTCCAAACGAATGCACTGCTAACTGCCAGCACAGGGTTCAGAGAGTCCTAACAAGAAAGCAATGTATGGAAACGCTTGGATAGTTTTAGTAAGCTGCCAGTCCTCTCATGTTAGAGAGAACGCTCGGCGTCTACGTCTTCTGTAATATTTTCGAAGATACAGTTACATCCCCACCACTACCCGCCGTCTCCAGATCCTTTATCGACGCTTTCGGACCTATATAATATTGCGTAAAGTCATGTTTCAACAGCCCCGGAGCCTGTCATGCGGGACACCGCGAGTTAGTCTGCAAGCATCGATGAAAGACAGTGAATTCGGGGCGTCTTACCCTCAAGACGTTAGCGAGCATCGCAGCACTCTCCGGACCTGACGCAGACCGAAGTGCCTTCAAAAACTCGTCCTTCTCAATGGCCGCACCAGCTTCCGACATCAAGCGTTTGAGGTTCGCTGTCGTGATCCGGTCTACCACGTTCTTGTATATCCCTCGGCGGACACTGTTGTACTTGTCTAGAATCTCGTCCGTGGCAACCCCACGATGGATTCCGATGAGGCAATCTGATAACCCGCCTACGTCGACCATCCCGCTCGTCAGTCCCATCCCGCCCATTGGGTTGCACAAGTGCGCCGCGTCCGCCGCCAGGAGGATACGGCCAACGCGGAACTCGGGGGCACAGCGCTGATGGATGCGATACGGACTGAAGCTGACGATGTCAGGTTCTTCGACAGTCGACTGCCCAGGAAGAGCCGCCCGCAGGCGCTCGGCCACGCGAGCGACGCACTCGTCCTGTGACAGGCCGCCGTCCTCACCGAACGTCACCCGCCAAAGGCCGTCCGGGCCGCCTACGCGGGCGGCCATGCACCACTCGGTCGGGTGGATGACGAAGTTGATGTCGGACCAGCCCATAACATCGAATCCCGGGTGCCGTACGTTGACTGCCACCAGCCACAGGTCCCAGGTGAAGCCGGGGAACGAATTTCCGAAGAGACAACGACGTACCGTGCTGCTGGCGCCGTCACATCCGACGATGTAGTCAGCCGTGAGGGTGGACTTGTCTACTGCACACTCCCCATTCGGCCCAGTGTCCATCCCGATGTCTACCCAAGCTGTGTTGTCGTCTTGGTATACCTGCAAGACGCGATGTCCAAAACTGACCTCGGCAGTCGGCTGCGCACGTAGCTTCTCGAGTAATATCTCAACCACGAGGTTGAGTGGCAGGCTCACTACCCCATCTGCGGTAGGTATGGGGTTCTTGGGCAGCTCGGCGAGTACCTCCCCGCTGGGGAAGCGCCAGGTGACGCCCGAGGGTCTGAGTCCTCCGCGGCGGATGATGGCGTCAAGGACACCCGACCGCCGGAGCTCATACACACCAGCTGGGCCGTAGTGCGTTGCTCGCGGCCGGGTGTCCGGGCTGGAGGCGGACTCGAGGACTCGGACGACAATACCCTCCCGGGCGAGGTTGAGAGCCAGGAGAAGGCCGGAAGGGCCGGCGCCTACGATGATGACTTTCTAAGCTGGAGTCAGCTGGGTGCTTTCATTGCGTGGGAAAGGGGTTAGGAAGGGGGAATGTGGACTTCTGACATACCATGGTGGGAGTTGGTGTATCTTCAGCCATCGCGTGCGAGGAATCTATCAATAGAGTAACTCAGCTGTGAAGTCAAGACAAACAGCTGAGGAGCTGAGATGATAGCGTCCATCTTAAAGATGATAAGCTGCCATCCTCGCAGTAGCCAACGCATGTTTAGCGTTGATGGACATGATAGTGGCCCTAGCTCATGGTCGAGATCGCGCCTCAAACACGTTTTGTACGCAAAACGTGGCGACGGGCTCCTGGAGTTTGACACCCTGGCCATCGTTGTCTATGCGAGGTGAGACAGTAAGAAGAAGGTCCACATATTAGGCTAAGAGATTCTCAAACTAGCTACATAGTTCAAGTTCTAATAAGTAAATATAGTATGTGTCATCTCGTTTACTTCGCATCGAGATCTCCTAGGGCGGTTTCAGATCAATGTCGCCACCAGCTATCACCCCTGTTTCGGCCACTCCCCGAGCACGTACCCACCCAGTCCATGCGGAAAATATGGGTTACGGAACATTCTGTAGATAGTTTGCATCAAAAACTCCCGTGATACAGTTGTGTCAATTGCCAACGCCGTTTTCGCGACGTGTGATCGGCTGTCTGACTCGATCCGCAATGTATCAGAGTGCCATCGTTTTCAGCTGTGCGAAAGGGGCAAATTGTGAGGCTAACATGTTGCGCACTAGGTGCAACAATCAAAGAAGCACTAACACATCACGACAGCAACCGAGTCAGGAAAGAGAGGGCACTTGATCGCTATGCGGCTTGATGCGAGTCGCGTGGGCTGGCTCCCAGGAGAGTATATAGAGAACTATAGCCGTATCGAGTCTTACATCGCACCAGCACGCCTTGGTCTTGACGACACGGCAGTAACACCTTTGATAAAATTCCCCGTTGACACGCTGGTATCATGTCAACTCCTGCTTTCAAGACTCGTATTCTCGTGTTTGGGGACCAGACGGAGAAGATCCTGCCTGCCATCCAAGAGCTGTACAGGCACGCCCCAAACTCGCTATATCTGCGACGCTTTCTCCAAGTCTCCCACGATGTTGCTCGACGCTACTTCGAGAGTCTATCTGCTCTCCAGAGCCAGAGGCGGTATTTCGACACATTTCTGAGCCTTGCCGACGAGTCTGCTCAGCAGAAACACCCGGACATCATCGTCCAGAGCATGCTCCACTGTGTAGCACAGCTGGGCACGTTGGTAATGTACGACAAGGCCCGGGTTGCCTGTATCCGTTCTCGAGTATGGACTGGAAGCTCACGATAACAGACAACTAGAGGAATGCCCGGAGTTACTGCAGAGCGCTATCATGGTAGGTTGGTGCACAGGTTTGCTTCCGGCCGCAGTCGCTGCTTCGGCGGTCTCAATGGTTCAAGTATTGGAGCTTGCACCGAGGGTTGTAGAGCTTTCGATCAAGATCGGCGTGGATGCGCATTGCAAAGCCGCAGCAGTCGAAGATCACCCTGGAAGTTGGGCAAGGGTTGTGAAGGGGTGCCCGGAAACCGAATTAGAGGCCATGTTGAACCAGTTCAATGCGACAAACGTGAGTAGTTGCCTGACAGCCTCTTCTGAACAGAATTTAGAACCCCAGCCACATAATATACCCCTGGTATCATAACTGACGCTTCTCCAGAATCTGCCAGCTCCAAGGGCAGCATATATCAGCACAGTCGGATCTTCTAGCTGCACCATCAGTGGCCCCCCTTCAACACTTGAAACCCTCTTCAGTTCAACTTTGTCCAATTCCCGGCAATTTCCATCAGTCTCGCTCCCTCTCTCGGCACCCTTCCATGGATCCCATCTCCCAGACCTGGGCGTCTGGGACAGTGGGAAATGGGAGAAGCAGTTTGGCAACGCTGCAATGCTACGCGACAAGGCTGCCATCATTTCGCCAAGCTCTGGCAGAACGTACGTTGGGACGACACTAAACGAGATGTTGCCTCAGATCGTTGACGACATTCTTTGGAAACAAATCCGGCAGCAAGATGCATTCACCGGTATTCGACTCCTATGTGGCGACAGCCATGTCAGCATCACACCCATTGTGGCCACGGCGGTCTCCAAGCAGCTGGAGGATCACCTGTGCAAGCATGGTGTCACGGTTGATTCTCAGCCATTTGCCAATCCGGAGTCTACGCCGTCAAACTCCAACTCCGTTGCCATAGTGGGCATGTCGGGGAGGTTTCCAGGAGCAGAATCTCTCGACGACTTCTGGCGGGTTCTGGAGGCCGGTATTGATCTCTGCCGCGAGATTCCACAAGAGCGGTTCGATGTCAAGTCCCATCATGACCCCACGGGCAAGAAGGACAACACAACCCTGGCGCGATTCGGTTGCTTCATCGACCGCCCTGGCATGTTCGACGCGAGGCTTTTCAACATGTCCCCGCGAGAAGCAGCCTCAACTGACCCCGGTCAGCGGCTGCTCCTGATGACGACCTACGAGGCACTGGAGATGGCGGGATATACCCAAGAACCGCAAGCGGCAGAGAGAGATACCAAGGTCGGCTCGTTCTTCGGCCAGACCATCGACGACTGGCGGGAGTACAACGCCGCAGAGAAGGTTGACATGTACTACGTCACGGGAGGCATCAGGGCGTTCAGCGCAGGGCGGGTGAACTATCACTTCAAGTGGGACGGTCCGTCCTACAGCGTGGACAGCGCGTGCTCGTCGAGCCTTCTCGCCATCCAGCTCGCATGCAGCTCCCTCCAAAGTCGCGAGTGCAACATGGCTGTGGCAGGGGGGTCGAACATTCTTACCGGCTGCAACATGTACTCAGGACTGAGCCGCGGCAGCTTCCTGTCGCAGACCGGCTCGTGCAAGACTTTCGACAGCGGCGCTGATGGGTACTGCCGCGGCGAGGGTGTAGGGGTCGTGGTCCTCAAGAGGCTGGACGACGCCCTCGCCAACCGAGACCCTGTTCTGGCAGTGATCAAGTCCGCTGCAACAAACCACTCAGCACAAGCCGTTTCGATTACGCATCCTCACGTGGAGACACAAGAGCGTCTGTTTAGAGACGTCCTGGCACAAGGAGGGGTGAATCCTACCCAAGTCGATTATGTTGAATGCCATGGGACGGGCACCCAGGCAGGAGACGCCGCAGAGTCCAGCTCTGTGGTCAATGTCCTGGCACAGGGGAACAGGGAACGGCCTCTTGTTATTGGATCACTCAAACCGAACATTGGGCACGGAGAGGCAGTGAGTGATACCATGTGCTCCAAAGCACGTGTTGTGGTGTTGGTTTCTAACATTTTCTCTGCTTAGGCTGCGGGGGTATCGTCCCTCATCAAGACCCTGTTGATGATGCGGAATCAGGCTATTCCTCCTCACATCGGTGTGAAAGCACAGCTGAACCCGAACTTGCCCTCTTTTGAGGATAACAACTACGAGCTTGCCACATCTCGTCCATTTGCCAAGGAGTCGGGAAGAACGAGGAAGATCATGATCAACAACTTCAGTGCAGCGGTATGTTTTCCACCATAGCCCCTTTTTGCTCACTGCGTAGTGCTCACACATGCCTCTCTAAAGGGCGGTAATACAAGCCTCCTCATAGAAGATGCGCCATCTGTATTGCCTGCACCCGAGTCTTTGGACCCTCGATCCACACATGTCATCACAGTCTCCGGGAAAACCCCAGCTTCTCTTCAACAAAACCTTGAGCGTCTCTCCGGCTTTGTGGCCTCGACATCATGCTCCATTTCTAGCATTGCGTACACGTCTACGGCCCGACGCATGCATCATCCCCTCAGGAAGGCATACGTGGCCAGGACACCAGCTGAGCTATCTGCTGCGCTGGAACGAGACCGGCCGAGCTGGGAAGACATCAGCGCCGGCTCCAACAAGCCCCCGAAGGTAGTTTTTGCCTTCCCTGGACAAGGAAGCAAGATTCTCGGCGCCGGCGCCGAGCTGTACAAGACGTCCCCCGCCTGTCGCCGCGAGTTCAACGGAATGGATGCCCTCTGCGCTTCCCAAGGCGTGCCGTCATTCCTGCCAACACTTTTAGGAGAGACGTCCGACCCCTCGCCTCTCGAGAACCAACTGACCCTCGCCGTCGTTGAAGTTGTTCTCGCCAGGCTCTGGCAGTCATGGGGTGTCAAGCCAGACCTCGTCATCGGCCACAGCCTGGGAGAGTACGCTGCGCTGTGCGTGGCTGGCGTGATATCCGCCTCGGACATGGTCTATCTGATTTCAAAAAGGGCAGAGCTCATGATGACGCTATGTGCTGCCGGGACTCGAAAGATGCTGTCACTGCGACTGGGTGTTGAGGATGTCGAGGCTGCTCTGAGGCAGTCGTCTGCTGATTTCCCGTCCCTTCAGGTAGCATGCATCAACGGGCCGACATCAACGGTCGTGAGCGGGCTGGAAGATGACATTTTGAGATTCCAGAAGCTGCAGCAAGAGAACCAGGGTGTCACGGCTGTCCTCCTCGAGGTGCCTTATGCTTTCCACTCTGCCCAGATGGACCCCATCTTGGAACCGTACGAGAAGGAAGCGAGATCAGTCCATTTCGCAACGCCTACCATACCAGTTGCCTCCACGCTCCTAGGCTCCATTGTTCTGGAACCCGGTGTGTTTTCTGCGTCCTACCTCGCCCGGCAGGCAAGACAGCCTGTGAGATACACCCAGGCCTTGGACGCTTCTTCCGCGAGTGAGCTCATTGGCAACAAGACACTATGGCTAGAAATTGGACCAGGGACTACCTGCCTGTCGTTCGTCAAACAGACGCTGGGATGCAGCCCGTCTTGCACCCTCCCTACTCTTGACCTGAAAAAGGGAACATGGGAGACGGCCTCGTCCACTCTGGCTGCTGCGTACACTAACGGAGTCAACATCCGGTGGACGGAATTCCATTACGCTTACAGACACTCTCTCTCCGTGGTCAGCCTGCCGACGTACGCGTTTGATCTGAAGAACTACTGGCTTGACTACACGAGTCGACTGGACCATCCCAGCTCGGCAGCCTCCTCGAAACCTACACTCGAAGAAGCACCTGCGTTCACATCTCGCTGCTGGCAGCAGATAGGAGAAGAGTCATTTACCCCCACTGAGGCTCGCGTCAAGTTCACGAGCGACTTCAGCGACCCAGAGCTCCACGCCATGGCTCGCGGCCACATGGTCGGCGGCGTTGGTCTCTGCCCCAGTTCCTTGTACTCCTCAATGGCGTACTCGGCGGCGCTCTACATCTTCCAGAGAAGGGACGCCTCGCTCTCCTCTGTTCCGCCCATGGACATCTTTGACATGGAGATATTCAGCCCCTGCATCGTTTCCGCCGCCGCCGAGTCCCACCCGTTCACGATCACGGCGATCCAGGCCTTGCCATCAGGCGCCGTTGAGCTCATCTTCGCCAGCTGCCCTGACGGGGATTCATACCGCCAGCACGCCAAATGCTCAGTCCTACGGGGCGCAGAGTCGATGTTTTCCGAGGCGAACAAGAACCTCTATCTCATCCGGGACCGTATCTCCACCATGCGCCGCATGGAGCAGGCCGAAGAACTCGACCGGCTGAGTAAGAGCACCGTGTACAAGCTTTTCAAGACCGTGGTGGACTATTCCAGGCCGTATCAGGCGCTGGAAAGTCTGCACCTGAATCCGGAGCGGCCCGAGTCCTTCGCCAAGCTGAGCTTCCCATCTCCAGATGACCCCGAAAACTTTGTCCACAATCCGTTCTGGATCGACAACCTGGCGCAGCTCGGAGGCTTCTCGCTCAACGTCAGCCCGCCATCAGGCCAGGACGACGTGTACATCTCTCACGGTTGGCAGAGCATGCGCATTCTCCGCCGTCTGACCGCCGCTGAGCAACTCTCCGCGTATGTCTGCATGCAGCCTTCTCTGGACGAGAGTGGCGTTTGGTCTGGAGATGTTTACGTTTTCACTAACGAGGAGCTCGTTGCCATGTGTTCCGGCCTCAAGTTCAAGCAAATGCGACGGACTGTGTTGTTCAGTCTTCTTGGGGCTGCCGTGCCCAACACGGTCGCTTCCATGTCCAAGTCGCGCTCGCGGTCGTCGTCGTCCTCTGTCTCGGTCCACAGGGGCCGCGTCTCGGCTCAGTTGACACCCCCGGCATCTAGAGCGTCCTCAAAATCGAGCAGGGTCGAGGTCGAAGACGCAGCTCTCTCGACAATTTTAGAGGCCGCCGGGCTGAGAATGGCCGATCTCTCTGATGGCCTGGCTGAATGGTCTGATCTTGGGATCGACTCCCTGTTGACCATCACCATCTTGCAGCAGCTGCGCGAATCTACCGGGATGGACCTCCCCAGCTCTTTGTTTAGCACGTACCCCACGGTTGAGTCCTTACGGACATTCTTCCGCGGCATTGGAGGTAGCATGAGCAGGAGTCCCAGCGAGTCGCAGGCGCCTCGACAGCACCGCAGCTCTCCTCTGTCGCAGTCGTCTCCTGCGTTTAACGAGAAGACGAAAAGTCGGAGCTCAACTTTGGCATCGGTAACAACTGTAGACAGCGGCATCTCCATGAGCTACAATGACAATGGGGCATCGGACAAACTTTGCGAGGTCCTCGCGTCTATCATCGCCAGGGAGGTGAGTGTTGGTCGGGAGGAGATCCTGCCCACCACACAATTTTCCGACCTCGGCATGGACTCGCTGTTGACTATCACGGTCCTGGCTAGCTTCCGTGAGGAAGCTGGCGTGAGTTTGCCCTCGTCCTTCTTCAACGACTGCCCCACTCTCCGTGATGTTGAGGTCGCGATGCGGCCATCCCAGGCCAGGACGAAGGAGGCTGAGCTCAAGCCTCTTCAGCTGGAGAAGAACCCGATGATTCTAGGCAGAGTACCGGACCATGAATTCACCAGCACGGCTGTGCTTCTTCAGGGAACGCCAAAGCCTGGCAGACAGTCTTTGTTCCTTCTCCCTGATGGATCTGGCTCGGCACTCTCTTACATTGATCTTCCACCCCTGACGGGAAAGGCCACCTCGCTGCCCGTCTACGCACTCAACTCACCCTTCATCAGAGACCCAGACAGCTACACCCTCCCCTTTGAGGCCGTCGCCGAGATCTTCATCAAAAGCATTCGAAGCACCCAACCGCATGGCCCGTATCTCCTGGCAGGATGGTCCATGGGCGGCATCTTCGCGTACGAGGTCAGCCGCCAGCTGCTTGCTGCCGGCGAGGTCATCGAGCTGCTCTGCCTGATCGACAGCCCCTGCCCCCGGACTCTGCCCCCTCTCCCGGCGCCGACACTCGACATCTTGGACAAGGCGGGGCTGTTCTCCGGGCTGGACAAGACCGATAGGGGAGTATCGACCGCCACGCGGAAGCACTTCCTCGCTAGTGTCCGGACGCTGGAGCACTTCCACCCAGCGGAAACGCCCCGGGACGCCGCGCTAGGCAAGGTCGTCATCATATGGGCCAAGGACGGTGTCCTCGATCGGGTGGTGGACGAGGACAAGAAGAGGGCTGTGCTGAGCGACGACGAGATTGCTGGGGCCGCGAGGGACTGGCTGGTCGGCAAGAGAAGCGACTTTGGTCCCGCGGGCTGGGACAGGCTCGTGGGCAGGGAGGTGGAGTGCCGGTGTGTCCCTGGCGATCATTTTTCCATCGTGAAAGCCCCTCTTGTGAGTAGTGAAGAGTGTCCTCGAGTGTTGCGGGACTGAGCTAACTGGTTCTTTGTAGATCAATAATGTCCAGGCGGTTTTGAGTGAATCTTTTCACAGTCTAGGATTCGCATGAGCACTGCGGTATGGGCACATTTCGCCGTCCGTGTCCCATACGAGCTTAGAGCTGTTTGATGTAGGCTTAGATATTCACCCCAGTTTAGATCTCTTGCATGGATCGCGGATCCTATGTTGATATTTATTGCACCGCATTTATGTCCTCCTTAGGATGGAGATCAAGTGAATGTAAACACCGGCCCAGTTAACGATAAAATAAGGCTCACCTCTCTCTTGCATTAATAACTTCAGAGGGATATATTTATTGTTAAATGATATATCTCATACCTATCATTACATCTCTCTGCAGCATGAACACCTCGTATTTTAGACATGACAAAGTTAGTCCCACTTCTAAATTTGCGTTCGTTAAATAAGAGAGGTTAGGAGTGCCTGCGCCGAGATCCAGTATGTGAGGTCGCTAAGGTAAATTAATATGAAAATATATTTCCTATACCTGCCCCGGAATCCAGTGGCCGCTCAACTCTAACGACTGCATACCTCAACTTGGGGTTAGCGTTTCAGCTAATGACGCGACGCATACATGACCCACTGGAACAGGATAACTTTAGAGCAAAACAACTACGATAATTAGCTTGTAGGACATATACTTATAGCTTAAAGTTAACTTAGGGTTATTATTTCCAGACTGCAAGCTTCATTGTAATTTAATAAAAAAGGTCTAATAACTGCAGTTCTTAGAAGGCTGCTTATAGTCTATTTATTCTATTTATATCTTTATTATTTATTATTTATATGCCTTTTTTAGTTTATATATGCTAATATATTCTCTAAGTTAGAGGCATGTCCTTGAAATATTCTTGTTTATTTCCTTATTATCTTCATCTACTAGTAGCAGCTTATAAGTGCACCTATTAGTATCAGACGTTACTATCACTTAATAGCCTTGCCGCCCCACCGTGACCTCCAATGAAAAGACCTCAAGGAACTAGAAATAAGAATAATATCTAGGATGCTAGCCGTCCTTCGCAACAGCAGCTGTTAAGGTCTATCTAGCTGACCTTGAAGAGGTCAGATGCAGCAGCTATCAGCTTAACTACCTATCTTACAGACAGGCTTAAAGCTAGCTATAGCAGAGGGAAGAATCTAATGAGATGGCTGGTCCGGACAGATCCTAGGTGCGGCGTTAGCAAGGCATAAGAAGGTCAGTTGCAACCTAGGATCATAGGGGCGTGCGGAATCAGCCGGACACAGCGGATCGGGCTCGTAGTCATAAGGCAAAAGAAGAAACTGAGAGCAGCAGCAAAATGACTATATAGCTAGGCAAACTAGGAAGTAAAAGAAAAACTAGGACCTGACCATCCTGACAGGCTAGGAGGTCTCGTTCCTTCTAATAGTCCGTCGATAAAGGTGCTCTCGATGTTAAATCTTGTTATTTGAGTTATAGTTATTTTGAAGTTGCTCTCTGTCTCATCCCTTGACCTAAGACCGTGAGCCCATCACAGAATACTAAAGCTTCTTTACCTCTTTATTCCTTAAGGCTAGTATTATCTAAATTCTAACCAAAATCTGATTCTGCTGTCCTCAGAAACTGACCCGAGGTTTGATTCCTTCGACTTTGTTTCCATCGAGTATGAGGCGGTAATCCTAGCACCGTCTGTGCCCCTGTCCAGTTCGAGCGCCTCAATATGACACAACTCTACCAGGTTTGAATAGTAGATGTAGCATCTGGGATGGATCAGAGGGCAAGAGGCTATACTTGTTACCCCTTCATGAAACAGTGCAGAAAACGGGTCGTTTGTTTCCCAAGTTTGTCAGCCATCGCACTCACCAGAGACAAGTGCATTGCTTAAAGCACCATGGGGGCTTCTACTTGACGCATCACGATGGTGGACGGAGAACAAACTGGCGTCATTTGGGCTCATGACATGAAGTGCAACTACTTTGTCCATAACCCCACGATTCTGTGATGACTTCATGTTGTGCACAGATCCAGAGAGGATTAATAGAAACCATAGAGACGATGGCATAGCATTGATGTTCCGTTTTTCATTTTATCAGATATTTTGCCATAGCCTCTGTCTCAATTGCTGCTAACATATCTCGAAAATAATTCATCGAACTAACGACATTTGACTAACTACCCTGAGATCCTGCCTTATTGCATTCACAACGATGACTTAGATTGGGCAATGCACCACAGTTCAAACGGATTCCATTATCCTGATATCTCTTCACTTCTTAAATATGGCCTTGAGGGTTGAGTAGACAAGCTTCGACACCGATTGCGGCAAGTGTGTTGGGACAAGAATGGCCATATTTTGAGGACCCAGCAACGCATTTGACAATTTAAAAAACATCTATGCCTCTGTCTAGCACACTTTTGCTTTGGTTTAAGTCTATATTCATAATCTCCAGCAACTAACAGTAAAATTTAAAGGTGTTGCATCTTGCATAGACTCATACTTCTAGTCTGCCTCGTGCGAAGGCTGAGCCGTGTCGCATTTTCTTGGCACCGAAAAGTCGGGCTAATAACCCCCGGAGCTTACTTTTGTACACTTTCTCCCCGCCATCTCAAACAGCTTAAACAGCAACTGACGAATCACAGCCCCGTTCGCGCGGAGCATGAACCACTTCCAACCTAGTGTATATGCGAGCTGGATAAACTGGCCCCTGTGGTCTTGGGGCCTCCAATCGCCTTCGCGAGTTATTTATGATGATATTCAGGGCGTGCCCCCACCTAGTGACCTGTTTTGCTCTTGCAAATCAATTGTCTCAACAGGCGCGATGACTTCTCAGTTTGGGCGACGGTATGACCGTGAACGCATCCATATCTTCACAATCCCCGCCAGCATACAATGGCTAGGCCACGCAGCACTGGGCGTTGCAGCTTTGATTTGTCTTAACGCCGTTGTCACCTTTTTCCTCGCTGCATATGCCCTGTCTGGCAGGGAGAACATCAAACTCAAGCTTCCGCTCATAGCCCGCGCTATCCAGTGGACAGAGTTTGCCATTGTGAGTTTCAGACGTGTGTCCGGGTTGGACACATCCATGCTCATATTACTCTTTTCAGTCTATCGTGGCCCTTGCCGCCTTTGATTTATACTTCCTAGTATCCCAAAGAATGCAGTTCAAGGAACTAAATAGTTTCTATTCTCAACCGAATGTTCGGTTCGAGAGAAAATGCCTCATTTGGTGCTGGTTTCCCAACCGCCTTGCCTTACTCGCGGTGTGGATTATTCTTGTCGTTTTTCAATCGCAATATGTACCCATTCTGGGACATGAAACCTTATCAGACTGCACTGGTCTATTTATAGACAAGAAAAGATGCAATGCGCTGAACGGAACCTATGTTGCAGCCATCATTTACTGGTAAGTAATGGACAAGGCATCCAACAGATTCAAAGTTAACGTTTGTAGCGTTCTGTATTCCACCTCTTTGGCAGTCAGTTTAGCTTTGATACTCAGGCTGCGCTGCTCTGAAAACGAATTCGACAACCCGGGATTGGCGGATGAGACGCCAAATACTGAAGCTACAAGATCTGCATTCGGAGGCCCGTCAACTAGAGGCCCCTATGTTTCTCTTGCATCGAATGATCGACCATAATACAGAGTCAATAGCGAACACTTACTTCTCACATAAATGGACTGGGTACCAGAAGCGGGAATTTCGTGTTAAGGTTTTGCGCATTCATCGCTCATTGCGGGGAGAATTCATGTCGCGTAGTAAGATGAGATCGACTCCAACAACCACTCGATTTCAACTACGATACCCAATACGCACGCTACCCCAACTTCTCGAATCTTATAGGCCAGCGCCATGCCTCTCATCGAATGCCTCCAGGTCTTCAGGGCCAATCTAAAGGCCAAGTTGTCACTCCATTTCGTTGTAACATTGGCTGGTCTCGACTTATATCAACTGATGCCACGGCTATCACCGTGTCAGCAGGCCCCCATCAGGTTTTTTAGTTACTTTTTAAAACGCCACCGTTGGTGGAAATCGGGGCTGCTGACGGCGAAAGGTGTCATTCTTGGACGGCCTAGCCATCAGCCCATTGAACAACTTGGGGGCCATGGGATCATCTCCGCCTTGCAGCAAGCTCAGCACTTGTGCGAATGTGGATCTACCTTATCCTATTTTAAGCGACATCCCTGTTTCACAGACTCTACGCATATCACAATCGGCGTTAGGTATTCACGTCACTAGTACTGTATCAAACAAAAAGCTCAATACAGAACTAAGTTCAACTCACCTCCTAAAGTTCCAATCTATCTACTTTCACCATTTTCCATTCCAGCTTTCATTTAGGCGACCCAGCAAGAGGCCTGCTCAGTCAGGACTATTTGAAACCTCAAGAAGCCATTTCACACTGTTTTCCGGTTGTATAAGATCGCCATCATGAACAACCTTTGTCAAGTGCACCTTTTCAGTCCCCCCTTGAACCACGTTTTGCTCTTGTTCACTTCTTGATATGTGACATGTGAAGACCTTATAAAATCTTGCACTGTTCTTGCATCCCATGCAGGCAACGCGTCCCATGAGTTGTGCATCAAAAAGTTCACGCAAACGTATGCAGCCACGAGGGCATTCACGGTCAGACAAATCGCGATGTACAGGTCAGACCCTAGTCTCACTGCTATGCAACGTGCGCCAGACACGTCTATAACATTTGTGTTATTCGCTAGATATATCTGGGAAAGTCTGTATGCCGATAGGATGTTGTCGATCAAGTTGGTAAAGACTTTCTCCGATGATTCCAAGACAAGAGATTTAGTCAGCTTTGTTGCGTTGGATAAAGCCTTCCGCCCTTCGAGGCTTGATAACAGAACTTCGCCTACTTCTGAGACGTAGAGATGGCTCGTCATTCGAGACAGCAAGTTCAACGTGCGCACCACTGCCGCCGTGTGATTGCCACTTGGTTCAGAATGAATGTTTTGAGTATTTTCGTTCATCAAGTCGACGGTGAATGAATGATTTGTCACGTTGACTTTCACAAGCATGTGTCGCGGCTGAAATCGAATCTCGCATTGCGTCTGATTGAAGACGTTATATTTCTTTGTCCCTGCCGCGATGGGGAGAATGTTTGTCCCCGTATGAGGTTTGTGTAAAGCACTCCATGCCGTCATGTTCTCGAAAGGGGACATTCCTGAGGTGACTGGGTACTTCTCCGTTTCACTGCCATTAAAAGAGCTTGGAAGATAACCTTCGATGTGATATATAGTCTGATTGCCTCTGGTTTGAGGAACGTCGTTCTTAAAGAACAAGTTCGAAGACGAGTTCTTGGTGCTCTGTGCTGACGCCTCATATCCGGTTTCGTTGTAGGAGAAATTCTGTACCAGCGCGTCATGGAGCTCGTGGACCTTTATCCCAGGTGCTGTGCCAACACCAGAGCCCGCACCGTAAGAACGCCCCGTGTAAGTGTATCCTGATGCATCGAATTTGGGCATCGGCTGAGAGTTTGCCGCGCTCACCTCTGCGGCTCTAAGTAGGAAGCCGTTGAGATGGGAGACAGGACAGTTTGTGAAGAGGCTTTCTTCTCTCCACTCGGATCGACAGTTTTGCATGCAATTCCATGCCAACTATTCTTTAAACTCGAACTGAGAGTCCCAAACACCTCGAGATGATGAGGAGAAGCTTGCGCCGAGAGTCTTGAAGCCGCATGGCTGGTCGGTAGTGACTGGAGCCAGTGAAGCTGCTCAAAGAGGTGCGAGTGCAAATCGAGCAGCGAATGCGAAGTATAGAAACATCTGAAACATGGCTGACAAACTTGAATTGAAGGTGTCAGAAGTAAAAGCGGTCCAGAAAATGAAGCTGTCGAAAGGGATCCATTTTCGCGTGAGCCGCAAGCGCTGCGTGAGGTTGATGGACAGAAACAACGAGTACATGTTTGAGGCACTCAGAACAGCGCTGATGAGCTGAACGACAAATGAAATTGTCGACTGGTACTTCAGGGCATATGTCAAGAGCTGACCCTGGGTTCTCCAGTCACGCGCGACGAACAAGAGTAGAGCGATGACGAGATTAATGATGGTAATCGCAGGTACATGAGCCCGAATCCAGGTACTCTCGAACGGAGATGAAGCCATTGCGAATGGCGCTTGTAGATTTAGACTCAGGACTCACAAGTAATAATTATTTACAGAGATTCTGAAGTCAAAAGTTTGGGGGCTCTGAGGAGTGTCTTATAAGGCTAGGAGTTCCCCTTTGACAGAAACAGTTACCTGCCGAGGCTGTTAAGTCCGATTCTTAGAATACTTAGATGTCCTAATTCCTATCAGAGACAGGGTATCTACTGGGTCATCCGATTGCAAAGTGAGTGGACTGCATGTCAGCACGCTTTTGGCCCCATTAGCCCCCAGCTGTTTGCCCCTGGCATTCATTTTTCAGCATCTATTTTGAGCATCTATTTCATGCTGAGTCATGCTTGTCCAAGGTGTGGATGAGATTGTCTACAGAATATCAACTTGTCGGGGACTGGCGCTCAAAGTCGGATGTGGATTGTTTGCTGAACTCGCGCAACTACAAGTAAACGACTACTCAAGATGAGCTTCGGACTTCGCCGTGCCTCCCCCTGATGAAATAAACAGAATGGCCCGCTGGAACCTTGACGCACCCTCCTTCCTTTGGCATCCCAACCCATACACCTCCTACCGCCTTCCTCTGAAACGCGCGGTCGCATTGAGTCCAGTGGATCTCTTGGTCCGCACCTTCGATAGCTCCCTCATTTTCCTCCAATTTTGCCTTGTCGAAGGCCTCTTGGTTGAACGGATGGACCTCCTTGCGCGAAGTTAGTGTGGCTCAATATGCATAGAATGAGTTCGTACTACTACCATTGTGAAATTGTGAGGACAGTCTAGACTTTCGACGATTCTGATATATGTTCTAATTGATGGTCAAGATCAGCGAGTGGACACTCCGCAGCGACAGACTAATATGCCTTGCTTGATGATGAAGTTTCTAGACGAGGGATTCTATTCGCAGCCATGTCCACTAGCAAGAGTATCATGTGATTTAGCACATGACTGACCCCACTTCAAGGAGATCTTGTCGCTATAGGGTAGGCTATGTTCAGGATTAAGACTTGATCAAAGAAGAATGTAGAGCATTCACGTTTAAATGGTAGATGAGAACTCCGAAATATGTGCTTCTCTCCTATAGCGAATATATGGCTAAGCTCTACTGTGAGCCTGTACTAAATCTAACGTCATCGATCATTTAGATCAAAGCAATTGGACCATCTTACTCTTTTGGACGTTATTCCACTCCATCATTGCGGCGATTCTCAGTCTTTCGTCCCACCACATACGCGGCCCCAATGTTTGCTCATCATCTTCCACATCATCAATTCTCGATTTGACAAGCCTGGCATTCGCTTTCTGCCGCGCCTGGCGTAACCAAAAGTGTTGGCCTGGGCCCTTAAGCTTTTGATGGTAGACTCTCCAGAGCCACGGGAACAGCTCGACCTGCCTCACGTCCGTCGACATCAGCCAGCGCTGCTTGGTGGTGACTGCTTCTGGTACGCTTACAAAGATGCACATCAGGAGTTCCTCAAGGTTTCGTTTGGACTCTGCTTCTCTGCTCGCGAGCTCCATGAGTTGGAGGTCCTGGACGTGGTGTAACTCGACGCTGTATCTGTGGAAGAGCGCCCTAGAGAGGCCGCGGACGTCGAACGTAACCTTGGGAATTAAGTGTGACTCGAGGACTGATCGTAGAGACACGCTGCCGTATTCTCCAGGCTGGAAAGCAAGGGGCCCTAACCCTGGGCTGTCCACTCTAACAATGTAGAGAGTGTTTTTCGGCTCAATGAAAAGATGAAGCACAAACGATTCTTCTTCATCGACGCCATCTGCGTCTAGAAAGACAGAAGGAGGCTTACGCGGGAGCCCGGTGAGGTCGTCGATGAGTGTTTCAAGGGTAGAAGGCGAGTCGACGATGAGTTTGCGGGTTTCGGGTGTCTGTGGCGCACGGTCCTGAATGGGCGGAGGCGCAATGCTCAGAATGGACGGAGATGTAGTGTCGTTCATGATATCGTCCATAGTAGAGAGGTAGTTTCGTTCGTTTCGACTCAGAGCGGAGGAATATTGTGGAAGGTGCTGAGCCGGATGATCGGGAGGGTGGCAAGCTACCAGCAATGCTTGGTGTCAAATGGTTGTAGGAGGGTAGGGTGAGGATCACAGCTAGAATTGAGCTGACCCAGGCGCTATTTATACGGCAATAGGTGGGTTTGCGACCATTAGGTTCCATCTCAATTCACTATGCCAGTTGCGACGCTGATGTAGTTTGCTAACGGGCAGTCGCAGAGTTTAACGATTACAGGAGAAAGGCGAGTAAATTTCAACAATGAAGACTCATTGTTCTAGTGTTTTATTTGCCGGCATAAAACAATTGCAGAATTTGATAACAAGGTGTGGCCTTGTGGGCGGCTTCGTAAGTTGGATGCTAATTACTGAGACAAAATACATTGCGTTGATGCTATATTATTCCAGGAAATCTGATCTGGTGAATGTAGTTTGTGGTAAATCAAGGTGATGGCTTGACTTCCTTTGATCTGGTAATTTAACATTGGCTGCTATCGGAAAATGCATGAGACAAACTCATGCAACTTCAAGCTTTTAGATCTTCCACCAAGTTCTGCACAGCGCTATCTTCAGGCAGATCTGCCACAATGTGGCTATGCAATCTTGCGGCCAAACCTTTTAAGAACCAAGAATGACGCTCAGCCCTCTCGACCAAGGGACACCAATAGGCAAGCACGATGAGCGTAGCCGGGTCCCCGCGCGACAGCATTTGCATAAAGTGATCTGACAATCTCGTTAACCAAGACTGCATGCCTAGCCACGTCGTCGCCGCATCGTCAGCCGCATAGCTCATGGACCAGCATTCTGCCAGGGCGTTGATGGCGCAGAGTGCTTCGAAGTAGTCGCGGGCGCTGTCGGGCTTCTGCAGCGCGGCTGCCATGTGGTATGGTAGCGTGCGGAGGCGTTCTAGCATTTCGGGAGGCGCCGTGCTAGGGAGTTGTGATGTTGCAGTGACTCCGAATTCACTCCTAGTTGATCTTGTTCCTGTTTGCTCCTGTGTAACATCAGACATGTCGCTGACCTCAAGGTGAAGAGCAAACTCTGGGTCGGTGCAGCCTTTGATAGTAGCCATTAACGATAGCAATTCAAACGGTCTTGATATCAATGCCGTACTTCTATCCGTGGCCGGTGAATCCAAGAATGCCCAGTAACAGCACCGCCTCACGCAAACAATCTGAGCACCTATCTTCACCGCCGAACCCGAATCACTCTTTGCTAGGTCCCATCCGGCGTAGAATTCACCAAAGAACTGTGCGGATCGCTGCTGGTGCGCCCGCCTGTCCATCTCCGTGTCGGACAGCACTGCAAGATGACTGGTAGAGATAGCTAAGAGGCCGCACATGAGCCAGCGCAGGTTGAGAGCTTGCGCTACCGCGTCTGTCTGCCAGTCGAGATGATGGGATGGGAGTGTAAAGCTCGTGGTGGTTGTGAAATGATGGAAATATCTCAACATCTCCAAATCAAGATTAAATGGAGAAGTTGGAGGTTGTCGAGGTAGTACGGATGCTTGATCGGTATGTGTTGGGGCATCTCCCGAGCCAACCCGATGCTGTTGCCCACCACCACGAATAGTATCATCGCTAGCACTAGACGGACTCTTTCCCCTAGTATCAGGCGAGGTTACTTCGAAATACCTCAGCTTGGTACCCCGAAAGAACGTCTGCAGACTAACCGCCTGGCAAAATGGCTCCACCGGATCGCTCATGCCATGTCTCTCGCTCCAATGATGCCTCATGCGCTTCAAGCTGGCACAGAGCCTCTCGCATCCATCAGCCGTACATCTGAGCCCCGCGAGGACGGGCAAGCCGCGCACGGGAGGACTATTTGCAGGCGGTAGCTGTACCTGATCGGGCTCTGCGAGCTCTAGACGCGATATCGCCGACAGCATGCGCCGCCGCTCGCCGCGGTACACCTTGTGGCGGAGTAGGTGACTTCCCAAGGCGGCTTTTTGGATGGCATATTTGCATGCGAGGCAGATGAGAACGCCGTGGTCCTCGTTGTATTCCAGGAAATTATCGGGGCCAAATGTGATCGGCATGCTGTAGGACAGAATGGTGAATGGTGAGAAGTTGGAGCTGACACCTTGGTGGATACAATGAACCATGTCATTGATGGGATGACGTCTAGTCCAGCTGAGGTTAGCGTGCCCATCTGCTTCCAAATCTGTCATCGTCTTGGCAGCTCGGACTCTGAAACGGCACATCATGTTCTGGAACGCCATATGCTGTTCCAGAGCCGTACATGAGGTTCCGGAACCGCACATTGGATACTAGAACCTCATATGGAAGCTGTAGTAACCACCTGGGCGTGTACCTCAACGAACTTACAAATGCCATCCACCAGCCGTTTCGCTTTGTCACTGCTCCCATGGCTTTTCAACCCCACAGTTGCCTTAATCATCTCGGCCTTGTCCATGGTTCCATCTCTCAGTCCTACTTGACGAGCCTATATAAAGATGTCGCCTGACCAACTTTGACACATCATTCAACCGCTCCATTCCCATCAATTCGCTCTTCACACCCAAGCAGTTCTGAAGTCATCTCTCTTTCTAATCACCTTCGAAAATGGCCTCCAACCAAGCTGCATGGCTCCACAAGGCGGGTACTCCCCTTGAAGTCGGCGATGCCCCCATGCCCACCGCCGGCCCCGGTGAACTCGTCATCCGCAACGCCGCTATCGCTATCAACCCACTGGACTGGCACATGCAAAAAGTCGGCGTCTTTGTCCAGCAGTGGCCGGCTATCTTCGGCTGCGACGTGGCCGGTGAGGTTCATGAGGTCGGAGCGGGAGTTGGCGATCGCTTCAAGAATGGGGATCGTGTCATCGGGTAAGACGGTTCAACGTGGGCAGATGTTAGAACATATTGACTGACGCTGAGATAGACACGCAATCAATTTGGTCAGTGGACGTCCTCAGGACGCAGCCTTTGCTCTCTACACCGTCGTACCCGCGGACAAAGCTGCCATCCTCCCCGATTCGATCCCATTCAAAGAGGGCGTCGTGGTCCCCTTTGCCCTGGAAGCCGCTGTGTGCGCCCTGTCTATCAAGACACCCGGTATCGCCATGCCAGGCGTCGCCACACCCGCTCTCGGACTGCCGTATCCTTCGCTGGAGCCTGCATCCATCGGCAAGACGCTTGTCGTCTATGGAGGGTCGTCTTCCGCCGGCTCCATGACGACGCAGCTAGCCACGGCAGCGGGTATCACCGTCCTGTCCATCCTGAGCGAGCGCAACTTTAGCCTCGGCAGGGCCTGCGGCGCGGTCCAAGTCTTCGACTACCACGACGCGTCGTTTGTCGAAAAGGTTATTGAGGCCGCGTCTGTGTCCGGAAATGAGTTTGTCGGCATATTCGACGCAGTCTCATCACCCGAGACGTATGCAAACAGCCTCGTCATCCTCGACAAGCTGGGCGGCGGCCGCTTAACCTGCGTACACCCTCCGCCCGGGACTGTCCCCGACAACGTCAAGGCGGGCATGATCTTCGCCGTCAACGATGCGGCTACGCCTGTATGGAGAGACTATGTGTCTATCGCTCTGCAAGCGGGCAAGCTCAAGTGTCTCCCGCCGCCGACCGTCGTCGGCGTGGGCTTGGAAAACATCCAGGAGGCGCTGGAGAAGAGCGAGGCTGGGGTTAGTGCCACGAAGCTGGTGGTGGAACTGTAGACAGCCACTGTTGAAGATGGGGAGCGTGAATTCGATGGTCAAAGGTGGAGTTCAAGAGGCAGGCATGTGTTAAGCCCGACTGTAGACCGAATCAAGATGGAACCCAAAGTCGCAATGCCAGATTTTGTAGCAAACTTCGAATTGCCAAAGTTCAAGTCAGTGAATCTTTGACCTTGGGCATCTCTTAACATTAAATTCTTGCACCAAAAATTTTTCACACTTGTCTAGCATGTCATTGATGCAAATGATGTCGTCGGTTCAGGGTGCTGGGTGGCAACGGAAACGCAAGGGATTTTGATGCTGGGCAAAACGAGCAAAATTGACTACCCCTGCTCTCCCCCTACAAGGAAATACAATTGGGTGAGCTTCGAGACTGAGTTGGGAGAGAAAAGAGGAGTTGTCGAGGAGAGGTGTCAGAGTCGAGATGGCGGTTAGAAGGAAGGCGGGACATCGAGTAGAAATCGAGAACCTCGAGCACGTTTTTTGGTACCTTTACAGAGCGACACGAGAAAAGTTGGATGACTTGACGAGCCAGGAAGGATGAGTTTCGCCAGATTTTCTGCACTCCAGACACCCAGTTCTGCACTTTAGCTGAGCGTCAAAGCTCGCCTATCCTGCTCCAAGTGGCAACGCGTATGGTGTATCGTTCGTACTCGTAGGGGTGAACCGTGACCTGACCGCGCCTAGGCTCCGGCAGGTGGAGGCGATGGGATAGGGCGGAAACAGCGGTCGGACTGTGGAATCGACGTCCTTCGGCGGTTTGTCAACCTGTTCCTAGAGCAGAGATGTCGGCCTGGATCGGGACGGAAACATGATGCGAAAGAAATTTCATCGCTGTGGCAGGATCATCTAGTGACACGGAGAGTTAGCCCGCGGTAGCTTTCTGCCAACTGCAAGTAGAGCAAGGTGTGTTGAAGTTTCTTGGTTTAAGCATGGGAGAAATGCAACTTCAACCCGAGCGTGGTGTGTAACCTGAGTGGTGTTGATTAGTAACGGTCCATTCATTGGCTCACCTCGGCGCATCATACCCCATATGTCGGTAAACGCTGAGCTGTGGCATTTGCGCACGTCTTTATGCCTATTACGCCTTCAAAGCGGACGACCAGTATGGTGCCGTGTGGAACTGCCGACGCATTCCGATGAACGGTAGTGCTCGAAAGAGTAACAAATGACACGGGACGGTGGAATGTCGAAGCCCCAAGGTAGCATTTTGTCGGATCATGCCACAGAGAGCACCGTACTCGGAGTCATCTTGATTGGGACGAGAATCAAAAACAGCGCATCGATGAACAAAACGTCTAGAGGTATGTATTAATAGAGCACTACTGAGCATCTCGGCTGTGCAAAAGTGTGCGACCAGCTATCGATTCACTGACCATCGGCTCATCCCACGTAGCACTGCCCCAGCCCTGTGTTCATCTCCATATCTTTGAGACTCAGACATCACATCCCTGATGACGTAGGGGCACAAAACCCATCACACAATGAATTCACCAAGTAGGGATGGCAGTTATTGTGGAGAGTCTGCAAAAAACCGCAGCCTCGTTCTAGAATCCCCATTGGCGCTGTCGATC
Source organism: Dactylonectria alcacerensis (assembly GCA_029931735.1). NCBI lineage: Eukaryota > Fungi > Ascomycota > Sordariomycetes > Hypocreales > Nectriaceae > Dactylonectria > Dactylonectria alcacerensis. The sequence goes on along the minus strand of JAPMUZ010000014.1, from coordinate 395,214 downwards.
AATTTCCGTCCGCGGGGGTGGTTCAATTTGCTGTGGCTCAGCCACCAAACTTTGTCGCGTCTCGGTCTCGCTCCCGCAATCGTATCTCGCCGTGCGTTTTGTTAGTGCTACTGCTACGTCGACTTCAGCCTGCATTTTCGGTGCCGTGTTAACCGTTCGCATCAGAATGGATGGAAGGTGGTTGTTGGGAATTTAGATATTTAAACCTGTCTGCTGTTCGTTGATGGTGGCTTGTGTCTCTTCATCATCAGCCTGCATCTCTTCACCAGTCTTCTATCTCAAAACACTCCTCTCAGCATCTATACCCCACAAATCAACAGCACCCACTTAAGCAACAACATTTGGTCTTCCCGAAAATGGCCAAGCTTGAGACGTACAACGGTCACTATCTGTGGCACTACATCCCCTCGTTTCCGGCTGCCGTTGTCTTCATCGCCCTGTTCGGCCTGTTGACGGCAGGACACGCCTTCAAGCTGGTCCGACACAGGACGTGGTTCTGCATCCCTTTTGTTGTCGGTGGTGTTTGTAAGTTCCAGAATGCCTCTGAGTTTGCATATAGTCTGCTAACCCCAGTCGATAGTTGAAACAGTTGGCTATGTCGGCAGAGCCTTGGCACACGACAAGACTGGAAAACTGATTCCCTACGTCCTGCAATCCACGCTGCTCCTGCTTGCCCCGATTCTGTTTGCGGCATCTCTGTACATGACGCTCAGCAGAGTCATCCGTGCTGTCGGCGGCCAGTCATGCTCGATGATTCCCACCCGATGGCTCACCACCATCTTCGTCTTCGGCGACGTCTTCAGCTTCATCGTGCAAGCCAGCGGCGCTGGCCTGCGTGTGCAGGCGGGCGAACCGAACAGCAAGATCAACCCCAACCTGGGCTCGCACGTCATCACGGGCGGTCTTGTATTCCAGATCATCATTTTCGCCGTCTTCATCCTGGCCATCGTCAAGTTCAAGTCCAACTTCAGCAAGCATCAGGCGGCCAAGGCCACGGCGGAGATCCCCTGGAAGCAGAGCCTCTGGATGCTGTACCTGACATCTGGGCTCATCATGGTTCGAAACGTTTTCCGTGTGGTCGAGTATGCTATGGGCACCGATGGATATTTGCTGAGTCACGAGTGGCCCACGTATGTATTTGATGCACCGTTGATGACTCTCACCATGGTCGCCTTCTTCTGGTGGTATCCCGGTCAACTTCAGGGCCGAGTTTCTCCTGGAAGCGACACCGAGATGGCCAGCGCCGAGTCTTCCCAGCGCATGGGATAGATGGCAGAGACATGGTAGGAAAGGAGAAGAAGGAGAATAACCGAATGGTCAAGTCAGTTGATGTACATTTCCTTTGTCATTTTAGTCAATTTAGATGAGTTGGGAGTTGGTGCGACAAATAGTTAATCACAATGGAAGATAAAAACATGTCTGTTTGTTCAGGATATCGAAGCACGGTGAAATGCTCTATGTAGTGATGACGAGTGGATTCCTAGGCCGCAGTTGAGAAGTCACTAAAAAGTACAGTGGAGATGCCACTAAATCATAGCTACTTACAAGGACACTAAATGGAAGTCTAGACTCGCTAAATGATGGTAGTAAAGAGGTCAGTGAGTTACGGACAACGTGCTGACAGGGAGCATGAGAAGAATCGCTGCACCACACTGGATGAATACCTTGATGGCGTCCACCACTTCGTCTTTTCCCAGTTCACCGTCGAGACGAACAAGACGCTGACCTCGACTGGCTTCACCACCAAGCCGCAGAACAAGTGGTGCCCGACACAACTCAAGCCATGGTCCGACTTCCTAGAACGAGAGAGAGAAGTATTCGGTAACCTCTACGCGGCCATGCCCGTCCAGGCCCGCGCTTTCGATGGCCGCACCATCCTCGACTCCATAGGAAGCGTCGTGGCAAAGCAGCTCATCTCCAACGAGCTTATGTTGCGTCATTTCCTCAACAACACTTTCGAGCAACCAGTCAGAAACATCATCGACCACCTCAAGCGCATTCGACAAAGTCAGAGACGAGTTTGACATGGGCAAGGACATCATCTTCCAGAATTATTCTCACGCCATCAGCGACGCAGCGCCTGGTATCATTGGCCGTAAAACTCCTTCGACTCCACCACGGACGCCGACTCCGATGCTGGACCGCAACACGCTGTATGCCGACCAGATCTGTGCCTATCTGGCTGGCGATGCCACGCGCAACCTGGTCCACGTGTCCGAGTACAAGACGCCTCACAAGCTGGCCGCTCCGCACCTCCGTCTCGGCCTACGACCTATGAATACCCTCGCTGACGTTGTTCACCGAGTCACCGTTCCCACAAATGTTGACCCCGAAGCACTTTTCCAGTACCACGCCGATCTCCTTACAGCGTCCGCCATCACACAAACCTACCACTACATGATCGAAGGTGGCGTTGACTACGGAATTCTAACGACGGGAGAAGCGATTGTCTTTCTCAGGCTCAACTAGGAGGAGCCGGGAACACTATATTACCACTTGGCGGAACCTGGCCCCGAAGTAGCAGCTCATCCAAACCAATCCCAGATCTGTTCGGCCGTGGGTCAGTACTTGGCCTTTACCCTCATGGCTCTGGGTCCACCAGGGACAAGGCGCACACATGGACAAGATGAACGTAGCCAAGCAACGAAAGTGTTGAAAAAGTGGGCGGTCAACATGGAACTCATAGTACGAGACAGTCCAGAGACCACCAGACAGACACAACCTACTTCACCGGCCTGGATTCCCACCACTTACGACAGTGTCGACCGATCACCAAACAAGCCGCACCCAAAGAGACGCCGCCGCCGCCGCTGCCGCCGCTGCCGAGGTGATGTTGCCGAAGCTGACATTCTGCGGGAGGATCCCTTCGACTCTTTCGACGAAGAGTCGGATCCCATCCTCTTTTCTCCAATCCCAGGATCCCGACCATCAGCTAGTGGAGGGCAAGGAGCTCAACGCAACCGACGGGCTCGCGAACAAGAGACGCACGGAAACCACAGCGACGAACAAGACCGAGAGTACTGCACGCAGAAATGCCTGCTGGGACTCGTCAAGGGAGGCTTCCTCGACCGACGATGCCCCAACGTGGCCCTCCATCGCGACAGCGCCCAATCCGACAGCGTAGCGTGGTCGAACTTGGCAATCGCAGCCGCCACCCGGTCAACCACGTCGAATGGCTAAGACTTCTCTGGGAGCAGCTCAATCGAACACTGGACGAAGGCATCACCTCGCTGGGGCAGAGCGGCGCTCGTGGCGTCCTCTTCAAGGTCACCCTACTTATCTACGGCTACACCTTCGTCAGCAAGGGCAGAGTCCAGGCTTTCATCCCCGATCTCGAGCACGAAGCTGCCGTCTACGACCGCCTTCTGGCACTGCAAGGCGCCAACTTGCCTGTATTCCTGGGCGCCATTGACCTCCGAACCATGGACAAGATATACTACTACTATCACTGAGTGTATGTCATCCACATGACGTTTCTCTCCTGGGGAGGGCATCCGATCAGGCCAGTGAGAACCGTGGACAGCGAGGGGCAGCTGCTCGGGGGTAAGGCAATGCAGTCATTGCTCGCGATGCATGACTGAGGCGTGGTCCACAAGGAAGTGCGTGACTTGAACATGCTATTTAACCCCGAGACGGACGGGGTCATGATGCTTGACTTCGAGCGTTCTTTGCTCTTGGAGATGTCTCGATGTTCGCTGGCGCAGACGGTCCCGAAGATGCGAGTTCAGGAGGAAGAGGAGAATGTCAAGTCTACGACTGGTGAAGAGGCACGCGACGGGGCCCGAAGAGGTCGAACAGAGATGGACGCCGATATCTGGAGGATCAATTTGATGTTTTTGGAACTGCGGGGGCGCCGAGAGCAACGAATTATGAGATCAACGACTTAACGAGAGCCTGGCCATAGAAGGGTCGGCTAATACGGCGGTCAATTTGGTATTGAGAAAAGTGCAAGTGCATAGTCAAGTAGGAAAACGGGATGTAATGAGGAGCATGAGTGTACATGATCTTCATTTGTTGATGTAGTAACATGTCATAAATTAGCAACGGTTAAGATTGGTGAATGCGTGAATACGCGGTGCAAATGGGTACTTTTGAACTTGGCCATGACTTAACTATACTAGTGTTATCTTACGTGAATAGCTCAAACCTACAGATAACACACCATGCGCGCTCGGTGAGGTGCAATCCTGGGCTCAGTTAACAAGTGGCGATGCTCCATTCGTCGCAGTCATTCGAGAGTTTGATAGACTTGCCGTCCAGCCGCGGCAGCCCCGAGGTCTGTTGCACTTAACCTCAAGCATAACGAAACTCATCTGCAAATTGGATTTTAGCATGTCAGATTAGACTGCTGGGTAATCATGGTGCAACACCTTGAAAAAAAAAAAAAACCATAGTGGCATGCGAAAGCGAGACCGAAGCCGCAACCGAAACTTGGGCCTTGGCAGAAGTAAGCATTTGGGCTGTGCTGAGGAATTAAACTTGCACTAAGAGTTTCCGCTAATGCACTCGCGTCATTCTTGTTTTTTGTCTTACTGCAGTGCTGTAATTGAGCTGATACATATTTCTTCTACAATTGGTGCGCAGGTCGTGGTGATGCATGGGTGCATCTAACTCCGAGAATAGAGCCGCCAATCATGTTTAGGTTGGGAGATATATTAGTATGATCGGCACTCTTACCTGTGGTTCCCATAGCTTATGACGTCTTAGAATCGTATGGGGTGTTGAATTGCACGATAAATTATCGGACTCTAATTGATGGAGACTCGATTGAGCTTAGAAACCGAGATACTATCTTTATAATCCTGATCAAAGACGAATTGCGGCAGCGACATGAAACACCACTTCAAACCAGGCTAGGACACGGATGAAAGAAATAAGTTAAGTTCCGGGCGCAGGCGTAGTAAATAGTAAAAATGCACATTGGTACACAATTTAAAGCCGTGGGTCGTGGTCGGACTGATTAGACATTATTGCACCCATCGGTCTCTAATCGTCTTGTCATCCTTGACCCATCTCATAGACTCTGGCTAAAGTTGACTTGGATACCGAGACGCTAAGCCCTCATTTAGATTTCTTCGGGCGAAGCCGGCTTTCCTCCAACCCACACCATGTCCATCAAACAAATCGGGGCCAATCTCACCTGTCGCGCCCTAAATCAGCACATGTGTTGCCTCCATGAACTTGAAGCACAATACATCACGGGTCCGTTTCTATGAATCTAAACGCCATAGGACGTTAACTTGCTTCTATTCCATCTTCAGGTACTTGCAGTCCTAGGCTAGAGCTTCTTATTGTTTGTCCATCACCTGCTCAGAGGTCGAGTGCTTAGTCGACGGTGATAGCATCGAGGTGCGGGCATGTTCCGTCTATGCGAAACGTGCCTGTGTTGGTTGCAATGTTGTTCAACCAGTGCACTCTCCAAGCTATCGTGGCTGGGGTCACTGAGAAGATCCCTCTGAAAGTTAAGAGATTAGTGAGTTGTGTAATAGAAAGAAGGTGGCTGGGAAAGTTTGAGAATTCTTACCCTGTAGCAATGAAGCTCTGTATGTGAAACATTAGCAGAGCCCGTTTCGTCATCGAGGTTAGAACAACCTCAATGTACTCTTTCCACTCAGTTTGCAGAGATGGAATAGTTACACCGGAGCCTTGGTTCACATAGAAATCATCGAACTCTCCAAATTTCTCGTAGAGCGCCTCATAGGTGTCACAGAATTTGGCCCACACGGTCGGGTGATTGAGATAGTTGAAGACCATGCCTGCAACCTGTTAGTAGATAATCAAAAACAAAAGGACAGGTAAACGGTAGGGAGGGAGGGAGGGAGGGAGGGAGGGAGAAATACCCATTTCTTTCGTGGCGACAAGTTGCTGCTCTGGGCTCATAGCCTTGTATACCTCCTTTTTCGTGGAATCTTTTCCTTCGAACATGCCTCCCTTCATCAGATTGGTCCGGCTCTTGAAGATGGTGAGGCGATCAAGGTTCTTCACATTACCCAGCTCAGAAAGTAGCACTTCAAAGAAAGTTCTCTTCTTGTTGTCGAGCTCCCATGGATACAAGGCATCCGCCTTCAGAATCCACTGCAGTGCGATATTGCATGACATTTTGGGCTGAGGATTTGATGGTTTCGGTTCCTGCTTGATAATTTGGCCCTTATCCAGCCACTCGGTGAAGAAGTCAGAAATAAGCTGCCCTTCGAATACGTGCTCGGCTGCCGATATTGATTGTGCGTTAGTGTATGTTGCTTGATGGGGACATGAGCTGACCAAGTACGTTGGAGCAGCGAACTATCATCGCCTCGCGGCTCCGTAGTACAAACTATCATTCACACAAAGGGAGAAAACTGACTTTGATACGCCCCTCTAACTTGTTGGACCTGGCCGTTGGCATCCAGGACCCAAGCCGTGTCATGAGGCTGCAACTGTCCCACCTCCCAGTTTGTACACGACACGGAGGTGTTCCCCCAGTATCGTGAGATGGTATCCCACCTGCCTTGTTCGATCCCTTCCCAAACGCGCGAGGAGCTCTTAGGAAATGAAGGGTATTTGTAGAGTTCCGCATGGAGTCCCGTCTTTCCAGACTTCACTTTAGGGCAAACCGATAATCTCTTAGGTGTTAGAGTCGCCTTGGGGTTGTTGGGGTCATAGGCGCGTGCGTCCAGCTCATGCAAGTTGTCGTAACTTTCAGACTCTTCCCTAACTGACAGCGAGTCGGTCGAGATGATACCGGGCCAAGGTCCTCCCGTGTCCGCTTCGTCACGGCAGCTTTTGCATTCTGGAATATCCCTGTCACCCAAATCAATGTCCATGTTGACGCAACCACAACATGTGTCACTCTTCTTGCTGCTTTCACCGCACTGTAAACAGTCCGCACAGGAGAACGATTCTTTTGAGCCTTCGATGGCCTTGGCCGCGTCCTCATCCATATAAGTCAGTGGGTTTGTGTTGGAGTCTGAACTGTAACCCCAGGCATTGTCTTCGCCCATGGACGGCTGGTTAACGTAGCAAGAACTGTCATCGCTGACTTGTTGCTGCTCCATGTTAGACAGACTCTCCAGAGTATTCCAAGACGTCTTTACTGGTCATGGCGTGGTTGAACTTACACTATCGTTGATGATGTAGGGAAGACCATTCTCTACATCCCAGCCGATGGTTTTCCTATCGAAAGAGGTCAGTCAATTATTTATCACCGTTTGCTCTCAATAAAGCTTAGAGAAAGAGCATACTCAGAGTCCATAGTATAGGTCTGCTGTCCACGTGTTCTAGACACATTCTGATTAGTACGATGATCATCGCTGCATTGAAACTAAAGAATCGGAAAAGGGTGTCATATCATCTGTCACTGTCAGGCTTGACATATAAGTGTGGAAACTTACGAGATACGAGTTTCTAGACACGTCTCAGGAGCATCATCTGGGGAGTCGTAAAACGTCCATTCATTGATGGTGCGGTAGTCCATCGTCATCTGTTCAATTCAGCTCAGTCAACCAAAACAACTGGAATTAGCACTTACGTCGATGAGGGGTATTTTGACGCTATACTTATCTCCGAACAAGTCTAAGCCGACTTTGAGACCAAACACGAGGAAGCTGCTCATGGCGAACTTGCCACCATCGCCGCCAGAGTTGTAGATGACATTAGAGGCGTCCATGGCAACCCGATTGCTCTCGCGCTGAATGTTCCTGGCACCGAGCTTATCATCTGGATCAGGCGGGAAGTTTATGTTGAAGCCTCCAAAGTCCGATTTGATGCGAGTGCTGAGTTTCCCATCAAAGTAGGGCGCGCTGGCGCCACTGCTTCCGCCATTCTCAGAATCGTTGAATGAGGCAAGCATGTAGTTAAGACTCCAGTATGGTTCGAAGGTAATGTAGCTATTTCCAGATGGATTCAACGTGTGCCCACTGAGCTTAGTGGCTTTGTTATTAGTGTATGCTGGGTTGCCCTGGTTTCCCTTGTCGAAATCAACCTCGCCGACGCCTCCGATGGAAAAAGTCAGATCAGATTCCCCTTCAACGTTGAGCCATCCATTGGCTTGTTTCACGTCGAAGACGTTGTCTAGGGACGCCTGAATTGTTTAGTTAGGTGACGTTCCATTGTTACGGAAGATTGGGTAGTGGTTTGTGTCTTGTGGTAATGAAACTTATAACTTACAATCAAGGAGAAGCCATATGTGAAGTCGGCAGTGATCTTGCCCCCAACGTGGGCTCCAAATCCAATATCATAGTCTTCCCCGTCGAAATCGCAATCCTGGATCGTATCCCAAAACAGTGGAGTGTCGATTTCTTCATCAATGAGCATTTTGTCTGACGTCTTGTGTGTTTTCGAGTTCTTATACATGGATCGCCATTCGGCTTTACTCTCAGCGAAGAATCGTTTCGCGATCCTGCGGGACAACGAATCCTCTGACTGAATGCCCAGCGAGTCGACAGCCGAGTCCCAATATCCTGCGACGTTGGAATAGTCGATTCGGATTTTGGTGTCCCCAGTATCCCTGCGGGTGCGATTCAGGTCCAGGTCAAAGACAAAGTCGAAGACTTTGGATGTAGCCGCTCTTCGGAAGTGGCTCGGTGGGAGGCTTTGGTCTGTAGGGAGTCTCAGCATATCAGATCAGGTCGGGATTGATGGACAATTCTCACCATTGGATTCTTCAATAGAGATGGCCCGGGCAAAAGTGTTTGGAGCACACTACTCATCGATCAGTCAGCGCGGTGGGTATGGGGTGACATGCTCTAAGTGTTGCTACTCACGTTATCAGGCATCTCAACGACAGTACCCTCAACACCTCGCTCCATGATCCGGAAGCAACCATGAACGTCTTCGCTCAGACAAACAACCCTGGCTGTCTGGGTCTGATTCTTGGCTTGTTTGAGCACGTTGACAGGGCAGTCAATGAATACCAGAGGCTCAGGTTCGTCGTCACGCCTTTTGAGCGAGGCGACCGCCGCCGAGTCCCCAGTGATGAGGACGAAACCAAAGCCAGTCTGGTTAGGATCAATCTCGCCCGCATCAGCATTACTTCCGAAGTTAAGGAAAGCATAGTTCTTCTCCGCATCTTCGGCAGGGAGCATATTAGATGGGAAGATCCTCTCTAAATCGACCAGGGAGAAGGGAGTACTAGTAACCCCGGTAAACTCTCCACTAGATATAGCCCTCAGAGCTTCAAGGTCTGGCGTGTCAAGATCGATGGCCCATATCATTAGACCATGCAGACCTATCTTGCTGGCGTAATCAATTTTCATTTGAAACGTCTCGACGTCATCGAAACTAACACGATGTGGTTAAGTAAGGATAGTCAAGCGTTGGGTCGTGATGCGGTTTTTGCACTTACGAAATCCAGCTGTGGCCATCGTAAACCATGTATCGGGCCGCTGCCACCTCGTCAAAATATGGAGTGCCTCCGGTTTTCTCTAAAATTTCCATAATCTCTATTTATCAATGGTTAGTATCAGACACACGATTTCGCTTGATGCACATCATTTCTAGGTTTTCTTACCAGCGTATGATAGAATGCCAGCAGTATTAGAGCATCGGCCGGGTGAGCCAGGGCCCTTGAAAGTACATCCAGGCTTCCAACATGATGAAGATTCCAGTTCAAAGGATCGACCATAGAAACCCAAGCCGAGTACGATGCTGGAAGGTTCAACACCTACGCGCCAAAACTAACAGCGGCCCAATGTTAGTCAACGATTCCGCATATATAATAACGTTGTAATGGTATTGACGCTTACCAGGTCGAGAGCGTACCCGATCTCAGTCAGGTTCGTATGCGATAGAACCTGGCTTCCAATTGGGTTGTCGCTATCCCAAACGCCATGCAAGTCGTAGGACATAAGGTTAATCCAATCGACATACGTCTCCATCCCTTTGAGATCGAAATGGCGAAGATACCAGTATGAAGATGGCGCAGTGAATGTCACAATGTAGTCGTGGCCGCTTGCATCAATTGCTTCGCGCAGCTCTTTTACGAGAGCCACATAATTTTGGCCATCTCCTTCGGTTCCGCCGCGGTCTTCGGCGCCAGGATACTCCCAGTCTGCGAAACGCATCAGTAAGCATTATTCATCGCATGCCTTTCTGCCATCATCATTGTCTCGGAGATGGCACTGTCTTAAAGAATAACCCCAGTAGAAGGAGCTGAGCTAGCGCTATCCGGGATGGAAGATAGACAGTTAAACATCCTCTGATGCAGCACTTACCGAAATCTAAAATGGGCAAGGAATTAGCTTCAGGGTCAAACTATGATATGGAGATGGCGCTTGACACATACCAACGCCGTCATAGCCGTACTGCGAAAGGAATCCTAGCAGGTTGCTAATGAAGGTAGCTCTATTCGCCTTAGTAGATGCGAGTGAAGGAAATATGCTTTGCCATATGCCGGGGTCACTAAAAGTCCACCCGCCGAGAGCAATGACGATCTTGAGGTCGGGGTTTCTGAACTTTGTGTTCCCGATGGTCTTGTAGAGGCTAGGGTCGATACCATCCATGTTGGTAACTTCAAAGGCCGAGTTGATGTAGCCAAAGGAGACAAAGAGATGGGTGAGAAGCTCGACGGGGATTTCACCCGGTCCCATGGTGCCGCATGGCTTGTCCATGTTCCAGGTTTCCCAGTATCCGATGATGACATTCTGAGGATTGGAAGGAGAGCCACCAGGACTGGGACTGTCGCAGTTGGACTGGCAGCCGTCGTTACAGAAGTCGGTAGTAGTGCCACAAAAGCCATGCTGCGAGCAGCAAACGTTGAGAGGACATGTCTCGCCCGGTGTGGCTGCAAACTCGCCGCATTCGGCCTTTGCATCACAGTTCGACTGGCAGCCGTCACCGCAGTACGTTGGGCTATACCCGCACCAGCCGTCCTCTCCACAGCAGGCTCCGTTGTAACATGGCTTGTTCGGCCCGCAGGTGTAGTCAGTGCTTTGACCCGAAGCCAAAGCAGTACTGGAAGACAAAGCTGCTGTTAGGGTGGAGGATTCGGCTCGGGGTACGTGACCGTGACCGTGGTGAAGATGGCCGTGGTTAAGATGACTATGAGTGTATGCCAAAACAGGGGAGATGTGCACAAATGACAAGTAAAGTAATATCAGCATAGTCGACAAAGACATCTGCCGATGGCCTGCGGAACTAGCCATGTTGGGGTTATCAGGCCCGAGGCTAAGCAAAGAGTGAAAAAAGACAAACAAATCTGAGGGCAGATGTTATCAACAGAAAATCAAGCGCTTGGGATGTCGAGAGTAATAATACGCTGAACGAATAGGAAAAAGTTGCCAATTTCTCGGTTCCCCGACGGATTGCCAATGGATTGTTGGCTGCGGAAACATCAGAAACACAGTTGCCGCGGCTTGCTGAAAGCCAAGACGTCTCTTTGGTACTCAATCCTTGGTTACTCCGATTGCCTAGTCGGATCAGACCCGCCTGTTGGTTGCAGCCCTGTTGTTGTTAGTTTTTGCCCTTATCCCTAACCCTGTCGTTGTTGGCTCTGCCCCTGTTCACGCTGGCTCTGGTCCTACTGGCCCGATCTCCTCGGCACCTTAACTTCATGCATACTAGACAACTCGGACCCCGTGCATACTAGACAACTCGGACCCCGTAATCTTCGCGTTTCTGCAGGCCAAGACGCGAAAGTTAAGGCGGCCCGACTCGTAGTGGACAGCAAGATTCTCGCTTCCACATCTGCCAGGGTTATCTCTTCAGCCGTCCATACAAACTCATCTACTCATTGCCTGTGAGCCACTAAGACATGGGTTAACCGCCAACATATCTTACCAACAACGCACCAAGCCGGGACTATCGGCATGTAGACAGGAGGTCTTAGATGTGCAGCAACCTTGTAGCTTTACCCGCCTCACCTCATGTCAGTTCACAAATATACCGGTTCCGACTATTAGCGTCTCGGCAAGTCCGATACAACAGCTCACGGGGAGCATTTGCGTGCGTGAAATTCTCATGTTTAGGGAGCGGCATTTTCTTTGCGTACGTAGTAGTGCTCCCCGCTTGTTGGTTGTCTGGTTTTCATATCCGCTCGTGCAGCGTCTCCACTACTGGTCCCATTCGCTTCTCCTAGGAGATTTGACACACCGAGTTTTAGATTTCAGCCATGGCCGGCTCTGAATGCGGTAAAGCCGGAATGAATCGATTGCTCGCGGGTAAGAGACAATTTCCGCGGTCTATGGACGCTTGGCATAACGGAAATATACACGCACGTATGGACGCAGCTGTTTTCTTTACTACTCTGCTTCTCTATCCATCTGCGGGGCCATCATGTCAGTCTGCTGTTCCCACTCTCGACGGCTAGTGGTCTCATTCAATAATAAGTAATCTATTACGCCTCATTCTGGCTACCCAGTCGTTGGAATTGTTAACACTTTCTCTATTTCTGTTTTTCACCATGAAGCTATCTATCTTCACAGGCCTGACCCTTTCGCTCATCGTCGTCCCTATTGTCGCTTCGACGTCGCATGCTTGGAAGCGGGCGGACGATGCACACACTTGCGAGAGTTACTCTGTCCAAAGCGGTGATACGTGCTTCACAGTCATGAAGCAGACCAATGTCACCTTCGCTCAGATCATCTCTTGGAACCCTGCCATCGATAAACAGTGCTCGTGAGTGTCTGCATCACCAATCTTGAACAATGAGCCTCCACTAATTACTCTGACGAAGGAACATTACCGAGTTGGCGGGCAGCGACATCTGTGTCAGCAACCCGGAGGGTGATTATGCCATTCCAAGTAACTCCCAAGGCTCACCAACGATTGCTACAACTACAGCGTAGGTTTTTCCACAATACTTCACAAGACTGCTATGGAAGTAAAAAACATGAAATATTTGCTGACCTGCTTGGCCTGTAGACCCATTCCAGACCCTACACCTAACGACACGGAGGATAGATGCGCCGAGTACCATCTTGTCGCAGCTGGGGAAGATTGCGGCACGTTCACCGTCAAGTATGGCATCACGCTCAAAGATTTGTACGTTGTTCCTCGTCTTTTTTCTATGTCACCCAATGACTCACACAGCACGCTTCTGAAAAGTATCTTCTTGAATCCCCATGTCTGGGAGAATTGCACGAACGTGTACTTGGACTACTACTACTGCGTTCGGCCTGTGGGATACATATCCACGTACCCGGGGTATTTACCAACAACGTCCACCAAAGAGTTCGTTCAGACGCCGACGACACCGCTACCAGACGACTATGAGCCTCTTGAAGGCTATGTTAGCACGAACGCGATTATCCCCATTGCTAACAAAACTCGCGGAGACTGTAACACGTGAGTATGGTAACTAGCATTCTCGAAGAATTGAAGGTTCTCCTTAGTTCACCACGACACAGTGACTAACTCTCTCGTTCACACACCAGATACCTGTTTTTAAGCAACATCACAGAAACTCCAATGCTTGCAGACTGCTGGCTAATGGCCATGGCCTTTGATAATACTCGTGAGGTAAGATTTTCACGTGAAGCAGGGTCATGTTTCTCTGTTGCTGTTGACCACTTTCAACTATGTGCGAGCTGTATCTCGTCTTTGGTTATGAAGTAGACTACTTTCGAGACATCTTTCTATGGAGACCCATTCCGGTTGATCACCCTTAATTCTGACGCAGCACTGACTTGGAATAGGAGTTTGTGCTGTGGAATCCGTCTCTCGCTCAAGATTCCCTCAACGTCTCCGATCACTCATATGATTACCCCTGTACCCTATCAGAGAGCGTATCCTACTGCGTTGCTCTCGAGTCCGCCACTGCCAGTAAGTACTTCAATCCGTCATGTTTCGTTATCTAGTAGACACTGATACTCGGGATCAAATCACAGCGCCAGAAGTGGATGAGGAGGCCCCTCCAAGCCCTCGTGCCGCGGGAGAGATTGCAAATTGCACTTCATGGGATGTTCCGGAGTCCTATGACACTTGCGAATCAATGCTATTGACGAACTCAATTGAAATTGAGGACTTTTATCGCATGAACCCGTCGATCAAGAGTGACTGCAGCGGGATGACGGTTGGCACGTACTACTGTGTATCGACTAATGAGGATGGCAGTCCACCATCTGTGGACGACTCTGAGGTCACTCTCACTACCAGTGCCTCGTTCACTTCAACGACTACCGGAGTCGTCACGCCCAGCCCCGTGCAGTCGGGCATAGCTTCCAACTGTCATGACTTCTACCTTGTTAAGGCCAATGATGGATGCTGGGCAATTGCCAACGACCACAGTATTGAGTTAACGGACTTCTACAGCTGGAACCCAGCCGTCAAGAGCGATTGTACTGGGCTTGAAGCCCAGGTGTACGTCTGCGTGGGCGTCAAGACGACGACTACCATCAGTACAGATGATAAGACGACCAGTACTACTACAAGAGATGGTGGGTCCACGCCCACGCCAGTTCAAGACGGTATGGTGAGCGGCTGCAACGACTTTTACTTTGTTCAGAGTGGTGATGGATGCTGGGCTATTGCCAATACTAACGGCATCGAGCTGTCTGATTTCTATCAGTGGAACCCTGCTGTTGGAGACGATTGCACCGGCCTCCAGGCCAATGTGTATGTCTGCATTGGCATTTCATAGCCTAAAAGTGTTGCTAGAGCTGCTGATTCATAAGAACTTGGCGTCAAAAGCTAAGCGCTTTGTCATATTTGACACAATGTCTGCTCAATCAAAGGGAGAACCTAGTATGGAGAACCGATGGCTCTATGGCGTGATTGTCGCAATACTAACGATCGAATGTCCTCTCAACCAAGTTCTTTTCCGGTTTCATGTGATGAGAAAATCCATTTCTCAATCATTCGCACCTCTTCAATTCACCAATGCCCTACGACACGGTAGAAGGTGGAATATATCCACCCTGTTTAACAAAATCGTCCATTTCCATAATGCCCAATTCCATCAAAGTCAAAGGGCCGACATTGGGCCGTTCAAACTCGGGATCGAAGATGTCTATCACAGTCCCTATGTTTGAGAAGAAGGTGCTTTCTTCAGGAAAGGGACTCTCGCCCTCGCCATACACAAAGCTCTCTGCCTCACGGCTGACATCGATGGGTTGCTCCTGGAACGGGCTGGATTCTTCACCAAAAATGATGATCCTCGGCCGCTCTGCAGCTGGGCGCTCGCGCCAGCCTAGCTTGCTCCGCATGTCTTCCAGCAAACCCTGATAATGGCCGCCGTCCGGAACGAAGGCGAGAAAGCTGAGCTCGACGGACTCAAGCGTCAGAGGCAGTGCACACAGTAGCCTCATCACATCGAACTGCTTCACGACGAAGCGTGAGAGACAGAAATGTCGAAGATTGCTCCATAGTTCGATGGGGAAGATTGTCTGGAGCGGCACCCAGTGTTCCTCTCCATTGGTTTCCATGGCATCATCAAGATTATCCATGACAGCGACGTTGGTTGACAGCTTCACATACTGCAAGTCCGGCGCTCTGCGCAACGCGCGCAAAAGATTCCCGCAGCGAAATGCATGCCAGCCTTGCTCATCTTGACCGCCAACGAGCAGCGACAGGTCGATGCGGGAGAGCCCAGGTCGGCTGAAGATGGTGATGAGGTCTTTGTACTCGGTGTTTTCCTCGTCATCAAAGACACGGCAGTTGACACCAGTGAGAAGCCGGTAGGTATCAATCACAAACTCGGAGATGCTCGCGGTTGGGTTCTCGCGATAGTATTGAGCAACGACAGAAGTTAGAAGGCAAAAGCCGCGCCACTTCTTCTTCTCGTCGCCATCCCACCTCCTGGCAAACGGTTTGTTTAAACACTCTTCGGCCATCGGCCACCCGCGAGGGAGCGGATAGATGAGTCCGGGTGGCAGAGAGCGGAACATAGGCGTCTGGTACAAGCGTCGAACGGAGGATCCATGAGCCGCAGGAGTGAGAGTGATTCTTTGTAAGTTTGGAAAACGGGACAACCCGTAGCGAAGTGCATCAGCGTCGCTGTTCGCGGCGATGACTTGGTCCTGCTCTTTCAAGATCTTCTGATATAACCGGTACGACTCTGCTGGACTGGGCCGCG
This sequence comes from Dactylonectria alcacerensis, assembly GCA_029931735.1. Lineage (NCBI taxonomy): Eukaryota > Fungi > Ascomycota > Sordariomycetes > Hypocreales > Nectriaceae > Dactylonectria > Dactylonectria alcacerensis. Next base: position 379,226 of record JAPMUZ010000014.1, on the reverse strand, counting down.
CCTTGAATCGCTCGGTGACTTCAATATGATGTGGGCGCTTGACATCGTAGGCGCCGTAGTTGTCAATCCGCTGAGCGTTGTGTCGATAATTGCGCAAGTACCAAGCTGGAACTCCAGACACATCGCCATGATTCATGCCGTCATCGGAATCCTCTTCGGAATCCTCTTCGGAATCATGGTCGATATCGATATACCCGGCAGAATCAGAGTCGGAATCATCGCTCCCAGGCAACGAATCAGCAAAGCGCGCATCGTCATAGACTATCTCAATAATATTCTTCCTGAATATCTCGTGATCCGCAACGGCTCTAAAGACGTCGACATTGACGGGGTTGGGCGAGAGGAAAAGGCGGCTGAGGCGGAGTGGAACGACCTGGTGGAGATGGATGCATGTTGCGCGCAGGCTCTTAATGTCACTGTTTGGCAACTGACACAAAATCTCTTCCAGAATCTCTGGCGGAAGATGGGAGATAGAGACAGGCCCTGCTTTGCTGGAGCCGGATGCTGTCATCGAGAAAGGAGTTGGTAACGCCTAAGAAACGAAGGTAGCAAGATGTTGGATGCAAGGTGAGGATAATCAGCGCAGCCAACAAGGAGTAAATAGCTCACGACCCCATCACGTGATACACTGGGGTTGGTTGCACATTTTATGAACGAGTACACTTCATAAAAGATCCTGCAGCGCTTGTCTCCTCTTGCGTGGAAAGAGCATCTTCGAACACAGCATCGCTATTATTTAGAGGACACGGTGAGTAGGCTGTTAAAACGAAAACAAGCTTACAGTTGAAACATGCGCACTGAACAAAAAGGATGTATTATTCTATGCAAAGACTCTCCTCGGTTGACAAAGACCAATTCTGCGGCTCCACACCATCCATCACCTCGAGCTCTTGGGCTGCTTCTCAGCTTCAATTAAATACAAATCCTACCTACGGAGTTCATAGGCTAGACCACCGTAATCGCTGTGGCTTATTAATCGCAAAAAAAGCCACACTGTGCAACTTGCAGCTTGTAGACTATAACGTACCCCGCAACTGGGTAAGAATTTATTCGTACTGTATATCTCCACCAAGAAAAAAATCCCCTCGAGCGGGATTCCACCACCACATCTTAACTCTCCAAGCGGACTGCTACGGAGATGTCGTATGGAACAGTGAAGCCCAAGGCTTCTAATAAGCCCAATGCTTCCAATTCTAACGTGTCCCTTCTTCAAGGCGCATCTGATGCATCATCTGTGCCAGCCTCTGCCCATGACCAAGATTGCGACCATGAGAGCCTGAGTGTCAGCATCTGGCCGAGGCTCAAGGCATTTTACGCCAAAAACATTGGGCTTTTCTTTGTATTCCTGGCCCAAATGTTTGCCTCCATTGTAAGTGCTATCCTCAAGAGCCATCTACTCTATCGAGCGACAAATGTTGACCAAACAGATGTCCATGACAACCCGACTTCTAGAGACCGGCTTCGAAACAAAGTTCCATGCATTGCAAATCATTTTCGTGCGTATGTTCACGACCGCAGTCATTGGCTCGCTGTACCTGTGGTACAAGCAGGTACCGGGGTTTCCCCTGGGCCAACGCGCTGTGAGAGGCTTGCTTGTTATCCGAGGCATCGCAGGCACAACCGGACTGTTTGGTTTATACTGTAGGCATTTCCCACAATGCTATAGATGATTGCTTTCTAATCTATCGAATCAGATTCTCTATCATACCTCGAAATCTCGGATGCCACGGTCATCACGTTTCTCGTCCCTACTCTTACTGCATTCGTCTGTTGGGTTGCTCTCAATGTAGGATCACTCTATGATATCGGCGAATGACCTCTTACTAACGCGTCATGAAATTAGGAACCTTTCACGATCAAAGAAGCCTCTGCCGGATTGATAGCATTTGTCGGCGTTTTGTTTATCGCTCGGCCAGCCTTCCTCTTCCCAAGCCACGATGCTGGCAATCCGTCTTCCTTGTCGATGAGCTCAGCTCTATCAACCCTGAGCGTCGATGTTCAAGGTGGCATACTTCCTCCAGTTGAAGCAACTCCAACGGAGCGGTCGATCGCCGTCGCTTGTGCAATCATGGGGTCATTTGCGGCGGCTTCAGCTTATGCTACCATTCGTGTGATTGGAAAGCGAACTCATTCACTCGTGAGCGTCAACTACTTTGCCGTATTTGCTTCAGTCAGCTCGTTTGCCATTATTATGATTCACCCGAATCTCCATTTTGAGATCCCACAGACCCCCATTCAATGGTAAGACACCCTTAATAAGATGATCAAAGGAGCAATCGCTGATACTCGACATGCTTAGGGTCCTTCTCCTGTCCATTGGCATCTCAGGTTTCTTGCTTCAAGTTCTCCTAACCGAAGGACTACAGAGAGAAAAAGCCGGCAGAGCAACCAATCTCATCGTAGGTTCCCCAATGATACAAGTCTGCTGCATCTGTTCTTCGCTAACATCTGCAAAGTACTCCCAAATGGTCTTCGCGCTAATCATCGAGCGTGTTGTTTGGGGAACGACGCCGCCGCTTACAAGCTTTCTTGGAAGTGCTCTTATCATTGGTGCAGCCATTTGGGTCAGCTTGCAGAAAAAAACTTCAGTTGAGGAGAGAAAACCCGCGGCTGACGAAGAGAGGCGGCTGTTGGGCTCTGCCACCGAGGAAAGCTGATTGTCAAGTTTGATAGATGATTCGCCACTACTCTCGCCCAAATTTAAGTGTCTCCAATTTCGCGACACCTGCAGTTGAATTACAGAAGTCCTGGAGCGTAAACGGAGACCCGTGAGGAGCGTCAACAGGCATGTGATAAGCTCACAACAAGAAAGACGTCAAATTCACTTAGGGGAAGGTCTATTCAAAGAGCTACCTAATTATCTTCGATCATGGCAAAACGTATCACGACGATTCCTATTAGTGTCTTTAAGAATACAGGTAGCTGGTACTATTTCACTTACAGCCCTCTTTGAGCTACAACTAGTCACTCTAGGAAGTGGAACGGCGTACCTCCGAACAATCCATCAATTTCCTGTATTTCTTTCGGATCACTGGACTCAACTCTCAAAACTACCTCTTCTCTCAACTTCCTCCCCACACCTATTCCTCATGGAAGGCTCAAAGTAAACGAATATCCAATGCTGCTGTCCTAATGGTTTGTCTCCTTCATCCACTCATATGAGGAAGAGAGGTTATATCACTAGATATTAAGCCTCTGGCTCCTTCAAGCCTCTCACTGTGGTTTTGATAAATTTGGGCATTTATCCACCTACCATTGCGTACGGAGATTTAAATCCTATGCGATGAACCCGGGGAGACATGGTTGTTCATGTTTTCCGGTAATTAGGGACGGTGTGAATTTTTGAATTTCTCTAGGCTTACGGCACTTACCCTATATACTCAGGTCAAAACTCAGGCCCCACCAGTGTCCTCTGATTTCGAACGTCAATGAGATTGCTCTCGGCTTTCCTTGGTAATCTTTAAGTGTATGCAGCATGCTGGTAGTGATCAGAGACGCCGCACGTTACAATAGGGGTCAAAGGTAGCTGGTTTTTCTTGGCATTTGTTCCTAGGTGGCAGTGCTCACTACCCCGAGAAAGGGCTTAGGGATGTGGATACAGAAGGTGAAGTTCGATGACTAAGGTAGAGAGACCATGTGACCCACCGAACACGAACTGACAGAGAACAATAAAAACAAAAAACTAAAAACTCTTACCAAAATGCGGGATGACGCCCACTTACTACGTGGCAAGCAATGCTTCTTTAGCTTCAATGGAGGTCGAGGAGCTTGCGGCGAGAGCCCCTGCAAGAGCGCAGCGATGGGATGGCCCCCACAGAGCCTGTCTATGAGCCTTGGCTAGCTCCGATAGGCGGCACGGTCTCCTTCGGTCTCCTTGGATCTGTGCGAGCGGAGCGATCGAGCAGAGCGATCACCGTTGGAGCCGCTATTGAGGCGAGTATCCAATGTTCCGAGGGCACCCGTATTTGAGTCATTCTTTCACAATGGCATCTCCTTGACCCATGCTTCCACGGATGAGAATCGCTGGGGCCCACTCAATAGAGTCCGAGATGTGTGGTTCAGATCCTCGGAGGCCGCGGAAACGCTAACCCAACACGTCGTAACGCCCAGCTAGAAATCCGCCCCAAGTCCACAAGTGGCTGGATCACATGGGTACTAGAAAGAATGATAAGTGCGCGGGATCCGTGGACAAGCTAAACTGAGGACGGAACCTCAGAAGTAGCATCTTCTTCTCCTGCCACCCGTCGCCATGGATCCGCGGAGCCTTGTCCCGAAAGCAGTGAGTCCCCCATCGCAATTGTGTTGACCGGCAGGGGTACTCACGTAATGATTCGATAGTGTCACCAATGCAGAGCTCGAAAGGTACGCTCTCACGGCCGCATGAGGCTGCAGCAACCTCGTCTAATCCGAATGGGCCCAGATACGATGCAACCGCGAGTCTCCGTGCTCGAGTTGTGTGACATCAAATATGGACTGCAGCCTCGCGTCTGCACCCAATAGGCATCAGATTCAATCCAAGAATGTACCACAGAAGACGGGGGCTATGGGAAGGTTAGCCGAATGCCCCGCGCTTGGCAGTGTTCGCTAAGACAGAATAGCCCTGAGCAGTTTGATGCTTTGCAACAGCAACTCGCCAACATCGAGAACACGGTCGATGCAATTCTATCCAACCAGACTAGCAACAATCGGAGTTTACTAGAGAATACCCATGCGACATCATACGTTGCCGAGTGCGGCCCGTATCGGACATACATCCCGGCACCCTATGAGGGCGATTCCTCCTTCAAACAACAGACACTTAAAGCTAGTCGCATATCCGAGCTCAGGCCATCTGAAATCGAAAGGTCGCCTGCTCTATCCATTGAGCTCGATGCCCTGCAGTTTCTGCTGTTAAGTGCCGATACTGGGGTGAAAAGGGATGTTCCACCGTGGGGTACACAGAACACAAACATGGTTCCGATACCCTCGGAACTCACTATTCGACTATTAAAAACTCTAAGCGGTAATTGCCTGCGCTTCCCTCTGTTTTCAATTGCCACTAATTTACAAAATTTTTCCAGATACTCAATCTTTATTGTTCATTTTTCACCCAGTGATTGACATCGCTCAGGTAGAGGACATTTGTCAACGCGTCTATCTCCCAGTCAACACCACGTCAATCGGACATCTTGCCGTCTTCAATGGCATACTGAGTAATCTTATATTGGGAATGAGCTGCATGCCTGGCATGGGCTTTTACACAAACGAGATGGATCGCCTTCAAAAGATCTGCGAAGCAAACTTTCACCAAGCAACGATGGCGGACGAGTTAATAGCTTCACCGACGTATGAGAATACTCTTGCATTAGCTATGGCGGTATGGAACCTCAGTGACATCAAGTCGATTGCTAATTTTTGTTAGGCCTTAGACGCGCAGCTGAAAGGGGATTCTGTATCAGTCCATCACTTCATCTCGGCAGCAGCAAAACATTGCCTCACCTTGGGGTATCACCGCGATACCGTGATATCGGAACTGTCCCCGCGAGAGTCCAAAAAGCGCTATCGACTATTCTGGTACATCTACATGTTCGACAAGAATCTGTCACTAGTCCTGGGCAGAGCATCAAACATCCAGGACTACGATGTAGACGCGCCTCCGTTGACAGTGTCCTCAGATCCGCATCGGTTGCCATGGGACCTTAGCTTGAATTCCTTCATCGCGTTTTCAAAGCTCCAGGGACAGATATACGAGTATCTCTTTGCACCTTCAACGAGGAATCTTGAAGCAGGAGTCAGGAAACGCGTATCCAGCGACCTCTCCGCTCAACTGACGCAGTGGTTCCATACTTGGCAGCAGATCGATGCATCGCATGCTTATCATTTGGAGATGTTTCTCAACACATTCCAAGCTGTTGAAGTTGTTTACCACTCAATACTCGTCCTGTTAGATTGGGGGGCTCTGGAGTCCTGTTCAGCTGCTGACCTCCCTCCATCCTGTATCGAACTTGCGCGACACGGGCTAAACACTCACATCAGCGTGTACTCGAAGCTGAAAGCTAGAGCTCATCACTTCCTGCTTTCATATGCGTCTTGGTAGGTATAGTATATCCGTTGGTTGCAAAGCGGCTACTAAGTATGAGCAGGATCCTTTCCTATTCGACATTCACGCCATTTATAGTTGTCTTTATGAATTGCATTGGCAAATCTGATGCAAGTGACCAGGAATTGCTGTCTCGAGTGCTCGAGACACTAGAAGAAATGGCGTCCAGTGCCGCGCATTGTAAACGTCAAATTGATTATTGCCAAGCCCTTTATCGCACTGCCGAAGCATACATCAAGTCTCGCAATTCGCCTCTTGCTGGGGTTTCTCCAAGCACTGGAAGCCTTCCGCTTCAACCACTTCAGAGCTTTGGAGTTGATCAAATGACCCTATCCGAATCAATGGGCCAGAGTTGGAATAATTGCGACCCTTTGACTCCGATGGCCTATGGCAGTACATCTGATAGAGGCTCTTTGCACGACTCTCTATACAGCGTGCAAACATCGAGAGGAGGGAGTAATGAAAGCTAGGAAACACTAAAACGAAATCTTAGGAATTTATTACAACGTTTGTTCAGGCTTTCGGTGGAGACATATTTGCCGGAAATGCAATTGGAACAACATGCTCAAGAATTAATGGCATTGCGGATCTACCACTCCTCATATCCGTGACTCTTCAATGCGTATGCCCAAACCTAGTAGTCAGTCGGTAAGCACTTAACCCGTATATCACGCGCAGTGGCTTCTACGGAGTTTCAGGACCTAGTTCGTCAATCAAGGCAATGGCAGCTGCAGGACGTAACCCAGTCAGTCTCCCAACAACGATGCCTTTCTTTTATCAGTCGCCAATACATGGCTCTAGCCTCACCTCTTGGTGCAGCGGGCACTTCATGGTGCATATTATGATATGGTAACGGCAGGAACACCCAATTTAACCTCCTCAAGACCTTTGGTAACAAACAAGACAGAAGGTTCTTGAAAAACTATTCAGCCCTCGGCCAAAACGACGAACACCTGGATAATCCTGTATCCATAATAGCACCATCAAGAGCACTTAAAAGGCTGCCAATTCTGCTGGTGAAACTGCCCGGCGGGATCAAAGTCGAGTGTCGGTGACGTAGCTCAAAAGTAATATTGTTCTGGACGTAACCTCGACTCGGAAAAGTTCAATATTTCCCCCCCCTGAAAATACAGTCAGCGCTTCGTAATGCGCATTAACAAGTGTCATTCGACGCCCTGAAAAAGCCCATCTCTAGCCATATCAGTTCAACTCCACACAGACTGACATATCCCACCTATGAGACGTCGCCGATTTAGCGCATTTGGAGACATGTACCTGTCAGCCTGCAGCTTAGTGGCTCTTCGGACCCTCGCAAGGAGGAAGTGGCTGGCTGCTGATAATCACATAGACAGCGTGTCAGCTTGGAATACCTTGCAAAACATGCTGTGGCTAGCTGAAAAGTTAGGTAAAATTGTCGCAACTTGCTTTGGTCCCCCTTCCGGGTGCGTGCTATCAAGGTCTTCATTCAATCATTATCGCAACAACCTTGACTCTCCTTGCTTCACTTTGGCACTCGCCATTTCAATCCTCATCTCCATTGCCATCACTTACAATATGCTTCTCAATCTTCCATTGGAACTTCAACAAATGGTAATAGCGGTACGATTCCCGTGAATGACATAGAATGCGGTACGCCACGATCTGAACTGACCATATCCAGAGTCTTGACAAGCATGAGCTCCTCGTGCTTCGCGCAACTTGCCACCATCTCGATAGGCTATGCCATCAGGACATCACGAAGAAAATCATCGACGAAATGAGAGATGACAACATTACTACTACGTATCTCTATAAGTCGGTCGAGCACCAACGCCATGGTTTCTTACAGCGCCTTCTGAGCCTCCAGCCGCCCTTGGATCAAACAGACGCGGCCGGCGAGACGGCCCTGCACAAAGCCGTACGAAGCAACTGTCTCTTCTGTGTCCAGCATCTCCTCGGCGCTGGGGCAAATCCTTCCTTTGCTACAACCCAGGGCTGGTCGTCGCTGATGTTGGCGGCACGGTATGACCATGTTGCTCTAGCGAATGAATTGCTACAAGCGGGCGCAGACGTGAACGCTCAAGGTTTCCACGGCTGGACGGCATTGCACCTCGCGCATACATATGGACACGCAGACATGTCTCGCGTACTGGCGTATGCTGGCGCTGATCAAAATATCGCTGATAATGATGGTGTCAAGGCGAAAGAGGCGTCTTGCGGGAACAAATGCTGGGGAGTTTGGCGATGAGTCAATGCTTGACGATAGAATACATCCTTTGGGACTAGTTCAAAGGCCCTTATATTCCACAGAGTTTCACTCCCACGGGAGGTTGATTTCTACTTTCATTTCCAGTCGCGGGTGAACCTTTTCAGTTGCAAATGATAAACCATTGGGCAGCAGAGTCTTCAGAAAATAAGTGTAGGAAATGACTGTTGTTTGCGACTTTGGTCCGCAACTATCTCATTATACTTCATCCAACATCTATATTGGTCCTTCTTGGCGTGTCTCAACTCCTGCTCCTTCTTCATTTTGACATTCCAGCAGGCGTGCAACAGAGCCAGCCAGTCTTCCGTTCTTAAAACAACCAAGAGACAAACGTATTGTAAAACCAGGAGCCGCGGTTAGGGCCTTCGGCCGCACGCTTCGCCGCTTGCCAGGCCAGAAACTCGTTCTCTTCGTTGTCGATGATGTCCTTGCCCGTGAAGAAATCAACCTCGTGTGGCTTGTACCCGCGGCTCTTGGTGACGAACTTGTGGCCGAAAATAAGAGCAAGATAAATCGGAATTCCGATGTAGCCTGTGATGAAGGTCTTGTACTTGGAGGTTCCGAAGTCTCCTCCGACGAACACGTCGTAGTTCTTAGTAAGCGCAACCAGGATACAGATAGCCAATGCCGCATATGATCCATAGATGCCCAAAGGAGCCACGTAAGGGAGGACTTCGTTCTTGATCTCCTGAGCCTCTCGGGCTCGGCACCAGTAGATGTGAGTAACAAGGATAGAGATCCAAGTCATAAGACCGAAAATGGTAGTTAGGTTGACAAAGTAACCAAAGACCTTAGTTGAGTCATCGGACACGTTCATAAATGCTAGGCAAGCAAATAGGGCAGAGAATCCCAGTGCATAGATGGGAACTCCGCGGTTATCCGTGCGCTTGAAGATGGCAGGCGCATTGCCATCAGAAGCAAGGCCATACAGGGTTCGGCTAGCGATGTAGAGGTCGGAATTTGAGGCGGAGAAGACGAAGATGAGGATACAGGCGTTGAGGATGCTGGGGATGACCTTGACACCAGCTACCTCGGCAGCGACGACGAACGGAGACGCAGACGCACCAGTCTTTGCCTCTGTCGTGGCGAAAGCGAGCTTTTTGGAGTTGTATGGAACAATCATACCCACAAGCAACACGCTGAGACAGTAGAAGAACAGGATTCGATAAAAGGTCAGCTTGATAGCGCGAGGGATCGTTTTTCGGGGGTTCTGAGCCTCAGCAACAGTAACGCCGACGAGTTCGGTACCGAGGTAGGCAAAAGTGGCTGTAACCATGCAAGACCAGAAGCCAAGGAACTTGCCGCTAGCTCCGTCTTTGATGTAGGGCTTGAATGCACTAAATAAGAGGGTTAGTTGTTGATCGCTTGACAGCTAGTCAGGCTAGGATGACAATGAGTCCACTCACCCAGGATCTTGCCAGTATCTGAACCCTTTCGTGTCGTGGTCAGGACCGCCGCCAAGGGCCAGGATGAGAGAGAAGAGGATGATGCCGACGATAGTGATGACCTTGAAGGAGGAGAGCCAGAACTCGAATTCTCCGAAAAAGCGCACCCCGAAATAGTTGATGCAAATGATGACGACGAGAAAGATGGTGATGAAAACTCCGGGGTTGACCTTATCTCGATCGACCCAGTATTGGATTACCAGCGCGGCAGCGGTCAATTGATTCGGTGTGACGATGATGTACTTGAACCAGTAACTGGAGAACACCGACAAAATTAGCATGTGTTCAATCCATCCGGTCGCCGGTTTACTTACCACCAACCCAACGCGAAGCCAAGAGAAGGATCGCAGAAGCGGGAAGCATATCCTGTGAAGCCAGCAGACATGGGTAGCCAAGCTGCCATCTCGCCGAGGGCGGCCATGACCAGGAACACAACAAAGCCGATAATGGTATATGAAATGAAGACGGAGCCAGGGCCGGCCTGGGCAAGGGCCTTTCCTGTGCCGATGACGAGACCAGTGCCAATGGCACCTCCGATGGCGATCATGGTGATGTGGCGAGCCTGCAGACCACGCTGCAGCTTGGTGTCCTCGCTGGTCTCGAGACCGCGGATGTGAACGGTCTTCTCGACATCGTGCATGTCACCGGAGACCTGGATATCTGTGGCCTCGCCAATGTCGCCGCCGGGCAACGGCCCCTTCGAGTAGTCTTTGCTCATGGCGAGAAGCTGGGCAGAGAAGGGAGTATGAGGATGGTGATGGGGTCGTGAGCTGACAAACAGCTTGAGAAGAGAGGAGGATGTGGAATGGAGATACGGGCCAAATTGCAACGGGATCGACGGGATAGTTATACAGAGATAGGACAACTGTGCAACCCGCAAACGGCCCCCTTGGTCCTTGGTGTGCCCTTGTGTGGGGAACAACAACGTCTACATGACCCCACACGCGGAGTCAAAGCATTGCCAACCAACCCTTGGCATCAGGATCCAGACCCCGAATTGATACGACTTAGTCGAGTTGTACCGCCTCCTGAGTCGTGTTTCTGGTAGCAGGAGCCGAGGAGTGCAGAAAGCAGTCTTCCAACAGGCTTCTGACTGGCTCGTGAAACCCTGGTCTGCCTCACGGGCGGAAGCCAACGGAAGTGGCAAACCTAAATTCCTGTCTCTCCGCTTAAGCTTGAAAGCTGGAATCCTTGGGGCAAAGGGCAGATTCAAGGGATTCTCATCTACCCCAACGCCGCTATTACGTACTCCATCACCAAGTTTATCGTTTCTCCGCGATTACTTGCGGAGGCGGGCACACTCTCCATGCGGGGTTTTGGGGCAGGGCACGGTTGGAGCTGGGGTCGAATCCTCAGCTTCGGGCGTCATCACAGGAATCGGGCAACGAGGAAAAGAGGGGAAAGGAAAAAAGAGGGGAGTCGCTTAAAGACTTGCCAATCACGAGGTGCCGTCCAAACGCACTCGGACCAGGCGGTGGCCATGACCAACGCGTGAGATATTTAACCGTGGGGCTCTCCGTTCGATATTTGCTAACAGAAACTGCCTTTCCCAGGCAGAATGGGCGTGTTAGCGTACAAAACGGAGTCGCGTGGGTCTGGGAATGGTCCAGCATGGCGCCGAGTGTCGTAATAGTGTAACCAGAACTTCTTCACCTTCCCAGTCGAGTTAAAATGATCGGTGTCTCCGTGACACAGAATTTGAACTTCGCAGGGGAAAGAGATTATGTAGTTAGTTACATGGAAGGGAAATCGAACAAGAGAAAAAGAATGCTAACCGAATCGCGGGCTAGGTTGCGTTGTTTGTGTCTAGTTCATGCGCCCTGCCCCACGCCTTACGGTAGGTTTCAGGGCTTCGAAAGTGAGTAAAAAGTTGGAGGCACCAAAGCCGATTGAAGGAACAACTGCCGTAATAAGCAAAAGAGATAAGATTAAAGAAGGACTCTAATGAATAGCTATAGCAATTGCGCTATTGGTCATCAACCCATCAGCGTCCCTTGTGTTGTCTGCTGGCATCTACCCTGGAGGCTCCGCATCCTAACAACTCACACCTTCCATGCAATGTCAGCTATCACCTCGCTTTTTTATTAATAAGCAGACACTAGTCAGGGTGAATGCATATGTCAATCATGTGTATGATTCTATATTGAGTAGTTTGCCACCAGACATATTGTGGAGAGTCCTGTTTGTGACTTGCTTGGATAGCCGACGCGCTACCAATCAGACTTTAATTGCGAAGTTTTTACGGCCTCGCCGGAAATGATGAGGCAGTTGAAGGATCTTCCGGTCACTAAGGCAAAAGTCAAGACTCGAGCGCTCGACTAAACATGTTAACAAAATGCTGCTATGCGTCACATTACATTGGTGGTCGCATTTCTCCGCACGTGTACGAATTCTCATGCTGGGTAGACAAATAGAGGCCTTTGACAATGAGCAGACACTGTGTTGGGCAGGGGGACAAGGGGAACACCACCGCCCGAAGTGAAGGATGCCGTAGGGTAGGCGGGATGCGCAGCAGCGCGAGGTTGGACAAGACTCGCAAAAAGAAACAGGCAAAAGGAGGGCCAGAGCTGCAATCGAGCAGCTGGCTAGAAAATAAATCAGATATTCCAGTTGATCAAATAATTCTCATCATAATGACATCAAAAACAATTTCTAAAGCTCAAAATTAAAGGTCGGCAAGAAGTGATTGATTGCTATCTGTGTCTGAGTAGTCTCTGCCTTTTATCTCAGACCAACTCCTGTTATCCTTATCGATAGCTTTATCAAGACCAGCCAATTAAAATCCCGGGTCAGTCTAGCTAGTGGGCCCTCAGCCCCGACACAACACTGGCTTTACTTATCCATTTTGTCGCATTCGATTGGCGACTTGATGGCGTGTTGATAACGCGATATCGCTGAGACCGCCGTATAGCCCCTAGAGGTTTCAAGTGTTAGTGTGGAGGGTGAAAGATGAAACGCCCATTTATTGAAGAAAGGAATCTGTTAGTTGCCTTTCGGTACTCAAATACTTCGTTATTTGCTACCAGAGCTAGGTATCCTCACGGTGTATTTCAAGTGAGAGGCTACTTGAAAGCGGAACACTGGGGTAAGTTCCAAACTAACATTTGAAATCCTTGTGGATTGTAGCTTTGATTCCTTGACCAGGGTCAGAATAATTGCTGGGGGTAACTGAAGAACACGCCAAATTATGCCCTGGATTATGAGCGATATTTTTCTACAAGTTGTGCTAAATTAAGACCAAGAGATATAGTTGACTGAAGCGCCCTCTCATCTGATGGTGGCGCCTCAGACAAACTGCTGGTGGCTGATTGATATGCTTTGCATTGTGATGCACTGAGGACATCGTATCCATAATTCGCCCCATTTTTGGCATGCTGTAAATTTTGAGAGGTTGTCCGCTGTTGCAGATGAGCCCGCCCAACGTCTCTCAGCTTTAGCGTACTGGTACCTGTTGATGGGATCCGATCGTATGACCCGAGTTTATCCGCCGTCCCGATTCACACCTAATTTGTAAGGCAACAGCCTACATTGTAGATCATGAAGCCGACAGCGGCTTCACCTCCTTTCTAACTAGTTAGATCAATCACAACACACGTTTCCTATGCTCTCCGCCGTGACCTAGCTTTCAATAATACCCTGTCACTTGACAGTTTGGCAGGCAGCTGGTCCCGCAATGCCATCAAAGTAGTTAGACTTTTGCCAAGGGTCAGGTGAGGCAAGATCCCCATTTCTTTTACGCGGAATCCGCGGACCACCACCCCTTTGCAGAATGTAACTTATCGAAGGCAGAAGACATTGCGTAGAGGTGCTACAGACAAAAATAGTAGAACCTATATTATAAATCAAGCAACGATGAGGGAAGGCACTGACGTAGATGTGGCAAGTACCCGGCCAAAAGCTGTGCTCTGTACAAGGCTAACGCTTTGTGTTAAACACTGTTAGAAGTGGGAAATTTTGATATAAATTCAGGCAGGATCTAGGAAAGACTGTACTTTTATTCTCATCGCCAACAGCCCCGCGCAACCAATTTTACAAGCACAAAAATTCACATTACTCTCAACTTCTCAAACATGGACGGCATCCAACCCGGCACTAAGAAGCTCACCACCAGAGCGGCTCTGGATGACTACGTCACAGGCTTCAATTCCGATGACTTTCCTCGCTTCTGTGCTTACTATGCTGAAGATGCAGTTGTAGGTGTCCCGCCCGCGTCTTTTTGGACATACACATCGCAGCACTTACTGACCATGATCAACCATTGTCCCAGATGAACATTCCCGCACTCCAAGACAAATCGCTAGGAGCGTATATTCAATGGCTCAAGACACTTCATACCATGGTATCGGAGGAGCTTATCCCTAAAAAGGTCGACATTGATGTGCCCGGAGCTTACGTGTCTGTTGAATACCAGGTCCAGTTTCGGGGGCTTGGAGACTTCAAAACAGACAACTTCAATGGCAGACTTGGTCCAGTCTCCAATGGCACTGGCCCACTCGTGCAGATGAGCCTCAAGTACCGGCTTAATCCCGATGGTCATATTGCTCAAATTGAAGTCGGTGAATTTGCACTACTCAAGAAAGCTTCACTTGAGTGAGCTTAGGAACTGGAAAGCTCGATAGTTACAAGCATGTCTCAAAGGACCAAGTTCTAGAAGTTCTATTCCACTCTATCCCTCGAGCATTTGAACCGTCTGTTAAACTATATGACCTCAGCTGTGATTTTCATCGTCACCACAATGCAAAGTCCGATGGTTGACCACCGTGATGTCCGATTCCTATGGGTGGCACTCGTGACCATCATAGCACGAACTTTTCATGTTCAACAAGTTCAGGTGCGAGCTTTTCTGCTCGTTAAGCATTATTGATGACAGTATGTACTCTACCTTACTAGCATCTGCTATGCCATGAACGATCGTTCTTCATCCCATTTGGCGGCTGTGTTCGGTAGAAAAATCGACCTCTCTTGCCCCGGGGAGAAATCGATACGTTTCCCGCCACACCGTCACTGCTGACGAACGACATAGCTAGGGAGTCCCTGGCACTCATCATGGTGCAATTGGTCAACCTGGCGCCACACTAGCCAGGGGCTAGTACCCCCGTCTCTTGCTAAGCATGGTCATTGCAGCCAGCTACCAGTACTTCCTATGCTCACATTGGCTCTGTATTCTCAAAACCATCATTTCATTTCCCACTACGATGCACATTGCTTGGACAAGGTGCTGGTGTGGTGCAGGGTTCTACAGAATGTTTATGCATTATTGTTTCCTCTCGTGGCATGAGACACACCTTTTTGACGCCCGCCCATCTTCACGGCTCAGCCACTCTGCACGAGCGCGGCGCTGTCTGACTCAGTCCAATGATCATCATCGCCGGTCAGCTAGGATGCAATTAATGCCGGCACCCCCCGGACCCCAAGACTGCCGCTGATAAAGCTCTTTCTTGGTACGTTACTTTCTTAATCGGCATACTAGCGTCATTCCTTGTCCCTGGACAGAGGAATCGACTACTGGTGCTTATTCCTGAAGGTGACCTCCGATTTTTAAGTGCCAACATATCGGGCCCGTTAGGCTGGCCGGAGCTATCCGCCATGGGTCCGTCTTCTGATGCGGTGCTCGGACCGGTTTCAGTCCTCCCCGTGACTAATTTCCTTGCGCTGTATCGCCCAGCCACTATGTTCTTGCATATCCTAATTAATCTTGAGGCAGGTGCTATGTTGCCACTAGCCTTTGTGCACTTGCCGGTCGACTCATGTCTCCATTAGTGGACAAGAGGTATGTGGCTTATCCTATCAGTCCGAGATTTAAGTCAGCCTCCAAAACCAATACTGGAAAAGTCAACGTGTAAATGCTTTGTTTCTGACCTCTGTTGCTCGGGGCGTTTCTGGGTAAACCGGCTCATAAATTAATTATCATGGCTTCTTACTGCTTGCTATCCTTCTCGGCCGCTTTGATCACTGATTTGAACTCGTCCAGAAATGTGGCCTCCCAGTCCTTCTCCGTCTTTGCTGGCTTCCATCCTATCTCTCTTGAGAGATCCGCAGAGGTCATAGACTCCGATGCAAGCACTATTTCAGCCCAACTCATCTCTCCATGGAACAAATCGCGTGCTATCTGCTCGAGCGAGATCGATACTGGTTCAGCGGTTTTCAGCACCCCTAGTTCGTAACCGACTTTGGCAATGCGGTTCGCCACATCGGCAAAGCTACTTCTCCCGGTTTCGGCGAAGTAAATACCTTGCTCTCCAGAAGGAATCTCCCCGACCAACGCCTTCGCGAGGATGACCTCGTAAAGCGCCGCCAGATCCTCCACATGGACGTGGCTCCATCTCCCAGCCCCCTCACCAACGTACTGCGCGTGGCGACTAGTGAGGGCAGAGCGCATAAGAATGGGCAATTGACCGGCAGAGAGCGCCTTGAAGAAGCCAGTGGCGAGACCAAAGACGGTAGGCGGCGAAATTGAGAAGGTCCGTACTCCCAGCCGCTTTCCAGTCTCGGTAACCTGTATATCAACAGTCCGGTTGACATATGGCTCCTCTGCGTCGCGAGACTTCTCGTAGCTGAATATGTCTTCTTTATCGGAAAACACCCGAGTTCCACGATACTGCCTCGTAATAGGAAAGTCGGCGACATTACTGGCTCCAGAAGTCTAGTCTCGTGAGATTTATTGCCGTCAACTAAAAAAATTTCACATGGTGAATATGACCACTTACGTGAATATAGATGCCTGTCTTCCCCGTCTCTGCCTTTCTCTCATTTAAGCCTCGAATGAAGGCCTCAGCTGAGGCACCGTGGAATCCATCTACAACGTGGATGACGATGTCATTCTCAGCTGCAGTCTCCTGGAGAAAAGTTGTTTCGTCCAAGCCCTTGAATAGAATTGGGTTGACACCCTTCTTTACCAGGACATCGGCTTGGCTCTGATGGCGAACAAGCGCGCTAATAGAGAGTGATCTGATCTCAGGAAAAGCTGACTTGAGAAGCTGAGTCAAGACAGTGCCCCCACTTAGGGAAATGTTAGCGAATTCGCTAAGCTGTGTCAGTCAAGTTTCGGAACTTACATATAGCCAGTCGCACCTGTAAGAAGGAGCTTCTGGACTGCCATGGTGCCTAGAAGTGATACCTAGCTCTAAAAAGAATAGAGTTGGTAGTTTTTCAGGGTTGCGGTATGGAAATCTAGTCGTTTGATATAGATAGGTTGAGGAAACGTCTCAGATTTGTGCGGTACAGGATTTCTCTTATAGTTCCAAGTCCCTGTGCTATTGGTAACCATGAACTTCGAGTAGATTATAAATCAGAGATCAACCCCCCTGCTCCATTGTGGAGTATTCTGAATATCATACTATTGGAAGTGAGGTCAAGGGATTAACTTCATCAAGGCACAAGGTATCAATGCACGCGTCACGGAACTCCGTGTGCTATTCCGCTTGGCGGGGCTAGCCCAGTGGGGTTAAGTACGCGCAACACCTCAGGGTGCGAATCTGGAATGGAGGCGACAACATGATTGTACTTACAAAGCTAAGAGAGGGGGTCTATATAATGCTATATAGTACATTACTTTAGTAATACTGAGTAGTATAAACTGTTAATAATCTTCAATTCAAGACCGTCTTTAATATGTTTATAGAAGGTTAGTAAATTAATAAAGATTTTCTCTATAAAAAGAACTTTCTTGTTAAAAGTAATAGAAGAATTTATAAAACTTTATAATTATATAGTACAAAACTTACAATATCTAATTAAAATAATATAATTTAAATGATTATAATATTAATATAACTTTTAGCTTTAAGATAAGCTAAAACAAGTTAGCTACCCATAGTTTTATTAACACCACCTGCGCCTCCAGCAACTGCGTTAACAGCTATTGCAATCGTTACGTGGTTCAGAAGGAGTCCTTCTGTTAGCTTCTCGTATCCAATCGGACTTTATCGCAGCTCCAAGTCGGACCGGATCTTTGAGGTAGCTAATTAGTCGCTTGTCATCCGCGGTATCCGCGGACACCCTGTGGGGTACCATCCACGTACCTAGAAAACTTTAGCCAAACCAGCTAGACTCCATGGTGAGAAGACATTCAACTTCATCCAGCCGGCGATCAGTTCAATTCCATCAATTTCCCCTTCCCGTTGAGTTGCGTTGACTAGCCTACTCATCATTTAGTCAGTTGAGTTAAACCCACTTGTGTGGATCCTCGGTACCGTCGTTGATTGCTTCGTCGACAGTCAACAATGGCCGGCATCGTGTGCAGACGACAGTGTTGTCCAGAGTTGCTTCCAGATGCACCAGCGAAGACGGCCACAGCAGCAGGCACGGGCGCTGAATGGCATTAGTGCTTGTGTGATTATCAGGTAGAGAATCGCTAAGCCTGTTACCACCGGATGGATCCAGCCTCCGCTTCCAAGAATGGGGGTTTGAGAGCCTTCAGATGAGATTTTAGAAACATCTTGCCGTTTCCTAACGTGTATGTCATATCAGATCGATTCTCTGTGATCCACTGATTCTATGCTAGACTAGAGTTTTACCCACAGCAGCTCTGTGAACGCAGTGTACAGGTCAGCGGTCCTCTGCGTCTGTCGGCATGTCAATCAATCACCTAGCCGACTAGCAATGATATCAGAATAGGTCCCTAACAGCATCGTGCTATTTACGTGTTTGCCAGGGCCCTCGGCTCGCCTACGGGTGGAGTCGTCGCCCAGCGCTTCGTCTCCTCATGAAACCCTGACAGCTGGCATTGTGATCTACTAGCATTGTCATCTGACGGCAGGCATGGCAGTTTTGTTCAGGTTCAGGCTATATTCCTACTCGGCCGACAGTCAAAGCATCCAAAATATTTAACATTATCCAGTGTTGCCAAGCGCCTATTGACGCGAGTGGGTGTCTAGCCACTCAGTCAACTTCACAATCTTTTTTCCGTCCTCCGTCATAGTAAGCACAAAAAGGCAATCTGTTCTGTAAGGACCAACTTCCAATTCCCCGTTGCTAGTGCAAACCATCGTCACCGTCCTCTTCTCAGCGTCCGAGTAAATCTCATTGACCCTGATCTTGAACAACTTCAAATTTTGGAAGATAGTTGCTGTTCGGTCGTTGGTTCGAAACCTAAAATCGGTGTTCAATCTTGCCTTCTCCGGTGGTTGGCAACGAGCCAGCTTGCTACTCACTGCTCTCTGGTCATTGGATAGACCCCCGCGTCGTCTGGATGAACAGCATAGTGGATATCATCAGTCCACTTAGATACAACAATATCCAGTGAGCGACTCTCCAAATCTGAGATCCAACCCGTCGCGGTATTTTCGATGGTTTCCTTAAAAGACATGATAATTTGAGGTGTGACGATTGGATCATGAAATGGTATCAGAAGCCTGGTAATCGAGATGTTGATGAATTGAGATGAAGCACGGCATATTGGGAGGTTCGCAGCCTTTAAATAGTTTGGTCTGAGATTTGCTTCTTCCGTAGAGAGGCACAATTGCTTTTGGTTAGCCTTTGTTTTCGCCCTCAGTGTAGGGGCAGCTCAGTCTAAAACTAAGGCCCTAGGCCGAAATATTATGTCACGGCCAAAGCTCGTTGAGCGTGTTGAGAAAAAGTTGAGAAATACCAGTGGCCGCTTTCCTTCTAGTAGTAAAGATAGGATTGAGAAGGTCACCTAATCAGGCTAGTGAGTAACACACTGGAGGGTCCTGGACGAGGCGGTCTAGTCTAAGTGGGCCTTGGTTGTGTAGCCGCTTTTACTATTCTAACTTCAAACTTGCACATTTTCGATTCCGAAGCTGACATTAGTAATAGAATAGGTAAAGACTGTTGGGCCGTTTGGCCAGAGGCACGAAAGACAGGGGCAAGGTTGAAACCGTCCGGGCCACCGACGACAAGCGTGAACGAGGTCAATATAAGCAGTGCCTGAATGCGAGACTCTCGTATCAGGAACTGCTAGTGAATTCAAGAACAAGGAAGACTTTGCCTCTTTGGCTCGATGATACGATGACGGCGGCACTTGTTGTCTACCATGTCCTATGGCTCAAGTTGTCAGTCATATTCTTAAATCAGCTGGATGAGTGGTTTGCGCAATTCCACATTGTCCGTTGTTGGCTCGGTCCTTCTGCATATTCAATCATAAGTAGAAAGAAGAAAAAATATAAAATCATGTATTATCCGAAGAGAAACTAAATAATTTAGTACCGATTCTAGATGGTATATCAACAACATCGGTGTCCTTTCTATGAGCAAATCTTATGCAAATACCGCATGTCTCCCACCAACGTCATTACACTAGCTTCTCAGAACTTGTACACTTGGCCCTTGGAGTAGCCGAGCTCCTGAAGGGCACCTGTGAGCTCACCTTGGTCTATGGGGTTAGCCATATTGCCGGACATAGCTTTCATGAGACCAGGAGGGCCACAGACGAAGAGTTTGATATTCTTGCTCTTGGGACTAGGAAGGATGGTCTTAAGGAGATCTTTAGAAATATGGCCCTTCCCTCCAGTCCACTCTTCGGAGGGCTTGCTAAGGACATAGAAGACGCTGAATCGCTGGGGATAGGCCCTTTCGAGCTCGTCAAGCTGTTTCTTTAGGAGGATATCCTCCTCGGTGACATTCCCAAAGACGAGGGTGACCTTGGTCCTATCATTCGGGTTATTGAAGATGGCCCGGGCGAGCTGGTATAGAGGGGTAATGCCGGTACCACCACCGATGAGGGCGATGTGCTCATGCTTGTTCTCATCCCATGAGTATTTAGGGATGGGACCCATAATGTCGAGATGCTGGCCGGGGGTGAGGTTATGGATGTGGGTACTCATGAGGCCATTAGGGTACTTCTTAACAAGGAGGTTAAGAAAGCCTTTTTCACCTGCGCCAAGCCAGTGGTTAATGCTATCCAACGCTGAAGGTACAGATGACATACCCTCTTCGATGGGAGTATAAGGCCGCAGGATAGGTGTCTTGTCCTCAGGATCCTCATACTTGGTGAGGATAGCGCTCGCGACGGTCAGACCAGAGACCTGGTCGGGTTTGGGGAGCTTGAAGCGCAGGAGCTTAGTGTTATGGTTGACAGTCTCAACGTCGGCGACTTGGAGAGAGAGGAAGCCTTGGTCGCCACCAGTGAATGCCTTCTTGGACTCAGGACCGACCGCTTGCCTGATTTTCGCGGCTGTAGCTGGCGCGGAGGCACCACTGAAGTACCAGTAGACACCGCCAGCGATGCCAATAGCGCCAGCCGCGTACGGTAGAGCGTTGAAGTCGCCTACACCGCCCGCCTCGGTAGCATAGCGGCGGGCGGACTGATGGGCAAGTTAGCTATGCGATTGAGGTTGGTGATGATGTCATCGGCGACTGAGTTGGTCGGAGGGGAGGGTTCAAAGGCAAGTTAGAGGGAGAAGACATACTCTATTGAGCGGCTGAGTCGCGCGAAATGTAGATCTAGCAAACATTTCCCCTCCTTTAGGTAGCCGATGCTTGGATAGGGGCAATTGAAGTAATTGGCCTAAGGGGGATGAATGGAGGTTGCTGCGGAAGAACTGGAAGCTTGAAAAATAATTAAGGAAAGATATTTTGCCTGCGGGATGTGAGTAGACACCTGTAGAAACTACTTGATCTAGAGGGGTGTTGATTAGTTTTATCCTGCACTATTGCTGTGGCATAGACATCATGCCCGGATAGCGAGGCCCGGCAACCTCTGTAGACAGACGTGCTGTACTAATGCATCTGATGTGGAGGGACGCAAATAGACATATGGTCCCAGCAAACTGAGCTCCATAATACCCCGCGGTATCCGCGGCTTTCTCTAGTACAAATCGGGTTCGGTGCCTTGTGTGTTTCTTAGCACAGCTACATACAATACCAGCCGGCATTGAGCTTGGGTGGGAGCTTACCGGCTTTATTTTAGCCTCCGGGCCCTGCCTGGCAAGTTCCAGACCCTACGACCCTGGGACGGACAGGGCGAAAGTTCTCGAACAATCAAAAACGCATGGGGATTTCCTGCCCCACAGGGTCGTTGCGCCCGTAGTAAATCTCTTAGTCTCAAACCCTCTCGATCTAGGCCAGGGCTTTAAGAAATGGCCATAAGACAGGCCTGCGACATCCGTGCAAACCGCGGCATGGTAATTTGCCGGAGTGAACATAGAAGAACAAACTCCCTGCTGTCCTTCGCTTAAGGTAGACCGGAATTGGGCTGAACTCTATCAAAACTCTCGTGCAGCTAGTATGCCACAGTATCGGCATTTCGAGCCGAACATGGTTCAAAGTGCCGTACCAGGGCAGGTGATAAGATCACGCCGGAATAGCACGCATAGATGGCTTATAAATCGGCCCGGAGAGATGAAGAAGCATTCTGAAAATCGGTTCATCTCCAAGCCTGGAATCCTACAGGCATTTCTTTTTCAGATGTTACCCCATGGGACTTCATGGCCAGCATTTTTCCTTGTCACATAGTATACAGAGCTTGGCCTGTAGGCGATACTGCCCGGCGCAAATCAGCCTCAGTGAAAATTGAGGAAGCGACATACCATGACCAAGGGGCGGGCCTGCGACTCTTGTCGTCGTAGAAAGGTATGCAGCCTAACTACTCCCTGTTTCGTTGTCCGTCCTACATTCTGCACCTAGCTTCTAGCTACGATATATTTAACGTGCTATTAACAAATCTCTCTTACTCTAAGAGGTCAGAATTCAACTGCTGACGCTTATTATGCTTCCAGATACGATGTGTTTTTTTGGTCTCTAAAACCATCTGCGATTGGTGTGGGCGCCATGGCCTTGACTGCACTTCCAACAAACCACAGACGAGAAGCAAGAAGACTAAGGCTAGGTTAGTAAATTCCACATTGGGATACTTCGTTCGGAAATACGTATGGAAATCGGGACTGATCTGAACGTTTCAAGACAAGGCTCTCCGACTTTTCATGAAAGTCTATCCCTACGGATGGAACGTGTTGAACAAGATCTGGTTCAGATTATTGCCCGTCGCAAGTTTGCCGGCAGACTAGTATCTTTGGATGATTTCCAAGACTCGGCGGCTCCTTTGACCAACTCAGCTCATTTAATTGATCTGGAAAGCCCCATTGCAAATCGTTCAAGTCCGACAAAGCCGCCTGAGTCCGAACTACCCGATTTACCCAATCCTAGGATCGCCTCGTTTAGCCACATTCATTTCAGCGGCCATCACATTGGCAAGATCAGCCACCACACTGGCGTGCCAAAACTCAGCGACCAAGGACGCAAGTGGCTCTCTTCAAGAACTGGAGAAAACGTCACATTTCATCAGTTCCAAACCTTCACCAATGAGCGCTCATTATCAGCCGCGAGCCATGTCTCCAGCCTGCCGCCACAGTTGTGCGAACTTCCAAATGAAGAGTTCATCTGGCGGTTATTTGACGACTTTCAACATTCTGCATTTAGACTCGTCTATCCGATTCTTGATCGGGTCTTATTTGCAGATACGATGGCATTGGCTTATACGCGTTCGGACGGGCCTCCATTGCTCAAATCTATGACAGCTCGATGCTGCATTTTGGCGTTTCTCTCTATTGCATGTCTCTTCCAAACAAGAGCGAGCAGTATTTCTGACTTGGACAGTGATGCTTGCGCAGTTAAAGCTCACTATATTCTGGTTGATGTATTTCAAGAGGGTAGTCTATTGGGTCTCCAGGCAGTCGTAATGCTCGTGAGTTACAGTGCTCATCTCGCCGAATCCGTGAAATGTCTTGGCTGATTTTACTGTTTTAGCACCTATATCATGTGATGACAGGGCGATTACAGTCTGCTACTATGCTACACGCCGTCGCTTGTCGGTGGATCTTCATGCTGGGGGGGCATGCTTACACTTCCGTTAGGCCGTCTGACGCGGAGCTCACACATCTCCAGAGAGAAACCCGTCTCATCCAGATCCTGTTCTGGCTTTGTTATCTAATCGACAAAGACATGGCCCTTCGACTCAATCAACCTCCTTTGATGTCTGATGAGTATTGTGAACTCATTCGCCCCGAAGACGATCCTAGTTTCCTTGTTCACCAACCAAATCACGATGTCCCTGACTTGAGGCCCCAGGGCCATGAAAGTCTCGATTCCAAATTGCTCGGCGACCTTCGCCTGGGCCAGCTCAAAGGAAAAATATCTCGTCTTCTTTACTCAGCCCAGGCTGCTAGACAATCAGACGCTGGGTTGCTGCATAATATCCGCCAGCTTGACGATGAGCTTGAAACATGGCGAATGTCGATTCCTATGGAGTACCGCCCCACGCTCAGTGTCTCGGAAAACCTCCGAGTTTCCCAATTGGAGAAGACAGATATTTTAACCCGCATGCGATATATCTTGCTCCATCTTGAATACCATTACTTGATGACGAGTATTCACCGTGCGAGTGGGAGATGCTTAACATCATGCTGTCCCAATAACTCCCAAGCAAGCAGTGTATCCAGCGTCAGTCAATCCAGTATGGCTCTAGTGCTAGAGGCCAGTCGTTCTACCCTCATATTTCTGAGAGCAGCCATTCACAGTCTCCCGGGTGAATGCTTCTGGTGAGTTGCTGACCCTTTATAAACGCATCCTTGTCTCTCCTTAATGAGAAGGAGCTAATGCCATTAGGATATTGGTTTTCTACCCGACCACAGCTATTATGTCTCTGTTCCTTAATGTGGTGACATATCCCCTTGGACCCCTCACTAAAGCAGACTTGGAGCTTATAAGCTCGGCTGCCAGCCTTGTAAAGCATATGCCAGTCTGCCGGTTAACACTGCGAGAACTTGAATACATGAGCTTGGTTCATGATTTTATAGCTGAGTTAGTCCGCCTTGGAAATTTAGCAATTAAAAGAGCAAAAGCCAAGCAGGAGTAGATGGATAAGAGCTGTCATAAGGGTCGGGATTTTAAATCCTAAGTTGTATCGCTGACTAAAAGTTAGGTGTTTTTAATACAAATTTATATGCTATTTGAACCTATTTAAAAATGTTCCTATCTTTTTACGTTAAAAGTGATTTAAGACATTTTATTTATTTTTTAATAATTAATAAAGTCTAATCATAAGTCCCCCTTTACTCACACGTAAGTATATATATTTGCTTTATAAAGCTACATTCCTTTTAACTCGCAGCTAGTAAGGAAAAAATTTGGATCTTGGAGAGGTTATGCTTAATACCAGCTACCACAAGATTGCAAGTGCAGTCAACAACTCGAAGCCAGCGCAATGGGAGTTACAGCCCCGAACTAAGCTAAATGGCAGCCATTTTTATGCGCCCCTTGCAAGGAGACACACTTCTGGTAAATCGGTCCAGATAAAGGTACCCTCGCGGAGTTTTGGCTTTTGGCGGCTTCTCTAGCAAGCTTGCACTAAAAAATCCCATCTTACTGCTAGATCAAATTCAAAATACCGAGCCCGCCTTTATTTCTCCTCTCTTCGATCTGTGCTAAAGACCTGCTGATCAGCGGACCTTAGTATCAGACGGCTCAAGTCTCAAGCTGCGCGGGTTACGCGCGAGGATAGACAGTAAGCCAAAGCATTGTGTTCCTTGATGAATTGATCCGGAGGCCCAACCCATCGTCGCAGGAGCTGGTTTCCCACAATTGGATCTAAGTACGGATGCGCAGAGTGCAGAGTCAACCACTCGGAACTCCTCGCACGCTGTCTTCAAGTTGTCCTGCGTACCGCTGACAGGAGCGTTCTACCCCAAGCTGAAGTTGTCTTGGGACAGACTGGTCGGATGAAGGTTGTGAGATCACTGTAAACTTTCTAAACTTTCCCGTGTTCTTCATACACTACCTATCCATTCGCACCAAACAGCGGCTTCCAAATCAAATGTACCACGAATTTAAAGGCCTAATCTCCGTTGATGACTCGATTGCTTTGAGGGTGAACGAGGAGAACAAGACTTTCTATTAGTCAACCTGCATGAGACTCGTCTGGAGTGTTGCGAAGGATTAGGTCTCGTTTGACCGCAATACCTCAAGGCCAATTGGTTCGGACAAATTTTGAACTGGAAACTCTGCAGTAGAGATGTTCGGTTTTTTCTGAATCCATAGAATGCTACATGCTCATACCCTGAAGAAACGCATATGTACCACGAAATATGTAGATGGGATGCGAAAATTGCCCTTCAATTCACTGCAAGGACGTTTACATCCGACGGTTTCTTCTATTCTTGGGCGTAATTCCGTTGTATAAATAGCTGAGCCGATGACTTCAAAATGAAGCTTTACGAACGAGTTTTCCCTATCGATTCTGGGATCCAGCCTGTGCCATGAATTGACGAGGGCATTTCTCGGCGTTGTGGGTTGGGTCAAGACGACTATACCAAATGGGGGCAATGGAAACGAGCAGCGAATGCTGATAAACAAGGACCCACCTCACCAATAGACAGGAGGGAGCCGAACAAGGGTTAGGAAACTCCAGATTGACGCCAGTCTGGGCTACCTGGAAAAAAGACAAAAAAGCAGCGCTGTTTCAACTGAAAACATGTTCAAACCGTATCAGATCATTGATAAGCCATCATTGATCTCAGGATCTTTTCGGGCTACTCTATCGCACCATGGGTAGCGCAGGGAAGAGTACTCCTCTCAAAGATGAGACGGCGCCTCACACTCAAACCAAAAAAGCCCAGAAATTAGGGCTGCTAACTGAGGCACCTCTGACTTCAACAACGATGCTAGTGGACTTCTCAGGTTCCGATGATCCAGGAAACCCGCGAAACTGGGCCGTGCCTCGAAAGATTACCACGACTATTCTATACGGACTACTCACGATGGGATCTACTTGGTCGTCTGCCATTTACTCGACAGCTGTAGAGCAGGTCTCTCAAGAGTTCGATGTCAGCAAAGGGCTCTCTAATTTGGGCACAAGTCTCATTCTCATAGGCTTCGGAACCGGGCCGATGCTCTGGTCTCCCTTGAGCGAGATCTACGGCCGCAAAGTCCCAGTGCTGGTTCCCTATTTTGTAGCCATGTGCTTCACCGTGGGTACTGGTGTTGCGGCTGACTTTCAGACCGTGCTCGTCACGCGGTTCTTAGCCGGCTTCTTTGGAAGTGCGCCGTTGTCTATCACAGGCGGAGTGCTGGCTGATATGTTCGAGCCCAGCCAGCGAGGATTGGCTCTGGTTGGATATGCATCAGCTGTTGTTGGTGGGCCGGTCTTTGGTATGTGCAAGCTCATGGCGATATTCTATGCTCATTTTATAGAACGCTGGCTAACGAATAATATTTTGCCGACAGCACCCGTTGTAGGAAGTGCTATCGTTGCGAGTGGGATCGGCTGGCGTTGGACTCAGTACGTCACGGCCATCTACATGCTCATTATCGTCAGCCTCGGGGCTTTGATACTCCACGAGTCATATGCTCCGGTACTTCTCGTTGCCAAGGCTCGTCGCTTACGGCTCAGCACTGGTGAGTGGGCTTACCATGCTGCTCACGAAGAATGGGATCCTAGTCTGCAAGAGATGACGACCAAGTTCTTGATAAGGCCGCTTCAACTGTTGGGGACGCCCGTGTGCTTCCTCTTTGCTTTGCACGCGAGCTTCGGTACGTAAAGCATATTTCTTTTATGTCTCAGAGACTGACTTTTGGAGAAAGTATACAGCATTGTTTACCTGAATCTCGGTGCATTCCCCATCATCTTTGGTCAGATGCGAGGTTGGACACAAGTCATCGCCAGCACACCCTTCCTCGCACTTATCGTGGGGATTATTGCAGGCGCAGTCTTCAACATCCAGAGTCAGAGCTTCTACCTCAAAAAGGTGGCCTCAAACCACGGAAAATCATGCCCAGAAGCCCGTTTGCCTCCCATGATGGCTGGTGCGGCTGTCCTGACCTGCGGCTTGTTCATTATGGCCAACACCGCCGATGTCCGCTTCCCATGGATCGCCCCTATAATCGGCGCAACTATGATGGGTTTTGGATTCTTCACCATATTTCAGGCTGCGTTGAACTACCTGGTGGACACCTTTCCAGCCTACGCTGCAAGTGCCGTTGCGGCCAACACCTTTTTGCGAAGCATCATGGCGAGCATCTTTCCTCCGATAACCGCGCACTTGTACAACCGACTGGGGGTGATGTGGGCTACCAACATGCTCGGTTTCATTGCTCTAGCAATGATCCCAATACCATGGCTATTCTACTTTTTCGGGGATCGCATTCGTGCCAGGTCCAAGTCTTCATGGGGCTCACGGAGGAAATATTAACTAGCAACAGAATAAAGCATACTCAGAATTGTGCGCAGAAGACTAGAAAGTAAGCGGTAAGTGCGTTTTTCTGGAGCCTTCAAGTTCTCTTGAGAATACCTTCATACATATGTGAACTAGTCCTTCCTACTACAAAGTCATTATTATATGACAATGTGGAATTGTACATAACAATTTGTGATCCTAGCTAGACATTACCAGACTATTCTCTCATCGTCAATCGCACAGGCATCCCTTAGCCTAAGCTACGTGTGGTGTTTCCTCTCAGGCATAGGAGATGCCTAGTCAAGGTCAGGGTTAGCTATGTGATGCTATCAAGCTACAGTTGACCTAGAAATGATGCCATGGCAACATTTGCCTCAAGATATCGGAGTATGTGTCATGGTAGTTGTCAAGATGGCTATTGCCTGACACGTGAGAGAGTCGAGGTTCTCGCTCGAATGTTTTTACGCCGTCCGAGCCGCACACGAGAGGAGCCAAATACGGTCTGCACAAGCGATCGAACACGGCTTCCACTGATGTGATCGCGTGATTGTCGGCAATAAGTGATCTCCTCGTGAGAGTGGCGGTAGAGCCTAGAATGGGGCGGTCCACTTGCGCGTTCATTATTGCCTAACTCGGTAAGTTGATTCCACGGTTATTATCTGGAAAGCCAGCGAGGCCTTCGAGTGCAACCAATGGGCTTTTTACGTCGTCGGCTTGCCTGATGTAGGATTTATGCTGCCTGGGAAACGGTGGTTAGGTCCGGCTCGACTGATTCATTGGCATTGCTCTCACCAATACCCATTTTTATGGTGCGAGGCAAGAGATGTTAACATGTAGTGCAATTCCGCTCTAAACAATGAACAAGTCTTCTATTCCTAGTTATCCTTTTCCGGTTGACGACAGCCATTGCCAGTTTTACAAAAACCGCAATTTCCAAGCAACAGCACTGTCAACCATGAGTCCCAGCGCCACAGCAGAACCAGCCAAGTCAGCAGCAATGAAGCCTGAACCAATCCGAGTCAGCCAGCTTGATGCTACGGCAATGACCTTCAACCTCGTTCCCGAGTCAGAGCAAGAGCAAGTTCCAGGACTCCAAGACCCCGCCAGGATGACGCAGAGAGCCATGACGGCGCATATGGTCCAAGCTCTCTGGCGCGCAGAGTCGGGCTGGGAGTCTCCCAAGATGATGCCCTACGGCAAGATTGCACTGTTGCCCACGGCCAGCGTTCTTCACTATGCTACCGAATCGTTCGAGGGCATGAAGGTGTACCGCGGATACGACGACAAGCTGCGCCTTTTCCGGCCCTGGCTGAACTGCAAGCGACTGGCCAAGTCGAATGCGAGGGTATGCCTGCCGGACTTTGACCAAGATGCCCTTTTGCGCATTATTTCTTCATTCCTGGCCATTGAATGCCGCAGGTGGCTTCCCGACCAGGGATCCAACCTGTATGTCCGACCAGCCATGATTGGAAGCGGCTCTGCACTGGGAATCCAGCGTCCTCCCGAGGCTCTGTTCTTCCTATTTGCCGCTCTCTTTCCCCAGGCATCCAAGACTCCATCACCAGGCATAAAGCTGTTGGCCAGTGACCCTGAGCTCATCCGAGCATGGCCGGGAGGTTTCGGGTCTGCCAAGGTCGGAGCCAGTTATGGCCCGGCTATGATCGCCCAGGCCAAGGCGAGAGAAAACGACTGCAGCCAGACTTTGTGGCTGTTTGGCGAGAAGAGACTGGTTACGGAGGCTGGAGCTAGCAATTTCTTCGTCGTCTGGCAGCGCGAATCATCAGACGTCATTGAGCTCGTCACGAGCTCTTTGGACACGGAGATTGTCCTGGACGGCATCACGCGACAAAGTGTTCTTGAATTGGCTAGGGAACGTTTGTCTGAATCGTCTGACGCCAGGTCATCCGCTTTGGCGCCGATCCAGGTCGTAGAACGGCCATTTGGCATGGATGAGATTATCCAAGCGCAGACTGATGGGCGGCTCCTTGAGTGTTTCGTTTCTGGCACGGCAGTAAGTCCTTCTTTTTTTCACTGCCGGCTATAACTCAATAGTCTCGACTAACCCACTTACCTAGATGTTTGTTTCATCCGTATCGGTGATCAAGTACGCGGACACGGTTGTGAACCTCCCCATGGCAGTGACGGCTGAGGGAGCTAAGACAACCAACTCTCCGTACGCTTCGACTCTGAAATCCTGGCTCGAAGGCATCATGTACGGCAAAGAGGATCACGAATGGGCATATATTATAGAACAGTAGTGATGCGCATTCTTTTAATAAATAGAGCACATGCGCCTAAAGCAAGTTCTCGACTCCTTGACATGAGCTCTAGCCTCCGAGTCTAGCACCTGCCCTAGCTATTTAGTTACTTGTGTGATGATCCAATCTCAGATTTGATGCATAACACACTGCTAATCGAGAGCGCATCGTGACGCACGACATGCCCAGTTGGCATGGTGGGCAGCCTGTCTGATAGA
This sequence comes from Dactylonectria alcacerensis, assembly GCA_029931735.1. Taxonomy (NCBI): domain Eukaryota; kingdom Fungi; phylum Ascomycota; class Sordariomycetes; order Hypocreales; family Nectriaceae; genus Dactylonectria; species Dactylonectria alcacerensis. The sequence goes on along the minus strand of JAPMUZ010000014.1, from coordinate 348,853 downwards.
AAACATGGATACAGTCTTAGGTCAAAGAATTTTTTATAATTTGCTTTGTTGTGATCTAATACGTTTCCAAGCCTGAACAGGCTGATCAAAGTGGCACTGGTTATGTAGGAATCTGAGATATGTGCTATTGACAAATAGATGGCGTTCAGAAGAAATCTTCGGCTGCTTGTAGAGCCAACTGTGCGTGTTTCTAACAAGGTCAGCTCTATCCTCAACGGAAATAGTTATGGTCAAGAATTGTACGCAACTTACACTCATGGAGTCGTGCGTAAGTCCACCAACATGCGGAAGAAGTGTAACGCATTCATATTTAAGGAGCCTCGGGTTCACTTTCGGTCTGTGATTTGGGTTTGGTCAGCTCGCATGCTCTCGAAAACGGACAAAAATTATCATACTCGTCGTAGTGAACATCGAGTCCAATACCACCCACGATGCCGTTTTCTACCGCGTCGCAGAGCGCTTCTTCATCTATGCATTTGCCCCGAGCAATGTTGACAATCCGAATCCCAGATCGCATTTTGGTGAAAAGCTCTTGTGACAGTAGGTGATGGGTCTCGGGCGAGTACGAGCAAGTCAATATGAGACAATCGACGTTCGCTACGAGTTGCTCAAGGTTGGAGCAGAGCACCAAAGGCGGCAGACCTGTTGTACCGACCGAGTCGATGATCTTTCTGAGGTTAGGCCGGTCCACACAATAGATCTCCATGCCCAGTACTGCCGCCTGCTTTGCAACGGTTTGTCCGATAGAACCCATTCCAATAATCCCCAGCTTCTTGCCAAACGGATCGATGGCCGTCTTGGCAGAGTCGCGAAGTGCCGGCAGAAACTGATCGTCACGAACCATCCGTTCGTATCTGCTCAGCTGTCGAAGACTCGCAATGATCAGAAACAAGCCGACGGTGGCTGTAGACTCGCTGCCGCCTGTAGTGTTTGCGAACTCAATCCCTCGTGCCTTCAAAGCCGGTACGTCTTCCTCGTCATATCCGTGGCCAAAATTGACGATTAGGCGGAGGGAGGGCGGAAGATGTGGCAATGCTCGTTTTGTCCATCCTTGGCCGATCTTTTCAATTCCAGGGGGAATGTTGAGACCGAGCCTCACAATAGTGCTGATGTCGTGACAACCGCCATCTCCTTGCATCGATTGGTGGAATGATTCAGTGGTCGTGAAGTCGTACATACGAACGTCGAACCGTGAAGAGAATGCTGCCCAAGCCGCGTCGGAAACTAGACCCTGGGGACTACCAATTACGAGGGCCTTGGGAAGTGAGGGCATGTTTGGGATTTACAGGGGCTAACAGAATGGCTGGACAAAAAAAAACCCTTGACAGTTACAAACTCAATTCTTATCGTTGTCAACTCCCGTGGAAATGCGGTGTTTGTGCGTGACTTGTACTCCCCGAAGAGCATCTGGGCTACGGGAACACAGGACCGAATATGGTCATCTTAGATGCAGAATAGGACTGCACCGTTTAGGGCAATTCTGTGATACTAGCCTCAGAGAGATACATGACATTGCTCTGAAGTCAATCCAATGCTTATCACTGAACAGCTATCTCTATCAGCTCCACAATGCGTAGAATCCTTGCAAGATCCTAAGTAGAAGAAGAGCCTTTCCTCAAAAGGAAATTCTTTACGACAGTATGGAGCATCAAGTCCCCACAGGCGTGGAGACAGTTGACCCCCAATCTTCTGTTTCCGTCAATTAACCTGACTTCACCAAGTCATTCATCCCTTCACGGCAATATTGTACGACGCTCGTCACAACCTCCAACCGGAAACACAGCATCGCAGGAACATGGCCCAAGCCGCAAGAAAGCGCAACGTCAGCTCGAGAGATCGCACAGGCTGCACGACTTGCAGAGCGCGCCGACTCAAATGCGACGAAGGAAAGCCCGAGTGCAACAATGTATGGACAGTTGCCGTTTCTTCGCCCTGTCTGTTTCCTGAATAGATTCGCTTACCGTGCGGCTGGTGCTGTGTGAGTACTATAGTGCACGCGTCTGAGCCTTCCCTGCGGCGGTTACACGCAGCGCGTCGTCTTCAAGGACCAAACCGAGCGGCTGAAGCAGAAACATGGGCAAGATGGACGGAGACGCTCACGAAGAGGAAGCGGTGCAGCACGAGCTGACAAGGAGAAGCGGGCTACAGCACATTTTTCGCCCTGCCATCAACAGTCAATTGTTGTCGCCACAAATGAGAATGCTGGAGCGGAAATCAGCTTACAAGACTGCCAATGGCTGATCAATCCCGAGAGCCCACAGCCGGATTCTTACGATAGTGGGATATCGCTTGGTGTCATACCAGCCATCACCTCGCCCACTGTACCGAGTCCTCCTCACACGATTCAAGTTAATGTTGTAACGCCTTTCTACGCCAACACTTCGCCATTGCTCAACGAACCCTCCCCGAGCGAGCCACACACAGGGGCTGGCTGCTCCCCTGCAGATGTAGTGCTTTGTCCACCTGTGCCATCAATAGCAGCAGCGCTAGATACTAGCGACGACAACCGTGGGAGTGTTGTCCTAACGCCCCCTCAGGTAGAACCAGCAACGGGACTCATCCACTACGGGCTCTTCACATTATCCAGACTCTCAGAAAGCGCAAGGTTCGTCGAGGATGTAGTCTACTATCACCACCTTCGTGACAGCTCACCGTTTGGCATCTTATCCATCCTATCGCTCGACGATATCACCGAGGCCGAGTACCTCGACAGCACCTTTTTTCACGCCGCCCTGGCCCTGTCAGCCCTCGACATTTCTCTTTCCAACTCCCCCGCTGCGCAGAACGGCAAAGCTGCACTTCATGCCCTGGAGCACTTCGTCACAGCATTGGGGGTCGTCGGACAACTCAGTGGCGCGGCTGATCAAACTGCCGACGGTCTCTCTAGAGCCACGATTCAAGGCCACAACGGCCAGCAAAAGGCCATCTCGTGGCTGGCGACGGTCTTACTTCTCGCCCAATTTGAGCTACAAAGGGGTCAAATAAGTCCGTGGTATACGCACTGTCGCGGAGCCATCGCCTTCTTGTCGCAGAATCTCCAACTAGTTCGTGACTCTCCCGTAGGAGGGTCATTGATCCGGTCATTCTCCAGGATAGCTGCATTATTGGACATCTACGACCGCGCCTACTCAGTTCATTCGCACTTAGCCGTGTCAGACGTTTCGGCATCGCTTATCGAGTCGCTCACCACGTCTCCGTTGCCGTTCGATCGGTTGCTTTTTATATTGCCTCGAGTGATCCAGCTAGAGGAAGAATGGCGCAGCAACCCAGGACACAAATTACACTGGCAAGAACAGGCAAGGGGATTGGTGGACGAACTGGAAGATTGGAGTGACAGCCTAGAGCCTTGTGATGTGCCACGCTTCGACGATCAGCGACTGGATGGTGCCTCGGCCAACAGGTTGGAACCAGGAGATGAACTCTCAGTCTCGCCATTGAGTCTTCCTGATTCATCTAACCCGGTCCAAGCCGCTACCAATTACATGCACTACTTGGTATCTATTCTACGACTCAAGTATCCTCTCAAGACCAATCGGCAGCTGCCCTCTGAGGCCGAGGACATCGTACTCAACGTTTGTCGTCTCGCCGCCGGAGTACCTACCGCATCGTGCGCTGCCATCAACGCCTATGGGCATGGGATGCTTCCGGCTCTGATGAATGTCTATTACATATCAGACGACGCCCACATCAAGTCCTGGATCCGGACATGGCTCAACAATTTCCCACGGGATAGGGAAGGCATTTGGAATGTCCGACACGCCGAGCGACTGCTCACCTACGTGGACAGAGAGTATAGTAGACTCGGGCCGCGAGCAGGCTGGACCATCATTAAAGTACGTATGGTGGACTTGGATGTCAATAGCGATGAGGCAACGCCTAGTACCGAGCATGAAGAGGGAGGAAATCCAGACCGGTTCTCCGTAGAGATATATTCAAAGAGCAAGCGAGGATGGAGCATAGATTTTGTTGAGATAGAGTAGGGGAAGGACCAAAACCAATCATAATCGCCTTCCTGGTAAATGCTTACCTGATCAATGACGAAATGTTCGATGTGTTTGCGGCATCACGTTCTTTTCCAGATTTCTCGGTGGGTACAGGGTAGGTCTGTGGCGCGTGGTGTAGGGGCGCGAGTAAAAATGTCACAGGGCGTAAGAGAAAAGGTCACAGGGCGCAGGGCGTAAGAGTTGAATTGATATCTATTCGCGGTAAACATGTGTAAGCTTAATAATAGTGCACTTGTAGGCAAGAATATTCGTCCTACTTGCGCCCTGGCGGTGACATCATGAGATGGCGTGCCCCGCGAAGCAAGAATGACGGGAACACAGAGGAGGCTGCAAATGACGAGGAAATACAGACCCCTCGTGCTGTTCAGGAAAGACTTAATTTCTAGGTTGGGACACCTGAACTCGAGAGAGCGCTGAAGGTTAAAAAAAAGGACGTCGTTCAAAACTTAGACAGCGAGCAAGTATGACATCGCGTCGGACAGTTCGTTGGGGCATCCTTGCGACGGGAGGCATTGCAAAGGCATTGTAAGCTACTATCTTCCTCATATCTCAATCAAGACCTTCACTGACATTTTCAACCACAACGTCAGCGGAAAGGACTTGTCTGTTGACCCGAAAACTCGCGACGTTACAGACGTTCGTCACGAGTTGGTAGCTGCGGCTTCATCATCCTCCATCTCTAGGGCCGAGCAATTCCTACGAGAATGCGACGCTCCGTCGCACGCAAAAGCCTACGGATCGTACGCAGATCTCGCTGCGGATGAAAATGTGGACATTGTCTACATCGCAACGCCTCATTCGCACCACTACCAGAACGCGATGCTGCTGCTGGAGGCCGGAAAGAATGTGCTCTGCGGAAAGGCCTTTACTGTCAACGCTCGACAGACCCGAGCCCTGGTTGCCAAAGCCAAGGAAAAAGGCTTACTACTTATGGAAGGCATATGGACTCGATATTTCCCGCTGTCTGCATACGTGCTAGAAGTTGTGACTTCAGGACGCATCGGAACCGTCGAGCGAGTTTTGTCTGAACACAGCTTACCATATGCTGGCCGTTTTGAAGATGACAACTACATCATGGTAAATCCGCGACTTGCTGGTGGTATTCTCCTTGATGGTGGTATCTACAGTCTCACCTGGGTCTTCCAAGCTCTCTACAGTACCCAGCCCGCTGCTACTCGCCAACCCCCTACTTTCAAGTCCATGGTTGCGAAATATGCCCCCACCGGTGTCGACTCCATGGTGACCATGATGCTGGAATTTCCCAGGGATGAGGAATACGGGGGCCCCGCTCACGCCGTTGCCTCCTGCTCTTTGGGCTTGTCGAACGACGCTGTGGCCGCTGCCGCAGACGCCGCGATACCCAACATCCGAATCTAGAGCCCTAAGGGCGAGCTTCAAGTGTTTCCTCCAGCCTACCGTCCCACTCGGACGAGGCTAATCCTCAAGGACGGCACGTGCGAGGACATTGCATGGCCCTAGCCCGGCCCTGGTGCCCGTAGCGGCTGGTTTAACGGCTACGGAGCAAGTCCGAATCCCGAGGATCAGGGACATGGCCTATTTTGGGAGGCTGATGATGCAGCTAGGGCTCTATTGGAGGGACGCAAGGAGGGCAGCTGCTTGGGATTGGATGAGAGTATCCTCATAATGGAGATCATGGATGAGGTCAGGCGTGATGCTGGGCTGGAATATCCCGCCGTGCTTGAGACGACCGATTATCCCGTGCCGCTGTGATTTCTTCTCTCCACTACGGAGAAACAAGGCGACGAGCCGGACCGAATTGCAGGCCCACTGCTTGCAGTCTTTGGGGCAGTATGAGGCTGGATTTCTTTGATTGGTTGCTTGGCACACTTCGCTCAACACGAGAGCCGTGCTGGGGTCTGAAACGTGTCAGGTTCCTTATCGTTGTGTTTAGCTACACTACTCTCCTCCACCGCCCCTACCTTCGAGTTTTTCTTTCGAGCCTCTTCTTTCCTCTGGCTTTAGTGCGTGAGATTACCGTTTTGAATAGAAGTATCATAGCAAATGGAGTCTCGGAACATCTTCATATCTTCATGACGACAGCGAGTGCAAACATGCAAGTCGTGCGTTCAAAAACTGCCCGAAAACCCACAAAGGTAAGTTCAGCCATGAATTTAAGCTTGTCATGCTTAAACTGGTGCCAACTTCGGCAGCGGTAGGCTCTGTCTTGGCTCATTTCCGATGGTCGGTTTCATCCGAGAAAGGCGATCCTCATCCTTACCGGAGGCCATCCGATCGGGCCAAGAAAGCTTGTCCCCGGTTTCCGGTTGTTTGGCCCAGGAGATGTCACTCGGAAGAAGCCTTTCATCTGGGTTGTATTTCCACCAATCAGACACTAGCAAACACCGACTTTCATCTCATTAGACAACTGAAACTGCCAAGTCAAGTAATTAGTGGCCTCACTATTCCGCTTCAAAGCTGTTCAGGCCCTGTGTCCTGGCGGTGGGTCAGTCCTGAAACTGCGGCGCCAAAAAGGGGTCAACCGCAACTGTTTCCAAATCGCGCCTAGCACACCAAACTACGCCTGACAGCCCCGTTTAAACTCGTATTTGCCAAATTAAGTTTTGAGGTTATTGGAGCATCTTGTTGAATGCGCAAGGAATAGTGACATGCTTCAGTTAAACGCCTTTTGTATATAAGACTACCCTCAGCCAGTCGAATATATGCTTTTTCTGTCACTGCTCTTTACACTTGTCAACTCGTTCTCTAAGTTCATTCATTCATTAGCCCTGGTGGTTACAACTTTCGTCACTCTTTCAATATCTCAAAGCCACCTGCATACCACCTTTTCACCAACAACAAAGTCAATCATTCATCATGAAGTTCTCCGCTGTCTTCGCCGGCCTCATGGCCACTGTTGCCGTTGCTATGCCCCAGGGCGACGTTACTCCCAACACCATGGGAGCTCTCGAGAAGCGCGCCAGCTTCCCCATCCCCGCCTCCAAGGGCTCCGTCACCTACAAGAAGGTCCAGACCATCAAGGGCACCTTTGACGGTGGCATGAAGACCTACGGCCGTGGAGTCAAGTGTTCCGGCCAGAAGGAAGGCGGTGATGCCGATGCCGTCTTCATCCTTGAGAACGGTGCTACTCTCAAGAACGTCATCATTGGCGCTGACCAGATCGAGGGCGTTCACTGCAAGGGTGCTTGCACCATCGAGAACGTCTGGTGGAAGAAGGTCTGCGAGGATGCCCTGTCCATCAAGGGCAACGGCAACGCTCTCGTCAAGGGCGGAGGTGCCACTGGCGCCGATGACAAGATCATTCAGCACAACGGCCTCGGCACGGTTACCATTGACGGATTCACCGCTGTCGACTTCGGCAAGCTCTACCGCTCTTGCGGTAACTGCAAGACCATGGGCACTCGCAACGTCGTGGTTAAGAACGTCAAGGCTTACAACGGCAAGCTTCTCACCGGTATCAACTCGAACAAGGGCGATGTTTCCACCATCACCAACACCTGCGCCACCTCTGTCAAGAAGATCTGCACTGAGTTCCAGGGAACCACCCCCGGAAACGAGCCCAAGGAGCTCCGGTCTGGACCTAGCTCATCTTGCAAGTACACTACTGTCAAGTCATGCTAGATGCATAACCTGTCAGTTACGTAATCAATTGGATGGGTGACTGCACGATGATCTGGTTGATAGACAGATATCGCACCCGGGTGTTTATGCAGGATCTTAATTTACCTTCTACCATGTACACTGCTTTAGTCTAATAAAAACACCGCTGTATATCAATGCGCAACTTGCTCTAAGGTGAACATATATGGATATCCTGTTCGTAATAGGGTTGATCGCATTTCGTAGTGAATGTGAGGTGGTAAACATTTAGAAAGGTAAGACAATAGACACAGTTTGCTATGTTTGGAAAAGCTCACTCCTTGACTTGTGAGATAGCTCGACAAAGTCACTGTGATGGACAAACCTCGTAAGAAGACAAAAGCAAAAAATAAAAAACATATCATCCCAGCTAGCACAAGAGGGATGGCTTATGGATGGGACATGGATGGAAGGTGGGTGATGGATGGACGGGAAATGGACAAATGTGTGACGAAGCACTTCAGTGTCCACAAATTCACATGCACACCCGGGAGTTGAAACTATAGCTTCCCACTGTATGACTGAGCAATACGCTAGCCGAATGAATATTAATCCTCCCTCTTGACACTCACACTTTTTACGTCGAGTCGAGAATTGTGTCTTTGGAAAATATCCACAAGAGTCAGAAAGTAATGGCGTCGAGATATCGGATCTCGAAGGGCTGATATTGCTACAATGTCAGCCCGTCGACAAAGGGTAGGGCGTCAGTGCCATGTGGGCTCCTCGTAAGAGGCAATTGATTCCGCGCCTTCCTTCTTTACGGTACATCAATTTGCTCTCATTGATCCCAATGGTACTGCAATGCAACGAGGGTCTGATGAGCCAGACAGAACTTCCCCGTCAGGGGCCGGCAGAAAAACACCACACACCATGAAGCGGGGACTTGTTCATATCCTAAGTAATTCAATATGGTTGATATTTAGATAGGGCATAATTAAGCTCACTCTATAGACTCTCTGGTATACAATCCATTTCCTAATTTAATCATAATTGAGCCTTGTAAATTTACTCATTTCATAATAGTCGTGAGTTTGTGTGGTGTTTTTCTTCCTCCATAGGCTTTCACGCCGAGAATGGTGGGGTCTTTCGATGACTAATCCCACCAAGTGCCATAAGTCTCGCTCAATGCTACCGAGATCGTGCTTATTTCTTCTGCTTACGTCCGTCATTTGACCCTCTTCCGTTTTCCATCCTCACATCTCTACTCATATTTCTTTTAGAAATAGATCTTTTGTTAGAACCCTCCCTCATATCCTTTCCATGATGTTCCAGGCAACCCTATAGAATCTGTGAAATGGTACATGAAGAAAGATGCCTCAGCAAACCAAGCAGGGCACGAGGGTCGCGGGTCCTGTAGCCTGTGAGAACTGTGCAAAGGCCAAGTCGAAGTGTCTTCCAGGTCCGACAGATCATCTGTGTCAAAGGTGAGCAAACAAGGCCGGTGAAAGGCTGTTCCCCATCTGCACGGCAGTGAGGTTGTGACTGGTATATCCAATTCGATTCAGCGTTAACCTCGTTCTGTAAGATGCCATCGCCTTAGAAAAGTCTGCATTTCACAAACACCCGCCCCGAGACGAGAGAAAAAGGGTAAAAGGAAGAGACTGTCACGCGCGGATAAGTTTGAGCGCCGACTAGAGGAACTCAGCGCTCGTCTTGATGGTCATAAGTGCAGCAACGACGCGGCTGCTCCGTCAACACCAAATGAAGTCGATGAGCTGGCAAAGGGGATCAATTGTGATGACGCGGTCGCAGGAGAGAAACTTCCGGGCAGTATCACTTATTCCGATCTAATACATACCACCGTTGGAGCTACCCATGGCAAAACACAGCCACCAGCGCCCTTCGCTCCGCTCGAAAACTCAGGGCACGAAGGGCCGTACCGATGGATTTTGCCTCGGATTTCAGCAGCCGAGACGTCAGAGTCAATTCAAGGACCCCAAGAAGACGCTTTGTCAGTACAGCGCTATAGAAACGACATGCAGCCTCTCTTTCCATTCGTCGTTGTGCAACCGGACTTGGCTAGCCCGATTACTAGTCAAATGTGGCCATTTCTGTGGCGAGCAGTCAAATTAGTAGCATCAGATCGATATCAGCTCAGATCTACCAGACTCGCGGACTCTCTCTTGCGGGATATTGCTGAGGCCATAGTGCTGAGGCCGCGCCAAGACATTGACCTAATCCAGGGTTTGCTAGTGTTGATTGCGTGGTAAGTGTCACTCTTTTCAAGGTCGTTGATGGCGTGTGTAGGGCAGGAAGCAGTTCATTGTATGGTGAGACACAACTAATAGAGCTGATTTGCTGCATGACAGGTATCACTGGGCTTTGGACAGACACCAGATAAACAACCTCCTCTCGTTCGCCCGATCACTATGCGACATGTTCGATTTTCTACATCAGACCCAGGACCAGCTTGACGACTTATCGCAAGATCCAGACGACAGTCGCATAGACTTGGCGCGTGCGTACTGTGGGTGGTATTATCTATCAACAGTGTAAGCTGGTTCAAGCCATTCCGCTCAAGCTTGGCCTGTCGGCTTTGTGGTAGTTTTTATGGTCAAGCTGATGACTTGTATGGCCAGATTCTTCACAATACACCAAACCCCCTCGGCCTTTTCTAGTTCGTCTTTGACAATTCGCAACGTGTGCGCTATGCTCGCGTCAAGCAATCGCAAGCAGTTCATTGACGACCTGGTGGTATGCCTCACGCGGATTCAACAGTTTGCCCAGAGCATTTTGGTCACGAAAACGTCACGCCGTCTACACGGACACGCCAATGTCCCTCTGATCGTGATAACTAGCGGCTTTCGACAACATGCCGATAAATTGAGGACATCTCTACCTGCACAGCTCATGACTGGCGGTATGTTAGCAAGTGCTGCGAATTTTGCAACCTGTGCGTACTTCTAGAAAAAAGCTGACTGGCTGGGTAGAGCACGAAAAATTTGTGCGTGCTCACCTCTTGATGGTGGAGATAATGATCCATGAAATAGCAATCTCGGATTGTATTGTCCAATCCGAGGTGTACCATCGACATGATATGGTCGACCTGGTAGCGAGCTTGCCAGATGATACGACCGACCGTGCTGAGCTACTCAGTGCGTGCATAGAATCTGTTCAGGGCTTCTTGACCAATTATACTATCGGCTCGAATAACAGCCAACGAGCGAGTTTCCTAGAATTTGTGGCTACTCTGCATTGTTACAAGTTGTTGTCGCAGCTAATCTCGTTGCATGGTGTGTTTGGGTGGAGTCTCGATGTCGTAAGAGACAAGCATAACATTAGTACGCTTTTAGAGCGCGCCACAAACGTTCTCAAGGAAAAAGCGGGCGCCTATGAACAAACCTTCCCTACTGAGTCGGCGCAGAACTCTGGTAACCCCAAAGGGCAGATAATGCCGCCATCAAGACAGGGTCGAACAAAGAACCAGTCATTGCAGAATGAACTCGGGCTTACGTATCAACGTCTCTGCTGTATGTTATCGACCTTGGATGGCGGCGAAACAGGCGATATTGAGAGCGTTGAGGTTATCCAGGAGGACCTTCAAGGGAACCAAGACACTGGAGAGATGGGAAGAGAGAGCGAGAGCTCGGGTGTCGCGACTAACGTCATCGACCTTCGCTTTCAGACAGAAGGCTACTCGGACAGAATAACTGAGGAAACGACAAGGGCCAATGTCCCATCGGCTATAATTAGATCGGAAAGTGATCCTCCTTGGCCGATGAATCCTGCCGCATCCTCGACGCTACCAACTGAGACAGAGGAAAATCCGTTGCCAACCTTTGGGGGCACATTTCCTCAAATTACTCTATGGCCGAGAATCTTGCCTTAAGATTGCTTGGAATGAAGACTCCTGCCACCGAGATCGAAGTAGACACGACATCAGGTCGTATCGTTTGTGATTTAATCTACCGCACTGGTAAACACCGGTTTATAACTTATATATGACACATGTATGAGTTGAGAGTTGAGAACGGAGTTAATCATGAGGCTATAGTGAATAAATGTGCTCCAAATTTCCACAGTCCAACAAAGCAAATCTACGGCCACTGTTCAAGCAGGAGGCCAGGTAGAGGCCCCATGTTTGAGTAGTTCCCCATTCGTCCAATCCCACAGCTTAGAAGCAAGCTCGTCATCCCGCGACAGACTGCTCTCCTTCCCAATTTTTCCGATCGGCTCGTAGTAAGCCCCGTTAGTGATGCCGTTGCTAAAGCTACACCACAGTTGGCCCTTTGCCCCCTCTTCCGGCGAAACGCCCGTCAGAGAAATGGCGATCAAGAGAAGTTTGTGGCCGAGCCAGTTCATGTCCTTGGCTCCGTCATAGGCCGAAGATTTGACACCACCTGGGTGCACTGCTAAGGATTTGATTTTTGGATATCGCCTCGCAAACTCGCGGGCGAAGAGATTCTTGGCAAGCATGGCTTGGGCGTAACGTGCTGCACCTCCCATCTCGCCCATGGGAGTCTGGAGAGCGTCAAAGACGATCCCTTCTCGAGGTGCAAAGGACTTGTGCATGGTCGACGAGACGGAGATGACCCTCACATCAGCGCCTGGAAGAGCAGCCGTCTCGAGTAGTTTAGGCATAAGCAATTGAGTCAAGAGAGCGTGGCCCAGATAGTTTGTGCCGAAATGCACCTCGTAGCCATCCTTGGTCTTGGCTGCGGGCATGGCAGCGACGCCACCGTTGAGGTAGACGATGTCAACGCGAGAAACCTCGTTGTTGATTCGTTGTGCAGCTGCTTTGACCGAGTCGATGCTAGCAAGGTCTAGCTCGAGAATGACGATGTTAGCAGACCGAGCTGAGGTAGATGTCCCTCTGATACGTTCGAGAGCGGACTCAGCTCGAGTGCGTGAACGAGCTGCCAGGTAGAGTGTTCCCGGATTGTGCTGAGCGAGAGCTGCCACAGTGGCTTCTCCGAGACCTGAGTTGGCGCCGGTAATGATGCATACCCTGTCCGACAGGTTTGGTATGTCGGATTTTGGGTTGAAGGTGGGCATGGTATGTGATATGTGGTGTTGATGATGCTTGAAGGCGAGGTTGAAGTAGGAGTTGATGGTAAGAATGTTGGAACTAGAACGAGAACAGTGTTCACACATTGAGAGACACCAAGAAATGCGGGAAAAGCATCATCTTATAACATGTCTTTTCGTGACTTATCACCGCCTCAAATTGACCCGGATCCGAGTATGAACATGCCGCTTACACTGACCCCGGTCTACATGTCATCCAGTAGAAGGCCAGGGATGATGGAGTGATGGACCCACAAATGAGATGTTGGGCCGTCGGACTGAACGAGGGCATGGTTTTGTTTCCGGTTCCGACGCTAGAGCCAATCACAGCGCGAGTTGCCTGTCTCCGACTGCTTTCCCTAAATGAAGAATTATTCTCGATCTGGATAAGGGAAACTTCTTGACCTAAATAAGGGATATTTCTCGACCTAATTGAGGGATTACTCGTTGCAAGACTTAGGATCATTCACAGTCCTTTCTAAGAGAAAGGGTAGATTCCGGTATGCACCATGTTTCATACTTGGATGTTTGTGGAAAGCGACAGTGCCGCTTTATCATATTAGTTCTGCATTCTGGATGTGAGAACCGTTGGGGCTTTCAGTCTTGCCTTGGTTGCTTTGGTTGTCTTTGTGGAGTTGGGTCGGAGCTTGGAGTCTTCCATGAGATAAACTTCCATTGTTTCAAGAAAACAGCAGTTGGCGCCACGTCAAGGAAATCCTGGAGGTGTGCTCAATGTTACGCTGCACTTGCTGTATTGCATGATTTCTATTTTCACGATTGTCCTACATGGTAGTGGTGCTCGTGACCCGAGAAGAACCATGGACATGAGTCAGATGAAGGCGGCCCAATTTGGGTCTCCAACATCAATGTCACTTTAATTACTAGCAGTTTAGGATATTTTCATATATGTTTATATCCATGAGCGATTTGGATTGTATTCTTTTGATGTGGACACGGAGTTGCTCGGTGTTTCGTTTTGACATGCGTCTTTCATTTTCTTTCATGATTGACTAAATTTCTCTACCAATCTGGAATGTTCTAAAAAAGAGAGTACTCTCCATCCACGGCCCAACATGTTCCCGCAAACAACTCCGAACGATTCTGATATGGTGTATCTCCAGCAATCTCACCGGCGTTGCTATGGGGAAGCCAAATTGGGTCATCCGCGTCCAATCCGTACCCATAGTTCTTCCAAGGGGTAAGCACCACCATAGAACTACCGTCAGATGAATTACAACACGATACTCTCGTTGCAGTACAGCAACGATCACAATATGCACGTTGGCTGTCGATTCTATGTCGGGTTTCTTCGCCGCTCGAATGCATATGCTTGCATCGGGCTCCGTGGTTCCAAAGGCAGTTATGCTTAAATCGTGTCGCGAGGTCCGTGTCTGGTCCAAACCCTTGAAAGATGTGCTTAATGTCAGTCCATTTATAGTGCTAGCAGAGTTCCATCAAGGGGCGGTTATGTACCGTAACCTCCTTAATTAATGGCACCATGACACCCGAATCACCTTGCGGGACACATGGTTGAAGTAAGAGCTCTGATTTCACTAGCAGCTGGTTGTGAACAGCCCTGGCGCGTATCTGCACCTTCACTTCAGCACTTAATCCTGTCAAGTAGATCTCGTCGAGGCGCATCAAGTTTGGATGATAGATTTCATTGTTGTGTCGGTGACTCCTCAGAATTGCGACGACTATGTCGAATCGTAATGGCAGCAAGTCCCCGAAGGCTTCCATTCTCTCAGTTCTGCTATTCAAGCAGGCACACTCTCTTTCGGAATGGGACGGTTCCTCTCCTGGGCCAAGTCGGGGAAGGTGGAAGTACTGGCACACGGGACATAGAATCTCATAGATCAGATATCCATCTCGCTCAAGGCGCTGTAGAAGCAGAAATCTGTCCGAAGCCTGCAGCTTCAAGACGTCTCGACCGAGAGTGGAGTGGAATTGACGACACGAGAGAGATAGAGTTGCACGGTCGACGTCGCTGAGATGCTGGCTGATCTTCGACCAGTATTTTAATATTTTGAACATTTGTTGATGGGGCCGTTCTTCTTCCCGGTACCCGCCTCTCCTTGAGGCTACGGAGATTCTTCATGGCCGATGCAGCCCAAGAAATCGGCATGATAAGACCAAGGGAAGCGATGAACTGAGGCGATGGCTTTGTCGGGGAATTGGCCGAGAAGACAACTCTTGGCAGGATGAAGGGAACAGATCTTCAGGGCTCCGTTGGTTTTATGTTAAATGGAACGCGATTAAATTACGTGTCCACCCCCGCCAAGGCCGGCGCGATGCTAGCACAAGGCCCAAAAAGAAGTACCACGGTTTTTGTTCCCACAATTTAGCATTTATCTAAACACAAGACTTCCCTTTCACCTTTGCTAAAGTTGAATGAAGAAACCTTCTGTCTACCTAGAGAGTTTTTCGTCTAAATATCACATTTTTGTATTTTTTCGGAGGCTTCTCATAACCAGCCATTTGGATGGAACCTGCAAGGCCCTCTCTCACAGCTGAAGGTGCTGGCGAGGCAACCGCTTCCTTTCAGAGGGAAGGCAAGAGTAATCGTTGAAGCCAAGGTACAACACGATGCAGTGAGCACCATTACACCCTAATTGTCGACGACTGCATCGGGTTAACTCAAAACACATGGAAAGAGGACAGCTCTCTTTTTACAGAGGTAGGTCGTGAATAGTTTGGCTTGACCTGGCAGACTCCATTCTCTTGGCTATATGACCAAGGCACACGTTTCCCCTGATTGGATGGTAATTGATCTCCGAGGTTGAATCATGAGAGGTGGAATTACTTGCTGGGACTCAAGATGAGCTAAGATGAGAATGCCTTTCGAGGACTCCTCCTGCAAGATTGGCAAAACCGGGTTCTCTCAGCACGAGTCCGTTATCTCAAATGTTTCTTTTCGATCCGCGATGCGGTGCTCTCAATCAAAGTTGCATGCGCCAGAGTCTAAGCGAAGCGTCAGTTAAGAGTGGGAATTGGGGATGCCATCCACACTCGTGCTAATGATTAGACTTCCCTTGTATAAACGGAGCGAGAGAGATGAAGTGCTATCAAACATCTAAAAACAATAGCAAATTCATGTTACAAAGAAACCTCTGGATCAAGGAAACCCAGCGGTATGGTCGAAGCGGATTGTGGCGGCCAACTGAAAGATCATTGACTGTTCCCAATGAGACAGCGCACCTGAAGTCACATTGTGCCGCTCTCCTTTGGGAGCGGCCTCGTGCTAAAAAGTTGGTGAAATTGAGGCAAAAGATAGACTGTTCGTAATCACAGTTCAATTCTTCTTTCACTACCACACTAGTCATTCACTTTCGGCGACATGATTTACATATCCACTCAACGACCATGATCCTTCCACTCTGTTCGGCATCTCAGCCATTGGTGTAAGGCTGAGTTCGACAAAACCTTGAACCAATCAGTGAGTTGTAAACAGCGAGTGGAGATTGGACGGGGCGCTTGTGGGAACCGAGTCCGGCCCGGGTTTCAGCAGCATCGCAATCCCTGCTCGATAAATGAAGGGCAATCCGCGATCTGCCTTGTGTTCATCAAGACGAGACGACCGGCTAGAATTTACAGATCCCATCTCTTGCCCATACACACCAGAGGGGGCTTGTTCCAACCAAAGGTGCATCGATTTCCGGGTTGTTCGGAACTCAGCTGAGGCTGAAAGAAGCAGCTCGTTAAGCATGACCTGACGCAACCCGATCAACACTGCCAGCGACCGTTCGTTGAAGTTGATAAGTCGATCATCCTCGCGAAGGCTACCCTTTTGGTCCTCAGCCCGTATCGGACGAATTTCTTACTCAAGCCTTCTTCGTAGGATACGCACGAACGGCAGATGGTGGTTTTCCGTGTTGTTCCGGGGTGGCACAGATTGCGCGTTTTCATCACGCATCGTTTGGAACAAGGGGCGCTTAAATTTGTGGGGTGAAGGATGAAGGATTGAGCCTTGTAATTATCACGATCAGTCACGGCTGACCGAGGTTACCAAGGAGATTCGAAGGCATGGGCGTTTTATGAGTGAACCAAATCGTTATTCCCTATAAACTCTACCTTTTCCGCCGTGGAATCGCTCGTTTTATCACCATTCATCACGACGTTGTCCATGATGCCTCTGGTGCTGCCGTGCTCTGTTTGTTGGTCGAGCATTTCTTCTAATTATAGAGCCACTGCAATGCGATCCTTCGGCTGAACACATCGAATGACAGCCAACGACTTCGCCCCATTAACCCAGCACTGTAGCACCGTGTAGGGATCAGCGTCTCCTGATCCTTGACTCAGCCCAACGCAACCGCCCAGGTGTCTACCCACTATTTTTTGGAGTTTCCTAAACGCGTGTTCATTTTTGGGCCATTTCAATTCCTCAACCCCGTGGTTCTGCCCTCCAGGACTGACGTTGTTCTCCATCCTTCTACTGTTTTGCTCTGCACCGTTTCGAGATCCTCTTCGAGGGGATCGAGCATAGCCACATGGCGTCTCCCAGCTACTCTGACCTGCCCGAGGTCTACAGCCAGACCAATGCGAGCCCATCAAAATTACCTCCCGTGAGCGCGACGACGAGTCTTCCCGAGGCGTATGGCCAGCGCGAGCGGGACCCATCGCAGTTACCACATGCAACCGACACGACGTACCTGCCCGAGGTCATAGAGGGACCAAAACCGTATCACGAAGTTCCCGACGAAAAGGTAAAAGAAAATGGCGATACTTTGGTCGAACGCAGAATATGGGGCATGAAGAGGAAGACATTCTTCATTTTGCTCGTAGTTGTTGCAGTCGTCGTCATTGGTGGTGCTGTCGGCGGTGCTGTCGGAGCGACTATGGGCAATGGCGGTTCTGAGTCCAGTATAAGTTCAGACGACACAGCCCCGACCACGAGCGGCAGTTCGCCGACATCTACCAATTCGGCGTCTATCTTGCCAGACTCCCAACTCTCCAGTGTCAACTGGACCGACACCAATGGCTACGACCATTACTATGTATTTTACCAGACAAACGACAAGCAAATTATCAACTCCATATGGGATTCCGAGAATAAAACCTGGGAAGCACGAAGCCTTTCAGCTAGCCTGGACTCCTCCGGCGTTACTATCAGCATCCACACCGGAACATCAATTGCAGCGGTAGCTTGGAATGCTCCGAATGACGACTGGAATATCAGAGTCTACGTTCTCCGGATCGATAATGCCATCATCGAGCTGACCACAGATGACTCTACCGTTGGAGCGTCATGGAAGCAAGGCGGCCTTGGGACGAACAAATTATTCGCAGCCGAGGGTTCAAACCTGGCGGCATGGCACCCGAATGTCGGAAACTCTACGTGGCATCCAGAAACCGCACTGCTGTGGCAAGACGACGAGCAAGACGTACAGCTTTCAATAGGCGGCGGAAATTGGAATGAGGGTGGGACCGTCACGCAAGCTATGAACTCAACCGGCCTCGGCATAACCGCCATCCAGGGGATCCCAAGGCCAGAAGAGATTAGGTGGAGGGTATTCTATGACAGTTCCGACAAGCTGAGGGCGCAATTGATTCCTACGGACTTGAACCTAGACGAGACAAAGTCGAGTAGGTTTTGCTCACTGCATAACCTGCGAAATGATATTAACATTTGATCTAGGCGCAATACGAAGCGATCTTCCTCAAGATGCGACCAGCAATTACGCCGTTCTTTGTATCAACGAGATTGATATTCTAGCCGTCAACCTCGGAAGCGATGGAAATCTGGTTGGTCGATACTCCGACAACAGCATTTGGTCCGACGATTATGCACCAACCTTACACGGTTCCCCAAGTGGTATCTCCTCAAGTTCAAACTTCACTGCCATCTCAGCTCACGCTGGCAGGAGAGTATATGGAATTGTGGATGGAGAGATTCATGAGTG
Organism: Dactylonectria alcacerensis; assembly: GCA_029931735.1. Taxonomy (NCBI): domain Eukaryota; kingdom Fungi; phylum Ascomycota; class Sordariomycetes; order Hypocreales; family Nectriaceae; genus Dactylonectria; species Dactylonectria alcacerensis. The sequence goes on along the minus strand of JAPMUZ010000014.1, from coordinate 330,324 downwards.
GAAGTTCAGCGATGATACCCCGATGGACTGGACATATGTCGGTCAAGTGAACACGACAGTGTCAAATTAAAAATTAGTAAAATTATTATAAATAGAGTTCTTGATACCCATTGTCGTCTAAGATTTCACGCCTTACTTTCGCTCCCCACATCTGTTAGGAACCCCAATTTTGAATGGGCTCATCGTCTAAAGCTCCAAACGTACAAGATGGTGGAATCATCAACGTAGGACGCCAGTAAATATGTGGACGTAAAATTTTAAAAATAATCAAGACAGTGAAGATATGAGTTTAGGGTTATTCTCAATTCACTACAAGACTGGCTCCCTTTTTATTATCTGGAAAAGCCAGGAATATAGGACAGATCTGACACCCTGCCTTGGGTAGCCATGCTTGAGTGTTGACCACGCATCAGCTAGATTGAGGCTGCGGCCGCCCGAAGGCGAAAGAAGAGTCGTTTCAATTACCGGTGTGGAAAATATCTCATTGACATTTGAGTGTGCTATGCCCATCTGTTGCGGCCCTAAGGTTGACGAAACTTGTGGCTGTGCTTTAGATCAATATTGTGACACAATCGCCATCTTACGAGAATGCACTTCTTTAACATTCACGGCCAAATATGGCCAATTCGTGGTTTGTTTTAATGTTTCGATAATTCAAGCACATATGGACCGATTAATTCCATTGTCGGCGTAGAAAACTGCGATATCGTGCCTAGTTCCTGCCACGTCCAACAGCTCAATGGCCCCTTATTGCTCCTAGCATCCCTGAGCCCTTCCTAGACCGCCCAACACCAAGTGCAACACGAACCTGGACCTGAAATGTGTCGTCAGAATGGCCTACTTCAAATCTTGGCGGTGACTTTGTGATCGTCAGGGCGTTATTTGCATATTCGGCATCCTTGAGACTCCTAATGAGGCATTCTGCTGTCCCTTGATTTATAGTTAGTGGTGAGTCGCCACTCGTCCTCTGACTGACAACCGCATCTTGCACATAAATCCCTTGTTTCTGTCTGCATCGACCTGTTGCGGCAAACCGGGCTGCTTTTCTCGCCTCCGCCGGTACTTTGCGAATTTTGTGATGCGTGGGTATAGGTCCCTTGGGAATCGTCGGCTTTGGAAAGGTACAGTCCACGTTAGACCGCAAACATCTAGTGCAAGGAGCTGTCCCATCACACTGGGGATGCGATGGATTTCGACATCAGTGACACAAACGTCTCACATACAGTTTATATGTACGCAGGCTCTAACCTTGACTTGCCGGGAGTGACATCGGTCACAAGCTTTCTTGACGGTCATCAAGAATTTTGTCGGAGGGCTTGCTGGTGAGTTATGTGACAAGTTAGGAGGGATTGAAACACTTGCCTCTCCATTGGTCATGGTGAGGCAAAAGTCAACAATATCTTAATCGGCGAGGAGTGTGGTTTCTGTGTTGAAAGATGAGGACACCGAAAGTCGCTGACTTTCACTCTGAGAGGGGATGTTGAAGCCAGGCAACTGATTAAAGAGCAAAACGGGACTCAAAATGATTCGTCAAAGGGCCATGAAGTCCAGTCACTGTCGTTACTCATAACAAAATTCTCGGTCTATCATGAAGCGGGGGACGAACTTTGAGACCTTGGCCCCTGACTACGTCTCCACTTATCCACGAGCCACGGCAGTTGAGCCGCTGACATAAGTTATCCTCTGGCGGAAAGCGGAGAGGCCAGAGAGGCCAAGCTAGCGAGTTTCTTCACTTTTTTACGGAGTACAAGGACGCATCCACAAGGATTATGAAGCTGCAATTTTTACGTTAATCCACGACTCCATTTTTATCCCACTGTAATGCCAAGTAATTGTCATTTGTGCGGATTGAGTTGGAGGCTGTGGCTGTGATGCAGAGCCAAGCCTAAGAATACTCGTTGATGTCAGGCCCACACTTGACAATAGAATACCATTTTCCGTTTCTCGTTTCTCATTTTTTCTTTCAAACAATAACACAACATAGAATGAGATAGGTAGGATAAGGATTTGATGACTAAAATATTTCGATGACAGTGATGTAAGGAAAAACAACTGTAGAAGACTATGCCGTGAAGCTGAACAATCGAAAAGCCTACCCTATAGTGCGGTGACAGCAGGAAGATGTGTCGGGTGACGCCATAACTTCATCACAGCATCTGATCACACGTTGGAAATCATAAGAGCGATCATGAAGAGACGTATTTTCTACACCGAACTGGTGACGAGCCACTCTTTCCTTTCAGCCGTTAAGAGCAGAAATGGGTGATCCCCAGAAGACTAATGAGACACTCTATCTGAACATCACCAATCATCCTGCGGTCTCCACTCAAGACATGTCTGACGACATTATTCTTTCGCTCCTCCATTTCCTTTTCTTCGTCACTTGAGTTGTTGATTCCCTTTGGAACTCATCTCCCATTGGATTTACCAAGAACTCCTATCGTAGTTGTCCGTGCTTGAAACGGCTTTTTTAAAGTGGCTTGCGAAGCAGCAAGACCTGAAAGTCAACAGGCTGGACTGGAGGATGGGAGCTTCGTAATAGCTCGGCAATTTCTGGATTTAGAACACTAGTGTATTAGAAGTCGAGCTCATATTGTTGCCCGGTACTCAATTGGAATTTGCATGGTGGAACAGACCACATTAGTGTCTAAGCATCGCTTTGCCGGAGGATCTTGTAGTTTCCGGAACATTTCCCAATTAGGAAAGGCCCGCTTTCACAGCCGCCTCACTGTCCATTTACCCAATCAACGTGGAGTTGAAGCCAAGAAAAGCTCCGTCGGCTTGATGGCAGTCCGCAGCCATCATAGTTGATCCATGAGTTTGACCATCCTGGAGCAGCTGGGTTACCTAAATTAGAGAGCCACTTTATAAGCTTCTATGTTATGGGTACGACGTACGTTTATCGCTTTTACGAGTGCATCGTGTCATTGACATGGCGGCGTGTGTGGCTCAGCATACCACATACGTGGTGAGGTTTCTTGGCAAGGCGTTGTTCAGCAATTGTAGAAAACATATTAAATAGATTTCACGCTCCTACTTTTGAGAATTGAGGCATCAAAACTATCATTACCTGCCTACTCACACCATTCGAGACCTTCCATTATGCTGATGCTAGAAACTCAGCCATATTCCGCAATCAATTTCTCACACGACTTGCCCCTCCACTCTTTCACCATGAAAGAATCTCTCAGGGCTGCTGCTATCTTCATTCTTCTGGCTGTATCAGGCGGCCTGGTTCTTGGATTGACATATGCGCCATGTTATGCCACGTTGTGCCCAGAGGATTACTTCCCTCTGGAGACAAGACTGCACTTGGCGGCATTTTATGGTCTGCTGATGATGATGGCCTGCATGCTTCTCACGAGGGCTTCTATCAAGTCTGTACGATCATTGAGTGGACTTCATCTCACACCTGTGCTGCCCATCCTTGGCAAGCGTATATCTCTTGGTGGTTTGGTCACTTCAATATCGATCATCATGGCCACGGTTGCCACTGCCGGCTTCTGGCTCCCTGCCCAGCTTGACTTCTGGGCAGAGAGAACAGATCCACTTGAATGGACTTCAGCAAAGATAACGCTCACCATCACTGGCGTGACAGGGCACTACGCCGATATTCTCCTTGGGCTGTTGCTGATCCCAGTTTCACGACATAGTTTGGTTGGTCGAGTTTTTGAGCTACATCAAAGCTCGTTGCTGGCTGCGCATAAGCTCATAGCATACCTTTTTCTCGTCTCAACGCTGGCGCATGGAGGCGCCTATGCCGTAAGTGTGCCAATGTTCGCAACCTCTATCACTTTGTTAACCAACCCTTAGGCCTATGCACTTGATCCAAACAGCGAAGGCGACCTAGCCAAAGAAGAAGCGTTCGCCACTGGAAATCCAGCCATGACTCTTGCAGAGAGCAAAAAAAGAAGTTCATGGTACACCAATACCACATATACTGGTGCTGCCACGCTCGGTTTCATGATTATAATCACACTCACAGCGCTCCCCTTTGTGCGACGACGGTTTTATAATGTGTTTTACTACTGTCACATTTTCACTGGCATCTGCATCTTCGTGGGAGCATGCCTCCACGCTAGCACTGACTTTTATCTTCTTTTGCCTGGTATTTTCCTATGGGTGGTCGATTGGGGCCTACGCCTCTTTGGAGGAACGAAAGCCAACGGCCTACATAAAAAGGTTCTGGCAAGCGGAGAGGATGCTGAAAACGACTGGTTCAGAATTTCGCTTCCCGGCATGCCAAGAGCTACATACAATGAGCATTCCGATACGACATGTATCGAAATGGCTGAGATCTGTGGTTCCCCTCTGACATGTTACTATCTCAACGTCCCTGGCATCAGCAAGATTCAGAACCATGCCTTTACCGCAGCGATACCAGAGTCGGCGAGTTCTGGTCCGGTCTTCCTTTTTCAAAGATCACAGCGAAAGAGCGGAGAGGCTCTTGAGAAAGAGTGGACTTGGAAACTGGCAGCGAAGCTTTCTGGTTCCAGAGGAGAAGACGGGTTGGAGGTGCGGGTGGAAGGCCCATACCGACCGACCGACATGCGATTCCAGACAGCATCTCACATTATCTGCGTGGTTGGTGGTACTGGAGTCACAGGAGCTTTTAGTCTCGCCTTCTGGTGGCTCAAGACACGAGCGATGGAGCCGAACACTAGATTCACCCTTATATGGACTATACGGGAGAGAAGGATGGCCGATCTCAAGGAATGGCATCAGCTTGAAGAGTTTTCTGTGGCAGTCTCAAACCTGACTCTGGTGGCACATGTGAGCTCTGAAGATGGAAGGTTGGACCCTTCGACCCACATTCGGCAGCTGCTTTGGCCCAGCCAGGAGGCCACTGGCTTAGGTAGGGCTAAGGCTGGCCAAACTGAAGTAACGACGGCTTGGATTTACAGCTCAGGACCAGACAGCCTGATCCAAGCTACTGAGGCTGCTTGTGTTGAGGCAAGAAGAGAGATGAGGGGCTCGGCTAGAAATGCGGGCAATGTGGTTCTGCCAAAATTAGACTGGTATATGGCCAAATGGGAGGTTTAGGCTCCATCTATCCACACAGGCTTCGGTGTGGTTTCCTATCAGAGGGGAGATATAGCGAGACTCCCACCAAACGAAACAAGATATCGAAATTTGGCATGGAGCAATGTTAGTTGAGTTATTACTTCAGGCTTAAGTACACGAGACGAATAGACAATTACAGGTATAACATGCCTCGTATTCCTGTACATTCTGATGCTATAAAATTACCTTGCCATCCTAATCTTCCTGCCCTGAAGCTATGAATATCTCTCTGCACTTAAGTATCTATGTCACCGCGACGCCTCAAGAATACCTCAGCATGTACGGATGGGGACGGCGGGAATAATTAAAGCATCGGTACGCTCACGGCACTCCTCATTTTGATGTGGGTATTTCCAACAAGAACGATTGAAAGTGCGGCTTTCGAAAGTCAAATCTTAATGTTGCGAGATCAAATTTGAAAGCACAAATGTGTGCTTGTTTGTGCGGCATTGTTTGGCGAGGCCTGTTCCAGCCCAGCAAAGTTGAGGCGTCAGATAGACATGTGAATGCGTGCCCAGTGCCGCTGCTTCAGTTTTTGCTGTCTTAGATTAAACGAAATTTACTCTTGCCACACGCTGTTTGAACTGAAAAGTTGGCTTCACAAGGTTTTACACGAAGCCAATATATCTCTGTAACGTTCAGACTTAGTCCTTAAGGGAAAGAATGCATCGTATATACTAATGATACCCAATATAAAGTAGATTACTAATAAAAATGCCACATTATTATTAAATTATAAAATAAAAAATATAGAAATATGGCTATAGAGTGAACTGACTTAGGCTATAAGTTATAATAATAAACTGAATTTTATGAAGTAACACTGAAGACATAGAGTAACTGATGCTCTAAGGCGTGTGGTGTTTTTCTGCCACCCCTTGGTAGTAGAATACGCATCTCAACCTATTGGTGCAGCTCCATATTGATCTTTCCCTGTTTCTATGATACGCTTTCCTTGATTTTTGGCTATCTACCCCGCCAGAAGCGCGGAGAATATGCCTCATCGATCGGTATCCATACAAGGAGTTGAGGTGGACCTCGCTTGGAAGGACATACCCACCAAATATTGTTGAACCAGGGTGTTGCATGCGTATCGAGACCAACAGTTGGTTCATGTGGGTCTGATGGCATGATACGGCTATATGTTCCGCGTTCCCCGGTAGCACAGAGCGGTTCTTGATTTGCTGCTCCGAATATCACAAAAAGATCATACGACGTAAAGGCGAAGTAGTAGTTGAGGGGGATCGCGTTGAAAGTGGGGAACGCCGTCCCCTCTTTAAGCACTCTGTGTTCGCACAGATCCGGAATCAAAGCTTCTACTCAGACCACACAATACCTACTTGAATCAGCAATCAACATGGGTGACAGTGCTCGTGCCGCCGATGCCCCGGCAGCATCAAACGGCCAAAACCGGGATGAGGTTCTGGCTGCCCCGCCAGCAATGCTTGCTCCAACTCATTGGGAGGTGAGTGAATATTGACATACTCTTCAAGGCCTTGAATGAATAACTGACGACGGATATTGTAGAATAATGAAGGCGAAGAGGATGCAAGCGAAGCTGACTCCTCCTTCGGTGATGACAATGGGAGCTCGACGGCCTCATTAAGCTCCAGCATCCTTGAGTACCGAGTCATCAACGGCCGCACTTATCATGCTGAGCGAGGCGACGCTCAATACTGGGCATCTAATGATGCAAAAGCAAACGAGTCGCTTGATGTCATTCACCACACGTCAACCCTCCTCCTCAATGGCAGGATGTTCCTCGCACCGCTGAAAAAAGACTCGCTCACCAAGGTCCTTGACATTGGAACTGGCACGGGTATCTGGGCTATAGATTTCGGAGATGAGTTCCCCGAGGCAGAAGTGGTGGGTACCGATGTATCGCCCATTCAGCCACTGTGGGTGCCGCCAAATGTCAAGTTTGAAATCGAAGACTTTACGCTAGACTGGACATTTCCCGATGACTCGGCTGACTACGTTCATATGCGGTTCTTGTATGGGAGTGTCCCTGATTGGGCCGCATTGTATAAAAGGGCATACAGAGTTTGCAAGCCTGGTGGCTGGGTAGAAAGCCACGAGGGTGACCCTATGGGTTACAGCGATGACGGTACACTCAAGGAAGGCAGTGCTCTTGCGGAATGGGGCAAGTTCTTCCACGAGGGAGGTAAGAAGCTGGGACGAGTCTTCACGCCTTTGCCTGGCGATTTACAGGAGAAAGGACTGAGGGAGGCTGGGTTTGTTGACATCCAGTCCAAGACATTCAAAGTGCCAGTGGGAGATTGGCCCAAAGATGAAACCTTGAAGGAGATAGGGAGATTCACTCAGTTGGGAGTAGAGACGGACGCGGAAGGCCACATCACCTTTATGGCCAACTTGCTCGATGGCTGGACTCAAGACAAGGTGGCACTATACTGTGTTCAGTTGCGCCGAGAGCTGAGGAACAAGAGAATCCATGCTTACTACCATCAGCGGGTCGTGTGGGGACGGAAACCTGAAGCCGTGCCACCTTCTGAGGCATAAGGCAATATTCTTGCTCTGTATATGGGGAAGTTAGTCGGTTTCTGGCGTATCATTTTTGGATTCTGATTCGGGACCCGAAACTGAATAACTGCTTCAGCTTGCTCATTCCATCTCGCCCTCAATTGATGCGACGTCAAGTCGGAATAAATTAAATGCTCCTAGAACTATTTTGAAACTATACGAGCCATGCACTATTGAGCCCTTGAAATCGCCGACGCTGCAACGCTCCAAGACTTATCTGTCACAAGGAGCCATCTTGCTCAAGTACTGGTTCAAACCAAAAGTTTTCCTACACTGTACATTCCTAGAGTGAAATGGTTGCTGGGAGGTGGAGCGGGGTTCATCAGACCATCGAGTGTCCAAATTCTAGCTTGCAAATTTGCGTATGTAATAAGTATTATTGCCAATTAGCTGCTGCTTGCCACTGCCTTTGGAACAGTAACTGGGCCAGGTCCCGTCGGCCTATTGTTCGCCGTGGATCTTTGGAGAGTGCACTGGCCTAAATAGATACACTATGATGTGACGTTCGACCCTGTATGCCAAGAATGAGGCGCAGCTCCAGGCAGCTGAATAACATAGGTATGATATGATTAACCCCGCGCGAGGTTTATGGTTAAATACGGTCACAGCTAACATTAGTTCATCCAACACTGGTGAAGCGTTTGAGTCCTCCTAACATCATCACTATGCCCGTCACGGTATCCGTCGTCGACCACCCAGCTAGGCCCTGGCCAGTTTGGGCTCCGTATTTCCCCCAGGCCACAACCCCTAAAGGTCTTCTCAAAGAGGCCAGCCCTGAAGATTTCGCTCGCTGTAAGCGCATTCTCCAAAGCTCATTCTCAGAACGTACCCTTGAAGAGCATCGCACGTCAGCCTCGAAAAATGGCTTCGTTTGGGCCGCCTACGAAGCCTACAGCTACCACCATCATTTAACACTCCGCCCCGAGGATATCTGGTTCGCCATCATCGCGCAGCTAAGCTCCTACATCAACGCTAATGCTGAGAAACTGCGTTCTTACTTTGTTGCACATGACGGGCAAAAGCATCTCTCGATCGAAATAGTGGAGGGTTCGATATTGGATGTGGACTTTGGGGATTTTGCTCAGCAGATGACACACTTGATCGCCGAGAACGTCAAGGATGCCGAGTTGCGCGCTTGGATCATGCCAGAATTTTCTACAACTACCGACACGGATCGCGTTACCGCCTCGGTCCTCTTTATGGGGGCGATGCAAAAGTACTTTTCGTACGAAGCTACTATAATCTGCGGTATCCCATCCGTAACGCTACTTGGAGAGGTCACCGACTATGAAAACATTTTAGCGCGCCTGGACAAGCTCGAGCAGTTAGGCGACGAACCAACTCGATTTGCTATCATGCTGAGACCGATCCTGCGCCGCATGATCCTGTCTTTCAGGGAGCCAACTAACCCAGAGGTCATCAGTTTCTGGAACAAAATTGCGAACAAGTACGACCTATGTGGCGACGAATCTTTGACCGGCTGGATCACCGCTTTTTGCTACTGGGACGCTCAAGGCAAAACTCACTTCGGGAATACTCCGCCTGAGTTGGACTTTTATCTTGATGGAGTACGTTATCTCAAAGTCAAACTTGATGATGTGCCAGCCGGCTGCGTTACTGTGCCTGTGAAAGTTGTCGATTATGGCAGGATCTACCAATGCAGAATGCTAGCCGGTTCTCTCGGCATACAAGGTCTTCCAAAGAATTCGCCACAGGAGCCGCCCGGCGAAATGCCGACTGAGGATGGTCAGCCAGCTCTTACACGGATCAGGCCAGTCACGGGATGGGTGATGTACGAAACTAAGTCAGATCCGAAGGGCGTATGGAAATTCATTTCTTTCTGGAGACAATGCGGTGGGACCGTCGGAGAGGAAAGACGAGAATGACGTTCCCAAGCAATCAGCTTGAATGAATCGCCACCACGCTTCAGACTTTGAATATAGTTGTATAATCCAGAATTCTCGGAACAGACTTTGAATTAGTCGGAGTAATGATCGATCACAGGCATTCTCTTATGTTTAATTTAGCTGTGAAAATTGATGAAGGGCTCAACAAAACGTCGCAGATGCTAGTTGGCCATGTATAAATTGACTAATTTAGGTAAAGCCAACAATTTGATGGGAGCAAGGTGCAGCTCATGAAATCTATTGAGGGGAAACCTGGGAACCATTGTCGAAGATGAGGTTCTGCGCTGATTGACGGACAGGCTAACCTGTACGGTAGGTGTGGTACGTCTGGCAAGGAGACTTGTCTCAGCTGCATTTTTGCAAGAGACGGTAGTGGCCAGAAGGCGTGTGGGATGACGAATGGGAAAGACTGGGGTCAAAGATGCACTACTTTGACAATGTAAGTGGGTAACTACTGTGTGTAGATTTTCCAGAGACTGAATTATTGTCTAGGACCCCTGCTACCATCGCCGGGTTAATGATTGGGATGTAATTAGCCGAAGCCATATCCAGAGTTCCAGGATGACAAAATTCGCCAAGGCAGACAATCAAGATCACGCGAGGAGAACTGGTTGGTTATAATCTATTATGTCACTCCATCCGCCGCTTATTGGGGTCTAAAGATAGTTCAGGGCATGCTTGCAATTTAAGGGCCTCTATCGCCAATAGAACCGAACTGGAATAATTGATGCATATATGAATGCCAATAATTGGCTTTACTAGCAAGACGGGTCGTCGGGGGCCATGTTACGCACTTACATTCCACCATGCCGAGGCATCTCATATGGAGTACCTTTCCAAATTACCGCCACTCTCTGTACCCATCAAACATTCTGGCATCGTAAATCCAAAAGGCCAATCCCCAGATATCTGTAGCCATATGGACTGGATGTCTGTGAGCCTGGCCGACGTGTCGCCTGTAGCAAATTTGATGGAAGCCTGTAAGTTTGGCAAAGATATTATAGACGGGTATCCATCACCAGGCTGAGGCCTAAAGTCATCTGACCCATCGTCATCGGAATGAACTGACCCCGGGCCGTGTGGGCTCAGGATGTTCTCATGGACTTCGCCTAGATATGCAGCCTTGTAAAGAGCGAGCATGACATCGAGAGCCATTGCCCACTGCTTGGCTGCCTTCCACTGAGGCACCCATGACGAAACTAGCCGCTGAATGAGGGTAAAGTAAGACTTGGCTTCCTCTTGTATTTCTTCTCCCGAGTACGTTTCGTCTTGGGCATATTGAATCCATAAGAACGTATTTGCAATAACGAGAACTGACGACGCAACCCAAATAGTTTGAAGTGATGAAAGGCCATTCTCTTGCTCCGGGTTCATTAGAAAAGTAAGCATTTCTCCAGCTTTCAAGGCATTTGAAACACAAACTTCAATGACAGACTGATCCCTGTGTAAATATGACCAACCGGCGGCATCCACAAGGTCACACAACTGGGTATATATTGCCAAGTGAGGCAAGTAACACTGGTGAGCGGCGCAGGCGGCACTGTATAGAACAAAGTGCAATGATACAAAGGGTCTCCCTTGGCCCAGCGTACACTGGCTTCTGAAATTTTCAATGCTCCAACGAAGGCTGGGGTGTAGCGAGTCAACCCAGGTCCTCAATGCACTATACCGCTTGTAGATGACGCTCTCGGGATCGGTGGGTGGGAACGTATCCATGCGTCGTCTTGAATAGACAGTAAAGTCGGCTAGGTCGCTCCATAGACATATGCTCCTGATGAGATATGGAATCAGGCCTAGATCCGATGGACGTTGATAGGACGCAAGATCGCTCAGCATCACGCCTCTGGTCTCCTCCTGGTACACCAGAGATATGTCGGTTCCCGGGACTGGTATTTCGAGGTTGCCGAGGTCAATTGTGCGATGCTTGGCCAAAAAGTTTGCTAGCGCTCGATCAAGAAGTACGCAAGCCCAAAAAACTCGCCGCCGGACTTCTTGTTCCTTGAGATTGTGCTTTTGGTGAAAATCTTTGTTGAGTCGCATGATCTCAGCCATTCTTATGGCCGTTCCAGCAAACAGCCAATGGCGTGACCCGGAATTAGAGAGTAACTCCGCTTGGGCAAGTATAAGGTTGCCTTGAATATGTGAAACTGAGAAAATGGATTAGAGGTCTCTGAGGGCAAGGCGACGTTATGAAAGTTGGGGCTTACCACTTGGCTGATCTGATGATGCCTTTGCTAGCGATCGCGCTTGCTGAATGTAATATTTACATACTTCTAGACCAGACGCAAAACCAAATAGGTTCTGGGCCTCTTGAGTAGTCAGGTAACGACTGCAGAGAGCAATAATACATGTTGCAAGCAACTGGGATTGGCGACATTTGCCTTCAAAATCTGGCGCATGGTCGAACGACGAAAAGTCGGTAGTAAAATGCCGTTGAAAAAAAATGTCAAGGCATGTCTTTAAGCCTTGTTCTGTGTTGCGTTCGGGAGACTCAGCCTCGTCTCCGATGGTAGATTTGGGCGTCAGGGCTGCGGCCCCTGGCTGGGCCTCTTGAGCTACATCTGGGGTCGACCAAACGCATGTCACGCCTCTCGATGTGCATCGTTTGCAGCGAGGCCGAATACCGTCGCATTTGGATTTGCGGCGTCGACTGAATCGGGTCCGAGATCAGCAATGGCATCTTCCTGACGTTGTCGGGGTGACACTGACCACGCATCGCAAGCTTGTGGAGTTCTGACGAAAGTCCGAGGCATTTGCTACTGGTGGGAAGGCGTGAACGGCAAACCCGATGAGGTCGAAGATGGAGGTGGATTTGTGTTTGGAGGTCGGGAAACCCGCCGTCTTTGACTCATCGATGGACACACGGCAGCCTCGGGTTATCCGCCCGCCTCCTGGTCGTTGTGACGCTGTCATTGGCTAGGTTAATTAACTTATCTGCCCACTTGGGTTAGATAGCGGGTTCGTATGAATCCCTAGGGGCTGGGGTGACATCATGTGGAACCCCCCATCTTGTGCTTCTGGTCTGATTGCACACTGAGTTTCCTGCTTCTCTCTTATCCAACTGTGCAATTGCACTAAATAGGGTATGTTGATTGGCAGACTTGCGAGGGGTAGTTAGGAACTGAATCGGTGAAAGGAACTACGTGTCCTAGGGATACATTTATAATCACAGCGGATGCTTGCTGGCTTGTGGATCATGTTCGTGAGCCTCTACCTACCAATTGCTATCATGAAGTTCTACAACTCCTTCTGGGCTATCCCCACCCTCTACGCATGCACCACTGGAGCAGATTTCGTCCTCAGACATGGAAGTCCCTCGTCAGTTGACATGCAGGCCCAACCCCTTCGAGACATGGTCCAGAATATCTCAGCATATGCCGAGCCGCGAAACTATGGAACCGCATCTAAAAATGAAACACGAGCTCTGGAGCCTGGCTCAGTCAACCTGGTGGCACGGTACGGCGTCATTGTGAGCTCCTTCGCCACAGGCAAGAGAAAGCTCTACGCCGACGCCAACGGGACGCTGCTCAATTCGACGGACCAAGAAGATGCTACGCTCGATACTATCTATGATCTTGCGAGTATCTCGAAGCTGTTTACCGCCGTAGCTATTCTCCGAGAGGTTGACGCCGGTCGCATTGAACTACACGCCCCCGCCGCCTTGTACCTCCCCGAGTTTGGAGTCAACGGCAAAGAGAATATTACCATCCTGAACTTACTCACCCACACCGGTGGACTCCTGCCACTGCCAACCCCCGATCTCTGGAAGTCCAATTACTCTTCCATTGATGAACGAGTGGCGACACTTCTGAGTTTGCCTCCTCAGGAACCTGCCAACACCGTGTTCCTATACTCCGATATAGGCTACATGACCTTGCGTTACTTGCTTGAAAGGGTGACGGGTTATAGCCATGAACTGCTCGTGTACTCGTACACTATTCCTCTGGGAATGAAATCTACCTTCTACAACCGCGGAAATCTTGAGGGTTCTCTCAACCCTTTCTATCATCGAGTTGCGCCAACTGAGTTCGAGATTCAAGCTCAGGGTCTAGAGGAGCCACAGCGCCCGCAGCCGGTACGGGGGACAGTCCACGACGAGAATACGTGGGCCTTGGACGGAGTATCTGGCCACGCGGGCTTGTTCTCCACGGTCGAGGACGTCGCCATCTTTTGCCAGATGATCTTGAACAACGGAACGTACCACAACTTCCGAGTCCTGTCTAAGCGTGCTGTCGATCTCATCTTTACGGATTTCAACAGTAAATTCCCCGGCAACAACTATGGTGCTGGCTTCGCTCTAAACCAGACGTACACGCAAGGTAGTATGAGAAGCTTGCAGACCGCCAGCCACTCCGGGTTCACAGGAACCACTCTCGCCATTGATCGGCCGTCTGGCACGTTTTGGATTCACTTCAGCAACCGTGTCCATCCTAGCAGGTGGTGGTCAACCAATAATCCTGCCCGCATGGCTCTGGGATATTGGGTTGCAAAGAGCTTGGGAAGAAGTGCGACATTCCCAATTTATTAGGGAATGAAGAACAATATTGGGGGCGTTGTGTAGATACCTAACATCGGAAAACCTGATTTGCTTCCCGAGTGTTGAAGAGCGGGTTTGCTGAGACTGCCTACATAATGCTACGTCATTTGTTGGACTGGCACAGAAGATAGCTATTAGACGATTTGTATTTTCACCTTCAAACTAGAGATATTGTATGACGGCGAGACTTGCCTACAATGAAATCCGTTAGCCTACGAGTATTCTCGATATATCGCCTGCCAGTCCATGGACCTAACCACAGACTCAGGGAAGTTGCACCAGACGATGATCCGCAGAATGAGAATGGTTCCCCTGGTCTTGGAATATGCCGGGGTTTATTGCCACTCTGCAACAAGCTTACTACCAGGCTATTGATTTCGTTCCGCCAGGGTCAAGATTGCTACCACAAGCGCTAGGACCCAAACCCACGCTCTGTTCGTGATTCATGGACAGTATCTCTGTCGGATAACCCGATGTGGCCCCCAGGCATCGTTCAGTTATCCACTAATTTGGAGAACCCGATGGAGACTCGGATCGAGATGTTGATTTGGTATGACGGGGCGCAAGTCCGTCTTGTCGGTAATTGCGATATGCCCAATAGGGCATGGGCTACATGTCGAGGAGACAAAAGAGTAGTGGTCTAAGTAATGAAACATTTACATCATGGCATTGCATTTATCATTCGCTATGCTTTCTGTGGCTTTTGGTCCTCCTCCAGTTAACTTTCTGAACTCTGTTTATCATCGAATATACTGTCTACCAACCGCTCCTCAACCACCATGAGGCTTATCGTCCGCGATCGCGCCGAGGATGCGGCAACATATGTGGCCAGCTATATCTTGCAGCGGTTGAAGGAATTCGAACCGAGCCTTGCTAAGCCTTTCGTATTAGGCCTACCCACAGGTAGTAGCCCCATCGAGGTCTACAAGATTCTTGTTGATAAGTACAAGGCTGGAGACGTATGTTGGAAGTAAATAACCTTGGCGGAAGAGCGAACTGACATATTACTTCCTGCATTGCCTTTTAGGTATCATTCGAACATGTAGTGACTTTTAACATGGTAGGCATTGCCGCTCATCGAAGTGGAATCATCCTAACTTTACATACTTGATAGGATGAATACGTCGGCATCCCTCGGGATCATCCCCAAAGCTACCACTCCTTCATGTGGCAGCACTTCTTCTCACATGTCAATGTTCGCCCCGAGAACGTCCACATCCTTAATGGGAACGCTCCGGATCTGGAAATCGAGTGCGTTCAGTTCGAAGCTGCTATCCAAGAGATTGGTGGAATCGACCTATTTCTGGCTGGAATCGGCGAAGACGGCCATGTCGCATTCAACGAACCTGGTTCAAGCTTGGCTAGTCGAACTAGGCTTAAAACATTGACCTATGACACGATCGTCGCCAATTCTCGTTTCTTTGGGAATGATGTGAGCCAGGTTCCCCGAATGGCCCTCACTGTCGGTGTACAAACTGTCTTGGATGCCCGAGAGGTGGTTGCCTTCGCGCTTGGCACGCGAAAGGCCGTTGCTCTGCAGAAATGTATCGAAGGAGGTGTAAACCACATGTGGACTCTCTCTAGTCTACAACTCCATCGGCATTCCATGATAGTTGCTGACGGGGACGCAACTCTTGAGCTTAAGGTCAAGACCGTTAAGGCAGGTATCTTCCCTCCAGACGTCGCCATAAAATATATTCTAATGAGTTTCTCCGGTAGTACTTCAAGTCCATCGAAGAGATATCTATGGAGCAGGGGTTCGAGCAAAAACTTCCAAGCGAGCTTAGGAAAAGAACCAGGTGGAAGATGAACGGATGCATTGTGGTTGATGACGAAGAGTCTTTTTCTTATGCGAATCTGAAATCGACTGATATTCAACCCTATCTGCTAAATGGGAATGACTCTGGTCTTGCTTGTACTTCCATGAGGGCAATTACTCCCGAACCGTCCTTAGACAATATGAGATCTAGGATTAGCCAGGTCACCACTTGATAATTTCAGTCCTAGCCTGACTCATTAGAAAAGATTGAATATTGAATATTGAACCTATGGAATACCCTTCGTAGTTTATGAAGCGGTAATCGGGATAAATGTGAAGTGCATGGTATCATATTCTTTCAGTCTTCGGGCCTTTATTCACATAATGACAGTGACTATTTATATCGACGACCCTCTGTCGTATTATCGCAAAAGGGTGAAGGCAGGGGAGTTTAAGCGGAACTTGATGAGTGATTGCCTTTATTACGACACTCTCCGTAGTAGCGCGGGTGAAAAGTAAGTTTTTTTGAAGGATGCAATCTTGTAACACAGCGAATTCTTGAGAAGAGAGAAA
This sequence comes from Dactylonectria alcacerensis, assembly GCA_029931735.1. Taxonomy (NCBI): domain Eukaryota; kingdom Fungi; phylum Ascomycota; class Sordariomycetes; order Hypocreales; family Nectriaceae; genus Dactylonectria; species Dactylonectria alcacerensis. The sequence continues at coordinate 313,943 of JAPMUZ010000014.1, read as the reverse complement.
GTTACGAAAATGAGGCCAAAAAGTAGGAGTCACTAGCAAGAAGATGCAGGATAATAGACAAATTTACTCAAATGTCCTCCTTTCCAACTGGCTTCATGCCAATCTCGCATCCCTTCTCATCTTTACCGTCTAGTGTCTGCTGAACTGAATGCATTCTGAGGGTTTTCCTGTCTTGCCACCACACGACACAGATCCAAGCAGCAAGACTAACGGAGACTACGATCATGGCGATGGAACCTTTGCGGAACCCCTGCGTTTGTTAGTCAAGGCGCTAGTTTGTAGAATTTGGGATTTGGAGCTCACCGTTGCAGCATCCGCGGCTGGGTAGAGAGTAATGCCCCAGAAAGAGAATAAGACTGAAGAACCCCCTGATGATCACAAGTCAGCAGTTGAATAGTAATCTTCTACAACTAAACTCACCATTCATTGCGTAGAGAATAACGGCCCTTGCCGCATCATCGCCATCTCGTGCGAGAACTTTGTTGGCCCATGTAAAGACAACGGGTTGGATCAAGTAAGCAGTACCAGCCAGATCTATGCTGTCAGTTAAGGCCTTGCGATTGAACTCCAGAAACTTACAGTAAGCAGCCATCTTTCCCCCAGATCCGATCGTGTCCCAGCAAAGCAAGACGATGCAGCCAATAATCTGAACAGCGCATGCCATGAACCCATAAGGAGCATGAATTCCTGTTGCGTCGATTGCCACAGAAGTCAAGAGAGTCAGGACAATGCCTACGGTTGGTTAGAGAAATTGCGTCCGGTTATTGAGGACATCGTGAGAATTGTTGTGAGTTTAAGCATACCGATTGCAGTGATTCCAAGAGGATAGGTATTATTCTGGGGAACAGTGAACAAACCCGAAGCTTTCATCCACAGAACCATACAAGTCTGCGTTGAGAAGGCTTCCAATGCGCCTCCGAGCATCCAGAACACAGTAAAGATCCAGCTTAAAAGAAAAATCAGTTCCATCATCCCCATTATATTGAGCTCTAGCTTACAAGTTTGGCGTGAAGAGAACTCGCTTGACCAAGGACGGGTCAATGTTGTGGCCTTCGGGGTTCTTAGGTGGCAGTCGGCTTAGAGCAAGCTCCTTCTCATGCGGCTTTAAGTAGAACGCTTTGGTAGTCTCTGGAAGATCAGGGAAGAAAATGAACCCAAAAACTGCTACCGGAATCGTGATTATGCCGTCGATGATGAAGGACTGATCAGTCACGATCGTCAGTTTGTCCAACTCCTCGCCCTTGTGAAAAATCACTTACCCATCTCCAACCGGGGAGCCCGGAGACCCCGTCCATAGTGTTCCAAATGGCTGTCATCATGATACCTGAAACACCACTAATGTTACTTGCTGTTCATGATATTCACACGGTATGCGACCTACCGGCGAACATGGTGCCTACCATTCCGGAGGCTTGGAAAAGTCCCACACGTTTCCCGACCTCAGGACCCTTGTACCAACTGCCAATGATGTACTGCGTGCCACTGTAGGTAGACGCTTCCGCAATACCTTGAAAGAAGCGGACGGCTGCCAGGTGGGAAAACGAATTGCAAGCGGCGCAGACCATGGTCAAAAGAGCCCAAAAGAGAGTCATCAGAGGAAACCAGATGCGGGGAGGGACCTTCTGAATGACTAGACCATGGGGAACTTGGCCGATGATATCTATCATTTGTAAGTTGAGATATTGAGTTTACGGGCCCGGCCTAGAACTTACAGCCGACTGCGAGGCATGTCACTAAGAGGTTGTATTCGTTACCAGAGAGGTTGATATCCTCCTTCATTCCAGACACGTAAGCATTGCCAAGAACGGCTCGATCTAAGCATTGCGGTTAAGTTCGTTCCTCTGGGCTATGGGAGCGCAATCACATACCCAAGTAGTTGAAGAAAAAGGCAACACAACAATAAGTCTGATGCATTGATTAGGAACTGCGATTGAAGACGCTTCGGACCGGAATGGAGCGTACTAGAATGAAGAAATCGATTTTGCGCAGAAGCTGTTGGGTATAACGTTAATACCAACTGCCCAAGTCTGGTATAAGGATGCAGCTTGACTGACCTTGCGCTCTTCCGGGGAGTCAGGCGCTTCACCCCAGACAGCCAGACGGAGCTTGTGCAGTCTCGCACTCATGGTAACTTGGAGAAAAGGCAAATGCCCCAATAAAGGCAATGTTCTTGAGAGACGTAAGTCTAAGTCAGAGAACAAGTAGATCGTTAAAAAGTCTGCTCGAAAAGGGGTGGACGAAGGGTTTAATAGCCAACGGAAACTACACCGTTTCCAGCAACGTCTCCGCATGCTATATCTGGGGAATTTCTCTTATCTGAGCTCGACGAGCCTCTCGAGTTCGTCCCCCGCAAATTCGAGATTAGTGCAAAGAAGCCGAGGCCACAACCAGAGACGGGAAAGGCGGGGGCCTGTTGCCGTAGAGGGATCGGGTTCAGTCCACGGAACATGCGAATGAGAGATCAAATCATTAGGGACAGAAATTTCTCACACTAGTCCTATTTCGTCCCACTAGTTGTCTCTTCCACGGCGCCTTCTCTCCCGTCTAGGGCATTTGAACCACCTAGATTCGTTATACAAACCTCTTTACAGATGTGCTCACCGTCTTCTACGGAAACATATTTAGGATTCTGGCTCCATGGCAAAAATTTAAGTCGGTGTCTTTCTTTCGTCCTGATAAGGCTCCAGCGATGGTATCATGGAAATGGACCCCCCGATTTTCTCTTTCCGCTAATGAGTTCGGGTTGAGGCGGATCTTCGCCCCACGTTGCCAAGTCAATCGACGGATAACCCGACATCGGCCCCAAGGCATCCCACCTTCGAAGCGAACAAGGGGTGATCAAAGAGTCTCGGGCCTGATAAACAGGGCGTACCAGGAAGGGGAGCGGATAGCCGAAACTGGCTTCCTAGGCGACAACGATAACGTTCATTTTCTCATCCATGAGGATGGCGGCCTACACACCTGGAGTCTTCGAAATCATCCCAACTTATTTTCGTACCTCTTTCATTGCTTCAATTTCTCAACTCTGATACGCGTGATTCTTGACGTCGACTCATACAGCTGGGGGTGAAAAGGACTTGCACCATGCCTCTCTTAGCAACTAACGGGTCATCCACCCAGAATCACCACGTCTCACATCTACAAAATCAGAATGCAAGCAAGGAAAACGGCTACAAATTATCCGAATCAATCAAAACTAACAGTTTCTCAACAAACGGGGCCTCCAATCGGTCAAGTAGTCAGAGGGAAGTACCCTTGGAACTCGCAAGTCTCCAGACTGAACAAAAGAACCCCAAAACAACGAACATCGATGACATGTCCTCGTTAGATGTGTGTCGTAGGTCTTCTTTCTACTTACTTTCGACGAGATTTTATTAATACTCAAGGCCACGCCAGGCATCATCAACGAAGAAGACGCTTCCATAGCTGTTGCGGTTCAAGCTTGTCTGCCACAAGTTGCTGCGGCCATCGACATCATTGTGCCTCGACTTGCAGGAGGCGGTCGAGTAATATACAGTGGGGCAGGAACTAGTGGGAGGTAGGAAATCGTCCATTCACATTTGCTTCATCATATACCTAACATCAACATCTAGACTCGGGATCCTGGACGCATCTGAGATGTAAGTTCATGTGTCAACTCATATTAACCTAACCAACTAATGATCTAGCCCTCCCACTTTCTCGGCCCCTAGGGAGCAGTTCATCGGCCTCATCGCCGGAGGCGACTACGCCATCCGAAATGCCGTCGAAGGTGCCGAGGATTCCGGGGAGATGGGTGCTTCTGACCTAGCAAAGTTGATGCCGCCACTTAGTAAAGATGATACCCTAATTGGTATTGCCTCGTCAGGGAGGACGCCTTATGTTCTAGGCGGTCTCAAATATGCCCACTCTGTCGGATCTGCAACTGTGGGATTGGCTTGCGTTCAACCCAGTGCACTCAGAGGTCTTTGCGACGTTTTGATAGAGTGCTTGACCGGCCCTGAAGTTGTCACTGGAAGCACTCGTCTGAAAGCAGGGACCGCAACAAAGATGGTGAGGTACTCTGATAGATAAGTTTTATATGAAGCTTACCAAATTTCGCTGCTTAGATCCTCAATATGATATCGACAGGCTCACAAATTCGCAGTGGGAAGACATTTGGGAACCTCGTACGTCCGCTCTAATTACAGTATTTCAGCTTCAGCGATAATTCTAAAAACGACATAGATGGTCGATTTACAAATGTCAAACGAAAAGCTCAGGGATAGAGCACGTCGTGTTGTACGAATGGTAGTGCCGTCATCATCATCAGCTTTCGACATTTTAGACGATGACGTCCTCGATGAAGTACTAGCCCGGTGCAACGGCCACGTGAAGCTTTGCATTCTAGTAGCATCGTTGGGTTGTTCTCCGGAGGAGGGTAGAGCCAAGCTGGAGGCGTCATTTGGATCACTGCGCCAGGCACTGGAGACAAAGTAAAGGGGGAAATATCGACCCGATGTGTTGCATTGGTTCTCTTCATTTTTGTTTGGTTTGGATAGAAATAGAGATCGTTTAGTTTTGAAATTCTAACCAAATGTGTAAGTAATTAAATCACCGCCTAGCAGCCATTCTGAGAGTCGAAGTTAATGAAACTCGATTGGTGATGTAGTAATAAAGAGGATGGAATCTTAGGATGAGAATTACTTGATACATGCCTTCTAGCTGTGAGTGTATCGGCTGCAGTGAGCGCGAGGAGATGTCCCGATCTTTGTGACCTAAACGACACTCAACGAGACCCGTCGGGTTTTCCGCTCGCCAAGAACTTAAGTACACCAATCTCAAACCGAGCGACTGACTCAAGCAGCGCCTAGACTGTCTTCTAGCGGGGGAGCCGACGCTAGCGTGTATGCGAAGGACCTAAGACCACGCAGAACTGCGCTGCCCATGTTGGGATCATGGATGAGCCATAATATTTCGATCACCGCAAGCCAGTCTGCCTATTTACGTCGCCAATGGGCTGGAACGATTGAACCTTGTACGCTATTGGCTCTCATGTCACGGTTGACGACAAAATTAATGTTGACCTAATCTCCTAAACCCCTCATCCCAGCCTGACAAGGTCTAAAATCCCGCCTAAAATTGCGGATAATACAACATCTCCTCGTCTGTAACAAAATGGTCGCACTCAATGTTTTGGGGCTCAACTGTGGCACAAGCATCGATGGTATGTTTTCTTTATTTCTTCTGAGCAACTCAGCTTGATTCAGATCACCCGACAGCCTCTCAAGATCCACAGCTAGACACTGTTCAATCGAAACCCTTCTCTAACAATCTTACAAGGCATTGATGTTGCGCATTGTCGCATCTCCTCCGTTGAGGGTTCCAATGATGTCAGGATTGAACTTCTTGCATACACAGAGGTTCCGGTAGACCCTGCACTTCGTTCGCAGGTCCTTCATCTTTGTCGGCCAACCCAAGAAGGCGCCGCAACTTCAATGGCCGAGATATGCGATCTCAATTTTGCTCTGGGGCGAGAATTCTCTCGAGCCATTGCGCTTTCCGGTGTTTGCCTCGCAAATGTCGATCTCATAGCCAGCCACGGACAAACTTTATGGCATCAGCCATTGGGGGAAAACCGATCTACGTTGCAAATGGCAGAACCCGCTGTGATTGCTCAGAAGACTCAAAAGTGCGTTGAAACATGACCAGTCAGTTGCGGATCCGCTAAAGAGATATTGTTAGAACTGTTGTCAGCGGCTTTCGAGTTGCTGAACTTGCCGCTGGCCGGCAAGGTGCTCCATTGGCAGGTTTCTTTGAAGCCGCGTTGCTGTCTGATCCTCACATAACACGAATTAGCCAAAATATTGGTGGCATAGGTATGAAAGTCGGTGGTCTGGCATCCCTTGCATTGACATCTTGGACAGGCAACGCGACTGTTTTACCAGCATCGGGAAATCACCGAGGAGAAAAGGCTGCGTCATCATACCTCGCTTTCGATACTGGCCCTGGCAATGTTTTCATTGATGCTGCCATGCGTATCCTCACTGACGGAGCCAAACACTACGATTGTGACGGAGAGCTAGGTGCCCTTGGTGAACCGGATATTGATGGCGGCATCGTTAGTCATTACCTGGATAACGAGCCATATTTTCAGCAAAGCCCACCAAAAACCACTGGACGAGAGCTTTTCAGCGACGATGTAGCACTTTCAATTGTTAAGGAGATGGAATCTGCTGGAAAATCACACCAGGCTATCATTGCGACCATCACCCGCATCACTGCCGAATCCATTGCTAGGGCGTACGAAAGTTTTGTTCTTCCCTATTTAGGAGACGGCGGTAACATAGACGAGATCTACATCTGCGGCGGCGGAGCCTACAACCCTAATATCCTGAGGCATCTACAGGTAAGGTTTCCAAAGAGCCGAGTCATGACGCTCGACGATGCTCCCGTCAAGCTTGATCCGAGCGCAAAAGGAAGCAGTCTTGTTCGCATTGCTCGGATTCCTTGGCGTCTGTGGCCGAACTGTTCCGATTGCTGCTGACTCGGAATCAATGGAGCCAGCTGTGATGGGCGTTGTCACTCCTGGGTCCAACTACTGCGACGTGTTGCGAACTGTTGTTCATGAGCCGGGTTTCGGTGTTAAAGGTGTTCTTGGTCGGATCTTGATGTGATAGATAGCAGCGTACCTAGTAACAGCCCCAGATCGATATCACTATTCCATCCCTTAAAGGGGCGCTGTTCTTCAACTGCACTGATAAAGCGATTGTAAACTGCCAATATGCACTGGCGCTTCGACTTCGCAAGGGTGAAGGAACCCTCAGATGCCGAAGAAGGTAGCCAGACATCTAGAGGAAACTACTAGAGTGATGTAGCCGGGTCGTTCCCTGATTCGCTATCACCCGCCAGGGTGGAGGAGGTCGGAAAACCCGATCACCCACCCAAAATAGCGCTGCTCAGCTGCAACGGATCGATTTTTGAAAGCGGATAACCCGTTAATAGGTGGACTCTCGGCAGATGGACGAATAAATCAATATGAAATCGGAAAGGGGGTGGATGGTATCGTGTGCTCGGTCGTGCGGAATTCAGCGGACGGTGACTCACTGCTGGTGATAGATTCAAGGTCGGTCAGCGCCACACACGTGGGATACAGTTTGACGTGTCTGAGCTTTGTGTAAAGGTGTCTGGTGTTACGAACTTAATGAATATAGAATGTCGCCACAGCCCACACCATATCAGGGCGGTTGAAGGAAAGTAGTCTAGAGGGCCGCATGCCTATCACTTCCTTAATTACTAAAAAGCTCGACTTGTCTCTGTCTTGTACCCTGCTTGTCATGCCAGGCACGGTCCTTCTGAAGCAGCGCGGTAGTATCACCGCCTTCACAAACTGCCGTCTCGCCCGTGGAGATGAACTTGTGGCTGAAGATCTATGGGTGAGCTCTGAGTCAGGCACTATCATTTCCGGCCAAGCGACTTTCTTTAGTGCTGGCATCCTCCCCGACAGAGTCATAGATCTGGGCGGCCGCATCGTTTCTCCCGGGTTGATAGATGTACAACTCAATGGGGCTTTCGGCTTCAACTTTTCGACTTTGCCCGAGGACATTTCGGAGTATCCCAAGGCGCTGGCTGATGTTAGCAAAAAGCTGGTTACTACCGGAGTGACCTCATACATCCCGACCTTGACTACACAAAAGCCAATCCTCTATCAAACAGTAGGTCAACTGTCATGAGAAGAGAGGAATACGTATTCTAATAGATGCCGAGGTCTTACCTTACCTCAGGCCATCAACGTCCCGGAATGCCAATGATGGAGCGGAATCACTTGGGGCACACGTGGAGGGCCCGTTCCTCAGCCCGACGAAAAATGGCATACACGATGCAAACGCACTCCAACAAGCCGAGACTATCCAAGACATCGAAGCCTGCTATGGCAAAGATAACCTGGGAGTTCTAGGCGATCCGAGCAAATGTCCTCCTGCAATCAAGAAGATTACAGTTGCGCCTGAGCACGGTAACATGATGAATATTATTCCAGAGCTGACTTCGAGGGGCATTATTTGCTCTATCGGACATTCCGAAGCAACATATGAAGAAGCGTCGAGCGCCGTCGCCGCCGGAGCAACAATGATTACACATCTTTTCAACGCCATGAGGCCGCTTCACCACCGGAACCCAGGAATCTTTGGCGTACTTGGTAGTGCTGAAGCACTTCCACGGCCGTACTTTGGAATCATCGCTGACGGCATCCACCTTCATCCTGCGGCTATAAAGATTGCTTTTAGTGCACACCCGGACGGGTTCATTCTAGTAACAGACGCCATGCACTTAGTGGGCTTACCAGATGGTGTATATCCTTGGACCAACGGAGGCGTGGACAGTCAAATCGTCAAGGTCGGTCCAACGCTGCTCCTCAAGGGTACAAACAAGATTGCGGGGAGGTGAGTACATTGCCACAAACATTCAAATTGGTCGGCTCCGACATCCTGACTGACTTAGTTCAGTTACTTTGATCGAGTGTGTCAATCGGCTTCTCCAGTGGTCTGGGACTTTCTATTGCCAGGGCCCTTAAGACGGTTACAGCGACGCCTGCATCCATGCTAGCTGTGGGAGAAAGGAAAGGATACCTCAAACCAGGGGCCGATGCGGACTTGATAATCTTATCAGAGGATCAAGGCCCCGGTGGCGTCGCGCAATTGATCGTTGATGAAGTGTGGAAGCTAGGAACAAGGGTGCACAAACGGGAGGGGGGAATATCGTAGGGTAACTATTGCGGTTTCGAGCAGTCAGCCGCCCTGTCAAGTCGTCGTCTCCATTCTTAACACGGAGGTTCTATACTCAGCGCTCAGGCATGTGTGTTTATCTCTTCCAAATCGAAATACTTAGACTTCCCACGTCTGCTGTTGACCAATTTAACTTTCAGCTTATTCCATTCACAAAGTCACGTTTCCGGTGTTTCCCAAGTGATCAAATCAATCCACTTGATGGTGCAGGACTCTTTTATTATTTTAAGATTAACGGCAAAGCGAAAATCGTTTATATGTTTCTATGGAAGAAGCTGTCCGTCACATCAGAGGAATTCCTGGGGCATAAGTGCGAAAAGTCGAGGTTCAGATCATCGTGTTATCACGAGTGAATGCTGTGATGGTTTTGAAGTGACACAGTCCTAACTGAAATATCCCCGACGACAATGTTTCCTCTTCTATGCTCTCAGGGAGCTATGGAAGAGAGAAGTCCACTAAGCTTTCTCGAGATCGAGATATATTGATCCGAGCACGGAGCTATAGCAGGCGGTACCTCTTCTGTAGACAACCGGGGAAGGCACGGATACCTGGTTCGACTGTGACTCTAAAAAGACGGCTTCTGGCTAAATTCATTACGCACTGGATGGATCATCTGTCCGCAGTTAGTCAAAATGACTAGCGTATTAAAAAGTCTAGTGAAGTGCTTAATGTGACAAGTTTCATCACGCTCAGGGTTTGACCCGGCATTAGAAACACCATGACCCAGCAAATTTGAACCTACGATAGTAAACCCAAACTCACAGCCTCGATTGCAAACTGTAAACGAAATCCCAAACATACCTTGGTACCTGATGGCCACGAACGTGTGAACATATTTGGTGACCGAATCCGATGACTCCTATAATCTGACACCATCGTTTGTGAATGGTAGACTAACCAGGGACGAACTCGTATTCCATGAGAAGAAGAGAGAGATGCGAGTACACGAGCATCCGAGTATTTGACTTTGTCCTTGCAGACCGAATTTTCAGTCACTTGAAAGTACCACCACAGTGCTTCGCCTCGTAATGGATCATGGGGGCGGCAAAGATCGGCCTCTTTGTGGACTCTAGCCTTTTCGCAAGCTGATCCAGAATTGATGCATCAATCCTGCTGATCTTGCACGGCCTTAAGTGATAGGTCACATGGCTGTTAACCTTTATACCTTGATTCATCATGGTCGAAACAACATCCAAACCCTTGGTAGATATATTGACCAACATGTACCCCTTTCTCTCGCCATTGCCTTTCCTCATCTGACCAAGCACCTTTCTCTCCCACACCGCGAAAATGGGCTGCCTAGATTGCCTTCTGCCAAAGCCTTTGCCTGGTGACTCTGTCGAGTTTACCCAGCATCGTAGCAACGACCCCTATACCCCTCAAACCATGAAACCGCCTTCCTTCGCTTGTTTTCACAACGAGTCCTTTCAGATGCTGGGACCGTGGGAAAACGATTGGGAGAAATCACGCAATTACCGTTATGTGATTTACTACATCGACAACGCTCTTCTCCCAAACAACAAGAAACAGGCTCAGGATAGAGTACTAGAGCACATCAGCCAGCTTGCCGACGTTCATCAGTTGAACGTCTGGGTAAAGTGCTTGGATTATACTTCCAAGGCCAATCAAGGTTCTGAAGCAGAGGATGCCAAGCACCTTTACCAGAACATGCCGGAAGCAACTTCTAGACTGGACCTGATGCAACTGTGGGACACCAAACCGGATCATATGGAGACGTTGAAAGCTCCCTCCAATCTTGTGATTCAATCGCGACCTACGTTGGAATGGCCCTTCAAGTCACGCAGAATTGAGATCAAAGCGGCCGAGGAGGAGATCGACTCGGTCATCAAAACACTCCGTACGGAGACGGGACTTGACGACTTAGACGCCAAATCCCAGATCGAGCCTCCAATTGTTGCTGCCTTGTCAACCTTCAACCAAGGATGGATGCTCAAAGACTTTCTGGAAAACCAGCAGACCGTTTTCAATGACCTGGAACCTGTCAAAGCCGACGGCGGCTCCAAATTGCAGGCACAATTTTTTCTCCAATGCCGAGCTACTTTCAACAGTCTTACATTAGACTCTGGAGCCAAGCCGACCGTCACCATTGATTTGCTACCCGATGTTATCGCCAATGATGTTGCCAGCACTATCGAGAAGCATTTCGCCATGGTCGATATTCCGTTGAAGATGCGAGTTGACGAGGCTGAGAGCGCTACCCGTCAGGATCGTTCTGGGATCCAGCTGATTTCATTCGGCAACAACGACAAGGGAGGAGCGCAATGGAGTCGATTCGATGATCGCAACAAGGGTGGAATGGACATTACCGACCACCTTCATCTGAACATCAGAACACTCGAGTCAATGGGCCTTGGCCCTTGGTTTGGACCTAAGGCCATGCTAGGATCTGTTGATCACGATGTAGATCGAGCCTCGAAAAAGCAAGCGAAAAGCCAGGCATTGTATGGCACAAGGTCTTCCCAGGTCACGATGGCCGAGATGGAGCGTTGCGTTTGCCGCAACAGCCAGGATAGGGCTACGGACCAGATTAACCCACACAGAAAGGTGACAGGCTCTTAGTTTGGATGAAGAATCGGGTCGCTACTAAAGAGCAAATAATGGAAGTCGGCGAAGTAACTCCTCTCTGCACGCGATTGGTGCGTCCAGTTTGCTTGAATCAATGTTTGTCGATGCAAGACAATTTCCCATGTGATTTTAGGATAGCCACGTCAACAATACACCTCTGGCCACTTTTCGCCCACTTCGGATTTGCCTTAGAGCAGTGCCGAGAAGTTTTGGAATCCTGTTATCGAAATCATGCCACGCGATATGGTACGTTTATGCCAAACACGGCTAAAGCGGGCTTCAAATTGAGGGGTTAAATATCGAGCAAGGATTGAATTGGCGGGAATCCGGGGTTCGGAGCTGCGGACGGGTGGGCGGAATGTGGGGTATTGCTCAGTGTAGGTTCCATCCGTTCATCCGAAGTAGCAATCTTGAGCCCTCGGCTTTGTTGTACGCAGGACGGGATATAATTGACCATGTCCTCTGTTTTTACCACGTTCGTGAATAACATTGCAATACCACTACACACTGATTTACAACACCTCCCAAGCACTGTCACACAATTACACACATTTGTCTTTGCACATCACCATGAGCTCCTCACTACAGACTGTGTGCCGCGTTCTTCGCACTCCCTCAACCACCCGAGTCCAAGTCCAAGCCTTGAGCCTAGGCGTCAACCAGGTCAGGCGACTAAGCACAACCGACGCCGATTCCTCCTACGCTCGCGGTGGTGCAGTCCGTGACGCAATCATGGACAAGCTGTGGGTGTCACCAGTCTTTCCGCCCGTTGGTCCCGTGTCTCCGACCTCAAGCACTTCCACTACTACCACCACCACCTTCACGAGCCGCGAGCCTCCGTTAGGCACATCGGCTTTCGACCCTTCCGCCGCACCCTGGTGGTCAGAGTCATCACCCTCCCCTCGACAACACTGAGACCGCCAAGAGTACCAAATTACCTCAGTCAGGTAGTTGTAAGACATGAGGCCATTCTTGCCGAGTCGAGTTGTCAGAGAAGTAGCATTATAAACCACTGCACATGAGCCCTGCAGCTGGCAACCACTGTCATCTGGAACAACTCAGGAAGAACACCTTTGCTCAATGAATGCTGGGTTAGGCTAGGTATGAGAGACACACCACCAAGCCAAGGAATCATGGGGACAATGGTAAATGGGCATTGCTTCAATGATGCAAACGACCACCCCTAGCCCCAACAGCATCTCCACCTCCCCCTAGCCTTAGATCCGCAGTATCTCATCTACAGGCGGATGTAGGCCTATGGCCCTGTGTAGAAACTCGAATGAGGACCTTCTATTAACAATATCAAATTTGTTTATGCGGCTTTGGATAGCTAAATTGAGACTCATTGTCAACAGAATGTAGTCTAGTGTCATCTTGTGACAACTAAATTTTCGTCATTCGGTGAAACGTGTGTTAGCTTGAGTCTGGCTTAAAAAACAGAATATCACTTAAGAAAGGGCTCCATCTAGGGCACTATCCCCATGCAATTGCATTTGAGATCATCAGTATCAGTATCTCGAAGACCAATGGACGAAGATAAATCTACCAAACGGAGAGAGTGATGGAAGTGGAAGCAAAGCTTACCCTGAGCATGAATGTTAATCACGCTGGCATCTAACAAACCCCTCATCTAAAATGTGAATTACGCACAAGCATGCTACGTATCAAGGATTCGTAGACTTAAAGTACTAGGAAATCACTACATGACAAGAATTTTTAAGCGGCGCGGTAAGTGATATAGCTCGGGGTTAAAATTCTCCGCGCATTCATCCCACCTTTTGTATTGCAGAAACGAGTAAGTAACCTAGCCACGAGAAGCCTTTGCGTACTCCAAATCATCTTGTGAACCGTATTGAAGCACTTTTTAAGACTGTTCCCTGTGGTTCACTACGACTGAAGCAGTTCCTTTTTCTGCCGATTCTTCCAAGTCCCCAGTGAATTCCTCTGGTTGGTACTTGCCAAACTTGCGAAGGCTGATACCCTCGTTGAACATGCGATCAACTTGCTCGAGCGACTTGCCCTTGCACTCGGGAACACAAAAAAACACAAAGACGATGGCCAAAGCAAGGATTCCCGCAAAGACGAACCCAACCTTTGACCCAAGGCCGGCGTATTGGTCATAAAGAAGGTAGGGGATGCTGAAGCTGACGAGAAAGTTGGTCACGACGTTGACGATGGAAGCGGTGCGTTGCGACGCATCTCGAAGACGTAGTGCTGGGATCTCGGTAGTGATGACGTAGTTGAGAGGTGCAAAGGCAAAGGTAAAGCCGGAGCCAAAGAGGGTAAGCATGGCTACGATGCCTGACTTGACGCCGAAGGATGGATTGGAGACGGTTCCGAGCGCCCCCATGGTTACGATTGCCGAGAACATCCATCCTGCACTGGTGAACAGAAGTGGGCTGCATCAAATTAGCCATGATCAGGGTGGTATCAAAATTGCAACCTACCGACGGCCAAGTCGGTCGACGAGATACAAGCCAGTGAATGCAGCAGTGAGGTTGACACAGGCATTGACGATAGTCATGGTGAAGGGGTTGACAGTTCCAATGTCCCGGATAAAGATGGCGCCGTAGGTCGAGGCGAACGCTTGACCTGTCGCTTGCTGGAAGAAGTTCATGGCGACAACGATGGCTGTCCGCTTGAGATTTTTGCCCTAGAAGAGCTCGACGTATCTTCCCTGCTCGGGTTCATGTTCCAGTGCGTATTGAAGAGCGGCAAATTGCTCGTCGATCTCGGCCTCGGTCTGTTTCCCCTCGCGCAGCTTTCCAAGGTTGGCACGGGCTTCTTCGGTTCGATCTTTGGTGAGCAGCCATCGCGGAGACTGTACTTGGTTAGCTCAGAAGAATCTCGCATTGCTAGTATTAGTCGTACCTCTGGGATGAAGAAGATAGATGCCATTACAACGACGGGAATGATGAAAAAGAGGCCAAAGGGGATTCGAAACGATTGATTGCCGGACAAAGTGCTTGTGCCCCTGCAGACACAGGCCACAATTAGAGTACCTGTCTTATCAAGTTAGAGTGGCGGCACAATACGTTGGTGGACCAGGAGGAATTTACCATTAAGCTGAACTGGTACGAGCCGACAGCGAATCCACGAATCTCGCGAGGCATGATCTCGGACTGATAGACAGGAACAACAGCAAGCTCCATGCCGATGTAAATGTCTGATGATGCCCATGTCAGCGAATAAATAGCGGTGAGTGCGCTCGAACTTACAGTTAAGAATTCTAGTCGCCATGATTTGTTCCTTGCTCACTGATGTGACAGCCATAATGGCCGGAACCAAAGCCCACGCACTCATACCAAACATGCACCACCTTCGGCCCCATCGCTCGCTGACCAGGCTGCCGATGATGACTCCTGCGCCGAAGCCGATATAGTTCAGGCTGTTGAAGAGCGAGAGCCAAGACGGCGAGATTTTGTAGGTGTCAGTCTCGGCATCATAATCACCAAACTGAGTCTGGAATGCCTGCATGGCCTGGGTATTGTTGTAGGCAGCATTGTCGAAGCCGTAGTTGAAGGTTGACACGGCGATGACGCCAAAGGCGAGGGCCAGGTGGCGGTTAAAGTGCCGGAGAATTCTGTTTTCGGACAACATGGCGTCGGATGAGCCGTGGTCTGGTTCCAACAAGGCGAAGTGAGGATTCGGGTTGTCGATTCTTTGGTGTCTTGGAATCGACTCAACTTGGAGAGTTGGGATGTTGGTCTATTGATATACCTGGCCGGCTCAGGGCTCTCAAGCCTGACAGCATGATACCCCACAAACCGTGCGTATCACGAGTCACGCTCGCGAGAAGGTAGCGTTGTTCTAGACCCTGTCCTCCGGGGGAAGGAAAACACCGCACACACTAATGACGCTTGTTATAAAATAAGCAAGCAATAAGAGCTACATTACTCCTAAGTTAGAAAATAAAATATACATATAAAATGCTATAGATTAAACTAAATTAGGCATTAAATTCTAATAATCCATCATATTTTATGACATTAATATTAAGAATGTAGAAGAAGTGATGCTCCAAGGTGTGTCGTGTTTTTCTGTCAGCCCCTGCCTGAAGGCTGGAGACTTGCAAGTCTTACCCCATGGGTTCAAGGTAAAGTTCTGGGGTAAGTGGAGATCGATCGCTCCTAAGCGCGGAACGTTGTGCGGATGTCGGGGGGAAATGCATCCCCCGAGATGAATTTTCTCTCCATCTCCGCCCGACTTCCTCTTTTCTTCGC
Source organism: Dactylonectria alcacerensis (assembly GCA_029931735.1). Classification (NCBI taxonomy): domain Eukaryota; kingdom Fungi; phylum Ascomycota; class Sordariomycetes; order Hypocreales; family Nectriaceae; genus Dactylonectria; species Dactylonectria alcacerensis. The sequence goes on along the minus strand of JAPMUZ010000014.1, from coordinate 298,393 downwards.
CCCAACCTGACGCTGTCAGGTCTTGAAGCCTGTTGTTGGGTCTTGAAGCACAATGGCAGATCAACCAAATGGATCTCGCAGGCGCATTCGGAAGACATCCGAGATTTGCGCTCAATGTCGGAATCGCAAGGTATGAGGCAATTCTCTTACCCTACACAACCTGACGCATCGTTTATCAGCAGTACAATTCTAGGTGAAGTGCGATGGCAGCTTCAGAGGTTGTGGCAACTGCAAGCGACTGCGGTTTGAGTGCTCTTTGGTAGCTGTACCTTCCGAAGACCCCGAGCATATCGAGATTCTAGAGAGGAGACGTGTGTCCAGAGCTTGCATCCCTTGCCGTGACCGCAAATTGAAGTGCTCTGGCCGGGTTCCGGCGTGTTCTCGATGCCTGGATCGTCGTGTCGAATGTCGTTACCCGGTATCCGCAAGCCTTACTACGAGCGGCCCTCAACATTCCAGCCAGGCTGAGCCGCTGCAAGCGTCCGGCTCGACATCATCAGCACGAGACTCGAACCATCCAAGCGCATCGCCCCGAGACTCAGTCCATCCGAGGGCATCACCACGTCGAGATACTGGGCAACCTCACACGCAGCCGACCCGGTTAATGCCCATGCCTGAAACGCACCCGCCATGGCAAGCCTTCTTGGAAATGATCCCACAAACCACACCGCTGACACTAACCTAGGGAACTCGGCATCAATAAACAAACCATCAAACAACACATCGACGCGTTTTTCGATCTGATTTACCCAATTCCATGCTACGGATTCTTCCATAGAGCAACTCTTCTCCAGTCGTGGTCAAGAAATGAACTCAACCCGTGTGTTCTGCAAGCAATATGCGGCCTCACATCCCGGTTCATGTTTCCAAGCAGCTCCGAACGTCGCGACGTGACGAGGAAATGGATCGAGGATACAGAATCGCAACTACTCTCACGACTCGCTGAACCACGGATGTCTGATATCGAAGCATGGCTGCTCATCACACTCGACCATTACCTTGCTCGACGCTTTAGTAAGATGCTTGTCTCTATGGCTCTGACCTCGCGGCTCGCGTACATCCTCCGCCTCAACCATGAAGACAATCGCCAGACATTTCTCGCGCAAGAACGCCGACGACGGCTTATGTGGTCCATCTATGCAATGGACACGCTGTACTCCAGCGGCAAGGCCGAGTTTACAGCTTGCACCGCCGACACTCTTCACATCCGACTTCCTTGCAACGAAAAGTCCTTCTCAATGGATCAGTCGGTTACAACACAGCTGCTTCATCCAGCACCTGGACCTGATACATCTAACATTGGCCTCCTTGGTTACTGTTTGCGCGTTCTGGATATACGTGACCGTGTGCAAAGGTATGTGAGGTTCTCAATTGCATTTTGCGCTTCCATCCAACATGTTTAGACTCACTCTCACGATTACGAATCATCGGAAGCCCATCAATGAATGCCTCCTTGCCGTGGACGTCATTGAGAATGAGTTGCGCCAGTTCTACACCTCTTTGCCATCCCGCTATCATTTCGACCTAAAGTCGTTTTCTCTGCGTGCATTTTCCCCATCCCGGACACCATTCCTGATGCTTCATACATGGTGGCACCAAGCGCACTGCGACTTGTTTCGATTCACCATCCCTGGCTTTAGAGAGGGCCTCCCTATTGCCGAAATTCTTCAAATGTCCCCAGAGTTCACACTATCTTGCCGCGAGAAATGCCTCTTCCATGCAGTGTCTGTGTCGAGAATTCTCGAGACGCCAAAAACGGCCGGCGGTTCAGACTTAATCAGCGACCCGTCTGTTGCCATGTGTGCGTTCCACTCTGCGAGAATCATCTCAAGACTAGCACAGTATCCTATGGGCGATATGCCTCAAATGGAGCTCGTCGCCAGACTGTCTGCCTGTGCAAAGGCTCTTGAGGAGCAAGCTGTAATTCTTCCTACCACTGCCATCTTGAAGAAAGGCATAGAAGACCTGGTCAACGATGCTCAACGAAACCGTGACGGACCATATGCCTGCCCATCCATTTGGGAAGATGAAGAGTTTGAAAGCACTGAGCTCACAAGGCCAGTCAGAAATCATGAAGGCGAGTCTGGGACGAGGGAGGTTTACTCTAAGCATAGCGTTACAGACATCGTCCGCAATCTACACTTTCAGCCTCGAGAGCGAGACGACGACTCAGCTGGAAACCAGATGAAACCACTTCAGTCGGAAACACCTGACACACAGCTCGAAAACGCATCAAACGATGAGGTGACGGAATCGATAGTACCTGCTCCTCAGTTTATGCCGATGCTCATCACGTCTCAACTACCCGAGGCACTCGATCCGGACACCCGTCATTACGGGTATTCAAGAGAAGCAGTAGGATACGAGGATAGCTTTTTAACTCTTGGGTTTGACCCACGGTACGACTCGGGGCAGCCAGACTTATTTATGGACTCATTCTGGCCTCTCGCCGATGGAGATTGGACCATGCCGGATATCGATAGCATGTAGAGAGAAGTGAGATTGTGTCACAAAGGCATAAATGCGTAGCTGGAATTTACCAGATGTGTGTATTTCTATAAAGTGAATTTTGAAGACGTGTTGAGACTAGCTGTTCAATCTCATGCCCCATTCCAGTAAACGTCTCTATCAATGACAAAACTGGCTTCCATGCTCCCACTTGAGCTCACAACTGAAGTTGTGTACGTTCCTGCTTCGCAAAGCCAGCTGTCTGCCGTCTCATCCCAAACCGCGGTGCTGTACTTGTCAAGAGTCATGACCACCGGCATCTCCTGACCGGGCTCTAGAAAGGCTTTATGGAAACCGACGAGTGTTCGGACGGGCCGTAGAAACTTCGATTTGTTGCCCGTCTTGACGGCATCAAACGAGATGTATAGCCTCAATACCTCTGCGCCAGCCATTGCCCCGCTGTTCTTCACGTCGACCAACACATCCCTCTCTGTCATTCTAATGTTGGAGATGGAAAAGGTGGTGTAGCTCAGGCCATGTCTAAGAATATTAGTAGATGCATCAATCTGGCTCTGATGTGGACTCACCCAAAAGGGAAGGCCACGTCAATCCCACGAGTTTCAAACCAGCGATGTCCAACAAAGATATCCTCGGCATAATAGATCCGTCCGTTGTCACTCCCAAAGCTCAGGAACGTGGGGCCATCCTCGAGTCGGCTCGGAAAGGTCACAGGCAGCTTTCCGCTCGGATTGACTTTGCCAAACACCACGTCCGCGACAGCGTTGCCGGCCTCGTTCCCGCCATACCAGCTGTGAAGGATAGTCTTGGCTTGATGGCGCCATGGCATTGCGATTGGATTTCCTGCTTGGGTTATCACAATGGCGTTCGGTTGAACTTCCAGAACCGCTGATACAAGGTTGTCGACATGTGGAGGAAGTGACATGGATTCCCTGTCCTTCCCCTCCTTTTCCAAGTCAGCGTTGAAGCCGACGACAACAAAAGTGTGTTTACACCTCTTTGCGAGGGCAACCGCACGGCTGATTCCCTCAGCCGGTTCGAGCTTGAGACAACCCCCAAGACGACAGGCTCCTCCGGGTATTGGGATGAATGATCCGCCAGTCACCTTGGACGTCGACGCACTGCCGGCTTCCACTCGCAGGCGATACGTTCGGCCTGCCTTCATATCGTATGTTCCGCGCTTTTCCACTGACCCGTGGCCAAAGAACATTCCGCCGTGGCGCTGTTCTGACTCATTGTCAATCACTAAGTGGTTGTCAATGTACAGCTTTGAGACGCCGTAACTGGCCAGCCCAAACTCGTACAACCCAGAAGGCGATGGAAACACCAGGGTTTCCCAACTGATCAGTGACATGGTCGCCAGTGAAGTAGGGAAGAAGTACGTGTCCAAAAACGCCTGGTTCAATGTGAATTCTTCCACTTGAGGGCAAATGATTTTCGAGCCCCTGGAAGACCGAGCTCGTATAATACGGTCTAAGATTTGCACTCCCACCTCCACATGTAGCGGGGAGCTTGGCGTTTGGGCCGATGACGGCGATGTCCTCGCAATCTCCAGGTTGGAGAGGCAGAATATGATCTGAGTTCTTGAGGAGGACAACACTCTCTGTGGCGAGACGGCGGTTGAGAGTGCGATCCTCTGGCGAGTCGCGAGTTGTCTCCTTCGCCGAAACTCGTGATGCAGCAGCATTGTTGACAAGTTCAAGCACTTTCCGTGCGCGGTCATCTATTGTTCGACGACTAACCTTTCCAGATGTCACTGCCACTACTGCTTTATCTGCACGATGCCTTGATGGGCCCGGCATCTCAATGTCGACGCCAGCATTGAGTGCGTCAGTGCAGCTATATGTGCCGAACCTGTTGCTGTTAGCCATGTGTTCACATGGTTAGCAGCACTTACTCACCAGTCACTCATTACCAGACCATCAAAGCCCCATTCCTGCTGTAGCACATCCTTAAGAAGCCTTTTGCTCTCGGACACGTGGACTCCGTTGACTTTGTTATATGAAGACATGACAATCTTTGGTTTGCCATCTCGAACGGCCATTTGAAAGGGCTTTAGATAAACCTCACGTAACGCCCTCTCGGACATGCAGACGTCAGTCGACATCTTGGCGGTTTCCTGATCGTTGGCAACGAAATGCTTCAGAGCAGCCAAGGTGCCTCGACTCTGCACGCCACGTATGATGGCAGTTGCCAGCACGCCGCTCAAGTGAGGGTCCTCGGAGAAGCTCTCAAATCCGCGACCATTGAGAGGTCCTCGAACCAGGTTCACCGTGGGACCCAGCCATATGTGAGCACCTTTGGCTTCGCATTCACGGGAGAGAAGCTGGCCGGCTGCATAGAGAAGATCTGGATTCCACGTAGCCCCAAGGCCAGTTCCGCACGGAATGCAAAGTGCGGGTACGGGGTTGAAGAAGCGGCCGCCTCGAGCACCATTGGGGCCATCGGTACATTTGACTGCAGGTATGTTGTGAGAAGGGATGGCGGTGGTGTGCCAGAAGTCGGCCCCTTCTGTAGTCAGTTGCGAGTGTCTATATACAAAAATGGAATTACATCAAGCTTACCGGAGAGCAGAGATAGCTTTTCAGAAAGGCTTAGGGATGCGAGTGTCGATTCCACATCGATTGGTGCCCTTTGGTGAATATGCATGTTTGCGGCTGAGATTAAAGAATTAGAGGAAAAGAAAGTAGATATGTTACTAGACTTGCCTATCAAGCGTCAGCTATTAAACTGTTCATTAATACAGGTGAAACCTACTGTAGATAGTTAGTCTGGGGCTTCGGAACCCATGCGCGGATGTCGGGCGGAGCGCGGATGGAGACCAACCCCTTTTACTCGGTTCCCCGATGCTGGCGCAGTGGATCCTGGCAGTGTCGTCTTGCCACCTTTTGTGTTTGCGCTAATCTTAATGCTTCACTCGTGGTCGAGTGGCCTAATAAGTGGTCCTCCGGGCGAAGGAAAACACCGCATACATTAAAAATAGCTATGATGAAATATATAATCCATGACAGCTAAACTATTACTAAATTCTAGCATAAACCATACATAAAAACTATCATAATGTGAATTAATTGTAAACTAATCCTATTATTTTAATTTTAAAAGTTACTAAATTAAAACAGAAGGCATAAAGTATGGTGTGCTCTAAGGTTTGTCGTGTTTTTGTACCACCCCTTAGTAGTTAAGCAGTCCCCATAGGACTCCAGGTTCGACCTTGTGACTTGGGATTTAAATAACAGTATTACTCATAAGTTGCTTCGCATTTAACTAGCTATCGTAATCACAGACGAAGGAGGCCTCTTTTTACCCCCTCGATAAATACCTGTCGCTGGCACTATTTCATAACAGGGCTGGCCGGTTATGACGTATCGAAGGTGAAGCGCGCCCGATCGCTGGACTCCCTCTTTAACAGCACCTACGTAGCTTGATATTTAAAGTCACTAGCGCTATGAGCTACCCTCAGTCAGTCACCAGCCTTTTAGTGGCAGCGTGGCCTAGACTGTCATTTAACCCCATGGGACTTCAAGATTGACTCGTTCCTACACTACAAGTTTGGAAATTTAGAACAACGAAAGTGTATGAAGGCCTGAGCTTAAGACTGCGCTAGAAGCTAAGAATTAGTGAACAAAAAAAATATTCAGTTAATATGTTTTGAAAGATCAAGTCGTCGAAGCCGAAATATAATCAACTCATCTTTATTAAGAAAATAGACCCCAAATCACAAACAAAAGACTACAGATCTGCAGTGCACTTAAAGGTGACCCTTCAGGCATACCGGAAGATAGTCACTAGTATAAGAGGCTGTCCGCTCCATCAAGGGCAAGTTGCTGCTATCACGAAGTAAAAAAAAACGCAGGTTTCTTCACATTTTAAGCATTTATTAAACCCAATGCTTTCACAGTTGCCGAGGATAGTCACATTGACATTCAAAATTGCATATTATCAATCTCTCATCCTTAATTGCCAACGTCCTACTCTGAAACTACCATCATAGGACCCCACTCGATGTAACTCCCACCACACAATATCGCTATCATTAAGTTCGTTAAGGTCTATTTCCAATTAGAAATCCGTCGAAATCGGGTCAAATGTACTCTCATGATCCAGCGGATCCGTTGTCCATCGCGTAAGCTGCATTTGTCCTGTCTCTTCCATCTCTTTGCACAGACTTGGTCCCCTCAAATTGCTTCGACTTTTCTTTAAGCGGAAGAGATTAATACTGCTACTCTTACTTGTAACTCGGTTCACATCCTGCTGTACTACTGACAGATCTGTTAATAGGTCCTCATCTAGCACAGTTATCTCATCTGTGACAACTGCCATCTCCGAGAGCGAGTTTTTTGTTGACAGGGTGCAATCCCACGTCGTGGGTGGTTTCCATCCTTCTGTCACGTCTCCTCTTGAAGACACACTTGGGGACTGTGTTCGTTTCAGTGTGCTGAGCAGCACGGGCGACCTCTTGGATCGACTCATCAGGGCTCGAAATGGCGATTGAGATCTTTAACAGGTAAGCAATGGTCATGCTGGCTTATAGTCATCACATACCGTGTACCGGAAGAGCTAGGACGGGCCGGAGATGTGCTGTCCGCCCCGCCGGTGATTGTGACCTGGGAGCTAAGACCAAGGTCGTCATCACCAGAGGTGCGCACTGTTGTTGTCACCTGTGTGCTCCTAGAGATGAAAGAACCCTCGGTGAAGGTCTGAACAAAATGGCAGGGTTCTAAGGCCATGTGATGGCTATCTTGGTGGCGTAACAACGGAGAGGCTGAGTCGTGCGACGTAAAGAGTACGATGCTGGGACGGTCAAAGCTGCTGATATACACTGCGTCTGAAGACAAATTAGTTAGCTTTTAGGGTGATGGGCACTTGGTTAGAGAACCGTACCTCGTTTTGAAATTGATTCTTGTTGCGGGTCATCACCAAACTTTTCCAGGATATCAACGTGTTCAGTCATCCAAGTAGGACTGCTGCACACAATCACCGGCGTTGCTTGGTGAAGGGAGAATGCGGAGTCAGTATCTGACTCCAAATCAAAGCTAGCTTCTGTCGGGGAGGCTTCTAACAAGGAAGCTTCTGTAGAGGTCGGAGGACCTTCAGCCGGCGGGACCTCAATGGACGACAGGGCGGTGAAGAACGAGATGACACTTTCATTAGCATTCGCGTTTCCGCCTAAAGTCGCACGAAGCGAGCCATTTCCAGCAGAATCTGAGGCATGGCTAGACGCGCCCCCTCCTGCACCTGGGGTTCTGTCCTTGCGCCCCTGCTTGATGTTGTTTTCTTGGCGAGCCTCCTTTTTAGGCTTCTTGTCAGAGTCGGTCCGGAAAATGCCCCGCATGCTGGCGAAAGGTTGTTCCGGCTTTTTTTCACGTCTGATATGGAAGAAGGCAGCTGCTCCACGTCGAGAAAATGGATATGTTGTTGATATCGCCAAGCTCAGTCGAGCAAGAATGGGAAAGATGTGTGTTGATTTGTGTGGTCAAGAGCAGCAATCAGTCGACCTGATGAGACTGGCAGGGGGGAAGTATAAGATTTCCGTGACGCAAAATTGATGGCTTGAGGCTGAACTTAATCAGGATGTGAGGATAGGTCCAGGCCGGACATCAGCGAAGGCCGATGAATCTTAGACACGTAATAGGTTGCCGAGAATCCGGTGCTGGCCTTAGACCTCGCATAGTTGAAGCCTAAATGCTTTTCTAGCCTTGAATAGTGACGCGGTTGCTTCGACTCCCCAGCCACCAATGAACCAATCTCTGGACTACTAACCTACCATCGGAACCAACTCTGACGGCATCCCCGATGTATGCATCTACTGTCTAATATTTAACCTTTAATTGCACAGCCTGTTTGTGGTATATTCCCCCGTGGTCTCAGTAGCTAGCTTCCCTACACACATCTTGGGACAGGGTCTGTTATATACAGAACGAAAATGAGGAGGCGCCCTTCTCATCGAGGCAGTGACCAGGGAATCAAAATCCAGTAGACAGGAGCAGCTACGTATCAAGTCTGGAGATCGATGTCTCGCGCGGGGTAATTACGAACCCTAACATGTGCCTTCTTAAGGGCTGTATTCTAGATAGTTCTAGAACACGCCTGCCGCCACCTCTCTTATACGGATTTCGCGGGGGCTTTTGCTCGATGGAATGGGTCATATCCTTTGTCATACTAGTGGCTCTATGTGGCTGCGCTTGCTTGCTTCAGGTCCACCAGACTCAAGCTATAAAAAGGTGGCTGAGGAGTTCTCCGACACATCTCTGCGGATTTCACGACCCCTGATTCTGCATCTCCGATCTGCAACTCGCAACATAATATCAACAACACTTGCCGTACTAGCACAATGCTCTGCCCGCTCGCTTGAACGTTAGACCATATCGATATAAAGAGGGAGCGTGATTCAGATGACGTAAGCGACGAATTTCCGTTGAGCATGAGATAGCAGCAAGATCTATTGAGTCTGATGATTGCCATCAATCAAGTAATGCCGGGATTCTGGGAAGCAGAACAGTAGCTTCGGACATGTGTAATTATGAATCGTAATTTCATTCATTATCACTGCATTGGAACTCGGTAGTATATTGTTTATTATATCTCTGCCTAAATCTAGATTATGAATTGTACACTGGTTATAGGTTCAGGGTAGGAGTGTACTAGACTCGGCCTGAAGCTCTCTACCTCAGTAGTTCAAACCTTCCTCCGCTAGTCTCAGTTCTTAGCTTGGACTATGCCTAGGGCACCGAGACTTGCTTCTCTGACTAGACTTGAATCCCCTCGTTACATCAAATTTTATTCTTTTATTTTATTTTTTATTTTCGTTTACCCATACAAGCGTTCCTCTACATTTTTATGACATATAGGTTTGACTACAACCCTATTTCTTTCATAAGATGGCCTTTCTAGCTAATTCTACCCTATATTTAAACTAGTTATCACTATTTATTACTGATACTTGTAAAGCCTACGCCGCAAAAGTTCCAGCAGATACAGGCATGGCCCGCAACAGTGCTGTTCCAAGGCCGTCAAACAGGCCTCTCACGCCCCCCATCTTCCGGGTCATCTTAAAAGCATCCCGCATGGTTTGGTATCGCTTATGTTTTCCAAGCCCGTCGCTTTGCACCTTGCTCTTGATAACATCCAAGAGGTGGCTGAGGAGCCACAGCATTTCTCCTGTCAAGCCTCCACAGACAGCAAACTTCCAGCTTGGAACCTCAGCTCTAGTCTTGGTCTCGCTCTGGAGCAATACTGACACCAGACCTTCGTATGCGGCAAACCATATGCCGTAGTCGTGAATTTCACGCAACAAGGTCATCGCTTGGCCACGATAGAGACCGGCGAGTCCAGCCTGCCTGTATATCTTCCTGACGAAACCGGCTGTCCCGTCGTATAGTGGATGTTCTCTGTGCGGTTGTGTCTGGAGCCGAAGTCTGATGTGTTCAATGGGGCTAGAGATGACGCTGTTTGTGGCTTCGGCGGCTAAGTAGTTTTGGAATAAGGATAATTGTCCGTTGGATAGGCGACGGCCGTTTTGTCGTCGATTGCGGTCTTCGAGAAGCTGGTGAAAGCAGTGGAAGGCACCGAATTGAATGCTGACTTGTCGAGAGCCTTGATTTAGCGACAAATTCTGTGGTGTTCTAAAGGTTTGGTCTTCAAAAGGACACCTACACAAGCTCCAACCCCTAACAGTGGAGGTACAGTTCCCTAAACACAGACCATATCACTGCCAGTAGCGACGTGAAACAAAACAAAACATTTCCCAAAAAGGGTTCTTGAAAGCCTTAGGCGTGCCAATGACCTTATAGAATGCCAGCATGCCCTCCTTTCTCCAGACGTTGCGGGCAACTTCTGCTGCGTTGCCTCCATTGGTCTGAAAGCGTACTTTGATAATGTCTGCAAGGGGTTCTCAGCCAATAGCAGCCATCAGAAACAATTGGAGGGTCAGCATACCAAAGGGCTGTCCTACAGGCGTGAGACGATGGTGTCAGCAAGTTGATTACGACTCGTTCGTTGTTTATCTTGTGGAGGTAGTTACTGACCGATGAGGACTTGGGCAATTCCTCCGACGCCACCTGCCGCAAGGTCTTTCACGGTTTCGATTCCCATGTCGTATCCCAGCTCACAAAAGACAGCAGTAGGGACAAGATCTGAGTCTGGCCAGCCAGGAATATACTTGAGCAAGATCTCGCTGCGGGGAATTACTGGTTGTGGGGACCCGTGTACAGATCCCCGACATCGCGAAGGGCCGAGCTGTGGACAACTAGATTCTGCCATGATTCGGACAAGGCCGCTTCGTTGCTGATCTAGATAAGGGCGTGGTTCCATCGGCTCGGTGCTCAGTCCGGTGCCGAGGGGCGAGTCAAGAGTGTTTTGTGGGGGGCACCTTTGGAATCGGATTTACTCGTCTACCTAGCTTTAGATAAATGCCCCTTGAGGATGCAGGCTTGCCTGGGTCATTCGTACAAAGGGGCAGAATAAGGTAAACACGGATCTTTCAAGTATTCCTCTTGTGTCTTCTTTTTTCATCGGCTCTGTATGATGTCTTTCCAACAGATCAGCCGATGCCGCGGAGTGAGCTGTGCCAACAGTCTCTTAGCCAACGCTTGTTAACACCTTTGAGAGCGTTCGGCACTTTGAAAACTCCACCCATACGCCACGAACCCAATGTACGCTCGTACTGGGGTATTTCACATAATTTCTCCCCTAACAAAACGCCATAGTCGTCCTACGAGAAAGGTAATAAGGAGCGTCATGAGTTGCAGAAAGCCCTGGCATCGCTCAAACAGAACCTACCTGTCAAGCTTCGTCTGGAGATTTCTGGTCAAAATATAAGAATAAAATACGGGTTTCTCTTCTGTGTACACGCGAAAGGTGGATATAGTGCTGGTTTCTGGCTGTTTGGCCACCAACACAGGTCGAGTATAAGTCAACGGTTTGTCAGGCTATGCCGTCTTCTCACCGGACAGCGTTTGCCGAATATCCCTTTATAACATCGAAGCAGGCTTCGGATGCTATTGAGTTTGCTGTAGAGATTAAGAAGAAGTGGTAAAACATGTCCTTCAGCGATCTTGCTGCGATCTTCCTGAGGGCTGCTGAGTTAGTTGCGACCAGGTATCGCTATAATGTCATATATCATGGCTGCGACCACGCTGGGAGAAGGAAAGAACATCTGGCAGGCAGAGATTGTCTCCGCTGCCGAGAGCTGTGATTTTCTCCGGTAAGAAGCAATATTACTGTGCCATGAAGGGGGAGGTGGGCGTCTGATGCCAAGCGAGTTCTGACTGACATAATGCCAAGGTTTAATGTACACTATGCCACTGAGCTACTAAAGCAATAAAACACTATGAACGACGCTGGTGTCTGGAAGTAGGTCCCTGTCGACGTTCAAGAGCTTATATCGTGTATAGAATGAATACTAACACAAGAAATTGCAGCCGGACGGAATATCGCTCTATGGAGGGTTTTGTCGACCGTATCAGCCCCTTCGATTTCACTGCTATTGGAGCCAACCTGACAGTTGCTCTGGCAATCATGGGGAACGTGGTCATCTGGAAGCCCTCCGACTCAGCCATTTACTCTAGCTGGCTACTTCAAAAGATTTTGGAAGAAGCTGGCTTGCCTGAGGGGGTCATTCAGTTCCTGCCCGGCAATCCAGAGACAGTGGCGGCTTCTGTGTTGAAGCATCCTGAGTTCTCTGCCCTGCATTTCGCCGACTCTACCGATGTGTTCCGCTCTTTGTACGGAAAGATCGCGAAAGGAGTCGCCTCGGGTTCGTATGTGAGCTATCCCCGTATCATCGGAGTGACCGACTACAAGAACTTCCACTTAGTTCACGGCTGCGCGGACATCCGCAATGCTGTCAACACAACCCGAGGCGCCTTTGAGTATGAAGGGCAGAAGTATTCCGCCACATCTCGCCTTTACGTCGCCGAGTCGGTATGGCCTGAGTTTAAGAAGGAGTTAATCGCTGAGACGGAGAACATTTGGGTCGGCTCGCGGGAAGATTTCAGCAACGTTGTTGGTCCTGTGATTCACGGGAGATCTTGGGAGAAGCTTGATGGCGTGATCTCCAAGGCAAAGGCGGACGATGAAGTCACCTTGCTTACGGGAGGTCATACGGACAAGTCCGAAGGGTAGTACATACAGCCTACAATGTTCCAGATAACAAACCCGCACTACAAGATGCGTAAGACAGAATTCTTTAGCCCCTTGCTGACAGCTTACGTCCATCCTGATGCTGAGTACAAACAGACGTTATCTCTAGTTAATAAGTCCACTAAGTTTGCTCTTATGGGCGCTATATTTACTCAGGACTGAGATGCTATTAATGCCGCAGAGAACCATCGTCGCCAGTCTGCTAGAAACTTTTACATCAACAGCAAGAGTAGCGGCGCAATCGTCAGCTACCAATCTTTCGGAGGATCTCGAGCTAGCGGCACTAACGATAAGGCTACAAGCACTAACCTGCTTTCCCGTTTCACAAGCATCCGGAGTATGAAGGAGGACCTGGTCGGCGCATATGAGGTTGACTACCCATCCAACGGAGTGTAGATATCAGCCTTGAGCACGGCGTATCGTGCTCTTTTGTTCTACTGGGGCTCTTTGTACCTCTGTGAGGATGAAATACCTCGATCTGTACATAAATAGATAGATGTCAACAATCCAGGCTCTGGTGGTTGTCCTCGTCACATTGAGAGTGTATCCAGTGGTCAGCCCCTATACAGTCTTCTGTCATCAGTGGAATTTGATGCGAGTTACGACGTGTCATTGATGCGCCTAAGGTCAGATCATCTGCAACACAAGATACCCCAAGTTAGGCTCAAGAAATTAAATTAAATCGGGGAGTCAATGTAATGAGTCTGTACTGAACATCTAACTTTCATCCCCCAGCTTGAAGACTCTGTAGCTTACATCTCGTACGATGCTCTCCATCTTACTTGCCACGGCCCGGCCTGCTTTCACTACTGCTAATAAGGATGCCGTAGTATTGTCTAGTACCGTAATGTCCTCCAATGGATTACCAGGGAGGACAATGAAGTCGGCAAAAGCACCTTGTTTGATCTGGCCCAGACGATCCGAGATGCCCAAGTAGGCTGCAGCATCGGTACTGTCTGACTTGAGAATGCTTCCGACGGGGAGCACTTTGGACTGGATGTTAAACTCACTCGACTGCAGTGGGTGGAGGACTCTGCGAAGGTCTGAGCCGTGGCATAGTTGATGTCGGCCTCGTGTAGAGCCTTAAGTAATTCCAATCCACACTCGAGAACGTGGCAGTCTTCGCCTTGCCATCTGGTGTCAGCAAGTTGTCGAAAAGCGGTTTGTCAGCAATCTCGTAGGCTTGGTACACAGCAAGATTAGGTGTCACTACGACGCCCTTCTCCTTGAGAAATGCGGCCGTTTTCGGGTCGACGAAGTTTCCGTGCTCGATATCGCGCACCCCATTATCCACAGCGTGGCGAATTGCTTGCGGTGTATACGCATGAGCAGTGACGTACTTGCCAGGATAACCAGTTGTGGTACTGATAACACGGATATCGTCAGGTCAGGTGTGTAAACTGAAACATCGACAACGGATCTGTCAAGGTGGCGGCGCCGCCACCGCACATGATCTTAATGAAATAAGCATCACGGTGTATCTGGTCGCGGACAGCCTCGAGGCACTGTGGCACACCGTCGCAGACGCGTGACAGACCAGGAAGCTCGCCTCCACAGCACTTGTGCTGGCTGCCCTCGTGGCGGCTACGGAAATCGCCGTGGCCACCCACCTTCCATGCGCCTGTGACAACACCCTCTTCGACCGGAAATGATGCTCCGCAGTGCACTTCCTCTTTTTCTGGGTCAACGATATTGGCGTTGATGTATAGGACAGCCGTTGTGACCGGTGACGGCTCCTAATGCCTTTGCTTCAAAGCGCTGGATATATTGTGATCGTTTACTACATGATTCTTGAGCCAAGGCGCTCTGAATAGAGAATGGAGTCACTGTGTTAAAGATTTGTAAGTCTCAGTCTAGACGACAGAACATCCTCAGGGGGCATTAACGGCGACAGATATCTCAGATCATTGCGGTTCTTTGACTTCAGCTCGGGGGTATCCGATATCCGCCTCGGAAGTGGGATTATACTGCTGACACCGAGTTTGAGTTCCAGGCCGAGTATCCCCACCATTTTAGGCATGGCAGTGGGGTTTGGGCCCTAAGACGTGTAGAAAGTGCATGGAGATAAGGAAGTCATGGGTAGTAGGTTAGGCCTCGGAGCTCGCCGATCTTGTGGTAGGAATCTTACCTGGTCTAAACGTTATCCAAGGCCGACAGCAGATCTCTCGCACCACTGCCGACGCTATATTAGCCTCACGTATTCGTTGAAAAGGTGCGCCGTAGCAAGCGTGAAAGAGGGCAGTGGCAGGGTTCACGTTTTGCCAATCACTACGCGAAGAGTATCCCGATTGAGTGCACCCGTGCGAACTAGAATCCATCCCCCCAAAGGTTCAATGTACATCAAGTCGCTCACCCGGTCGGTGGTCAAAGTTTCAACAGGGCCGCTCCTGGTTCTCGCCAGTCGCCATGGGAACCAACGGGGGTTGCTGAGCGGGACGACGTCCAGTACGCCTCAGGGCACCAAGAGCATCCCTGCAGTAGTGACACTTCCGCCTCACTCTCTGCTGCCGACAAACATCCTATGGCGATCGCTCCTTATTGCGACGGTTTCGAGTCACCGAGCCTTGTCGGTTCCAAGCTTGGCCGTCTTGTCATTCCTTTCACAACCTCGCAGCACCCTCTCCAGCATTGAGAAGAACCCTGTCCTCTATGTACTGTTCAAGAAGACCATGTATAACCATTTCTGCGCTAGAGAGAATGAGCGCGAGGTAACCTCCACGATCCGCAGCATCAAGGACATGGGATTCAAGGGTGTGATTCTGACCTACGCTCGGGAGGTGGTTATTGACGCCTCAACTGAAGAAGAAATTGCCATCGGTGCCCCCGAGGTCAAGGCCGAGCCCGACAGCAGCCCTTCAGTTTCTGTCGACCAGGTTGAGGTGAGCAGTGATGAGACTGTCGAGACGTGGCGATCGGGCATCCTGGAAACAGTGCGTATGATTGGCGAGTCCGACGTCTTGGCCATCAAGTAAGACCTTCAACTTCGGTTTTATAGCCACTAGCCCCGAAACCTCAGAGTACGGAACGCAAATTCTAATCCTTGCCAGATTCACCGAAGCCCGGAGCTGCTGCAGCGGATGAATCAAAGGTGGAAGCTCGCTCCCCAAGCATGTCACGCTGGCCCTGCAAGAAGTTTGCGAGGAGGCCATCCGAAGAAAGGCCAAGATATTCATCGATGCCAAGCAGCAGTTTGTGCAGCCGGGAATTGACAGCGTCGCTATGAAGCTTATGAAGAAATACAACCGTGGCGGCAAGGCTATCATCTACAACACATATCAGGCGTATCCCAAGTGTATTCCGGACACTCTACACAAGCATCTGCATCAAGCACAAGCGGAAGGCTTCGTCATCGGCGTCAAACTTGTGCGAGGTGCATACATCAACTCGGAGCCTCGCCACCTAATCAACGACACTGAGCAGGTCGCCAACGACACGTACAACCACATCGCCATGGAACTGCTCTCCGGCCGCTACCGGCACCTCGACCCTCATGGCGAATCAAGAATGCCGGCCAAGGAGTTATTCCTAGCGACACACAGCCAAGAGAGCTCTCTCAGGGCTTATGAAATATAGCGGTACCGTGCAAGTAAGGGCTTGACCTGGCCTGGTTCGGCAACCACCCGAAGCTACACCCTTTTCTCAACACGGGAATCAGAGAGACCCACCATACCGCATTGCTCTTCACCATGTGCGATCGGTTCTTGATCCGAATTCAAGACTAGAAAGCTTTGATCAACTCTCGACTTCTATCCGTATCACCCAAGTATTTCAGGCGACGCCATGTCCAGAGTATCCTAGATGTACCTGGACTCTTCAGATCCTCACCAGACGCAGTTTGGGAAGTAACACGCGTCGTCCGAGCCAGACTCGAAACACCAGCAATGAAACCCAATGACTTCTCTCTTGCCTTCGTGGGCTGCGGTACGTCCAAACCGCCATCAATACACATTTTTCGCCCAAAGAGTTCTACATATCTAATATAAGGTACCCTAGGACAGGCAACATGAGTGGTGCCGTCCTCCTAGGCCTTCTAGACGCGACGGCCACTTCGGGCGACCGAGGCGAGCGTTCGCAGAGAATCAGCTCCTTCATTGCTTGTACAAAAACAGAGCAATTAGCGCGTAAGCTATAAGAGAAAATTGGTAACCACCACTTCTGCGTAGAAGTAGTCCACGGAGTTTTCCACGGTCGCAGCTCGAGCCGATGTCGTTGTGCTAGGCGGTAAGCCTTACATGGCGCACGACTTGCTCCAAACTCCTGGCATCGTGTAAGCTCTACGTGAAAAACTCGTCATCAGCATGCGAGCTGGCGTTGACATTGAAATTTTAGAAAGTTTGGTGGGAGAGCAGGACGACACACTTCGACCACTCGTTCACTTTGCCCGGGCAATTCCAAATCTTGCAGCCTAGCACGGCGCATCTAGCACAATTCGAGGCAAATAACGATACCCTTCCCCCCGACATGTTAGATGTTTTACATTGGATATTTCATCAGGTCGAGCAGATCAAAGTTTTGCCTTCCCACCTGATAGATATACGCTGCATAAACTCCCTCCTTCTCCCGTGCCTCTACGGGGCTAAGATAATTTCACTTCGTAGGACACCTCTCCACCCACCTTCGGAACCTGTTAATAACCCACCCAGCGAGTAGCTGGAGCACTTCGAGGAGGTTCAACTGTCACAGTGCCCCCGTGTTCAAGCGGACTGTACACGTCGACCACTCCGCCACTAAAGCGCCACTTTTGAGCCGCGTAGCCAATGCAATGGTTCCTCAGCCACTGAGTTCGAATTGATGCATGAGTGTACAGTAAATTACTACGGAGCTGAAAGGGCTGAAAACTTTGTTAAAGATGCGATGCTCGCTTGAATTCATTCGTCAAATAACAACGCCATCAGATACGATATTTTGACTAAACCTAGTGTTGCCGACATTTACGCCTAGAGCGGCTGGGTTAACATGATGGGCCTGACCCAAAGCCCAGGGTCACCCGACACTGGCTAAATAACAGCCTCCAGTGGCTGCATTTACCAGTCATTCTGAGGACAGGGATCAGTCCGAATACTTTGGGCTATGGACGTTATTTCATTTCATGTGTTGTCAGTACTCAATATTAAAGCACTAAACTCTGTTCACCACATGTTACCTTTCCACATATTTATTCATACATCCCTTCTTAACCGGGTCCGGTCGTGGTAATCGTGACATATCTGTCTAAACCATATCAATATCCAATTAGACATCTCATCCTTATCCTACTAGTCTATCTTTCAGCCTTAACAACTCATCAAAGGCCTCCATATTCCCCCTCAGACCTAATAGTATTTCGCGCCGGCACACGAGCAACGTTCATTAAGCTCCTATTCTATGGAAATAGATGTCAGCATTTTGACATGGATGGGCTTCGAAAACTTGCTATTTCGTCGCCGATTAGGCCGAATTTCTCCACTTCGGCCTGCGACAGTTTCGCTGTCGTCCATATCTCACCGACATTGGGAGGTTTCGAGTGCAAGCACGCTGATCTCCGTCAGGCTGATCTCCGTACCTTCTTTCAGGACGGCTTGATCGAAGAGAGTCGTTTACTAGGGAACGTCCACAATTTGAAGCTCGTCTGCGTAACGTACGGCCCCGACTCGGTCTTCATAAACGAGCGTGTCTTCGGAGAAATTTTGCAAGAAATTGGGTTGGATCCCTGGGTTGAGCGCTTAATTCTGGCTAGAACATACGGTTATTATCACTCGGGTCAGATGACTGGCAACGGTGTCGCAACATATTATCTGGGAACAAGCTTAGTCCTCACCATTTGGACTACTCGCCAGGAGCAATCAGGATTTGCGACCAAATGCGTCATCCTTGTTCCGGTGGGAGATGTGTTTGGAGGTGCTACAATGGCATTCAGCCAACTCGCCAGGTTGATGACGAATTTTGAGTTATTTAAGAACGACTCTCATTCTGTCTTGTATCTCCCTTTCGTACTTTCTGTGGACGCCTTTACATGGCGTGAGCGCGATCTCATGAGGGGCCTTGACACCATCCGTGCCGTCGAATCAAAAACGGGTCATGGACTCTGGATTCCTAGCCACTTCGAAGCAGGAAGAGACGACATTACAAACCTTACAGCAAGACTTGGGTCAGCCCTGAACGGCGTCGGCAATACCATTAAGCATTTAAACATCATCGAGTCAGTATGGAGCCACCTGGAGAGGCTATCTGACGAGATGTCAGACACAGAGAAAAGCGAAGAAACTCATGTCAGCAATAATAGCATCCTATCTGCTATAGACATTCTTCGGCAGCAGTCATCAAACGCAAGAGGGCAAGCCCAGTATCTCGAGTTACGGATTCGCAGCCAATTTTCTGTAGTGAGTCGACATATTTTATATCCACGCGGTATTCAATTGAAGTAATAACCAAAGCACAGCTGTTCGCTCTCTTATCCCACGAAGATGCTAAAATCAACATTGAAGTGGCTTCCGCGGGTAAAGATCTTGCAGAGGCAGCCCGACGGGACGGATCTTCTATGAAGACAATCGCCGTCTTAACAATGGTATTCTTGCCAGCTACGTTCTTCGCGGCCTTATTCTCTATGCCCTCGCTTGGTTGGGATGAGCCAGGCAAGTTTGCTTTCTATTTAGCTTTTACAATCCCTGTCACCCTTGCTACATTTACGATTTGGGCTAGTATAACACAACGCCAATTGATAAAGAGTATTATATGCAGTTAGGAATATAAGTAGAAGGCGAAAAATAGGGTTGTGCTATCTAGCTAGCTTTTAATATTGCGTAATAGAACAGCGTACTCAATACGCGAGTCGACTAAGAATCAAGACCCTGAAGAGGCAATATGGAATAAAACCACAACAAAGCATCTAATGAATTAGTATCAATCGCTATACTCTTCTCCAGACATCTCAATAACCGCTTGACAGGTCCCTGCAATATGACCGGACTTGCTGCACGTTCCACAGCGCCTTTCCTTCGGTAGCGCCGACCCTCCTTGAGCCACTACTTCTCGACGATTCAGTCCCCCAGAGTACCTCTGAGTTCATGATGAACTCAACCTACTCAAGTGCCTTGAGGAATGAAGAGACGAAAGTTCTATGCTCTACCTCCAACCTAGATTGATTCTGACTGACTCAAATTGTTCTCTCCCTTTAATTTGATTAAAATTCATCCTGCATTTCTCGCCTCAAATCTACTGTTCTCAAGGTGATTAATTGTCATACCCTTGCTTCCCTATGGGCCGTTCCTCTTTTAGTTCCCCTTTGTGTCCTCCCCTCTGTGGCCTTGTGCACTCACCTGTTACTCTCACCCTTTCGTTGTCTTAAAAATGTATTTTTTATCACTAAATGCCTTCATTGTGCTACTGTCTCATTCTGATTTTATTATTAAATACTTCTATTCGTTTGGCCAGCTTAGAGCTCCTCTAACAGTCTTTTTACTAAGCAGTTCCAGCCTAGTTTCTGCAGTTGCTATGCTGTGGGGATTTTATTGCTAACTAAGTCCCTCTCTCGCGCCTTTAACATTTCTAGGGTGGTCTCATGATTTTGCTTTACCTTAACCTGTGTTTATACCTTATGGAGAGGTTGTGAACTAGCTAATTTCTCAGTAACCTAATACATTTAACCCCTTTCCTTTTTTTTCTTACTTTCTTTTTCTTTTTGTATTAGGCTAAGTAAAGTCTATCTTCTTAATATATGTAATTCAAGGTCTATACCTTGGGAACCTGATCCAGCCTACCCTATACCACGTACAGGCTCAGGACGCGACCATCGTTACATCCATGGCCTCCCCTTCTCCAAATTGGCTATGGAAACAGATATAAAACTGACCTGGAATGGATTAATCGGGGGCGTGCCAATCTATGCTCCAGTCAAGAGTCGGGTCGCTGCATCTTCCTGGTTGTCGATGCACTAGCTCCCGGCTTCGAGCCTTCATAAATGCAGAAACACATGGCTCCCCTAGCTTCTGTTCTGCCAAAATCGATCAGGGCCGAGTGTATCGCATGCAGCGAAGCACCTCGGCAGAGGTGATGGAAATCTCAACGAAATCGATACTGTGTATATAGCTGGGTCCGGAAGAAAAGAATTCGGAAGTGAGGTCTGAGTCGGAGCTGGAAGATCGTGGTGATGAAGATTCGAAGAGCCTTGGCGATAGTTGGAGGTTCTACTGAGCAGGATATCGTGGACATAATGTACATATCACCTAGGATTGGTGGATGTGGCTTGACCTACCGTTGGAGGCTTGAGAGAAGTCCTGGAGGGACGTATTGATTTTGTGAGAAGTGAAAACATCGAACTCTATCGAGGTATAGTCATCCAGACAGCGAAAGCAATATAATTGCTAGGGTTCCGATAACTTCTATGTTCAAAAAGGGTGGTGTTTGATTGCTTCTACTCAGATACTCATATTAGGCGTACAATCCAACCCTCATTCCCAGCGCAAGACGTGTTGGGTTTTGCAACCCCCACTCGCACGATTACTCCATCGACAGGCACTAAACGGTAGCCTTGCTGTCGCTGATTGGCCTTGTTATTTCAACTAATTCAGTAGTACTCGAAAAACCTTTCGGGTGAAAGTGTTGATGCAATGTCGGTGCGTCATAGACGCTGGTGTTGTCGTCTGCTGGGTCATTGACCCTGATCCTTCCTGCGCGAGATGTTGAAGGCATGTTTCGAACACCGGTCGAACCCGTATGGGTCGATCCAATTATCCTTGGGAACAACCGGAGAAGCAGAAGCCGGAGGTTGGGCATACAAACACAGTAGATTGCGACATTGAGTTCGATGATGGACCAATAACAGGTAGAAAACATATCCCCTAGAACGATAGTGAGAAGCAGCATCAGGCAAGAATAGGGGTTTTTTAGCTTACATGTTGGGTTGACGGTATGGCCATATTCAACAAGAGCATGAAGTCGGAGGATGCAGACAACTGTGACACTTGCATATTATAGTTAGCTTTGCGCATAAACACAACGGAGACGACAAACTTACAAAGTACCCACACCGAGCATCAGGGCAACGGCGAGTTTTCTTTTCCAATGAATCTGCAGATGTACTATCTGCGACAATGGAAGCCCGAGCATCCAGACGTCTATGATAATGCTGATAGAAGCACCGGCCCATGCCATAGCATTGATATTATTGCATTCGCCATCATGTAGCGCATCCCAGCGTTGCCAGGAATAGCTGATTGGTCGGCATTGGGTTAGGGTTACGATATTAAAGATGACAAGACAGACCACATTTGCAATAAGAGTGGCCCATATAAGCCTCCGAATAGTAGTTCCAGGGAATATTCGAAGGTAGAAGAGAAGGACACAAATCTTCACAGAGAAGACTGTGATGGTGTATAAGATTGAACCCACAAAAAGGAACTTGAAAAAGTGTGAGCAATTTTCTGTTAGACACGGGGGTTATACCTACGCGTAAGAAAGCTGTAATCTGCTCCGCACTGACAGTCCAAGCATCCTTTCCCAGTCCATTCGGTGAAACTAATAGCATTTCATTAATAATTGTCCTTCAATAAGGACCACATGTAACTTACGCCCATATATGCAAACTGCTGAGTTCGCAATATCAACTGCCTGCGCGAGCCGTAAGCAGCCATACTAACACCTTTGGAAAAAGACTGTCTAACAAGGGAGAAGATAATGAGATAGTCGTCAGCGTAGAGGCCCGAGCCGCACTGCAGCCTCTCAACCAACCTCAAACCAACTATAATCGAGGCAACGATAGTCAAGGTCGCAGCCAAGACATCGAATTTCAGATGCTTGTCTCGGAAAGGTGCATTGCAAGCATTAGAGGTTGCATTGATGGTGGCTACGGACCACGTGTCAGGTCTTGTCGGTGAAATTTTACCGGTGGGCTTTGACTCACCGAATATGTCCTCCGGGAGGCATGATTGTTTAACACAGGTGAGGACGTGCTCCCTTGTGGATTCACCTGTGCATAGGCATTGCGGATCAGTGGAGCAGGCAGAGCTTTGTTTTGCCTCTTCAAAACACTCCCGCTATGGAGGCGTCAGTCAGCATTTCGCCAGATCTCGAGGGAGATCAGATGCAGCGCCGTGCACTCACTGCGCAGTCAGGAACAGTTGGGACCTTGAGGGTCTCGTCGCAGCATATCGGGCAGACAAAGAATAGGAAAACGAACAAAGCCAACAGGGCATTCATCTTGATATGCAGGCAGGGGTTTGGGATGGATGGAGCATGTCCAAGTTGCATTGCAGCCCTTTTAATGGATCCAAGGTTCCCCTGTTCAGTTCGAGCGCTGACCCCGCATATGTAGAGCAGAGATGAGACTGAGAGAGTCTGGACTGGGGGGGGGATCTGATCCCCGCAGTGTCAGGGATGCGTGCATTAGTGCTTCAGGTGGACCGTGATGCCATTGGTAAACTAAACTAGAATGCAGATCAGGAGACTGGTCAAACTTCCAGTAATACTTTGAGCTAGTGGAAGCTCCCAACCGCGAAGGACGGTGTGGGCGTGGATGTGTGCGACTGTGACAGGCAAAGTGTCATTAGCTGAACGCCACCACGTTGGACGTTTCCTCGCAACAACGCGACTCTTTTTGTATCATGACCACAACAAGCTTTTTATTCCATAGTGATGCATACAGAGTGAATGGAAGGGTAGTGACCCAGAGGTAGTACCTTAGAATCCAAGCAGCACGACTCATTGTGCCCCGTTTTCAGTCATCTCGTTCCCTGTTATTCTCCTTTGCGCCCGCAGCACGATTGCCACATGGCGCATCGTGGATGGAGGGTTGGCCCCGATTGCGAGTGCGGAGATGACACGAGACGCGCCATCTTCAGCCCTGAACATCACGTCAAGGATATATTCAAGGCGGTCCGCCAAGGGGCAGTGCAGTGGCGTTTTCGCAACCAAGGCAGCGACATGGGATGGACATTTGGATGGCACTAGTCAGGCCTCAATGCCCAGACCGAGCTTCAGTGGGAATGATCTAACTTATGAAGCGACCACGGTGAAGGCATTGAAGGGATATGCCTACTTTTGCTCATGCCTTGGGTTTAGGAGTCTAGCTGTCTGTTGAAGCCTCTCTCCCGCTTAACCCTTAACCCGCTGTCCACCTTTTCGTCACTGATCTTATCGGTAAGCGTAAGTGCACCACCTTTGTCACCGTGGACATCATCGCCACGACTGGCTTGCTGGACCTGTTGTCGCGGTATATGGCCGTCGGCTTGAGCCGGGCTAGCGACGGGAATGGGACCGGGGATGATGGCGCGGTGGAAGAGGTCGCCGAGCGGGGGTAATGCGACGGAAGCTACCGGCAAGGGGCCCAAAAGGTGAGAATGCAAGTTTCGGACCAAGAATCGTGAGCAAGCAAATTGTTAGTTCGAATGACGCACACCATCTGTCATTGGGCATTGGGATACCCGAGGGGCTGGAAGCTCTACTGTCATCTACAATGGTGCCCCGCCATTGGACATCAGAGGCCGCGACTCTCCTGTTTTCATGCGCGTTCGAGAGGCCCAATGAGCTGATCCCATTTATTTTGTTGCTTTTCTCATGATTCCTGCCATCCGGTGCGCCGAGAGACTCAGCGAGCAAGTAGCTTGCCCAGCCCAACCAACTTTGGGCAAATAAACACCCAGAGATTAATCGAGTACAATATTACCGTGACAGGGATGATTGTTGAGGCAGCATACGCTCTGCCAGGCACCTGAGAGACCTCGGTAGGAAGCGCTGAGAGGAAATGAGCTGTCTCTGAGCCAGCCTCGGCCAGGTGTTTTTTGGTGAGGGGGGGATGGGGGAGGCCATCATCAAGGAAGTGGATAATTCGTTGCCACACCCTGGAGTTTCGCCCCTGCATTTGGCTAATTTCACAACATCCAACACCCATCCCACATGGTTCAGGACACCAACTTCTTCGATGCCCCAGCACACCAAGTATTTTATAGCGTCAAAGTCTCGGAAGCCGCTGCAACCTCCGCGTGAAGTGACTAACATTATGATGGATACGAAAAAGCCTGGCTCTCCCGAGAAGGTCCTGGCAAGCCTAGCGTAAGCCACATGCCCTGGAGCTAAACACACAAACATTTTTATAGCGCTGAAGCCACCGGCGGTTCAACTTCCATATTTGATTTAGTTTCTCGCCACTGGTCGGTCTGTGCTCAGTCTAACGGAATATTTCGATGAGTCCTAGGCAAGCTCCGCCACTCGCCATTGTGACCATCTTTCTGCTTTGTCTGTCAACACCATCTCGCTGCGGGTTCTAGAGTCGCCATTCCATCAAATATTTCGGTTTAGATGACTTGCTGACGCTTATTGGACAGGTAAGTTTTCTTCCCACAATATTCAGCCGAGGGCTAGGATAAATGTTGATGGCGGCGTTGGTAATTCTAGACCTTGTTCGTGGGAACCAGCGTTGCCGTTATTATTGGCACTTGCCATGGTTTTGATGCTCTAGATATCCACTTAACAAACGAAAAAATCGTCATGGACTCCAGGTTAATAAAACCAAAGCTTCATTTATATACGTTCTAAGCCTCTTATCATGCTGTTGCTAACTTAATTGTATCGTGTCTCTTTTCAGCCCAGATTCCGTACTGCCTTGCTTGCACCCGCATCAAAAGCAGCATCTGTGTGTCTCTGATTCGACTGAGTAACACACACTGTCACTTACCCTGCATACGCTGTCATGACCATCAGTTGCATTGCAGGAATTGCGAACGTCATTATTGATTCAACTCTCTGCAAACCAATTAATGCTATGTGGGACCCCTCTGCCAGTACATGCGTCTCTGCATCCGTGATTATGACTGCTAGTTATCTTCTATCAGCTGCCTCTATTCTGACCGATTTCTCTTGCGTTCTTCCTGTCAGGCTCCTTTGGAACTTAAATTATAGTTGGAAAATGAAAGCTCCAATTGTTTGTATCCTGAGTTTCGGTGCTCTGTACGCCAACTTAATAGCAAGAGCTTCAAGTCCTAGGTTAACTTGGCTCGTTAAACAGTGCCAGTACCGCTACCATCATTCACATATCGTATTTTCGCTACTACGCCTAGAAGACTGACCACCTCCGTATATATCTTCGGGCAAAAACTCTGCCAAAAGCCGGCTAATGTAATTTCAGGCGGCGTTGCCACTATCGTCCTGTAGTCCGTTGTTGAATTAGGGGTGGGTCTTAGTGCCGGATCCGCTGCTGCATTACGACCCCTCCTGCGTTGGATCTACACACCGGATCCATGATTGACTCCGAGCCTGGTCGATATGATACTTATACGGGGCGACAGCCTTTTTATATTGTCGAGCGACCACTACGGGTGGCGCTCGAATGATGGACATATGAACGAATACATGAAATTAGCGAGGTGAGCGCGAAGACCTTTGCTGCCAATATCATACTCATGATTACAGTACTACGAGCTCGGTGACGACTATCACTCCTGATAACTGAAAGATTTCTGTGTTCTTACCCCCAAAAACAGGGTTTTCACCCAGTTTGGGAAAACAGGAAGGAGAGTGTCCTAGGGTTTGGACCTTGGACGTTGGATACGTACAAACTTCCAAAGCCTAGTGTAGTGATAAAGCTTCTAATACGCCTACGATATATTCAGAAGCTTGTTTCCATGAGTATTCTGTTACATAATTGAATGCTTACCTTCTCTTGAGCGCGTCCATATGAACGGTGACGGTACGGCAGCAAAGTGTTGGATGTGTTTTGGGATCTTCGCGGGTCTTTCGGTCACAAGGACTGCGACTTAGAGTAACAATCTAACTGGCGTAGGTATCAGGAAAATCTCATCGAATGACCGTCTCAATTCCTAGCAAGATTTCTTTCCTTGTTCTCCTGTGCCACTGATTATATTCGAAGACTCCATGAGTTAAATAGTAAGGAAAATCTTGCATAGCTGGAACAACGCATGTCAATTGGACTTAGTCAGGATCATTATCAATGCATGAAACACAATGACACGGAACGAGCTCAGCTAGCTCAAACTCTTGATTCCTATCTCAAAAAAGGAAGGTCGGGCTCTTGCATATGCGTTGAATTGGGTGCCTCAACGAGGGCTGTAGTTAAAGATCATGCTGACGATCACCGAGAAGACTATAGTGAACTCGTTACGTCCACTATCATATGAAACATCCCTTGGTAGTACCCTTTTGCAAACTCGATCAATCTTGGGTCTCCATCCATGCCTCCATTCCCCCCTATCGCATTTACAGCGCCACTTGTAGCGTCAATGATTTATGTGTCACACGCACATAATTACTGGCACTTGATGCTGTTAATGTCGTTGTTCATCCTGCCGTCGAGAGAACAAATCAAGGCCCGATCCCCATTGTACGTGCTACTCCAACCCTGGCAGTTATTGGCGCTGGGATGTTAATTAGGACACCGAGATATTTTTCAAACATTGAACGCGCGAAGGAACCTACTCATAAACCTGACAGCTCCGACCACGCGGCTTCGAGAAAGACGAAATCTTGTTCCTCCAATTCGGTGTGAGGGTTCCTATTCTTTAAGTTAGTGACGAGAGAATGGAGAGCTGATTTCTCCCGTGGATTAAACACGGGTTTGGTGGATCTTACTACAAGTTCCAGGCTGCAGGTTTAGCGCAAGGTACTCTCCTCTACCAGAAGTTTGATCGTAGATCGTAACCTGAATGGGAGGCGCCTGTCTTTCCTCGATAGGAGAAGAAAGAACAGAGGTTGCGGCGAGCAGGGTCGCGACGAAAGCGAGATTGAACTGCATCTGGAGAATATACTGGCTGAGTATATATTTGGCGTTTGATGAGTGTAGCTTTTGCTGTAATGGCTTGTTTTCTATGCCCGAGTAGTTGTGTTATGATGAGATTATGTGCTGGAATGTGGAAGATGAAGGGAATTTATGCATTTTAGGATCGGAGCTTGTGACCAGGTATTGTAGTCCTAGATTGAGTAGGTGGCTGCTCCAAGCCTATAGTTTTCGGTCGATAATTTTTCAGCTTGCTATGCACCTTGTTTGATATACGAGGTGCTATCCTAATTATAGTCTCTTTATTCTATCTTTAGCGATTTAAATGGCGAGGTCCCGAATTTGGCGTGATAAATAAATTGATTCGTTATCCAGAGCTGTCCGGATACTTCCATTCCTCATGTAGTGTTCTAGTTCGGTCTAGATCCTTGCGAGGCTTGCGTCTAGCTATTTACAAGCCCCGATAGATTTTTGTATTACAAGCAATAGAAACTGCTCGTCAGCCCCGGATGACATGCGAATTCAGGGCGCAGAAGATTGGTTGGTGATGTTGTGCCAGACGCAGATATAGGTTAAAAATACGCTACCGGAAAGAGGAGAGATTAGTCCCCTTTCATGTAGCGGCATTGCGATATGCTGGCTTTCTCTCGGCCCGCGGCTTGTACGCATCTCGCCAGAGACATGAAGTGCATTATTCCGCTATGTTTTCTAAGGGCCTAGTACATTTCTATACTCGGGGTTGGGTAAAATAAACGCATGCGTGAGGACTTGATTGGCTGTCCACAACTGACGCCTCGCCAATAAGCCAGTTGCTGCATTAGCCCATTGTCGCCGTGCTGGTGCGGAGGTTGCCTAAGATGGCGGCTGACGGTCCATTCAACTATTCATAAATTTAGCACAGAATAAATTTAGCACAGTAACATTGACGTCCTAGAATTTACCTGCACCCATTTACGAATAGCAGCGACGTCATATGATTTACCATGACGATGACGGGCTCTGGTGGAGCGGTAAAGGCTGCCTAAATGTCCACGAAGACGTAAACGTGAGAGGCTGGGAGGCTGAACTTAGAATTATACTCATAAGATCAATCGTGAGGAGGATTTTCCGAAAATTCAAGTGCCTTTGTGTGGATTGCACACGTCATCGAAGTTTGCCTAGAAAACGAATACCTCAAGATGCGGGACACGTCTACACGTCTGGGCCGTCTTAGCATGATTTCATATTGCAGACTGCTGAAATTGCCACGACATTAAGCTTCAAGCCAGTCAGTCGAATAATTATCACTTGATGATGATGTGTCAGAAGTCGTTTGGCAGACTTTGAATCACATGGCATACCGTCTAGCCAATTTCGAGACGAAACTTATGCAGCCACCACAGCCTCGTCAGCTACAGGTATTGTTCTGTACGCATGAAGGAGACTCTAGTAACGTTTCAAGTGTCAATGACCTATCATTTTGTGGACCTGAGGATTCGATTCGATCAAAGCCATTCATTTTCTTCAGCTTCAAAGTCTAAACTGGCCGTACCGGCTAGGCAGTTGCTATTTTGGGCCCTCGCGTACGCCGGAATTTCCAGATTGGACAGCAGACCAGTTGAACGAGCTAGATTCAGGAGCATCAAAAGACTACACGGAGAGGTCTGGCGGGCGACACCGACTGCCGAGGGTGCCGATGGTCTAAAGCGAGAGAAAAGAAGGCGTTTCAGCATGAGAGCATAGAACAGAACAGAAACGGTTGTATTCCAAGGAGAACAAGGTCGCAGAAATGTTTCCTATAATAAGCAAGGTTGTATTACGATCTTCTTACGTAGTAAGAACAGTTAGCTATAAAAAACTTCAAGTATTCCAGTTTAAGTAGCTGATGGGCAGAGGAAGCTGAAGATGTTGCGTTAGTCATATGCTTCATTCATGCGGTATTGTCCATCGACATGAGGGCAGAGAACGTCTTGATCTTCCCTGATGAGGAGCACAAGTACAGAGCCAAACTGAGTGACTTCGGCTACTCTGTGGTTATGAATGCCAAAATGAGCAGCCTCTTGCTGGGAGGAACCCGGCCATGGAAGGTCCCCGAGGCTAAGACAGCAGTCAAGGTATGGGACACAAATTATACGGATATATACTCGTTAGCCCTTCTCATGTAATGTACATTTGCGCATGGTCGCAACATCTTCAGTCTCCTCGTGGATCCCTCCCAGCGAGGCGAACAATTCTATGCGGAAGCGGAATATCCACTGGCGACGGCGTACGGGTGTCGAATCGCGCGTGCCATTGGGATCACATTTGACAATCCAGAGGGCGTAGTCCAATCACTAAAATCAATGGCCCTGCGTAGTTCAAGAATTGCTCTCGAAGATCTCGCGACGGTCTCCCAGGACGACTATGAGGAAACGAAGAAAACGACTCGTAACGTCCTTGCAGGCACAGGTGCGAATTTATTTTCTAAAGGAGAAATGCTTCACGGATTTAACCACGGAATGTGGATAAGGGCTTTTAGAAACATTCCCATCTTACTCGAGAATTTCTCTCGATTGAATCGCATCGCCGATTACACGAGCAATAAAAGAGGCGACCGAATCCTTCACATCGCCGCAAGATGCGGCCAAACGGAAGCGATTGAGGCTCTACTAAATCGATTTCCCTCACTTGACGTCAATCGACTCAATGACCAGGGCGAGACGCTGCTTCTGTGTACATGTCGCGCCGGCCAAACTCGGACGGTCTTGTGGCTCACCTCACATGGAGCAATCACATTGGTGGAAGCACGGAATGGAGAGTCCACTTCACAGACTACTATCGTTTGATGGCGAAGAGATCGAAAGAGTTGACTCAGCACTGATCCAAGCCAGCGCAGATGCAAACGCGAGGACGAAATGATACGCGGCTAATCCAACCACTTCTCGACCACGCCGCCCCCCCTCGACGGCTTCCCAGACGGCTTCGGCACAATCGAATCCCCGCTGCTCATCGCCGTGCAAAATGATGCCTTCCAGTTCGCCGACAGCTTTGTATCGCTAGGCGCCGACATCAACTTCGCCACCTTCAGCAGCGGCCACCTGACCTTAACAAACCCCACAACCATCCTCGGTCATGTCATCTCCAACACGCGCAATTCAATCGCACGTCGCCGCTATCTCCTCGGCAGCGCATCAACGCCCGACCGCCTGTATTTCATCATCGAGCCAACCCGGCAGTGGACGGCGCTCCACCGCGTTGCAGCTTCTCATATCAACACCGACCCCCGCGGGACGGATATCGCGGAGGCGGCTCAGCTAGACTGGGCGGACGTCGATTGGGGTGCGAACCGCGAGGTTTTGAATGAGCTGCTCAGGCAGTTTAGTGATTCGGAGCAGCTTAACGCTGCTGAGCAGAGTATGGGACTCACGACGATGCACCTGGCGGTTCTCGCGGGGAATGATGCTGCAGCGATCTTGCTTCTTGATCACGGTGCCCGCAGCGACGTACCGAGTGCAGGTGCCCAGAGTGCGACAGCCGCTGCTTTGGCACTTCGAATACAGAGGGAGGGGTTGTCTACGATCGAAGAGAGTGCCCGACCTAGCACGAAGGAGCTGGCGGCCCGGAACGAGTGTTAGCAATCTTCTGAAACCACCAGCCCAGTCTGATGCATGAGCAATCTTTGCCCTATAGGCTGGTGGGTTCGAAACCTCGGTGCGTTAGAGATGTTCAGCCATGGAGCTGGGCCTTGCTGCGACATCCCCTGTCGAGGTACAAACCAAGATACACCCCACACGTTCGCCTGTTTCGGCATCAAGGGCCAGCCAGGGCAAGGACAATGCCCTTGAGTTCATCACAAACCTTGATCCCATGAACAAGAATACATCTGTTTCAGCAAAAGAATACCGCAGAGTGTGTTTGTTAGAAGATTGACTTGACCATTTTGCCTCTGATGGCTAGAACCACCGTTCTTGCTGCAGTGGATAAAAATGCAGTCAGTAACACTACGATCCTAGGCATTTTGGAAGACACCAAGTTGACCTGGCTCGAATTCTCTGGGGTTGGCAGCCTGTTCTCCTTCGGATGTCTCTCTTTCGAATGGCCCATAGCCTATTTGATTCAACAGTTCCCCGTTGCTATATTGTGTCCGTCACGGTGCTAGGCTAGGCCATTCTTGTCATGTGTATGGCAGCCACGCATAACTTTGCCGGCCTTGCTGTGGCCCGCTTTCTCAGAGTCCCCCAAAGTGTCCAAAGCTTCTTTTAGCTGGCTATAGTCACTCAAGTGAGTGGCTTGTGGCGCATCGTGTACCCGACTAACAGCATCCTAACCGTGATGTGGTGGATTCGAACGGAGCAGCCGGTCCGCAATGCTCTTTGGTTCAACACATTCTCCACTGCATTCACGGGCATTTTTTTTGCTACGGTATAGGCTTGGGGAACACGAAGCTGTGCCAGTGTAGGATACTGCACCTGGTACTCGGTGGCTTCACCGTACTGCGGTCGGCTCTGCTTTGGGTTTTCCTCCCAGACTCCCCCGTCAAGTGTTGGCAGCTCAGTGACCTCCAGAAAGTTAGGGATACCAACACTGGAGTCAAGGATACCACATTCAAATGGTACCAAGTCAGAGAGCTGTTGATGGGTCCAAAGACTTGAACGCTTGCTGCAGCTCAGAATGTTCATAACAGTAAACTCTTATGTCTGCGAATTATCCAACATGAAGGCGTGCTACTAACCATACAAAGGCGCCATTTCCAGTTTCTCATGCCTCATTGCCAAAGCCTTCGGCTACAATGCACTTCGTGCCATCTTGATCAACCTCCCAACCGGTGTGGCGAGTGGCCTGATTCTAAATTCTCCTCTTGGTTCCTTCTGCAAAGTTTAAGGGCTGCCGGTGCATCATTATTGCATGTACGAATCTAGTTACACTCACCTGCGCCACCCAGGAGCAACCAGCATGGTCTTCTCGCGTCGCATCTCTGCTTCTGGACGCCACTCCACTCTGTAGGAGCTATCTGGCTATTCTCAAAACAGCAGGTGGTGGTTGCTTTAAGTTAGATTCTATTAGCTGACCGTTAGTACACTACTTGGCAACTAGGACAAAGCCACTACAAGGGCGAGAGCATGGACCAAGTCTAAAATGTGGGAGACGGATCTCGAACAATCTTAAGTGATGCAGGCTAGAAATTATCTGCAGAGCCGTGAATCGCGAACGCGGGGCACCCAATAAAATGCTTTGGAACTGTCGCTGCCATGGCTAGGCTTCTGTACAGGGTAATCCTACCGCAAAGCCAGCCGATTGGACACAGCGCTACTCCGACCTGATCAATGTGTCATCTGCCAGAACCAATATTGCGCCACATGAATGAATGTTCCTCCGGCCTAGACACAAGCCGCAAATGGTGACATACATATTACATCTGTCAGGTCATCTGAATGTTCTCAGTCCTGTCGCGAAACCGCTAGCACTCAGCTGTGGCTGCTGTGTGGGTGGCAAATTCAGCCACGTTAGAGTTAACCCCCCCTGTGGTCAAGCCACCACCCCTAGCGCCGCCATGCAGGTTCGACATGGGCATCATGTGTCACATATGAAAAATGGCCCCTTTCCCAGCTGCCAGTCATCTCGTCCTAGTCATCACCTTTTTTTTTTTGCTGTCACTAGTTGAGTGAACCAGCCGCACGTCCTTGTTCAAGTCCCAGTGCTCCTCCACACTTAGCACTCCAGATCTATATCCCATTTCTGAGCTCTCAGGTCCGTACTGTTTCCCAATAGTGAAGCTGAAGCTGCCCTCGTGAGACTGACACTGTATCAGCCCCAGAAGGAACAATATCGACAGCAACGACCACAATCAGCCTTCACATCGGCTTCATGCCGTAATCTATCCAACACGATGGGATACTCGGAAAACTCCGGTGCTGGTGATTCGACCGGCAATGAGTTTCGAATTTCTAACCCCATCATCGTGTTCATGAGCATTTCCCTGTATAACGTCATTGAGCTCAACGTTCTCATCCTTGCAACCTTCAAAAAGCGCAAAAGCCTTTACTTTTGGAGTTTCCTCGTTGCCACCAATGGAATCGTGCCTCACACTATTGGATTCTTACTCAAGAATATATTACTCTCGGATAACTTCATGTTATACATCACCCTGATATCAGTCGGCTGGGTGATGATGGTTACCGGCCAGTCGCTTGTTCTATATTCACGACTCCACCTCGTTTTCTGGAATCAGTTCTATCGGAGGCTCGTTCTCGCCATGATAATCACCAACGCCATCATCTTGCACATTCCCATTATTATTCTAATGTATGGCGCTAACAGCTCCCATTCAAACCCCTGGGTTCACCCATATATGGTCTACGAGAAAATCCAGGTCACCATTTTTTTCCTTCAGGAACTTATTATTTCAACGATTTACATCAAGACCTGTTTCTCCTTCTTCGACAATCAAAGCCTTTTGCATGGAAACAGCATCAGCGGAATGCGCAAGCACTTACTGCTTGTCAATGTTGTCATCATCCTCCTCGACATCCCGATCCTCATCCTCGAATATACCGACTACTATGACTTCCAGACCGCCTATAAGGCCCTTGTCTATAGTGTCAAGCTCAAGCTGGAGTTTAACATCCTAAATCGTCTCTGTAGGGTGTCACATGGCAACAACGCCTCTGGCTCACGCAGCCAGGGTCCTGGTACCGACACTGCGATCGCCATAGAAATGAACACGTTCAATGGCGATGAACCTGGAGAAAACATCACACGTCGAGCTTATGCCCATAGCGGTGAGCTCGGCAGCGCCAAGCGAGGGAACGTGGGGAAAAAAAGCTCGGATCACAGAATTATGAGGAAAACAGAGATTGAAGTGCATTGCGTTGAGCGTGGAGAAGACGACAGTGAGAGTATCGAGCGAAAGTCTATGGGAACGGGAGAGTCTCACTATCGGACCATGGAGGGTATTAGGGGGCTCTCTAAGTATTCTTCTGAGGTTAATCTTACTACCTAGGGGGTTAGTTATAATGCTCTAGTACATTTTCACTGGCTTAATTTTTGATCGAACAGTCACATACAGTAATCTTTCTCGACCTTGGAGACCCAAGCGGTTAGAGCCGCCTCGCGGTAGTCTGTAGATAATGGTGAGGTAGAAAAGGCATTTCACACACCTTTAGAGTCTCTAAGGCATATGCTATTACGCTAGTCAACTGGGGGCAAATTCTCACTTTCATAACGCTGATGCATCCGAAGTCCGTGATTGGGCTGTCACTACTATGTAAGACTATTAGAGAACGGCAGTATTCTAGTAATATTTAACGCTTGGGGATATGAACAGCCCGCTACCGACACATTGAACGTACTACTAATGCTTACGTCTTCGAAGTATCCCACCATCATGGCATCTAAGCCGGCAGGTCATTCGGCGGCCTGCAACCAACCAGACATCCCCAGGAACCCGCTCTTTGGAGCGTTGGCTTCCAATTCCTCAATATTCTTGTTTAAGAAATCGAAAATAGTCTTGTAATTCGGGCAAACATGCCTAGGTATGGGTGGCCGCAGGCGGCTAGGATAATGACCCATACGTCGGCGTCTGCTGGTTGTCGCTAAACTCGCCAGTGGTAGAATCCGGAAAATGCACGGCCCACTTTCCGGGCATGATGTTGTCGTCGAGATAACGGTTCTACATTACACCAAGAACCATCAGGAGCGTGTCAGCCAGTCGCCAGCCCAAAAGCACGGCGGCCGGCACAAGTGACCAGGCGTGAGGTGCGAGACGGACCAAGAGCCATTTTTCACAGGCTACAGCCAAGACCCACATGGAGGTGCAGGAATTGCCCTGGAGCATCTAGAAGCAAGGCGAGAAGTCTTCTAGTTACACAATGGGCTTTTTCTTCGCTCTCCGGATGCAATTTGACTTACGTTATATTCATATACACTGAAAAATCCGCTATAAGATTTCTAGGCGCCTAGGTTAGCCGACTTGGCATAATTCGACACCAGCTGAAAGAGGACGGTGGTAGAAGAGATGAGATTGCTGTGCTTTCTTTCGAGTTTGACAAAATGCTGTAGCAAGTAGGATTTTAATGACACTGATTGCTAAGAAATTTACTTTTCAAGTCACAATGGCACGAGTGGAATTTTTATTTTTTATTTTTTTTGGGGGGGGGGAGGGTGGGTTCCTCACAGGTTTTACGTACCTGAGCCACTGGGCACTCTTTCACGAGCGCATCTCTCGGTGTCACGCATTAACCAATCTCCGGAGATCGAGCGTGGGAATGTCGAGATAGGTGTCGCAGGTCAGACGCTCAACCACGAATTAGGCTTCCTTTCAACCAAAACCCTCTATCCAAGTATCTTGAGGTCCTAGATAAAACGAGTTTTTCTTAACTACATCACCCTACATGACACGTTACCTAACCCTTCGAAAGGGTTATTTCATGTGTATAAGGGTCTTCTTTTCCCGTTAGATCAATAGAAAG
Source organism: Dactylonectria alcacerensis (assembly GCA_029931735.1). NCBI lineage: Eukaryota > Fungi > Ascomycota > Sordariomycetes > Hypocreales > Nectriaceae > Dactylonectria > Dactylonectria alcacerensis. Next base: position 262,657 of record JAPMUZ010000014.1, on the reverse strand, counting down.
CCAAGAGCTTTCATTAGCGATCCTTAAAGGAGGACGTTGGGATTTGAGCCACTTTTGAAGTCCTGGATCATCACATACCCTGGATAACAACTCCTTCTTTTATTGCGGGGTACCAACATTGGGGGGGGGCTTTTGCACGGCCCCACCCTCGTCACAGTCTTTGGGCTCCATATCATATTGAACGCTGTCATCACGATTATATTGGATCTAGGGATTATTGAAAGCTCATCAGTTAAGCGTCGCCGTCCACAGCAAATTCATTTACCGCTTTAGTTCATACAAGGTTAGAAACATGCCCAGTACTGCCTGGAGAAGCTGACACATCGCATCAATGAACGAAATGAGCTTGCCACATATCTGAGATCCCACAATCAAAAGAACCGCGCTCCCAGCAATTGACAGAATCCCCAACGAAAAGATATAGACCTGTCCCCCGCTAGATGTAAAAGCGCGGTAAGGGTTGTGGTAATGACAGTCTCCACGAGAAATGAGATAAATAATCAGGAGCATGACTATGTGCAACAAGAGAAACACGACACCAACGAAAACCGTAGTCCTGTCTCGGCCATACGCAACCGGGGCCATAGATCCGTTTTCAGATGCGAGGGCAACGGCACAACCAACAATTGGGAAAACCATGTCCGCGATCATTTGCCCCGCTGCTGCTGCCGAATTCAATTCGTCTCCGAAAACCTGTAGCAAGGCCATCATAGCGCTGGGTCGGAAGCCGAAGAGAACCACCCAGGCAATGACGTGAAAGTTGTGTTTGGTGTAGTTATCCTCGTCCTGCTTGAACAGGGTCGCTGCCAGGATCGGAGTTATTACAGACGCGATATAGAATGATGATAATGATGTATCCCGTGAATCAGGAAATAGTCAATTAGATCAGCTAGGAGGCTTCTGCCACTGTAATCTCTATGTGTTTTGTGTTTCTTGTGATCGACTAGTCGGGCGAGGGATTTCCGAGTTACCCACCCGATGCCGGTTATGGCCTGAGGCATCCGCCCGGCCGGAACCTTCCGTCTGACATCCCCCCCAGTTGAAGCCATCACGGCTTTGACTGCACATAGCGTTCGGATTGAAAATGCAGTTGCTGGACCAAAAATGAAGCTGTGATCCTTCCGTCTGGTGTTTTCGAACCGCTGACTCTTGCAGAACCGGCAATCATAAGGTCGAACAGTATATCTAACCCACGCGGCCGTAGGTTAAATGCACTGCTCCAACCGATTCAGTGATAACTGCGTATGTATGCCTTGATCAGCAAAAATTTGGGGATCCGGAACCTTGGGCGCATTGGGAGCCCAATGCTAGTATAATGACCAGCCTTTGTGGCTCTTGTCGTCATTGAGAATTGCAATCTGACGCCGTGGGGATGTGGTCCTGGATGTTATTATATTTTTATAGTTCTTAGTAATAATGTAAGCTATGCAACTTTATCTATAAAATAACTTTCTAATCTCTCTAAAGTCACTACTTACTATCTTCTTAGTATGTCTGGCAGGCTAACAGGAGAGTTAAGTTAATCCTTACAGCTATATAATTACCTCGGTATCAGAATGTGCTTATAGTTTCTATCTACTAGTGACTAAGAAAGGTGAATGACGTGCTTTAATCTAACATAATGGTACAATAACTCACCTTCAAGTGACCAGAGGTCACATCATATAGCCCTAGCATGCTTCAAAGTCCCCCCTTTGAGCTCCGCTTCCACTACAAACTTGCTACCCAACTGCACGAAGGTTCGACAGCGGATTGGAGTACATAATCCACCTAATCTCCCAAAGATTCGATAGTCTTCGCATTGGTGATGTAATGTCACCCTGTGGTAATGTTGGTAATGTCATTGATCAGTATAGATCCTCAGATTACAGAAAGGACACATTCATATATAACAACCCCAAGAGGTAAGCCACTTGCAGATTTTATCTCAGAGCATTTGTAAGTCACTCATAGCATGTTTTCTTTTCAGGAACTTCGACCGTCGCTCCGTTACAACGTCCACTGCTAACAACTAATGGCTCCCTCACAAATGCCTCCCCCAACAATTTACTCGCTACTCCAGTAATAAACTTCAGTGGTGGCTCTCCCTGAGTAACATCCTTTGTGTACATGTCCGCTGTAGATTTCAACCAATGGAACCCATACGGTGCCTCCGTCCCAACTTATCCTTCCCGGACAACACCCGTTACTGAATGGCGTTTTCGTGGTCCTCGACGTACCGCAGAGGCGTCGGTGTTCCAAACTTGAAGCGCTGGGTAGCTTGGACTCGGAGGTAGTCATCTGACCTCATCTTGCCCTGGTGCCACTGAACCCAGAACATCTGCTCGTGCTCCCGGAGGTATCGGCTGCCGTGGAAGCTGTGCAGCACGACTTGGCGGGACATCATGCCGAGCTTTCGGCGATACTCGCTCTTAGTATAGAATCGATCAGAAAGCCACTTAACGCCGTCGGGCGTGATTTCATCCGGAAGAGAAGGGGCATTCGTCTTCATCTCAGCCTCGTCGGTGAACTGAGTCCAGGGCCCAACCATGCTCAGAATAGCAATCTGAGCGCGGGCCAGTGCCATAGGATCGTTGGGAGGCACAACCTCTCCATATCGCTGGTCCGGGTTCTCTGTATCTGTTAGGACCAATGCTGTAGCACCGACCTCGGTGGCGACGATGGGCACGCCAGCCAGTGCTGCCTCGCCGATGGCCAGGGGCAGACCCTCGGAGATAGACGAGTTCATAAAGAGCCAGGCATCCTTCAGCACCTCTTTAGGGTTGCCAAAGCCGGCCAGGATGACCTTGCCCGCGAGGTTGTGATCCACGATGAACTTCTCCATCTCCAGTGCGTACGCCGGCTGGCGATCCTTAGCGCCATAAACTACCAGCTGGTAATCGGTAAAACCGAAGCAGTTGACAATGATATCAGCGGCTTGGATGGCCGCCTTGACACCTTTGATAACCTGCACATTGGATAACATGACAACCGTTGGTGTGTCTGTGCGGACCTTATCAACGGGAGTGAAGGACTCCATGTTGCTGATACCGTTAACGATAGGGTCGATCTTGCGACGGAACAGGTTCCTGTTGCCGACTGTGCCCTTGTCAGTGCCGATCTCGACCTCCCACATGCTGTAAGTAATGGTTAGCAGGGTTACAAAACATATATACTCCAGGCGGTGAACTTACGGGTTGAAGAGAGATGCACATGGGGTGATGACGTCGGCGTGGAAGTAGGCAAGGCGGGTAGCCAGACCAATGCCAGCGAGAAGCATCGACTGTACAGAGAGGGGGAGCTCGCTCTGGGCAGCACTGATGTTAAGACAGCTCTCCCGCCACATGATGGCGTGATCCCAGATGCCAAAGTTGGTGCCGCGGCGGCACTTAAGAACCAGACCGAACAGACTGCTGATGCCATGGTGGGTGCTCTGGAAGACACGCGGGCAGTTATCGGGAACGTTGATAGCGAAGATGAAGAAGTATGCCTTGTAGATACCGAGGGCAATACGGAAGTCAGAGATGCTAGGGCGCTCGATTTCAAAACTCTGAGATGGGTTGGTGATATTCGGGTCATCGTAATGGGTGAGCCAGGCAGCCACCCAGGCGTCCTCGACCTGTTTAGACTGCCAGGTGAAGGCATAATCCTTATGCTCATAGTACTTAGCCATGGATAAGATGATGTTACTGTACTTGATAAGATCTCGGCGCGAGAGACACTTCGTACGAGCACCCTTGACAAAGTCCATAAGAAGCGGGACAAAGACGCCAGCAATATCTCGCTGAATATCCGTGTCAGCAGCCTTCTCATCAACCTGAGACTCAAGGATGTTATCGATCACACCGTGGTTAGCTGTTCCGCCGTCAATACCCCAGAGAGGTAGCAGCTTGAGAGACTGGACGCTCTTCTCAACTTGGAAGCGAGGAATACCATAATCATTAGCGCACTCAGCGAGAACGTGGTTACGGATAGTTGTGTGGCCGTTGACCAGATCGCGTCGGCAGTTAGAAACTCCACCAGGTGCAACTGGCCAGCATCCAATATCATTAAATATAACGGAAATTCGCTTGTTAGTATCATTAAAACAATCTTGAGGTCGCGAAGTAACCTGGGTAGCGTCATTGCTAAGCCCCATGGCATAGAGATCCGAGGTCTTAATGGTGAGGAGGGACACCTCAGACACATCAGTCTCAATGTCAATAGCCGCAATGATCTGGTCAATATTCTCATCCAGGGCACGACGGGCGCCGTCAAGGTGCCCGCTGTCTCGAGCCTTCCAGTACTTGCAGAGGAGATACTCCTCGCGAAGGATGAGCTCGTCCATCCAGCAGGCCGTTACCGCATCGAGGGTGCCGCTCTTGAGCCAATGGCTCCACAGCTCAGTGCGAATGCGCCAAGTGGGCACACGACTATATGTGCGTCGGTTCCACAAGACGATCCAGGGCACGGGGTTTATAGAGGAAAGAAGAGTAGGAGTCGTGCTGGCGTACCGCCTCATCTGCCTCACCTGAAGGGTGCTATGGTAGATGAGCAGGTCATCCGAATCGAAAGACAGATCCTTGGGGCGGTGCATCAGGGCAGTCTCGTTGGGGAAGACCTCAGGGGCGACAGCAACGACTGTCTTGGCTCCGTTATCCTCCTGCATATAGGTGGTGACTACTGGATCACGCCGGTGAAGGTACTCGAATTCGCTTGTGTACGTCTTGTTGTTGATCTTCCTCATGATGCGGCCGATTTTCTCAGACGGAACCCAGGTGTACTCCCCAAGATTCACAGGCTTGCCCCAGAAGACGGAGAGCATGTCATTACTAGCGGAATAGGCCAGCTTGAAATCGGCACGGAGGACGTCGGAGTTACCCTTGGGCACAGATTTGTAGTGATACTGGAAGATCAACTCCACGTCATCGAGTGTCCATGTGCCTCGTTTGATGCGCCCATACTTATCGTAGTAACTGACGATTTGGGAGCACTCTTTGGCAATGACCTTGCTGAGTGGCCAACGCATGTGGTTGTCAGGATCGTATTGGTAAGTAGAAATAACACCACTATTGTCCTCTCGGCTCTTAAGTCGGTGTTCTGTATCGTAGGTATTGACAGACAGCGGCTTTCCTTCAGCTGGAGCATCTTTAAGAGCCCCAGGATAAACTCGCAACACAGTGGTTCCATGGTCGTCGATAGATAAGAAGCCAGTAATGGTCTTACGCGGCAGTTCAACGACGATAGAATTTTTGACAATCTTGCGTCGGGCACCCTTTTGCATAAGACGAGTGATGTTCACAAGAGCAGGTTGGCGGTAGATGAGGATCCAGTAAACCCAGAAGTTCTTAACAGATCGACAGGCAATCCAGATAAGCAGGAGGAGGTAGACCAAGGCGCCTCGAAGGGGGATGCTTCGGAGGCAGTACACAAGCTCTCGCTCAATGTTGGATCCTCCACCGGATAGAATGGCAACCCACTTGACGAAGACGCATGGGATTGAGATGAATCGTCCGCAAATGCTCTGGATAACCGTCAAAGGCTTGGGAGTGCGAATGATGGTGACAGGTTTTAGCTCGGCAGGAGACTCGGGGATGGTGTCCTGTGACTGGCCGAGGAAAGCGGCAATCTGGCGCAGTCTTTCTTTGCACTTCTGGTAAACCCTCAGAGTAAGAGTGACATGAAAGTCCGTAGTCTGCAGGTTGACCTTGGCAGCAGACGCCCATTGGGAGAATTCTAAGGACAAGGCAACTGGCTCTCCCGAAATACGGCGCAGAATGGCCTCACGAACAGTTTGAGGGGTCGTCTCCCACTTAGAGTCAACGTCAAAGTCAAGGCAGAGATATCTCATCATCTCTGCCTCAGTCCTAAGAACAAGGCGGTTTAGACACTCCACACTCTCTAAGGAGAGCTCAAACTCGATTCGCTTACACAGACAGTCCGTACCAACGAGGAAGTGCTCGGCTTGAACAGACTGGTCATGTGAAAGCTTAAATTCGGAACGAGCAACATGATAGAGGATGGACTCGCTGATGACAGTGGCTAACATGAGCTGCCAGGCGGAGAGAGATAACTCAGCCTCTCCTATGAAGCCGACTGTCAGTTGGAGAATATTTCCCTCCCGCGAGCTGAAGGCACTAATCTCTGCCAAGCCAGCTTGAGCGAAGTCCTCCCTACTGGCAACCTTGACCATGATCTTTCGCTCAGACCACATGCTGAGCGCTGTTGTCAAAAGCTTGGCCGAAAAGGATGCACGGTTTGCAATCTTGTTAGGCTTATCCAGGCTGCGGGCAAGCAGCTCCGTGATTTTTCCAGACGGGATCTGTCCATCCTCGCTCCAGATTTTCAAGCCAGAGAAGGTCTTTCGCAGACCAGAGTTCGGGATCTTCTCGTGCATGGACCCTTCGGCGCTGTACCTATACTGGACGAAGACAGTGGGCTCACCAGTGCGAGACTTCGATCGTTTGCGGACGGACGACGGTGCACTCCAGTCCTTCCAGGCCCAGAGGGACGTCCCAACAGAAGCGAGGACAGCAGCCGTATTCTGTGCGATGATATCGTTATACAGAAATTGGGAGGTAGCGGGAATAGCATGGAGAATGCAGCCAGTGATGAATCCTAGGGCAGCAGAAGTTAAGATGATTGATATGTGGGTCGTGATATTGGTGGTGAAGCACCTATTGAACTGGAAGATGATACTGGACGTATAGCCCAAGGCGTAGAGATAGTAGAGGGTGGTTGTCTCAAGGCCGTCAACGAAGACCCAGAGAAGTAGCGTAGTCGAGCCAAATACAGGTAAGAGCTTAGACATAAATTCAGTCAGCGCCTTGACAATACTTGCTCGGCGATAGGCCTCGAACTCCTGGGCTAGGTTCTGAGCATGCTCAAAGTCGCGCAGCTTGTCCTTAGAGATGCGGTCTCTGAGTCCCCAGTACTTATATAGCGTTGAATCAAGAAGCATGGCTGCCACACAGAAGTAAATGATGCAGAGGCAGATACCATAGCGGGCTCGGGGGTCAGTGTAAATGCTAGGGCAGGGCCCGCTAGCGCACCATACAATCATAACCCATCGATCCATCAGTGCGACTAGGAACAGGCCAAGGGTCTGTCCAACATCATACCGGGCAAGCCGGAAGAGCGTGAAGACATTATGGTCCTTCAGACCTCGAACCAGCTGACTCTGTTGGTTCTTGGACTCATTGAGCTGGGTGAACCAGGCCGTGCTGAAAGTATCAGGGTGGTTACCAGTGGGGTTCATCTTGCGGAAGAGCCAGTCAATATAAGGCATTCCCTTGGAAACTTGTGAAACGAAAGGATCTGAGAACACATTCGCGGCTTGGGCTTCGGTAGTGCGGCGCTGGTAAGACTCCAGGGCTGCAGAAAAGGTCTCCAGAGCCAGAGCATCCTGATCTTTCAAGTCTTCATCGGTTGTCTCTGGGCACAGCTTGGCGGAATACCACTCGATGACGTCCTTATGAGAGAACTTGGGAATATTGTCCATCCAGTTCGCCCACTCATGACAAAGTCGGCGGTATCGGTATATCGTGAGGGCTAGATAGGTGTACATAATTGGAAGGTAGATCTTGAGGTCGTGACCATTGACGAAGGTGGAGATGAGAGGCGAGAGAAAAAGTAGCAGCATGTTCTGGAGCAGAAGGCTGCGTCCGGAGGCGATGGGGCTCCCGTCCTGGTACATAGTACTCATAACTCCTAGCAAGTTAAAAGAAGTTGAGAGGCAGATAAGGTAGGCAACGAAGATGAAGCCAACGCTGACAGAGAACCGCATTGTAAACATAACGAAACCCATAAACGAGATAACAAGACTTAAAATAAAACCACCTGAAAGCCTCTGGACGTGGAAGTGGATCATGTTGTTATAGGCATAGTGGGCAAGGTAGTAGTTACCAATACTGCCTACCCAACCAGTAATACCAGCCGTTAATAGAAGAGAGATAAGTAAAGCGTAGCCAGTAGCCTCAAGATGTTCAGAGTTCATAAATGCTGTCATAAAAAAGCCGCGTCCGATAAAGGTAAGGAGGATGACATCAACAATAGCTGGAACACAGAAGATAGATATAGCACCAGCCCTCGCAAATCGCTTCTTCCACAGCTGGGCTGTTTCATAAGCGGTGAGCTTTGTTAAGGAGGTGTCAGGAAGAGGTGCATTGTCGCCATGGTTGGGGGTGGGCGATGTATCAGGGCTAAAGTACATAGTCATGATCTCATCAGACGGTCTGTCGGCGGCAGTAGGAGGTCGAGCCTGTAGGGACCGACGGTATCGCTGGTAAATAATACTACCAAGGTCGCGGGGAAGCAGGCCGAAGTAGATCTCGCACTGGGATCCAAGAATCCAAAGCTCAGAGAAGACAGCAGCTTGGTCCGGCTGAGAGAGGAACATGGGGCAGCGATCTGTAGACTCGTTGTAGACCTCTTCAAAGGCTGCCTGTCGGAGGATGCTGAAGAAGATGGTGGCAAAGAGTTCAGCGTTAATGTCAACGTGATCGCAGTTGGTCCATGATTTCCATGGGTCATAGGAATGCAGGAGGACATCGGTCAGCAAATTGAGAGTCTCTCTGTCTCCAAAGAAGAGTGCGTCGTTGATGACCTGGTCAGTGAGTTTGTGCAAGTGAACTAAATCATTGAGGCCAGGTAGCTCCGTCGCACCTTTTCGCACGTAGTGCTGCAAGCGCAAGTGAAGGATGTCCTGCATAGTCATCGATCCATCAAGCACATTCTGGGCACATGTCTGGGTCCAGGAAGCCTTGGTAGTCTCATCGATGAGGTAAGACCAGCAGTGCTCTTTGATCGCGGCGGCGAATGGGTGGCCCATGCCAGAAACGTGCAACTTCTGAACCAAGCTGAGAGCCTCAGAGTATGTAGCCCGCTCGATGGTGGTTCTGATGCTCAGGGGGATACTGGAGCGGTCACCCTGGTTGTTGGCACACTCCATGTAAAGCTCCTGCACGAATCGTTCGTCCCGGGAAACTTGCCGGTAGGCTAGCCAGGTGTGAAGGACGGTAGCTGCATCACTAGGAGCCTTTTGCGAGATATAGATATCCACACAGTTCTCGCAGGACGGCTGTCGAGCCTTTGAGACACCCCAAAACTGGGCATCACTGTCTGGGACACGAAAGCCGGTGTCCATGCCCTTGTAGATGCGGACCTGATGGTCGACGAGGGACTTGATGAGGTCATGGACAGCGACGTCGCACTTCTCATGCTCGGCCAAAGCTGACAGGGCGGCGACTAGCGTGTCCTCTTCATTGCCCTCAACAATGTGCAGCATGTTAAGCTCCTTGAGGTGGGCCTGGGTGTCGACAACGGCTTCGTGGTGTGCCAAATGGGGCTCAGACGTCAATGGGAAACAGCCCAACAGCGAAAGTGACTTTCCATCGCTAGAAGAGTCCCAAAAGTTGGATCGAAGGGGCGCCAATTCAACGTACTCAGGGGATACGTGCGACTCAGGTACTTCATCATAAATGGCCCTGAGTGCGGGGGTAAGGGCCTCATGTCTCAACAGCTGAGACGCCTGGGGAATCACGGCGTCGAGTTTGTCGAGAGGCAGTGGGGCGGTTTCAACGACCTCCGATACTTTGGGAATGTAGACCGCCCTGGCCTCTGTTACCCAAGACTTTTGGAGCTATTCACGCGTCAGTGGTGCTTTTCCAAGGGTACAGGATTGATAAACATACTTGGATAGTTTCTGATCGACGTAGATACTCAAAGCAACTGAGGGTTTGCGTAGCGGAGAGGATAGGCGCCTTGAGTTTCATGTTGGCATCGATGGGGCCATGTTCAATGACGGCGCCGAAGTGCTCGGCCAATCGGACAGCCCTGCGGACGACTGCGGGATGAGGTGCAGTCTCCCAGCGGTCAAGGAAGCCAATGAAGAAATCGGGTCTCTCCTCGCGTTCCTTGTGGCACCAACCCATGATCTTTCGGAACCGCTGCGCCCTGAAGTAGTCACGCCGGTCGCCATTGGGGAGGATGAGAGCGTTCTCTACGATGAGGCCGGAGGTGAGGGCGAGGTTGATGGAGTCGAGTGCATCGGAGTCGTGGTCGCATGACAGAAGGATGGGAATTCTAGACTGATACAGGCGTTCCAGGAGGCCATCCATCTGCCCGGGCTTCTTCGCCTTGGAACAACGGAGTACAAAGCCGTCCAAGTTGTTGCGAAGGTAGATGTTCGCGAGGAAATCGGCGGTGGCATCGATTTGGGAGTCTTCCAAGGCGCCAGAGCCAAAAGAGCTGATGTCGACACTGGCAAGGCTCATCTTGGCTTCAACACCTTCGGTTGAACAGAAGGAAGAGCATGACTGCCCATGCTCGCCCGCGGCATTGCCACCCATGACCAAGGGCAGGACGACGAGGTCATATGATCTGGACTCACGGTGAGTCGACAGTGATTCAGTGTCCGAGAGGAAAGTGAACGACTTGGTCCAACGGAATGAGTGCCTGGGAGTTTCAGGGCTGATAGATGCCGCATCAGAGTTACGTCTTTCTTTCTGTCCACTGGATCGAGGTCAGAGAGTCATTGGTGTGAGTGCGAGGGACATTAGTTTACCTGAGAGTCTTTGGTGGATCTTTTTTGCGTGACTGCAAAAGAATATGGACGAGGAAGCGGAGGAGAGATACCAAGATGGCCGTAGCACCGATGGTGAAGTTTGCTACTTGAAACAGATTGCTGAACCTCTTGTCCGCAGGGAGGATACTGTTGCAGTAAATCTCAAACGTGGATCTGGAGCACCCCTCAATGGTCGTGTCCTTCTGCCCAGGCTGAAAGAAAGAGGCCATCTTGAGCGGTACAAAGGAAGAAGAACAGACGTGGTCTCACACAGCTACAAGTGTGAAAGCGTCAGTCAGCGAAAGACTTGTGATGATAGTTAACACACAAAGAAAAGAAAAAAAGGAAAGGAAAGGAAAGACATAGAACGCCGAGGGCATCACGGAATGAGATACGGGCATGATCGCAGCATCACTCAGTTGTACAGCTGGCATCAACAAGAGGCGGATAGACGCACGCCAATCGATCTAGGCCTGCTATTCTTGTCCGACGGTACCGGTTCACACGATGCCGAAGTCTCGGCGGAAGTTAGCATGTGCTATGCAGTGGCATGACGTAGAGTCGTGACGTGACGGCAGCCATCTCCGCGCCATGACGTGCGTCGACATGCGTCGACATGCGTCGACGTGGCTACAGCACCCAACTGCCGGAAACGAATGACCTAAACTCCCGAGACACAAACGGCCCCAACAACCACCATGGGAGAGCCGCGGGCGCGCGAGGAAAGCGTCTAGCACCGGCGAGAGCCACCCACTTGCACGATGGTGTCCAGTTGTGGCGCTGACGCTGCAAATAGAACAGCAACCCACGCACACCGCTAGCGTCGCACGCGGGGCGACTCCACGTAGATCCAGGCACCGCAGCTGGCGGGTCAGCTGCGCGGGATTCAAGTTCACCACAACACCGATGATGTGGGAATAGACCCGTCATAGTCTCCTCTGGTGGGTTCTGCGAAGTTCCAGGCCCGGCTTATTTCGTGGTCTGGTTACATGGCATGCTCTTAACCGCTCGTGCTTGGACCGCTAGGTGGGATTCAGGTTCACCTCAACACCGAATAATGCAGAAATAAACCGTCACAGTCTCCTCTGGTGGGTTCTGTGAAGTTCCAAGCCCGGCTCATCAGGTGGTCCGGTGATCTAGCATGCCCTCAACCGGCTCGTTCCGGGACCAAGAAATCTCGGCGCGGTGAGGGAGACGCATTCACGTTCCATCGCCAGCAGTCTCGTCCAACAGGAGGCCCGTCAGCCAAGATAGCCAAGGTGGCTCGGCACTCCGACCTGAGGTTTATTCAGGCTCAGACCGTGGGCGAGCATTGTAAACAGTGAGGCGCCAATTTGATAGGCTAGGGCTAGGCTAGCTCCCTGTCATGTTCATCGGGCCAGGAACCAGCCAGAGACCAGGAACACAGGCCAGACATGACCGGAAGTTACCACAACTATCACGCTGAGGGGTGGCCTGGACGAGGTCAAGCCCGAGGTGCAGGAGCGACGGTCCTGCCGCTTTGCAAAATGAAATTTGATCAAGCCCGTTGGGACGGTTAGTATTCTTTCCGTTTCTCCGAGTATACATCATAAAGCTGGAGGGCAGCGCCGAATCTTGGAACTCATGCCCTGTCCACTCGAGCATCTTTTGATTTTCAATCTACAACCAACCCATTGTTATCCATAAAGATAGTGCTGTCCACGCACGCCCAAGTGTCGAGTACAACCTCATATCGAACATCTTTTTCAAAAATTCAGAAACAAACACCAGAGTTTGTCAGACGTCCTTAGACCCATACAAAGCCGATATGCAGTCCGCCATGAAAGACAATTTCAACTCCAACCCCCCCTCCTCCTCATCCTCCTCCTCTTCCATTTCACCTGGAGATTCTTCTACTACCACTTCTGAATCCGACTATGAGGACGGATTCGCCAGCCACATTCGCTGGCCCACTGCCAATGGCCGCTTCATCCTCGTCATTGGTGGCCTGGGCTACATCGGATCACACACTTCTCTGGAACTCCTGAAGGCCGGGTACAATGTCATCATTGTCGATGATCTCAGCAACAGCTTCCACAGCGTCTTCACTCGGATCCGAAAGGTCGCCGAGATTTACTGCGAGGAGACCGACAGCTTCATGCCTATGCTTCACTTCCACAAGGTCGACTACCGCAGCGAGTCGATGCGGTTCCTCCTAGAGTCGTACTCGGATCTCGTTGCCACCACACCTAGCTCTCCTGGAGGCTCTCCCGGACTTAAACGACAAGCCCTAATCGCCGGTGTTATTCACTTTGCCGCGTACAAGTCTGTCGGTGACTCTATCGCTAAGCCGATCCAATACTACCGTAACAATGTGTGCGGACTGGTCGAGCTGGTGGAGCTTCTTGGCAAGCATGGCATCCGAAACTTTGTTTTCTCATCTTCCGCCACCGTCTATGGAACTAAGGCTGACGAGGGACGCCCCCTGAAGGAGGAAGATCTTATCCACCACCCCGAAAGCTACATCGATGTCAACGGCCAGGAGCAGGTCAGAATGCCCATGGTCTCTGGACTCCTCAGCCCATACGCTCGAACTAAGTATTTCTGTGAGGCTATCCTCGCTGACATTGCCCACTCTGATTCCGCCTGGCGCATTGTCGCTCTGCGATATTTTAACCCCATTGGCTGCGATCCTTCTGGCCTCCTTGGCGAGGACCCCAAGGGGGTGCCCACCAACTTATTCCCGGTCCTCACCCAGGTCCTGACTGGCCAACGCGAGGAGCTCGATATCTTCGGAACCGACTGGGATACCCGAGACGGCACTGCGATCCGTGACTTCATCCATGTCTCCGACCTGGCCCGCGGCCATATTGCTGCCCTCGGCACCAACATCACCGAGCCTTTCCGTGCCTTCAATCTAGGCACTGGCAATGGCACCACCGTGCAGGAGGCGGTCGATAGTCTTGAAGAAGCTTCGGGCCAGACGATCCCTGTCAACATGGCACCGCGCAGGGCTGGCGATGTTGGGGCGTGTGTGGCTGCTAACCAGCGAGCCGTTAAGGAGTTGGAGTGGACAGCAACGGAGAACATCAAGCAGTGCGCAAGGGACTTGTGGAACTTCGTCTCCGGGATTCAGGCAGCAGAGAAGTAGGCGCAACAGGTGTAAGAGCAAATGGGGAAGGGTATCCTTGGCACATACCACAGGAGCCACAACTGAGGGCTCTGTATTTGTTGTTTTTTTCACTTGTTTAATTGAGTAATTGGCATGAACGGTTCCTGCATCCCCCATGCTAAGACTTGTTGGGCCTTCACGTGTCGCATTGCCAGCTGCGGCAAAATGGAAGAGCCTTCAGCTACTGTGTAGTGTCATGTTAGCTTATACTGAATGTGACATACCCTACCCGTAACGCGCGGAGTACCCAGGACTACGATTCGCGTTCCCAAGTTTACAGCTGGATACAGGCGTGGAGTTGGTGACGATGTGTGAGGCGTGGTTACTTGATTCGTTGCAAGGTTGCATGACTGCATACTCCATACTGCCCCACAATCTCTCTCTGGATACGCAACGTTGGCCCCCAGGTGACGCTTTCAACCCCCTGCAGAAGCCCGTCTGTCCGAGCCACAAAGGTTAGACGATGTAACTACGAAGACGTGCTGCATACATGGTACCACCGTGTTGCAGGCAACTATTGCTTTCAACCATCCGTCTGTCTAACACCTGCGGCCTGTGTGCGGTCTGCTAGTTGCCAGCCCCCTCGTATCGTCCCTCGCCCTACGACTGTGCAGCTCGTGAGGCTATTGAATGTCAATATTTAACGCTGGCTGCGTTTCGTCAGCGGCAAAACACATCGCATTTTAAGTTTGCCCCAATGTTGCAACACACTACGAAGGATCCAGGGCAAAGTTTTGTTAGTTCGACCCACTGGGTAAGGGACTAGCTAAGGGACGCCAGATAGGTCGATGTATCCCTTCGACTGTCGTAAGGCAACACTTGCGCTAGCAGCAGGGATTCGATCCAATGAAAAACTGGGAAAGACGGGGTGCATAGGATCCCACCTTTTTGTATGGTGCCAGAAGTCACGGCCCTAAGGGATCTACATCATAGTGCATAACATTTCCTACAGCCACCTGGCTTTTTGAAGTAACGAAGCGTACCGTTGATCTCCCGGGCCTCCGTGGAGACTATGGGCCATGTGTTGCCTTACGACAGTCGAAGGGATAGTATAAGACTCTTGTTCGCACAGCACAGTTCATGACAATCTACCTTAACTAACCAATCAGAAGCTACTATTTCATTTGCCTTCCTACAGCCTTAATGGCGTCAGCCAGATGGTCTGTCTTTCGTGCTGTTGTTTAACGGCCTTTCCAGGGTCCCCTGCCTGGTGGGTCGAACTAACAAAACTTTGCCCTGGATCCTCCGGACTGCGGGGTCATCGCATGCATCCCCAACCCCCCACCCACGACCCACGACCCACGACCCACTGATCTACCCAAAGCCAAGAAAAACAAACAACGCGGTTCAAGAGGTTGAGGGCAGGAGTGCATGGCCAAGCAAGGTTTTAGTTAATGTTACAAGATTAAAGAAAAGCGTATCGCACAGATTGTAACGATGTGCCTGGATGGATGCCGACAAGCGAGTGACCCCCACTCTTCACCTAAGAAGAAGGAAAATTGTTTCAATCTGACGTGTCTAGCTTCGTGCTATACGCTTCCCCCTGTCCGCAGTATTCCACCCACCCATCGAGGTTCATCTTCTTGATGACGGTGCTGAAGCCCTCGGTACCTGTTGCGTTGCCAGAGTGCGAGCAGATTTCCGCCATGGCCGAGGTTGAGACTTTGTTGGGGGTTCCTGCGGGGTATTCGACATGGAAGACGGGTTTGTCCGCTTCGATGAAGGCGGCAAACGCCTCGCACTCCGAGTACTCAACACATTGCTCATTAACAGAAAACTGCACATGCCCTAAAACATCGGCAATGATGTCAGCCGCGTTCTTGAGGCCGGTAGACATATTGTAAGATGACGCAGTCTCCGAAAGGAACTTGACAAAATCAATCGCGTCCTCAGCGGTTAGGTCGAGACCATTATCATTTTGCTTGAAACCCAGCCAGTGTTAGCCAACTACAACAACGGAACATGTCCGTTTTGTCGTTCGTAGAAGAATAAGGAAATCGAGGAGTAAACTTACAAAGCCATCGACATTGTCGGGATCAATTGCATCGCATCCCTTATCTGCCGCATACTTAATGCGCTTCTTCATGATCTTGCGTACGTTGCTACTGCGCACGTCGATCCAGCGCTCATCAGGCCAGCCATCGAGAACCTTACCCAGGTCTGCCTTTTCAAAGTCATCTTTGTCATCTCTCCAGTTCTCCCATGATCCGGCGCTAAAGTAGCAGATGACCTTTTTCCCAGCTTTCTGAAGAGCCTCGATTGTATCGGCGTCATTGTCAAAAACGTCGAGATCGTAGATTTTCACGTCGGGTACGACAATTCCGTCAACGACCTTGATAGGCTTCAAGAGAACAATCTGCCATGAATCGCCGACTGTAGGTTGCCATATGGAAGTCGCATTGTTTCCCGGAGCACCTCCATAGCTATGAGGTTTACAGCCCAGACCAACGCCTAGACCCACGGACAACGTGATGGTGATGGTCAGTAAGCCCCCGACGATGGCAAACTTCCTCCATCGAGGCCACGATTTCTTGGATGGCCCCCCACCTGTGCCGTCTCGAATGTTGACCATAGCGGACACAGAAAAAAAAAAGCCTTATCGGGTATGTGACGATGTGAGTGGCTGGAGGTCAGAGCACGTGTCTTGGGGTGACCGGGCTGAGGGTCATGTGGGACTTGTGCGAACCGAGATAGGGATCGAGTCGGTATGTAGGGAAAGGCAGAGGCTTATTTTGTAGGGAAAATCCTTCCTCTGCTCCCTTCAATCCGATTTCAAGCGTTGCTGCTTGATCTTGCTTATCCGCTTGCTTCCTGCTGCTTGTCATGCCGAGTGTCAAGCTGCCCCAGCAAAACCCAACAAAGCCAACAATATGCGCGAGTGTCGTGAGGCCCGACTGTATGGTGGTGCAACCGGCAGCGCTATTCCGAGGTGGCTGACAGTTGAAAACGGTATATTGATTGATTTGTGTTTATTGGAAACAAAATTCTCTCTGATGGCTATAGCCCACGCGCCGAGCAGCTCCTCGCCTGCAGGCTCACGGGTACCACCGACGTCACCAGCCCCAACAAAACCAACACTTATGACGAGCTCGTCAGCTCCACCAAGATCAGCCTCACTGTTAACATTACCACCAAAACCCTCACTATCTCAGGCACTGCTACCTCCACCGAGACGGGCTTCCATCAGGAATGCAAGGCACAGGCCCCCTCGAGAGTGATGGTGTCATCGTCCCGGAGGCGGAATGGAAGGCCATCCCCAAAACCATCTAGAGTGTTCCCAAGGACAATGGTACCACGACGACCATTACCGCCACAACTGCTTCTCCAATTAGTGTGAACTCGTCCGCCACGTCCAGTATTGTGACCACTACCAGCTCTCCCTCGACGAGCGATGTGACCACCACTGCCAGCGGTACTATACCGCATCATGGATGGAGTGAGTGCCACATAGACCGCTCCAGACATCCAGCCTTCCCACCGGGAAGTAGATGAGTGCCGCCTCGCTAGTCTAGATTCAGACCTTCGGGCAATTTCAGCCATGGCAGCATCTTGGGCAATCATTTTCATTTTTCTATTAAAGGCCCTCGCTGGCCGAGATGTTGTTTTGAAAAACCATCCACCCAGCCTGGATTCCATCTCTTGTTTCCACCTTGTGCTTGCTTCTCCGGGCACGTTATTTGTACCATCCCTTTTAACCCTCACTCAAAGACTCGATCCGAGTCTATACTCTCTTTGCATTCACATTGATTCCTTCTCTCCGCCCGTCTTTGACGACCGACAAACGCCATGCGTCTTCTCAACTTGGCCGTTGCGGCTACACTTAATTTCGCCGCCGCCTCTAGCAGTGCTCCTCATGCCGCCAACGTCGACAGCACCATTCTCGTTATTGCCGCCGACGACACTACTGCTACGGCTGCCAACCTGGGTTTCCTTGCCTATGGCATCCCCTACGAGAACCTCATCGTGCCTCAGGCTGGTGTTGACCTCCCTGTTCTAAACTCCTCCATGACTTCCGGCCGCTACGGTGGTATCATCGCCATGGGCTCTGTTTCCTACAACTATGACGGCACCTGGAAAAGTGCTCTTACCGATGCCCAGTGGAACGCTCTGTATGCTTACCAGTCTGACTTCCGTATCCGTATGGTCCGCATCAACGAGTACCCCGGTCCCAGGTTCGGTAACAAATATTCCTTATTACCTGGCATATTGACCTGTATTGCTAACACGTATCAATAGGTACCAGCGCCGTGAGTGCCGGATGCTGCGGTGATGGTGTTGAGCAGCTCATTAGCATCACCGACAACTCGGACTTCCCCACTGCTAACGTCAAGACGTGAGTTTAAACAACATAACGAGCCTCTGAGACATCCGCTAACAAACCCTAGCAATGCCGGCCTTTCCACCAAGGGTCTTTACCATGTACCTGCCACCATCACTGACGCCAACACTACCCGTGCCGTCGCCAAGTTTGGCACTGCCACTGGCTTCACGAGCGAGAGCGTTGCCGCCGTCATCAACAACTTCAATGGACGCGAGCAATTCGTCTGGTTCATTAGCTGGGCTCCTGACTGGTCCCAGACCTCCAGTTTCCTCCAGCACAGCCACATCCACTGGCTCACCCGCGGTGTCTTCCTAGGCAAACGCAAGGTGCACCTGTCGTGCCAGGTCGACGACATCCAGCTCAGCACTGGACTTTACTACCCTGCCAACCAAGAATTCAAGCTCCGCACTGGTGATCTCAACGCCCACGTCACTTGGCAAAATGACATCAACTCTCGACTTCCTGCTGGCTCTGACTTTTGGCTGGAGCTTGCTCACAATGGCAATGGCGACTTGATAGCTGCTACTGCCATCTCAGAACCTTCTACCTCCTGCAATCCCAACTATGCCGTCGATTATGAGTCTCCTGTTGACACCGCATTGGAGTTTATGAAACCCCCTGGCACCGGTACTGACCTCTGGCCATCCGAGTTCCAGACATATGGCTGGGAGAAGACCTGCGCTTCGCTTGATGAATTTGCTTCTTGGTTCTTGAACACCGATCGCCTCAACAAGTTTGCGCATCTCTCTCACACCTTCACCCACTTGGAGCTCAACAACGCTACATACGCTGATGCCAAGCGCGAAATTCAGTTCAACCAAGCCTGGATGGCTCAGATGGGTATTGACAAAGCAAACCGCTTCTCAGCCCATGCTCTCGTTCCCCCTGCCATTACTGGTCTCCACAACGCCGACGTCATCAAGGCCTGGATGGAAAACGGTATCTTCTACGTTGTCGGCGATAACACCCGTCCCGTTTTACGTAACCAGAACAACAAGTACTGGCCCTTAATCAGTACTGTTGAAAGTAACGGATACGATGGCCTTACTATTATTCCCCGGTTTGCTACTACTATCTACTACAACTGCGATACGCCTATTTGCACCACAAGGGAGTGGATTGCTACGTCTGCTGGAGCTGGTGGATTTAACGACCTATTAGCCTTAGCTAAAGTTGATAACACTCGTTATCTGCTCTCGCTCCAAGCCGACCCCTACATGTTCCACCAGGCCAACATGCGTCAGACAGATGCCGATACCATGACTATTGGTTCCCAAACTGGGAAGATGTCTCTTATTATAGCTTGGACTGAGACAATTGTACAAGAGATGATGCGGCTTACCAACTGGCCTATTAGGTCTCTGAAGCAGGACGACTTCGCCCAGTACTTCTTGGATCGTAAGTCCCTTGATGACTGCAAGCCTCAGATGTCCTACGTCTTCTCTGAGAGTGGTGCTATCACGTCAGTGATAGTCACTGCTAACAGCAACAGATGCAGCGTGCCTATCCCTGTTACTATTCCTTCTGGTTCTGTAACTGCTTCACAAGGCTCCGTCACTGCCGACCAGGTTGGCTCTGAGCCTCCCATTCAGTGGGTGGCCCTTAACGGCTCGCCCGCCACCCTTGCACTCAGCAACGCTGTTGCCACCTAAGCCTAAGCCTCTGAATTTGTATAATGGACATGATAAGCGAGGGGAACAGACAAGAGATTCTTAGCTAACGTCATATTACCAATGACGGTGGGTAGTACCATAGTTAAGGTTTTCTAGAGGTTCTTATAATATTTTATTCTTAAAGTAGTCTCTTTATTTAATAAGGTATATAGTTTTATTATTGATTTTCTATATTTTTATAAGGCGGGGTTCGCGGAGCTCTTGGCGAGGGCTTGCGGAACGCTTTATTAACTATGGCGCAGTATAATTTAATAACGCAGTTTACTGGAATTGCTTGATCTTTTGCTTAAGCGGGCTTTAGGTCTTTATATAGCTAGAGCATGCTGTCCCTAGCCTTATAATTTTATTGAGGTTATGGTCCTTAGTGGCGCACACTTAGAAGGGGGCCAGAGGTTAAATAGTTGAAAAAAAAGGATAATAAATAGTAAATAATAGTATAAAGGCTTAAAACCAATAATAAGACTTATACTATAATATAATAGAAACTCTAGTTATTTTAACATATTATTACTTATGCTTAGGTTTTAAGCCTTTATATTATTATTTACTATTAGTTACTATTATTTTAACTATTTAATCTCTAACCCCTTTCTAAGTATGCATTATTAAATATTATAACCTTAATAATATAAGTAATATAAATATATAATATAAAAATCAAAGTCTAAATAGTGGTTTAAATAGCATTTATTAAAATATTAATTAATTTAATATTTAATACTTACTTATAGTAGCTATCACGGGCCAGGTGAGATCAACTCAAGAGGTAATGCCACTATATTGCGAGAATACTACGATAAAGAGGAAAGAGAGAAAGCGGGTAGGTGCGTGGACGCGTAGATATGTTAATAGTCCCTATAGCCTGCCCTGTGTGTCCTAGTTACGTATTGACCCTACCCTGGGTCCAGCACTCTAGACGCTCCTATTATATCACCCCCCTCTTTAAGGCGCTTAAAACGGCTGTGTAAGCGTAAGTTATTAAATTCTTATAATTACTAGATAATAAAGACTCTTTATTTCTATTATGCTTTCTTAAGCCCTCAGCCTAGTTTAATTAGTTAATTATTATTAGAGTACTTTAGTATATTTATATTTATAGTAATTATATTAACTTAGGCTTATAATTGCTTTAATAGCTTAAGTGCTTTTAAATATTCTTTATAAAACTCTTTTAATTATATTAGTATATTCTTAAAGTTTTTAATAGGATACTATTTATTATTAGAATTATATCTAACTTAGTCTATTCTATACTAAAGCTATTTATTATACTTATTATATTATAATTCTTTAATTTTATAAACCTTATACTTTTTAGTATTATTAATAACTTTAAGTAATAGTAAGTCCTTATCTTACCTTAGTATAGGATTATTAAAATAATACTATAATTAATCTATATATAAAATTAGGTTTATATATTATAAAGAAAGTAAGTCTAAATAATATAAATACTTAACTTATTTTATAATAGTCTATAGCTCTTTCTTTTTTTAATCTAATACTTAATTAGGTCTTATATTTATAAGTCTATATATATTAACTTAGACTTTATTTCTAACTATAAAATCTAGTTCTTAGTACTTTTTATTATTTTAATGGATTTACTATTCTTATACTTAGTAAAGATTCTACTTAGTAACTTTAATAGAGTCTATAATCTGCTTAGTATACTATTAAGCATCCTCCTTTAATAAATATTTAGCTTTTATTTTATAGCCCTTAAGGTCAGTTCTCTTATTCTAGTTAAGTTAGGATTAGAGTAAGTAGCTAAGTAATAGTCTTACTAGTTCTATACTTAGTAACTTATAGTAAAGATTTATTTATATATAGTCTATTAATAGTAATAATTTACTTTAATTATCTTAATAATAGTTAATAAATGGTTATAATTAGTAGTTTAAGTACTAATTATAAATCTTAGTATTCTTATCTATTTAAGAATGCTTTATTATACTTAGTTTTTACTTTATCTTAATAAGCTTATATAGCTTATTTATAAAAGCAGTAATAAACTATAGTCCTTAGTTTAATATTACTATCTTTAGTACTTTAAAAATATAGTAAATATAATAATAATATATATATATTATATCTTTTATTATTATTATCTAGTAATAAAGTATAAAAAAAGTAATCTTACTAAGCTAATTAATAACTACTTATATATAGTTATATTTATTCTTATCCTTAAGTATATAATAAAAGTCTATTATTATATATTACTATATTTAATATAAGACTTCTAATAAGTATAATAATCTAAAAGTCTTATTTTTATTAATATAAGCTCTTTTATATAGCTTATAATTTACTTAAAACTAATTAATATTAACTAATAAGCCTAGTTACTAGAACCTCTTAATAATTAATCTAATAGTTTTATTATATTCTAAGTAAGCTATATTAAGCTTATAGCAGTTCTCCTTAATAACTAGTATTTAAAGAATACCTTTATTTAAAATAAAAATACGCTAGTTCTAGCAAACCATACCTTCATTCATCGTCTAACTATTGGCCTTCTTCTCTGCATTCTCTTAGTAAGGCAATGATTAAGGAGAAGCCCTATTAGCTCAGAAGACAGCGTTGAGTAGCTTCTATCCTTCTAGCACTCGGATAGCCTCTCTTCTAAAGCTAACCAAAGACTTAACAGCTTCAGCCCCGATTAATACCACCTCTAGCCCTTCACCAGAACCGGGTTCAGTACAGGGGCCGGCTATGACCTTATAGTCAATAGAACTAATCACTAGGTCCTGACTTAGGAGTACCCTATTCTACGCAGCTTCTTATCACGCCTTCTATATAGCCAGTTCGGATGACTTCTAAGATAGAGCATTTACTATAATATTCTCTTACTTTAAATAGTAAGTAATCTTAAAGTTATAAGGCACTAGGTCGTCTGCTTACTATGCTTACTTACTATTAAGGCGTTATTTTATTAAAAAGTACTTAAAGGCTTTATAGTTAGTAATAATTAAGAATTGCTATTAGAGCCTTAAGAGCTTAGTATTCTATTCCTTTAAGGCTAATACTATTATAAGCATCTTCTAATTATAGATTAAGTAATATATTTCTATATTATTTATTATCTTAAAGAAGAAAGCTATAAAGTGCTAGTCTTTATTATTATTCTTCTAAGTTAATACTATAGTTACTATACCTCTTAATATATTAATCTTAATAATTATATTATAAAGAGAGTTATACTAAGCCTAGTATAAGACTAATAAAATTACTAACTTTATAGCCTTTATTATAGTTATTTCCTCTTTAGTTTACTTTTATAAAACTCCTTTCTTTATTAATAGAATAAGTAGTCACACTATCTAGCTATAAAACTTAATAAACTTTTAGTAGAAGTTATAAAACCTAAGGAAGGCTTATACTCCTTTTATATTTATTAGTTCTACTTAGTCTATAATTGCCTTTATCTTTTTAAGGTTTATTTAGATCTTATTTATTATAATTATAAAGTCTAGAAACTCTGTTTTTATAATATAGAATTCTAACTTATTAATATCTATTTATAACCTTATTATAACTAGTTATTTTAAGACTATATTAATATATACTTTATAGTCTTTAATATTTTCTAAGTAAATAAGAATATTATTAATATATATTATATAGTAAATATTTAAGAGATCTATTAAAATATAATTAATATAAGCTTAGAAGTGTAAAGGGCTATTAATTAGATTAAATAATACTACTTTATACTTATAAATACTATACTAAGTCTTAAAGGCTATAAGATCTTCAGATTCTAAGGATATTTATATTTAATAAAAGGCTTATTAAATATTAAGTTTTATAAATACTTTTACTTTTATTAGTCTTAATTAGGTTTCTTCTATTAAGAATAGTATATAATATTCCTTTACTATTAATTTATTAAGCTTTTTATAGTTTATATAAAAGCACTATTTACTATTCTTCTTTTTTATAAATAGGACTAGTAATATATATAATATATTAATTATTAATATAATAAATCCTTTCTATAAGTACTTTTTAATATAGTTCCTTATTACTTTTAGCTATTTAAGGCTTAACTTATATATTAGTAAGACTTTCTAATTATTAAGAATTAGCTCTTTTAATTCTAGCTTTATATTAATACCTAGTTAGTAAAGTAATAAAGTATTAGACTTAGCCTTAGAAAAGGCATATTATAAGTATAAGTACTATTAAAATAACTTTAATTTTACCTTCTCCTTTAATTTAAGTATATCTTTATAAAGGTTCTTCTCTTTAGCTTCTCTCTATTTTAATTATTCTTTAATAATTTTATTAATCTCCTAGAAAGTAACTTTACTAATCCATTCAGTATCCTCCTACTTAACTACCCTCTCTTACTACTTACTAATACTAATAATACTAATTTTAATTATAATTCTTTTAGTATTAATTATTAATTACTATAGTAAGTTAGCTTAGATTATTATTAGTTTAGTATTAAAGTCCTTTATTAAAAGAGAGGGCGCTATATCCTTTAATGCTCTATTTATCTTAGTTATATTCTTTTTAGTATTATTTAACTATTGCTTTCTTAGTAAGTGATCTCCTTTCTTAAGGATCCGATCCTTATAGGCCTTTTTTCATTCTATACTCAGTTAATTATATTATTCTATATTAGCCTAATTCGCTAGCCTTAAATAGTAAAGGCCCTTTAATAAAGATATCAGTATTATAATATTATTACTAGAGTAATCCTTTAGTCTATTATTAGACTATTATAAGTAGTGATATTTAGTAGAGATTTCTATATTATACTTTTTAAACCACTTCTTCCTAATGATTAGCTCTTAATATATCCTAAGTTTTAATATTAAATAATTTAGCTATTATTTACTATCTATATTTAGTATTATTACTATAATATAAGTAATCTATTATTATCTATCTTTATATCCTTTAATAGTAAGTCCTTACTTTAAGATTAGGATTTAATAGCTTTATAATTATTAGTATATCCTTAAAGCTAGATCCTTATTTATAAAGATATAATTATTCACTTTAGTATTATATAAACCTTTAACTTTAATTACTAACCCTAAACTTACTATTATATAAGGATAGTAGAGCTTCTCTTTACTAAGTAGTTCTTTTATATTAATTAAGCCTTTATTAAAAATTAGTAATTATAATTTAGGTCTTAGAGAAAAGACTTCTTTTAAGACTTATCTTTTTTTAACTTAGAGAATGACTTATCTAGTTTATTAAGAATTATAATAGTAATTATCTGCCCTGCTTTCTTAGCCTTAGTATAAACTTTATTCACTTTACTCCTTTTTAAATACTCTTAGTAAGTATAGCTAACTTTCTTATACTTAAAGCACTTCCTTTCTTTAACTAGCTTATAAACCTTTAGGTCTTTAAAAGTCTATTTACTATTAATCTTAGTCTTTAAGTACTTAAGTATTAAAGTTACTAACTTTTTAATATCCTTCTTCTTAGTAATAGTACTATTGCTTTTATTAGTTTATAATTTGCTAGTTTTTTTACTATCTTTCTTTATTAAAGTCTTTATATAAGCCTCTTTTATTATTATAATATTACTAAGTACTATTATAAAGGTATTAAAGCTTACTTCTTTAGTAAAGCGCTATATAGCTATAGTATATTTTATCTTTATTAGTACTTTATTATAGAACTCTTCTTTTTAATCCCTTTTAAAGATCTTAGTATTATTTACTATAGTTAAGAACTTAATATAAAAGCTATACTAACTACTATTAGTATAGTATCTTAAGGCCTTAAACTCCTCTTATGCTTTAATCTTCTTATTCTTATTTTAGAAGAGAGTTATTAAGGCTTAGAAGATATTTTTAATAGTCTTAAAAGCATCTTCTTCTGCATTCTTAAGTATATAAGGGCATAAATAGGCAGCCACAATACCTTTATAATAACTAAAAATATAATATACTTTGTCCTCCTCTTCAGAGTAGTTTTATAGGCTATTATATTATAGCTTATGTCTAGCCTTAATAAGCCAGTCTTCGAAGTCCGATTCCTTACTATTATTAAGCTTAAGTAGGTCATTCTTTCGCTTTTAGTATAGCTTAGTCTTAGCCATTATCTCACTCCTAAGAGGCATATCTTTATAAAGAGGGGCAGTATACTATACTATTTTTAATTATACTAATTCCTTATTAATCTATACTACTTTAATATAGTCTATCGCTTTAGCTTTAATTGCTTTATTATATTCTTTAATAAATTACTTAATTATTTTAATATACTTATTATATAGCTTAATAAGCTTATCTTATTACCTTTTAATTACTAATTACTTAGTAAAATTATAAATTATTAAAGCTTATACTTTAAAGTATTTTTAGACTATTAATTTAATATTATTAGTATTAATTAGAAGGTTTTTAAATCTCCTATCTTAGTCTTTTATATAAATTATAAATTAGCTATTATTTATAATTTCATAAGTTTAAGTATTTAAATCTTCTTTAATAGAATCTACTATAAGTTATATAAAAAGTCTAATAAATATCTTTTTATTATTTTCTATATTAATAGTCCCTTTACTATCCTTATTTACAGACTTAGTAAAGTACTACTAGACCTACTAATAAAAGGCACTCTTTTAATATGCCTTATTAATACTCTCTTTATTAACACTCTATATACTTAATTTAAAGCTCTTAGTTATATTAACTACTAATTAGTTCTAGTTAATAGTAGTTTACTATTCATACTTATATCTTACTATAAGTAGGCGGATCTATAGTCAGATCTAATATAATAATTAACCTTATACTAATGCGCATTAGAGTTAATTAAGATATAAGTAAAAAGAATAAAAGATCGTAGTATAATATCATAGGCTAGGTAAGATTAACTTAAGAAGTAATGCTACTATATTATGAGAATACTATAATAAAGAGGAAAGAGAGAAAGCAGGCAGGCGCGTAGATACATAGATGCGTTAATAGTCCCTGTGGCCTGCTCCATACGTCCTAGTTACATATCGACCCCACCCTGGGTCCAGCACTCCAGACGCTCCCGTCACAGTAGCTACAATTAAGGCCAGTGTATTAAAAGCGCTTATTTTTAAAGTGAATACTATTTACTATTAGTAATAAAATTATAAAATGCTCACGTCTTCTATGAAAAGGTAAGCAGTGCTGTTTGGTTCTTAGTACAATCTAATATCGCAATACCTTTACAAATAACTGATAAGTGTAGCTTCCCCCGTGACTCACTTTAACATTAGGGTAAGAGTACGCTAGCAAAACTTATTCTCAGGCCGGAATAAACAAGGAATAAACGTGCATTTCTGGATCAGCCTTACAACTCTCGTTATTAAAGACAACAATCTTCACAATTCATTACGATCAAGCGTGCGAGAGTATTTACAATAAGCAAGCTAACAAGCCTTACTAGCAACATCCTTATGTTTGCAGCTAAACATACGACATTTCATGAGCAAGATCTTCCTCAATATTATCCCCACATTTCATGATAAAATCTTTTCGGCACAAGATTCCCTAACTATCTGGTTTATTATTTCAACTTGTGGCGCTTGTTGAACCCTCTGTGACTGCGCCAGGTGGGTCTTGTAGTGTTTTGAATCCAGAGTTGGTTTGCTGATTACAGTATTTCCTCGAATGACGGCTCGTCGAGTCAGAAAGGAGACTTCCAGAGAGGTGACGAAGGAGTAATGTCTTTCAACCCAGCTTCAGCAGCGGCAACTGCCTCTTCATCGACTGGCTCGCCCCATTTCCTGTTCCCGATCGCTAGCATAATAGTATGTTGGTCGACTATCTCAGGCCAATCGGATCCAGTTGGTCCCCTACACCCTGTGTCTGGGCGTTTCGTCGGGACCTTTCGCTCATATTTGTCACGAAATATATGAAAGCGAGTAATGGCATCGTAGGCATCCCATCGCGGCCGGTTCATTGGGGTTCCATGAATAGGGAGAGGACACTGGACTTGATAGTCTGGGTCAGCTAAGAGAAAGTGAACCAGGCCATCAAATTGCTCTGGCGTTGGCGGATAGAGGGTTTTTGGTCCCCTGAAATCGCTTCCATGTATCCACATGGAATTGCACTGCATTTATTATTAGTCTGCTTATTTTAAAGAGTTGAGAGATATATGCAAGGTGTTTCTGCTCCACTTGCCTCTTGTTCTGTCTCCCCGCGATCAAAGACAATCACACCGCCAAAGATCTTCCCCTCGGCCCAGTAACCTGCAACATCCGCACGACCCCTAGGGTATTGCTCATAGGCTTGATAGAACCTATGGAAAAAGGCTGTCGGTGGGAGCGCATAGCCTCGATGTCGCGCCTCTTCTTCTGTCACTTGACTCTCAGTAGCAACCCAGTCTTGATGAAGTTGATGTTTGTGAACGCCGTCATCTTGTTCAAATAAATAGGTAGCGATCTGATGGCAAGCAACGACAACAAGCTCAATAAGGCGTAAATTATACTCTTCTGAACCAGGCACTGCATTCTGGAAGGCGCGGAGTAACTATAGATACAGGCTCAGTTTTTAAACATTGGAATTAAATCAAGCCACTAAATAGATATAGCGTGTTGGAATGGGAAACATGTTGAGATTAACTTACAGATTTTTTGAATCTTAAGTCCGAAGGGTCAAATTTGGCCCTAAAATCACGCGCCTTATCAAGGAATCCCTCACATAGCTCCGTGTGTCCTAGTTCGTAGACGGGATGACGGGGCATCCAGACATACGAGTCTTGGAGAGATTTCTCTGTTGGTAGCCCGTCGAGGATCTGGGCGTATGTGAGTTCAGCCACATGGGTTGATAATAGGCGTTTGAGGGCCTGACGGAACGTGTCCTTGTGTTCGCCGTCGAGAACATCTTGATCAGGGACCTCGATATCTGAAGGGTCTGGAGCGGGAGGAGTGATGTAGGCGATGGGCTCGGGGTTGTCGATGCGTGCGCGCATGTTTGAGGGATGCTTTGGTGATGATGAATCGGAGATCTCTCAGACGATGTTGCCTTCAACAGGTCAGAATTCCCGCCTGGATTACTAATAACCACCATGGGCGGGGTATCAAATACAGCTCTCCGAAGTGCGTTGTCCAATCAGCGATGGGAACGCTACAAGTCGACATCTGACCCTTCGCTAAACCCTGCTCTGAGCTGGGCTCTATTGTACTTTTTGTTCTAAAATGGAGCTCCTAAGTAGATCATCTCACCAATGAAAATGAATGCATGGATAGCGACAGCGGGCGTTTGCAAGTGGGGGCGAAGGCGTGCTGGGCTGACGAAACCTCTAACCGCCGAGTCCGTCCGTTACATCATGATCACGCATCAACTGAAACCTAGCCGGCGGCTATTTAGACCAATTCCGGCGACCAGGTTCCATCAAACTTGGCCACGTAGACACCTCGAACATGGTCACTGGCTTATTCTCGTACATCCATCTGTGATCGCTAAAGTCTATTGGATCCTCCGCTTAGCATCGCTAATTTTAGAAGCAGGCAACTAATCCCGAGGCTTCATCTCTGTAGAGGATCGAGTAAATCATCCCACAAGGTCTCGGAAAAAGGCTTAACCGTCCCAACAGTCTAGTTGGACGAATCAACATATGCGCGCAACCGCAGAGGCCCATGTTAGGTGGGCTTTGTGAGGCCAAAGGCGCCTGATAATTAGGAAAGGCTGTCTCAGGCTTCCAGTCGACCAAGAAGAATGCTAGTACCCAAATAAAACATGCCCCTTCTGTGTACTTAAGAGCACCCCGATCCTCCCTCAGCGTATGGAAACTTGACAACTCACACGCAAGCCAATCACTTTTATCTTCAGTGCCATTAACAGAGCCTCGCTACACCTGAACGAGTTCTCATTTACCTCTTCGCTTCCCTTATTGGCCTTTTGAGACTTTTATCACAATTCCCTACCTTCATCCTCCATACAATCATCATGCCTCGCGGAGAGCCCCTATACACATCGGCCAACGGCATCAATAGATTATTGATGCTCGTACGCAATCGGAATAGAACTCCACAAAACCCTTCGGAGTGGATTTCGATCGAGGAAAACTCTTGGGAATTCACATTGGTAAGCAGAATCATGAAACTTTTCACATTTTCCAAGTATAACTAATGATTCTGTCTAGCTAGCATCTGCCGTGAATATCGGCATAGAAATCCTCGAGGCCGCGGAAGGGAGAAGGACACTTGAACGTCTTGGCTGTCTCATAGTCCAAGAGTGGCACCGTACAAGACGGTATCAATTCGGCGGGAACATTCATCTCATGCGTGACTATGTCGAGCACTTTCTCTCCGCTCTACGGGCGGATTTTCCAACTATCCAAATTGGCGATCTAGGCAACCCCGACTACCTGGGGGCCACAGAGCGTATCACTGGGGTATGGGATGGAGTCTTGACAAGGTTCAAACCTAAGCTGGCGGTAATCGTCACATTCAATAAAGAAGTTAGGCACTTTCCCAAAACTGATTTTGGATATTCGCTTATTCTTGACTCAGCGAGTTGCCAACATGGTGGAAGCTGCCAGAAGGTCAAATGTTAGGACAGCTGGTCAGGGACAGCCCGAGCCCGCCTCCCGACCTTTGGACCGTCACAAGAACTTTCAGTTTATGTTTGCTGCTACTGCAGCCCACGAACTCTGCCATGCGTTTGTTGCCTACCTTAGCGGAGGCAGGGATACCGATTACAGCTATACACCTCCAACTGTTAGCCACCTTGATCTCGGCTACACAGCACCACCTGGAGAGGAGGACCAATCGACAGGCGAGTCGGGTCGATGGTTTGAGAATGCACTCTTCGGGGGCTCACTCGAATTTTATCGCAACCCCCAGGATGACGATAGACAGGCAAGTTTCAGTCCGGGACTTTCATCAAACCTTCCAGAAGTGTTAACTAGGATAGGTCGGGATTCCCTATGTTCTTGACCAGTACAATGTTGCCCGGAGGATTGACCCTAGGGTTATAAAATCGTTGGTTGAATTCGTCCAAGGGTCTCGGAGTGAGTTCTTATCTATGGGCAACCCTCGCAAACTATATGCTGATAAAGCCAGGGTTCGTATTCCCGCTGGCAACCGTAGGAACTGGTGTTACTGCAAGGCAGCGAGCTGAGCGAGGAATAAGAAGTCTCGGAAGTACGCAAGCTCGGGGTGTGCTTCCGGCTGGAACGGCCAACTTGAGGTATATGCAAGCACAAGGGCGGCGGTCAACAGGGCCTTTCCGCATGTATAATGTCTCTGCTCAGGAGCTACGACGCATTCCCACTGACCCAAGGCCGCTCCGGGCGGTTCGAGTCGCATAAGGTACTGCTGACCCGCTAATTGGGTAATGACGGGTGTGAGACTGCTTATACACAAGGCGAAAGTTTCCTAGTTTGGCGGTAACTTTGATGTCCTGTAGTCGTGTAGCCTAGCCGGGGTAACGAAATGTTCTGTTGCTGGTTTTGCCTAGGACTTATAATAGAGGCTGAGTTCAGCTGACCTAGTTATAAGAGGCTTATCTAGTTAGCGATCTTTAGCTGCTGCATCCTCTAGGAGAACCTGTTCCTATAAGCCCCGCTAGATAAGGATATAATCCGATGGATTAAGATAGAGCAAGTCTCATTAGAAGAATTAGCTTAAAGGGAGGTAAAAAAGGAAATAATAACTATTGATAATGCCTTCCTTAATAACCTAAAGAGCTATAATGCATGGGTTATGTAGTTATGGGCTGACCTTATGCTGATCAATATGCAGCCGAAGGAGTGACGCATTAGAAACTAAGGGAATCCTGCTGCGGTCGCCTCTGACATTGACTGCGATGGGTTGAAGGATTTGGCGGAGGAAGGTTGGTTCCTGGTGGTTAGGGGAGGATGGATAAGAGTCTATCTGTAACTAGGTCGACCAATCAATCGAGTCCTTCGTCTTAAGACAACTCAAGCAATGTAAACACGTGACTATACAGAAACGCGGCAGCGCAGAAACAAAAGTCCGAACAGCGGTTTCAACAGCGTGTGTAATAAAAGTATAAATTAATAGTCTATAGTATTCTGGATTTAGTGCTAGAGGAAGTCAGATACAACTTAAGGACGGACAGGATACATATTGTAGAGGCCACTCCATCCCCCCAACCAAGCATCTACTCAGGCTAAAGCTAAATCGCCTGAGGAGCGTTGGAATTTTCAAGTCTCTTATCTCTGAACGCAGGACCAAGCTGTCGCTCAAATATTTTCCAGCCCTCAGTCGTCATCCGCAGGCGGTCGATAACGGTTGCGAAAAACCAGGTCGACGGTAGCCCGTCATCATTCAACAAATCCCCGCCAGCAGCAACACTTGCAGTATCTCTGGGCCAGGCATACCTAACTAAGTGCTGGTGATACCTGACCATAACACCATCGTCATCGCGGTCTACAACATGGTTCATTGCATTCCGACTGATACCACGAATGTAGACTTTTCCGTATTCCTCAAGAAAACTCTTCATTTCAGCCCTGCCGCGGACTGCGCCACCAATATGATGCACGGCGCCGTCTGGGAGAAACGTAGATAGCACTTTCTCCACGTTGAACTCTTCGAAGACAAAGTTGTTGCGATTGACGAAGTCGATGGCGCTAGATCGTTCCTCAGATGTTACATCGTTGAGAGACGAAACATTGATAGAAGGGAAAACCCCGTTCTTGGCGAAGTCAGACATCGTGAAGATCGACTTAGGCTGATATAATCTCATGCGTAGTAGTTGGTATTGGTGTTGGCGAATACATACCAATGTCTAAGTTTGAAACTGGCGTCGCCTGTGGTAGGTTTTTATATGTGTGACTGAGGCGTCAGCATGGCGAAAAATGAATAAGCGATCGCTAGAGTGTTGTCATCGCGCCGCGGCTTGCTATGCAGGGTATTATTGCTACTAAGGTAACGATAGTTTGTGTTCATTCATTAGCTTCTGCAGCGGCACGAACTTTAATTAGCAATTAAATCGATCTAGAAAACTCAAATCAAAAACTGGAACCCGAAAAGGCTTCAAAAGCTGTAGCAACAAACAGACAGTCGCATGAGCTTAAGTAGTAGATACGTCATAAACCACAAGTCAAAACACGACCAAAGCATCAATTGAGATCGACTCATTTAATAATAGCCCAGGAGGAGCCGAAACTGGCAGCTAAGTAAAGTATGTGCAACATAATATGGTGTTACATATAATTCTTCGTAAAGTGGCGGCAAGTGCAGTACCTCAGGGAGGACTAAATGCAACATTGAAGACTGATGGTGTGTTATCATGTTAGGCTAATGAGTTGGTGACTCGTATTCGTGAAGGCTAAATAACATTAGCTGCTGTCGTCTTAAACCATGAAGGCAAACATCAGCCGTCTTGGGGTAAACGGTGCTTCAGGTCATCTGACAAACCATAAGCATCAGGGAATCGGTCCGGATGCTATGATTAGATCAGTTTCTATAGAGAGAGCCCGAATGGCATCGGCACGTTCCTTGAGTGATTGATTGGCCGTTGCATCGTGGCCCCTCAAGTTGACCCGAGACCCGCTAGTTGAGCGGGTCTTGTCATCCCATGCTCAAAAGACCACCTGGATAAAGGGCTTTACCCGTTGGCATCGTGGGGGCAGTAAGCATGCTAATCCCGTCCTGAGGTTAGGGTTATTGAACTTTGCTTACTGGAGATCACGACGGGGAATCGCGATGACGGCCGCATGACGCCGCATCATATCACTGCTGCCGTTAGTTCCGAGAACACACTCAAGTCGGGTGGGGCCAAGAAGTACCATTGGCGGGCCATCCTGCCTCGGGAGCCTTCACATCAGGCCTGTTGCTGTTCGCCTCAGGGCCCTGACAAATCTAGCCAATTTTGACAGATGGTCTAGGAATGGCACGACAAGCGCGCATTATAGACAAGGAGCTCTCTTATTTCGCTAGGTAGGTGCCGTTGTTACTTTTCTGACAAACTTGTTTTGTTTTGTCAACGAGCCGAGCGGGGCAGTAACGAGTATGTATGGTGCTGACAAATGGGTTTAATAAGGCAGATTTCCTAATGTTCGCCCCCCCCCCCCCCCCCAGATTACCAATTGACAACCAAAGCACATACGATGTTTTGGTTAAAAGTGAACAGTGACGACATAAGTATCTTAGCCATGCCAAATTCCACGTCCGATATTTTCGCCTAAACATTATTCACCTTCTCTACCGAACCCTGTGTCTTGTGTACAGCCATGTCGAAGACCGGACTTATTGTTGGCTCTGGTCGTCAGTCAGAGGCAGTCATCAACCTGCTGTCCGCCAAGCAGTATCATCTCCTCGTCTTTACTAGGAGTAAGACCTCGACTACTTCCCTCAGATTAGCAGCCCTTCCTAATGTTGAGATTGTCGTCAACCCTACCCGGCAAGGTTATGACCTCGATGCCTTCCTGGCTGCGGCATCCAGATCCCATTTCGTTTTCGTGAATACGGATGGCTTCGAGTTAGGGGAGCAGGCAGAAACCTACTGGGGCATCCGTCTGTTTGAGCTTTCCAGGAAGGCAAACGTCAGACACTTGATCTATAGCGGGCTGGACTACTCGAGTCGCGATTCTGGTTTTGACCCTAGCCTCTACGTTGGTCACTACGAAGGCAAGGCGAGAGTTCAGCGTGAGTTCCCCGAGAAACTTGATTAGTATAATTCTAAGCGTCTACAGAATTCATGCAATCCCAGCCCAAGTCGCCCATGGCATGGACTATTATTCGGTCCGGTCCATACATCGAGAATTTGTGGCAACTTATGGCTCCAACAATTAATGCTAGTGGGACATATGTGTTTAAGCTTCCGCTGGGCAACGGTGCAATCCCATTCATCTATCTCGACGACTTCGCTGGCTACGTACATTGGGCACTCTCTAACCCTGAACAATCCAATGGGCTAGACCTTGGAGTGGCCACCGTGCATGCCAGTGGGCCCGATATTGCAAACGCCCTTACTGAAGTCACGGCAAAACCTGCTCAGTATGTCGACTTACCTATAGAGGCATGGCAAGTGGCTACTTGGACGAGGCTTCCTAAGGGACCCGATACCAAGGTTGGCTTTCTAAGTGTGAAGGACGACGGAGCACTACTCCAGACCTATGGCGAAAACTTCACTGCCTGGTGGAACCTGTACAAAGCCAGCGCGGGGAACAAGGGTTTGATCCAAAGGGACTACGAGTTCCTAGATAAGATACTGCCCACCCGCGTCAATGGCGTTGCGGATTGGATGAGGATGGCCAAGTACACTGGCGAACGGCTCTCAACACTTGACATTTTGGACTGAGATGTGGGTTAAAATGACGGTTGGCTCTGGTCGCTATTCTGCTGTCTAGGAGCGAGACGCTTGTCTTGGGAATGCATGTCGGGAAGGGCAAGACATGGTGGCCGGGTGCGAAAAGCGGTTTGACTTACTGAGATATAATGCCGAGAGAGAGCCTAGCTGAGAATGTGCGAATCCTAAATAGAAAAGTTTGGCCTCCGGCGACTCCGTAAGGAAATTGATGTGCGGGAAAACTGCTGGATAGGATTCACAGCTCGTGACCAGCGCAGCCGAAGAAGCAGGCGATTCAAGCATATTTGCCAAGGCCCGTTAGACTCTATGGCTAGTGCGCCCAGACCCGTAGTTGGTCTATTTATCTCCCGAGCAAGCACGGAGTTGGCCTATTTATCCCCCGAGCAGGCACGGAGCTTGACTAATGGCGCGGCATCTGGAATAGTGGAGAAGAGATTTGGCCACCGCGGTTTGACACGACAGACATGTTATACGACCGAAAATGTTCACTAATCACGGCAATTGATCAAATAGAAGGAATTTCAAGCCTGGCTATGTCTCGAAGACATATTTTGTGACTGGATCTGTATTAGCACTGACCTTAGTCTATGTCAGGTCTCGACTTGGTGCTACCGAGTAATGTAACTGCTAGAGTATATATTACAACCTGCTATTGCGGCAATAACAAGTCGACCTTTCGATACTGGGGTTATCCTCAGCAGTCACTCCAACTTCCATTTGCATCACGTCAAGATCACATTTATCATGTCTTCCGCCCTGCCTACAAAGGTCATAGCTGGAGTCGAGGTCGTCGACACGCCCCTCGTTCGAGCTGCACAAGACTTTGCTCGCCAACACTTAGACGATCTCGCATACAATCATGTCATGCGCTCGTGGATCTTTGGTGTCATCATCTATCAGAATTTTCGAGACAAGGGAGAATTTCCGGCTATCGATCTTGAGGCTCACGCAGTCAGCGCAATCCTTCATGACCTGGGCTGGGACAAAACCGGCGAACTAGTTTCCGTGGATAAGCGCTTCGAAGTTGATGGAGCCATAGCCGCGCGAAATTTTATTGAGGAGCAGCAGAAGTCCGGAAAGACAGCGAACTGGGACCACCATAGGCTGCAACTGGTATGGGATGCTATTGCACTGCATTCAACGCCTGCCATTGCGGCGTACAAAGAACCTGTTGTGAGGCTATGCAGCTTCGGGACTAGCGTGGACTTTCAAGGACCCGACAGTGACCGCACACGTACAGTGACTTGGGAGGAGTTCCATGCCCTGAACAATGTGTTCCCTCGTCATGATCTGGCCGGTGGGGTCCGCAAGGTCATGTGTGGTCTTTGCAGGACCAAGCCTGCAACTACGTACGGTAAGTACCTCTTTTCAATGGCTCTGCCATGCCATGTAGCGATGCTCAAATTCTTCTAGATACGTTTGTCATGGGCTGGGGTAGAAAGTACGTCGAAGGTTATAAGGAAAAGGAAAAGCTGATGTACGAGATTGTAGAACGAGCCCTCCCATAGCTTCGAGTCACCAACCTCCTCGGCCAATCTGTAACGTGATAAATCCTCAACTATTTATTTCAATTAACTAGTCCTATATTGAGTTACCAGTTTCGTTGGTCATATTCTTGTTTGTATTGAAGAAGAAGGCGGTGGTGGGTATGCAGAAAGATGATTATTGCTAACGGTTTGGTTTGTAATCAATGGACTTTCTGTCAATTCACAGAGCTGATGGGGTTAATTATGAATATATTCCGTATATGGCCGGAATTTAAAAACCGTATGACCCTAATTAAGCTGACTAACTAATGATTGACCGCGTCATCCCGCCCCACTCCTCGATGATATCTGCCCTTCAAATTCCTTTTACTATCCGTTTTGCCGCTCTATCCGCACTTAGAAACATGTGGAAGGGCAGTATCGTTCTTTAAACATCGTCAGTGGTTTAAAGCCAGCCACGTAATGTTGGCGCACACTTAGGATTTGAAAGGCAACTGCATCCAAATAGCTGGTACGGAGCAGCTGGTTACTTATTTACGGCTGTCCGCTCCCTCGAGGGCGAGTTTCTGCTGGCACAGAGTGAAAAAAAAATAGCCGTTGGTTATTGATATGAATAAACCACTCTGAAACCGCTCTAGTTCGGAAACTGACCTACGTTCAAATGCCGCGCACGCATCCTGTCACTAATCAATGCTGGGTACCTAAGCTCCGATGCGTCTCGCAAATTAAGGACGGAACAATTACTGCTCATCTGCATGCCCCTTTATCGATTAGTCAGATCTGACCACCTAATATTTTCCTATATAAGGCGCCTTGCCATTCCATCATCGTGAATAGTTGCACACGTTCATCATATCTCCAGTCACCGACTCAGATATTCTCGTCTCTTTGCAGTCGACACTAACAACCATGGTATCGTCAACTGCCAACCCCTTCCCCTCCTTCCCCTTGACCGGAATACAGTTCCCCACAACTCCCCTTGTGTTGTCTTCTTACAAACATGCGAAGAAGTATTCGACCCCGGGAGTCTTGAATCACGTTCTGCGAAGTGCAGCCTTTTGCCTACTCCTCCAGAAGAAGATGCCCGAATTTTCCAAGCTGGGTGATGCACTTGACGTCGAGCTTGTCGTCGTGAGCTGTCTCCTCCACGATCTCGCTTGGACTAAAACGAAGGAGCTTGTGACAAATACAAGGCGTTTCGAGGTCGACGGTGCCAACCTCGCTCGCGAGTTTATCGACACAACGCTGGAGAAAGATGGCGACTGGAGCAAAAACGGTCGCCGCATGCAGTTAGCCTGGGATGCCATTGCGCTGCATACGATGGACGCTTTTGCGCCCTGGAAGGAGCCCGAAGTCGCGCTTGTTCACTACGGCATCCATGGCGACCTCCTTGGGCCGAGCCTGCACCTCCTTGGGCTGCCAGATGACCTGCCGAATTTGAAAGGGGTCATGACGAATGAAGAGTTTAAGGAAATTTGCAATGCATTTCCGCGCATGCAATTTGCGGAAGAGTTTAAGGAGATCTTTTGTGGCTTATGTAGGGATAGGGGACGCTACACGTTCGATAGCACCGTTGTGCACTACGGAATGGAGTGGGGCTACGATGGGAGAGGCACTGGAGTTGAAGAGTTCAACAAGGTGGTAGAGGATGCCCAGCGTGCTAAGGATCTATACGGAGTGATGAGTTCGATTGATGAGCTTGCGGATGAAGCTTAGCTAGGGCTTTTCTATTTTTTATGAAAACAATTGAGAAGAGAATTACGTGCTGTATTTGGTACATGCCAATGGTCTCGTCTTAATCGACTCACTCGTTCGGTTAGTCGTCGATAATGTCAACGGTGATTGCGGCACGCCGTTTAATACTTCCGAGATTCTGGGGGATTTAGTATGTGCACTCGCTGCAGAGGGCGGTAATGTCGTCAAATTTACTGGGCTCCTGAGCGTGGCAACCCATCCCATTCATCCTACAGGGAATATCTCTTTCTGCGCATGTGATATGACTTGTCAAGGGATTAGTGTTCAATTGAGTGTAAATTCTGAATTCGGTCATTGTATTGATAGCCAATATATCATAGCTAGAGTAGATTGAGGTAATCAAGTTGTATTGATAGCAGAGGAGCTAGTATTTTAGCGATAGCTAGTCGTTCTGGTAATATACGACGGTAATCGGTCGTGATCACGGGGTGACCACTTGGAAAAACTATCTGCCGCTCCGAAGGCTTTGAGAAGTACGGCCACGTCCCAGGTCCTGACGCAGGCCACCGCCGGGCTTTAACACGAAGGTCTCAACATCGCCTACTTCTGGACTTATTTACCAACTTCAGGCGCATCTGCTATCTACCTCCCAGATTCCTTCTTGCAGAGCTCACAAAACTGGGCTCAAAAGTCCAGTCTTGATGTCAAACACGAAACCTCGGACTGAATCTTTCAGCTCCTTGCGGAGATAAGGCGACTTTCGCACGACCTCCAAGTCATGTCTCACGCCCTCTTCCATGCTAAAGTCGCAAAACGGTTATTATTATGTCATAGTGAAAGATATTGAGGGAAGGGTGGGGCGGGTAGGAAGGAGCGGAGGGGCAGGGACGAACTTTGAAAAGATACGGATCGGAAATGCTTCCAATTCTGCAGCAGTAGCATCAGGGAGATTATCCTTCAGATACGCATAGACCCCATCCTTTGTCATGTGCGTGACACCACAATCAGTGTGGTGAACGATCACCAGCTCCTTGAACTGGAACTCACTGTCCAGGGTAGCAACATCGTGGATGCTGATCTCGGCTTGGCCTCCTAGGTTTCGAATCGCGGCAATTTCTGTAGATCCTCACCTCAGTATCATGTGTTAAGGAATATGCCTGAAGGAAGAATAAGCGCGAAACTTACCGCCCCTCCTCCCTTGCATGAATTGCTGAGGATCGCAGCGAGGGTCGGCACAGGCAACTGCAGAGATTTAGTTTAAGGGGAAAGAAATTTAGAGCTAATGCGGAGGAATACGCACTGACGACGGTAGATGGCGAAGTCCATTCCAGTAACTCCGGCATGTCAGGCCAAGGCTTGTGTACGGTGGCCGCATAGTTCCTATCCACGGCGTGAGACAGGCATCTGGGTTAAAAGTCTAAGGTGTAAAGAGTCCTACTTGTTGCGCAGGAGCAGATCGTCGACTGTCGGACGATACGCTGGCTGGTAGTTGGCGGGCTTGCGATCCATGTTGCTAAAGTTATGATTCAATAGTGCAGGAAGAGCTTATGTCTCGCTGTCGAAGCAGAGGCGTGTCAATGGAATCTCCTGTGGTCACTGCTTTGAAACGGTTTATGTTCATGAGTGCAGAGCCCTCTCACCAGTTGAAGAGACAATGCCTTTTATATATTTGTCACTAAGAACCTGAATTACTATATATATTGGCCCTTCTACGGTAGCTGGCGGCTCTTGTTGCCATTCTACGGCACGACCATGGTTGGCTTGAATGGATTACTGAACACGTCTCATACAAAAGTCCCGTATCGCAGTTCTTAGCTTCGTTATGTTTAACTCCGGGGGGGATCGGAAGTTAAGTGGTTTCTTTCATCACTGGTTAATATCCGCACTATCGGCGAACCAGGGCCGCCGATATTTGCCGCAGAGCCGACGACCCGTAAGAAACAAAATGTCAAAGATGAGGGGAATAGGAAATGGACTGTAGTTACGGCGATAATTTGGGTCCCTTTTTTCGAGTTTCCTGTTCGACCCTTCTCCCATATTTGTCTCAATACTAGGGTCCGTCTCGTCATTTCACTACAGCTCAACCCCCCGTGAGGAACGGGGGTACGTTAACTAGCCAAAAAGTCGGTGACTCACCAAATACCTAAAAAATAGGTGTAGTCTCTAGCGAAATCATGTACCTACCCTTAAAAAGAAATCAGTGACTTACTCCAAAAAATGCTTTCCAAAAAAATTCACTGCTAACACTGAGCTTTTGGTGTAGGCTAATGTTCCTAAAATTGGTGAGTCGCCTGACTTTTTGGCCAGTTAACGTACCCCCGTCCCTCACAGGGGGGTTGAGCTATAGTGAAATGACGAGACAAATGACGAGACCCCCCTAGTAGACTAAAGAAAGGGAAAAAAAGGACGGATTACACGCCACCCGACTGTTCCACAGCTCTCGCGGTGGGCCGCTTCAGCTCACAACCTCAACAAGTTCTCTCACATCAGCCCTTCCCCATACAGATGTAAGCGTAAAGCCATACCCATGGCTGCTAACCGTCGCGATGAGGTTAAGGGGGCCTAGGAAATTTAGTGATTAGATCAAATAGAATCCTTCCAAGCAGGGCATATGGAAGCTGTGGTGACTACAGTATGTAATCGAATTCTCCAGGGGCGGCATGTAACCCTGGGAAAAACCACGGTAATTCGCTTTACCCGTTGACATTGTGGGGCAAGCCGCCTGCCAACCGCCTGTCTACCCCATATTCCGGACGTATTATACTAAGTTCCGGTAATGCTCGGAGGATGACTCCAACTCCAGTGTGACCCCACGCTAGTCATCCACCGAGACCAGCTAGTGGGCTTCATTCTAGACTTTCTTAGCAGATTGATTCCTCATCACTCCACAGGATCAGGAGTATATCCATGTTAGCGCCTGAAAGGTTAGGGTTGGCTGTCGAATGCAGGTCGGCGGGCTGGTCGAGTTGCAGTCGGCAGAGATTTCAATACATGCCGATGGAGTCTAAACTCCGGCCTTGCTCGACGCCAAACTTTGTTGCTAATGCAACGGTGCCGCACTTAATCAGCAACAATTACCAAGCCGGTGTAGAAAACGTCTCGGCCGCTATCCGTCATGACATAACTATGACGGGGCCGCCTGTGCGGGCAGGAAAGGGAGGGCTGCGTCGTGTAAGCGATAGATACTAATATAATGAATGCGTTCCTCGGAATGAATCATTGCAAAATCGCATGATTGTGTGCACATGTCACAAAAATCTTCGGTCATTTAAAAAAAAAAAAAGCCCCCTCAAACTATTGATTAGACGCTACGATGGCGTCGTTAAATCCAGCCTCCTTTCCGTCCTTCCCTATTTCAGGGATATGTTTTCCCGACTCACGTATCATCTCTGCTGCGCTTGACTATGCCAAGCAGCACACCACCTCGATCACGGTGAATCACTGCCTGCGCAGTACCGCATTCGCACTACTCCTACGCAAGAAGCTGCCACAGTTCGCTGAGGTAGCAGACGAGCTCGACACCGAGATGATTGTCCTCAGTGGTATCCTGCATGACATGGGCTGGGCCACAACCAAGTCCCTCCTCTCCAAGGATAAGCGATTTGAGGTTGACGGGGCTAATATCGCTCGCGACTTCATAATCGCCCACTCTAAGACAGAAGGGGGCTGGGACGAGGACGGCCGACGATTGCAAATGGTCTGGGACGCCATCGCGTTGCATGGGGTAGCGTCAATCGCGCCGTACAAGGAGTCTGAAGTTGCTCTTGTTCACTTTGGCATCATGGCCGATTTCTTTGGGCCGAATTTCCCTGGCGGCGCCATCTCCGTTGAAGAGTACAAGGAGGTAGTCGCGGCTTTTCCACGTGTCGGGTTCACCGATGCACTGGTTCAGACCATGTGTGGATTATGCAGGGACAAGCCGGAGACCACCTTCGACAACGATGTCAAGGAGTTTGGACTTGCTTTTGGGTTCGATGGCAAGGGTACGGGAAAAGAAGACTTCCGTAGGCAGCTGGAGGGGATTCATCATGCAGAGAGGTTCGCGGGTGCGCTGGCTGCATGCGACGAGATTCAGTAGGTCATATCGGTTAGTTTCCTAGGGGAGCGGCTAAGAATTGTTCGGCTTTTGCGAGAAGAGTAGACCATGACGCTTGCTCTGACGTTTGTTTCTTGCTGTCATGTGATCACACGTGTGTAAGATGGAACCCGAGCGTTTTTGTCTGCCCATACCAGGCTAGTATGACTTCGCGAAGCACCGCGCTCGCCAAACTTTGATCCCGACGTCTCTCGGATCGAGGCATCGAATGCCGCACCATTGTAAGATTCAAATCGTCGACTCTATGGGGAATCAGCTGACTTCCACCGCCACCTCATTGACGTTAGGCTTTGGCAAGATTGAATGCGTTTCTTGTTATACGAGCCGCCTACCGCCCGGTAACTTTCCTAACAACGTTTGGATTCTTCGCACAACGGTGAATACGACTTCTAAAAATACAGCACTCCCTAAACCCTAATAGGTGGTACAAGTAAGTTCCCTCTGAACTCAAAATTCCTCCATGAAAGGTAACTTCGAGTCGAGATTATGGATGCAAATTCCTAAAGTTCTCAACATATCATCATGATGTGTTCTGTGCTGAGTTTGGTGAACTTGGGCAGCTAGGTAGCTGTGCATTATCAACGTAGGTGTTCGGCTTTTCCTAAGAATAGAGATCAGGTGGCCAAGGATGCTTCGTAATAGTCTCTCAACTTACTAGTTAGATTAAAAGGATGAGATCGACCCCATTTCTTAAAGGTGACTCTTTTTTTTTAAAAAAAAAAAAAAAAAAAAAAGAAGTATGGAGTAAAGGATGGAGAACGCGGGAATACACTAGGACAGGGGAAGCAAGGCATTTAGAAGGCAAGAAAAACTTGAAAATTTGGTAACTATGGACCAGTACTAAAACAATTTTCCTTAAGTTGACATATTGATTAGCTGCTTCCGTTTCATTATAAACCATAATAACTAAGAAAGTTTAATTTCCTCGGCCTTTCCAGTCTCGATGTTATAGAGGAAACCCCGGGCTTTACTCCTAAGCTCGTCTCTGATAACCTTATTGGCACGAAGCCACTCAAGATCACCTCTAACACTGCGCACCATGCTGTACCCAAGCATTAGCAAACTTCCTCACCGTAATAGATTTAATACTTACTCCGTATTCGCACCCCAGCTAATTTTGTCAATTTCATCCCAATGACTCTCATCTACTCGCGCTTTGACGGCGTCGCGCATCCAATCGTTCGTAAACATCAGCGAGCCACAATCGGTATGATGAACGATGATGAGTTCATCGACCACGAACTTCGTGTCCAGAAGGAGAATATCCCGTACCGCGAAGCGAATATTGCCACCGGCATTACGCGAGACCATGACCACTGGTTCCTGATTAGTCTCCTTGCGGGCGACTCTCTTTTCTTCACTTACTTTCACCATTCGACACTCCGAGATCCAAGTCGATGAACTGGTCAATGCTACACCGAGGATCCACACAGGCCACTACCGGTGTTGAAGTTGGTGAGCGAGTCTCCAGACAAAGCGGAAAACAGAACATCGGGTTCACATACCGACGATGGTAAGGCGAGGCTTGGATGCCTTGTTCATGGCGGCGATTGTCGGGAACGGTTCGAACTCCTGGGGCCTATTCTTATCGGGTTAGTCACTTTTCGTTTGTAAATGGAACATGACAATAACAGACTCGTGGGCCGCAATAAGATCAGCAACAGTCTCGGCCATTCTGTCTTCCCTGAAAATGATGCGGTGATATCTCGGTTCAAGGAGTCTTAGTTAATTGGCGCGTGGTGATTGACTAAGTAATTCTTAACAGGATCCGGAGGTAAGCGATGATGCAAAATTGCCAATATAACCAGGAGGTTTCAGTCCTATTATAGAGGTCGTTCCGAGTGAAGCATGGCTACGCTAGCAACCTCGCTGAGGATCGTCAGGGGCTCCTCCGTTCTTTAGTAATTAGTATTATAAGTGCCATAGCTATCACAAGGGGAGGCTACAAGGGCTTTCACTAATTGGGAGTGCTCTCGCACGGTATCGGACTTTACAACCCACCCGAGAGTCATCAGAGAATCCTTTGTTCTTTAGTAATTAGTATTATAAGTGCCATAGCTATCACAAGGGGAGTCTGCAAGGGCTACGAATCCGTCGCTGATTCTACAGTGTCACGGCCGATGGAACTTAAGCGCCGAAGGTGATCGGAGACTACCTCTTTTTATACCTGGCCAGTGACGTTGATGGATCGGCTTGCGTCGGGAGAACGTCGTATTTGGACCGAATAGGACTCGGATATAAGGTATACGGCGTTGGTGAAGCTGGGGATCTCGGCGTTGAACGATATACTTTCCAAAGCGCAGGAAGACATAAGCGCTAGTGGCAGCGCGCTTCGGGAATTGGTACAGGCTGACTGCGTTAGCTGAGAAAGAGCG
This sequence comes from Dactylonectria alcacerensis, assembly GCA_029931735.1. NCBI lineage: Eukaryota > Fungi > Ascomycota > Sordariomycetes > Hypocreales > Nectriaceae > Dactylonectria > Dactylonectria alcacerensis. Next base: position 218,110 of record JAPMUZ010000014.1, on the reverse strand, counting down.
CGTGAGAAGAAGGGGAGGAATGGATAGAACCAGTGGGTCAACTCGCCACAGATCCAATGTCAGAAGTTCAATATGAAGCAATCTTGTTGATAAGATTTGATGAGGAATCATCATATCAGCTGATGGAGTCTATATTCCGAGCTCGCTCGGGTGTAAGCTTCATTGCTTAGGTAATTGTACTGCAGCGATTGGCAATAATAGTTTCGGGGCCCTGTTACCTTACAAAGCTAAAGCTGGTTGGCGGAATATGTCTGCCGCCGGTCGTTATGGCAAGTGTTGGGTTATATACTGGATAATTCCAAGCTGTAATAATAAGCGGGGTACCCTAAACTTTTGCCTAAAATGGCGCAGCTGGTGAATCCAACAACAGGCTAAAGCTGGTTGGCGGAATATGTCTGCCGCTGGTCGTTATGACATAATTCCATCCGAGCCAGCGGGGGCAAGTCATACATGTACCGACTACTCGTGCTCACCTACACTCAGACGTTCTTCAAAAAAAATAATTAATCTCAAGTCGACCAGTATTCACTTTATTCTTGAGTCAATTTTTCATCCCCCCTCAAGCCAACTTGAGCTATGACAACAATGGCCAACCACGCGGGAAAGCTTCTTTCTCGTGTCCGTCTGTCCACGCCGTTTGGAATCACCCATATCGGCACGGCTACAGCAATTTTCCATCTCCCAGCCTTAGGCATTAACCTGCTTACAGATCCTGTCTTCTCTCCCGCTGGCACGGAGTGGGATATTGGTGTCGGTATCCTGAGAAATACGGAGCAGGCTGCACTAAGTCCTGCGCAGTTGCCTCCTATCGAGGTTGTTCTTCTCAGCCATGAAGACCACGCCGACAATCTCGATGAGCCGGGCCGTCTGCTCCTCGACGGCCGCAAGGTTCTGACTACGATTGACGGCGCAAACAAACTGGCTCCGCGCCCGGGAGTACGCGGTCTCCGTCCTTGGGAGAAAGTAGGACTCGACATTGGTGGCAAGAAGCTTGAGGTAGTTGGCACTCCTTGCCAACACCTACCTGGAGGCGAGTGTACCGGGTTCATTATCCTGGCCGATGAATTTGGCCTGACAGACGGACGGCCGAACGCCATCTACTTCTCGGGCGACACGGTGTATCTGGAGGAACTGGCCCAGATGAAGGAAAAATATCACATCTCTGTCGCAGTATTGAACATTGGCAGAGTCATGATTCCGCCCCCGGGATCTGCCACACCGATCCAGATCACTATGGATGGAAAACAGGCAGCAAAGCTATTTCGAGATATTGACGCAGACGTCTTGGTCCCCATGCATTACGAGTCGTGGACGCACTTTACCGAGAATGGACCTGCTCTCAGGCATGCCTTTGAGGCGGAAGGCGTCATGGACAGAGTTTGTTGGCTGACGCCTGGTGTGTTAAAAGAGATTGTGTGAAGACAACGGTGACGGAAGGGTCGATGGATTGGGCAAGCAATTGGGTCCATGACTGTGCCGCAGCGGCAATTATTAGTAGGGGCAGATTCATCTTACATTCTATGAGGGATTTTAACTGCATTGAAGCTATTGATTTCTAACGAAATGAATGACTGAAGTTCGTTTGTTTTTATTCTTCCTTAGAGATAGTCCTATTCGTCAACTGCGGCGAGGTTCTCCTAATGATCTGTTGCATCGAAGTTTGATCCCGTGGGTCACACCGCCCGCGTGCCAGAGCCGCCTTAGTGATACGATGTGGCATTACCCATGGGCGTTTGGAGCACCTCAGGTCACTCTATCAGCGTCAACTTCCGTCGGTCATCTTGACTGATAGATGTCTAGCGGCGATGAATGCTGCTGCGATCTGTGCTCTTCCTCTAAAGCACTGCTTTGCCCCTGGAATGTTAATAAGGCAGTCAGTTAGCACTACCCGCCGCTCTTTATACCAGTGGCGCGGTCGCAGGTTGGTACGCCACCTCTCTCTTGGAGGTGGGGGCGTTAGGCATGCTCAATCAGCGCACCAGGTAAACACCAGTCAACTTGTTGAGAAAATTTCGTCAATAATGCCAGCATGGTTTCAACCACAGTCAACGAGTCTGCCAAACGTAATCTTCCAAAAGATCTAAATCGTCGTTCTATAGAGGGTCACCTCGGCCATCCTTTATCCGGCACAACTTCTTTTCTGTCTCGTGACAGTGAAAGTTATGGCCTTGCGGATTCCGGCGAAATATCTCAAAATAGGAGGCAAAGGCTTCCCTGAAAGTCTAGCCAAGCTCAGAGCTAGAACCAAACAAGCCCAAAGAAGGCTAGGCCATCCTACACTCTGGCGTTTCCGAGTCCAGCTGACTTCCCAGTCAGACCACGTAGGAAACATGAAGCGTATGGTTTGGTAGGCCATCGAGTACCTAAATTGCAAAGCAGTCAGAGATGTACACGTAGCTGCCTGTCAGGTTTACTCACGGGTATGACATGGAATTGCGGCCTTTAGAAGCCACATACCAGTTGGAGCAGCCACCGTTATTCCATACCATCTTTCCTAAGTCTGACTGCACTTCTTCATTATAGTTGACGACGGCGGACCGTTTTACCTCCACTGTCTTGGCTTCTCCAGCAAGAACAGGACGCATCAGCTTGATGGCATGATCTACTTGGTTTTCGAGGCCAAGCACGACGCTGCTGTGCCCCGTGAAACTGTTGGGGCCGAAGAGAATAAACAGATTAGGGAACCCGTCAAGAGCTGTGCCATGATACAATTGTGGGCCTCCTCGTTCGTCGAACTCCCATTCCAAGGTTGTCCCCCTGCTTCCCACGACCTCAAGAGGATGGAACCATCGGCTGGCCGAAAAACCGTTTGCGAGCACGATGATGTCGGCGGGAACCCTGCGAGCTTCAAGGCTCTTCTCCGTCTGATGGGTCTTTGGACCTGGGCGTAGAGTTATGCTATTTTCATTAACACTTTCCATCGCCAGAGTTGTAAGCTCAATTCGCGAGTCGTGTAAACAAGGGAACCATGCAGTATCGTAGATACGCCGCTTGCATCCTATGGAGTACTTTGGCGTCAATATGCCATGGTACTGTTCAACACTGATTAGTGAGGCTCTGGTAACCAAGCTGAACCGCTTACTTTACTCGGAACCGTTTTTCTCATATGCCGAAGCAGTTTCTGTTCAAGGTGGTGCCTTTTCCGCCCGCAAGAAGGACTAGCACCGAAGAGCTGAAAATCAAGCTCAGTGGCCAAGGCAACCACGGCTCTAAACGCCCGCATGTAGGTCGGTATGTACGAGCATAGCAATGGACTCCATTTTTCGTAGAAGTGATCACCCAGAGGAGGCGTGACACGGGGTAGCACCCATGGAGGCTCTCTCATGAGCTGCGTGACGTGACTGGCCCCGTAGTCGCTGTCAAGCAGCCGCGGAACCAACTGAGCAGCGCTGCACCCAGTTCCCACGACCACAACATTCTTCCCGCGAAAGTCAGTGTTTGAATCCCACCTTGCCGAGTGGATGACCTTTCCTTGGAACTTATCCTTGCCGGCGACGTTGGCGGGCCATGGAGCGGGCTCAACAAGGCCCCCGACAGCGCTGACAAGGAGCCCGCAGGTCCACGTCGTCTCGTTCAAGAAGACTGATGAAGGACCTTCGGTTTCTAGAATCCGTTTTCGTTCCGCGGCGGAGAGGTCCCCGAGGCCTGGCAACAACTGGCGAGTCGTAACCTCCCACAGGCTGATTTTGGTGTTCCACCTGCATGAGCACACTTCTGTATCCAAGTACAGCTTGTCCCCCAGTTCGAAGTCGTGGACTACCTCTTCAAGGTACTGACGAATCTCCTTACCTGGTGCATAGAATGTTGACCAATCCGCCTTTTGGGAGAAGGAGAGGGAATAGAACGGCGAAGGGCTGGTGGCATCGTAAGTAGGGCCCTTCAACCTCTAAGTAGTGGTTAGGAAGACAAGACTCACATATCACAGGCTATGCCTGGGTAGGTATTGATCCACCACGTGCCTCCTATGCCCGATTGACGTTCCAACAGACAGAAGTCAGTGCAACCTAGCTTTCTCTTCAATTGACAGGCCATCGCAATACCTCCAAACCCCCCTCCAATGATAATGACAGCCTTGTGACGCTGGGCAATGCCTTCTTCTCCTTGACCTTGCATGACTAGATGCTGTCGGTTAGGCTGATCTGAAGTGGTTTGTAGGTATATTTATGGCTGCTCTTGAAACGTTCTGTGGACCAAAAAACCGGAGGGTCCCCTTCCTTAAGTACTCATTCCGTTTCGTGCTTACGCACAAGTGCCGGGATCCTGCGGACCGTCCACTTTCGGGCTGGTCGCACTTCGTTCCACCCTTAGTGAATAACAACGTCTGGGTGCGTAGCAAACCCTGCTGGCTATCGGCTTACACAAATGACACTTGACATTTACAGCATCCGCCAACGGAGGCAGATAACGAGTGGTTGCATAGTAAGACGGGTGACATGGTGACAAAGAAGAGGAACCGATTATCAACACCTACGATTGGATCTATTCAGTGTCTCTGACAGAAGAACGAGGACGAGATAGTTATCTGGAGATCACGATCGATGTGGTTAATGCCAATCACCAGTTAAGTTTTATCTAAGAACCACGAAGTTTAGCGGACTGATATAACTCAATGTCAAGTCCACTGAGAGAAAGGCGCAAAATTGTAAATTAAAAGGAAACTACCTCCTATATGATCGTGTGACTCTAATCTAAATGACGACAAAGGGAAAGAAGGAATCTAAACACTGCAGCACAATGCAGCTTATCTGTCATTGTTCCTAATTGAGAACCATTCCTCAACATCCTTCCAACCACTTCTCCTGTCCGCCCGTGAGACCGCGCGTGAACAAAATCATGGACGCGACGAACAGAACCTACGCAGCAACAGATTCCAGGTCGAGCTTCTCCCACGGCAAAAAAAGGCTGCCGACAAACAAGACGGCGCCGCCAGCCGTGTCTAACGCAAGTGCGACCACAACCGGATCGGCAGAGGAGAAAATAGGGGATACAGTCCCCGACAAAGCCGACCGAATATAGTCGTCGGGGAAACCATAGCCTGCAAAGGCCGACTTGAGCGAATTAAAGCCGAGATTCTGGAAGAGTGACCCGGCAATGGTGAGCGAGATGGCGACAGTACCGATCTGCGCCACATTGATGAAGCCGATGGCATTAGCTCGATCTCTCTCTTGAACCTTGCTGGCAGCGACGGCATACGCGGTCTAGAATGGAAGACCGGTCCCGGCAGCGAGCAACGCCTCGAAGCCATATATCTTCCCCGTGCTCGTCCCTACATCGACAGTGAACATGAGAGCGCCACCGGCAATAACCAAAGCTCCGCCAACAATGTAGAAGATGCTGTAGCGCCCAGTTAAGGGGAGAGAAGCTCCCGCGACCATGGCGGAGAGTACAAAGACGATAGCGAGGGGCAGGAGGCAGACGGCGGCCTGAAGCGCCGTATCGCGCCTGGTGAACTGGAAGAACAGGGAGATATAGTATAAGGCGATTCCGTTAGCGGCCGTGGCACCCGCTGCCGTAACATAGAGCAGGACAAGGGACCGGGACCCGAGAAATGCAAGGAGAAGATGCGTCGGTCCGGCATCGTCAAGATACTGAGGTACTGCTGTAAGACATAGGCAGCGAGGCAAACTCACCACACAACCCACAGCGCAATTGCAGACCCAGACTTCCACGGGAACGTCGAACCACCGAAAGTGACGACTATCATAAACAGAACAAAAACCTCCCCATTAAGAACCGCGCTGATCCAGTCGATTTCCCGCAGCTTTTCGACTTGTTGGGGTTGAACGTCGGAAAGACGAAGAAGTAAACAGGAGCGAACAGGGCCGCGAGAGGAAGGTTTATGTAAAACGCTTAACAGTGAGTCTTAGCTCTGGTCCAAAAAAAACAAACAGAAAAAGAAATTGAAAAAAAAACGACGTCCGCTCAAGTCCTCGATCACTTACCCATCGCCATGTTGCCGCGCTGACCGAAAACGCGCCGCCAATCACAGGCCCAAGGATTGCCCCAACTCCCCAGGAGAGCCCTATGAGAGCGTTGTACAACGGGATTTCTTTTTGGGTCGAAAGGATGGATATGTATGTGAGTGCTCTGGGCTCGCGTCAGACAAATACACCGGATGCCGAATCTCCGCCTCTTCTCTAACACAGACTTACCCCAAGTACATTCCTGACCCACCTATTCCAGCGATCACTCGACCGATGATCAACGCATCTGACGTCGGAGCCGCACCGCATAAAGCACTGCCGACTTCGAAAATTGCGATCGAGGAGAGCATCAAGGCTTTGACGTCAAACAGACCGTAGGCTCGACCCTGGAGAAGGATGACGGCCATGAAGCCATTGGGAAGCCCACCCCAACCCACGCCAGATTCTCAACCTCCCCGAGAGTCTCGTAGACGGAAGCTTGAACGTCAGCGGCGATCGTCATGTCTAGACCTGACATCACCTTCTTAGTTAGCGATTCGGACGCGCGAACAAATAAGGGAGGGGGCGGGGGCGGAGGGGGGCAAAGCACTTGCCGTATAATAGGGCCCCCAAGGAATATTCCCAGTAGAGTCACGATCCAACTCCAAGCAGGCATGCCCTTTCGAGGGTTTGCTACAGTGACGTTCTCATCCACTCGTCTTCACTCTCTTCTTCCGCACTGGAAATCAGCATCAATGGCAGCGAACTGGGATCTACCTTTCCATGTCCGCACACAGAGGAATACGCGTTCCGGGATGACAAATTTCAGTCAAATAACAGCCAATATACGATTTTCCGGTGGCTCTCAGGTAGATTGTGGTCGTTCTTGATTGTGTGGCGGCGTTCCTGATTAGTGAGAGCCTCCGACGACTCTCGGCACTTGAGTGTAAGGTGTGTTTGTATTGAGTCTAGCTCTTCTACCGGTTAGTTGACTTTCTTCTCAGCACTTGATTTGTAAAAACCCCTGCACCGATGACATATCATACGACGCAATCTCCGATCGCCTTCGGCGATTAACTTGCGTTAGACGCTTCATACGCTTGGACTTTTCAGATTGAAGATGGAATGGATTGCTCCACTTTCCGCCCAAAGCCCGCTGGGTGGATACGGACTTAGAAGAGTACATGTGAATCAGTACTCGCTGCATGACGACGCCACGGAATGGGATTTTAGATCTTACAGTATTGACACCTCCTGCATTCTATACGTAGCTAGGCTGGCCGTGAAGGCGTCCCCTGTAGATGTTGGTTGCTAATCATTAAATATTTGCGTGGTATTATTAAGAGCAGGGTCGACTGCCCTGGCCACGCCGAGAGGTCACGGCGAGTTCAACGTTATGCTATTGGGCAACTTGTCTGGGGAGAAAATCCTGATCCCGCAAATGGTACATCGTAGCTCTAGATGGCGCCCGAAGCATAGTCAGACCGGACAGAACAGACGAGGCGTGGTGGTGGCTGTCGCCAGAACCAGAACCCTCTCTGCCTAGATTCGCGCTGACAAGCCACAACGCAAAACAGCGCTAGCAATATTACTAAAACTACATGAAATGGCTGTGTTGCAGCCGCAGGTATGACGTAGCCCGATTGTCTCAACGAAATGCGAGGCTAGGAGTCTATTGATTTGTTTAGTTTCCTATCTGTATCCTCACTTGGGCTTTGCTCTGCCATCGAGGCCTATAAATCTACCGCTGCGCCCCAGCCTAGAACGTAGGGTGCCTAGTGACACCGCCGTCTTGAGGCAGAATTCGTTTATCTTGATCCGCCAATATGCCGTCTAACATCCCGCATGAGGAGATTGTGGCCAAAGCCCACCACTTTGTTATTGTTGGAGGTGGTACGGCTGGCCTCGTCCTCGCCGCACGCTTGTCAGAAGACCCAACGGTCAGCGTCCTCGTTCTTGAGGCTGGCGAGAATAGACTAGGAGTAGGGACTAGCGAGCTTTCGCCCCAACACCGATTGACTAATGAGGCGCGAGGCAGGATCCTAAAATCGATATCCCCGCTCTTATGACCCAACTCTACGAGGAGTAAGCCATCCAGTTCCGTGGTCCCGGTTCAAAGTCTAACTTGAATAGCCCGGCATACGACTGGTCGTTCAAATCCACCCAGCAGCATGCTCTGAACGACCGCGTTGTCGCCCAGCCCAGGGGCAAGCTTCTCGGAGGTAGTTCTGGCATTAGTTTCATGATGGCTGCACACCCAAGTGCTCGAGACATCGATAACTGGGAAAAACTCGGCAATCCCGGCTGGAACTGGGCCTCCTTGTTGCCATACTACCGGAAGTCCGAGGCATTTAACCAACCCTCAGCGGAGACCAAAGCTTCTCTGGGTGGTGATGTCTTCGACCCAGGGATGTACGGAAAGGACGGCCCGGTTCAACTTACACTTCCGCACGGCACGAGCCAGGTCGATGATGCTTGGCCTGCGGCGCTCAGGAATTTGGGGCTTGAAATGAAGCAGGACCCGCGGGAAGGTCAAGCACTCGGCGGATACGCGGTGCTCAAGTTCATCGACCAAAGGGCCAAGCGGAGCTACGCGGCGTCGGCGTATTACGCGCCTAATGCAGCGCGAAAGAATCTGGCAGTGATCACCGGCGCGCATGTCAACAAGGTCATTCTTGAGGCAGCGGAGGGCGATGGCGTTAGGGCGACGGCCGTGTCGTTCACAGTACTTGAGAAAGAGCACACTGTTTACGCCTTGAACGAAATTATCCTCTCGGCTGGGGCGGTGCAGAGCCCCCAGATATTGGAACTATCTGGGATTGGAGGAGCCCAAATTCTAAGCAAGGCTGGTGTCAAGGTTGTCGTAGTCAACCCTAATGTGGGGGAGAACTTGCAGGTATTAGTTGCTCGCTTTGCCCCCGCCCTCCCGATGACAATGAATAGCCTAACGTTTTAGGACCATCCACTCGTCCCTCTCACCTACGAAGCTCAGGATGGGCTTCCTACTGCCGAGACAATTCGGCAGCCGGGCGTCCTAGACTGGGCCATGGGAGAGTGGCAAGCCGGTCGTGGGGGACCTCTGGCCTCTGGCGTTAGCGGCACCTCGTTCTTGCTTCACAAGGCTATAGCTGATGCAAGCCGGGTCAGCAAGCTCCTTGAGCTTTCGGCCACGAGATCTACGCTCAAGAACACGCAGTTCGAGATCCTGAAAGAGCTTTTAGCTGACGAGGAGGAGGCCGACGTACAGATCAACTTCGCCCCTACAGGTTTCAATCCATACATCGGCGAATCCATGGCTGGCCTATTCCCCCACGCCGACTCCGGCAACTATCTTGGGTCTGTAGCTGTTGTCAACCATCCGTTTTCTCGCGGCGCGACGCATATTACTTCTTCGGATCCCAAGACGCATCCCACAATTGACCCGAGCTACCTCTCCGAAGAGGTGGATTTCCAGATGATGGTCGACGGACTATTGTTTATACAGAAGATCATCGAAACAGCGCCAATGGCCGACATGGTCAAAACCAACGATGATGGTGATGGCAAGAAGATACAGCCAGGTTATAAGATTTCCAGACGGCTCGATCGAGCGGCGGCAGAGAAGCTGGTAAGGGACGCCACGATATCTTCTTGGCATCTCATCGGGACGTGTTCGATGATGCCACAGAGCGCTGGCGGCGTCGTTGACCATCGGCTAAAGGTCTACGGAGTCCAGCGCCTCAGAGTCGTAGATGCAAGTGTGATGCCCCTTCATGTGAGGGGAAATATTGCCAGCTCAGTGTATGCCATTGCCGAGAGAGCAGCCGATATGATCAAGGAGGACTGGAAGATCGGTGTGGAGTAGAGACTGGTGGCGAGCAGGAAACGGGGATGCGACGGATTGTGTCTATTGGTGGCCATACCACTCACAGGATTTGCATGGCTCTTCGCGTTTGGACTTACAACTTCAATCTTACGATCTTAGCCCGTGTTGAATTTGACTGGGCTCGTCACCAAGCTTTCTCTGCGTCTTTTCTCAGCTTGTTATATTCCCCTGTAAATTTGCCGTCCGTCGTCTTATATTTCATCCACTCGACTTTTCTTAAGGCCCGGCTACTGGGTATTTTCTTCCATCAAGATTACCCGTCTGCGGCTTGACTATATCTATCGGTGGTTTGGTAAACTGGCCGATATGAACATTGGCAGAACTGATTATTATAGCTATCAGAGTTCATGCCTTAACTGTAACGCAGGATGCGCTTGAGCACAGGGATCGGGAGGAACGCAATGGCTGGGTATCGCACACAACAGCACTAGCACACACCATCAACCAGGCAGTGGTCGAATTCGTCAACTGAAGCCGTACCCCTCTCATCAGGGCTTCGTGTGCCTGAGCCCATTGTCTGTTTAGTGCTGTCTTCATACAGCTATGGTACATCCCTTGCAGGGTTAGTCAACGTATGTCCTTGCGGCTTTCACGTCTTGCTTCCTACGCCGTGTCGGGGCCGGCCGTTAAACTGCCTGACGACTGGTTTAGGCTTCTCGACAATAGTCGCATTGCATTTGACTAGAGGGATTAGTCGGACTGATTGGACCTCTGCCACGGCTTGTGTTGGCGGTATTAATATTTAGCGAAGGTATCGTATTGCTTCAGGGTAGGTAATCCTCGGGGCACGGCATTAACGATAGCGATGATGTCGATACCACAACGCGACGCGAATTGACGACAGTTCGAAATTTCGGTGGCCAACTGGCGTCCCTTTGGCAAAAAGACGACAGTCAAGAAGGAGATCACATCCATAGTACAGACTCTGAGCTTGTACTCTCCCCGTATCTAGGGCCAAGGGCACGCGGAGAAATTCTCCAGGTTATTGATTGTATTTGGCAATATTCAGTAGCAGGAGTGAACTATTCTTACACCACTCAAACGTACAGTGACTCAGATAGGCTTGTAACGTCACTCGTTTCGAACCCAGACCGGCATGACGACACACTCTGTTACAAACCCCCTAGCCACATGTAGGGTTAGCCCGAGTCAAAAGAGAGTGAAAGCGCAGTTCTTTTCCATAACCCCATGACGCGTTCCATAAGGGCGGTCGGCGGCGGCTTAATGGTGTTGAAAACTACAACGGACAATAGAGAAGCTTACTGCACGCTAGCACTGCTTTAACACTACCCTAAGTTGCGGTATGAATTTAAGAGAAAGGCATGATAAGTTAAGTGATCTTAGCTATTAAAATAACTGTCCGCTCCATCAAGGGTGAGCGAGTCGCTGGCACAAATTAAGTGATCTTAATTTCCTCAGCCTTACCAGTTTTAATATCAAAGAGGAATCCTCTAGCAGTGCTCTTAATCTCCTGCCTGATAACCTTGTTGCTACGTAGCCACTCCAGGTCACTTTTAACACTAGCCGCCATGCTATGCCCCTTAGTTAGTATTTATGCTTCCGTAAAAGTAAGCTTTAGAGCACTTACTCTGTATTAGCACCCCAGTCGATATCTTCAATCTCCTCCCAATGGGCCTTGTCTACTCGTGCCTTCACACGCTCACGCAACTCTTCGTCGGTGAATTTTAGAGACCCACAATCGGTATGATGGACAATAACAACTTCGTCGATACCGAACGCGGTGTCTAACAGTAGAATATCTCGAGCTGCAAATCGGACATTACCGCCCGCATTGCGGGAGACCATCACCACTGTATCAGCACTATTAGCTTCCCGAATTGGACCTTTCCTCATTTACAACTTACTCTCGCCGGTGCTACTTCCGACGTTCATGTCGATGAATCTGTCAACACTGCAGCGAGGGTCTATGCAAGCCACTAGATAGCCAGAAGAGCCTTCAATTAGCCAGAGTTGAAATACAGGCGGAAAGGGCAGAACTCGCCGACGATGGTGAGGCGAGGTTTGGATCCGGGCGTGTTAGACTCAGATATGTAAGGAAAGGGCTCAAAGTCCTTCGGGCTATGCTCCATGCATGTTAGAAATCCGCCAGCCCGGGCAAGGGGAGAACAGACTTATGGGCCGCGAAAGCATCCGCAACGGTCTTTGCCATGGCTTCTCAGGAAAGTGATTCAAGGTCGAGGGGTGGCTCTCACGGTGGTAGTGGTTTAAGGTTGGCTTTGAATAATAATACGCGGCGCCGGTAGCAAGATCTCGACAATTCTGGTCGGGTCTTGAGACGATTTGTATTCATTCTGAACGCCTAGTACGCCACGTTGATTAGAAATACAGTCCGGTACTCACAGAACGTTTGTATTCCCTCGAGCATCCGCCTAAGACCTAATGCAAGCCATGGCGGAGGCTCAAAGCGCGTCAAAAGTTCGAAGCATAGTAATGGCTGACAAAGTGAAGGACGAGTAGTGGGAGATGTGCATAACCTCCGGTGTTCCACGGCACAGATGGGTGGTTGATAATCAAATGCTACGGGCCACGATAGCCTCTGATTCCAAACGCAGAGAGGGGCGATTAAGTAATAACCAAATACGGATTACTATGCGTGCGCATTCCGGTGAGCCGATGGTCTGCCGCCAACCATAATTGGCAGAGCCGCACACCTTTATCGCCGTCAAGGTGGCTCGATCCCAGTCTAGTGCAGGCATTATGTCACTGTCCCGTGGCTGTGGAGTAGACGATGGGACGTTAACTAGACGGTGATCGTTGTGTGGAGACATTTTGGTTAAGTTCCGAAGCCCACCGGCGATAACTGAGACCCACCAGCGGATCTTTGGCCCGATCTGGGGCCCCCTGGATATCCTTCATCTTTGTCCCTCTTTGTCCAACACGGACACTCTTTATTTTGCATGGTTGAGTTGAAGGTTCTTGAACTCTGCTGAATTCCTGGGGCATCTCACTCTACTTGAGGCCGTTGCAGCGCATCCTATCGTAACATCCACTGTCTGAATCTATGGAAATACACTTCGAGACAGACACAAGCGGTGTCTATCCTGTTGGAGAACCCAGTACCTCCTCACGGAAGATGATATCGACAGCATGTGAGGCATGCAGAGCGGCCAAGATCAAATGTCGGCCGAGTGAACAGCCTGGAGTCTGCCGCAGGTAAGACGAGAATAACGTGACGATGCAAAAGATGAACTGACGGATCCATATCTAGATGTCTTGAATCTAAGAGAGAATGCATATCACGAACAGGCCCACGCACTCGCCGAAGAAGGACAAAGTTGTATGTCTCGGTCCAATACTCCGGGCTGGTTCGGGTACGAATACTGACTTGATAATAAGCCTTGGTGGTGCGGCACAGCCTCGACCACCGCCCGCAAGCCGCGCATCCAAGACTTTCACCATCGACTTTGACGTGCCGTCTCCGCCTGAAATCGACGAGAACTATGACGCCTTGCGTAGCACCCACGCACAGTTCATCGACAATATATTTCCTTTTGAGCCGGACTCGGACTTTAATGATCTCACTTCCTCGCCGATGACATGCTTCCCGACGCCCTCGTCTTCTCACACCCATTCCATCCAGTCCCTTCATGCAAAACCCCAATTCAACCTCGAATCCGCTGACGACCTACTAAAATCGTTCCGTGGAATGCTGCCTTATTTCCCCTGCATTGACCTTAAGCCCGAAGTAACGGTTTTGAGTCTTGCTGCCTCTCAACCCTTCGTTCTGTTGGCGATCCTGGCCGTCGCGTCTGGGTCGCGGACTCTTCAGGGGCATAGCCTTTACGATGAAGAGTTTCGCAAGGTGTTGGGCCTCAAGGTTGTGGCTGGAGGGGAAAAGAGCATTGAACTTCTGCAAGGCATGCTCATCTACTGTGCTTGGTGATAGATGTCTCACAACCTCATCTCAACGAATAGATGGCTTACAACTATAGGTATCCATTCCATCTCAGGCCCAAAAACAGGCAAGCTTTTCAGTATGTCCGCATGGCAGGGGATATGGTTCGCGATATGGAGCTCGATCAGGAGTTGCCCGAGCTCAACGGCGGTTTCGACTCTGAGGTGACGACGGAGCAACTCGAAAAAATCCGCGCATATCTCTCCTGGTTTTACGCTGTATCAAAGTACGTCTTCCACTAGAACTTCGTCTCCCGGTGAGCCGTTGACTTACAACCAACCCTAGCTTCATATCCGCCTGGAGGAAGATGGACGTGATGGCACCTTTCACTGCTTGGACAGCTAATTGCTGTGACATTCTCCAACGGTGCGCAGCGGCCGATGGCGACTTCGCCTTGAGTTATCTCGTGCGATTTGCGGGTTACACCAATGCCGCTAAAAGTGCGATCCATGAAAGCACGGCACCAAGTGAGCAACAGAGCCAGCTTGTGCTGTTCGGCCTGGAGGCCCAAAGTCGAGAGCTTCAACAGTGCATGCTCCCTCACATTGCTCGTTCTGGTAAGAATCCTCAAGTTGCACTTGCTGAAATAAGGCTAATTTCCCAAAAGTGCCTGTGAAGTTCTCAGAGCTGTTCTTTAGAATCTATCTTGCCGGCGGCCCTCTGCTCCGCTTAGGACAACCTAAGAACAGGCCCTCCGGGTACATTACCCCTTCAATACCAAAGCTCAAACGTTGTGTCGCCGAAATCAGGACGATGTTCGACTTCGTATCTGACCTAGGGCAATCAGCATTCAATGCCTTGACTTGCAATGACTGGCTCAAGTTCATTCTCACCATCATTGCGGCACTTCGTCTCTCATTTCCTCTTACCGAGCTCCCCGGCTGGGATGATGCCTGGGCGAAAAGCGAGTTACGCTTTGGCGAGTTCTTGACACACATGTGCGAGGGATCTGACTCGATTACGATCAATACCCGAGTCGACGTCTTCTCTGCCGGTCGCGTCGTCTTGCGCGTCGTCAAGGATAAGTATGACCGTCGGATTGCGCTACATACCAAGGCAGTAGCGGCCACCATAGAGGCGGAAGCGGCGATGCCATCGTCTTCGGGTATTCGGGGATGCCCGGTGTTTGACCATAGCGTTGAGGCTTATATCGCTGCATGGGATACGGGGTTTGATGATGGTAATGTGATGCCACCCCCAACGCGACATGCAGAGGGCCAGCAGGCCGAACCTCACGATTGGTGGGCGACAATGACGATGGGATGGACGTATAATACGACTGGGAACAATGAATGACACGCTTGGCCTTGGGACTATTCATTATCCCAGGGAGCTTCGTCTAGTCTGGAGCGAGGTTGATCTCCCGGTGGGATACGCATAATAAAATGCCACCAAGACAATACTGCGCCACTTTCACTGCATCTCTCAGTATGCGAGCATTTCTCAGTCTGAAAAATTCCTGTTCTGTTGATCCGTCCGGATCAGGTACCCAGACTACTGACTGGAGCTTATCGTCAGGATGAGCCTTGAAAGGAAGTCCCCAGTAAGCCAGGGGCCGTTCCATCCATCACCACGGGAAACTAAGACGTTTTCGAGGCTTGAGCCATGTTGAGGTGTGGCTCTCATAGTGCTGAAGTACAAGCTTCTTAGCGTTGAGGCCTTAAAACGACTAGGATAGTGTGAACACATTTAAAGTGACGAAAATTTCCAGCATTATGTTAGAAAACAGCTTGTGTTAAGAATCTTTATATCTATAACTCCTCTGCTCTAAATCCTTCCACCAGCAGAAAATATGCAGCCAGTATTATCGACGCGTATTGATCCCTCACTTAGGCCACCAGCCACCGAATATCGACGGCAAGCCGGTGCTGAATGTAGATAATTTGCACGTTATCCTGATGTTTAATATTGCATACGATACGACCGTATTCCCTGGTGAGCGATATGGCGTCCGGCTCACCAGCTGCTACCAGTTCCCGTATTACACTGAGGCACAACCTGCTGGGCTTGTGGATGCTGAACGGAGGAAACCCAAAGATGATTATCTTGAAGAACTCTTCGGCCGCAAAGTCGTCAAGTTCAAAATTGGCAAGAAGCCACGAAAGCCCCTCTGCTGTATTATTGAATCCATTAAAGGCAGGATGATGTTCCTTAAGATCAGTCATGCGATTGAGAACATCCTTTCCGACAGCTTTGTGCATTTCGTCCGGAGTATGCCTGGGCCTTGTCTTGTCGATAAATATATGCATGGTGTTGTCCTTTTATTTTGTCTTTTATGGGGCCTACAAAGTCAAAGAAACTGAGAATTCATATAGTACTATTTATTATTTATACCACTGTAGCACGTATATAACACGTACCGTACGTATACAGTACACCGCCTTCTCTAGCGTGAGGCTAATATTAGGCCTGCCGATCCAGAATAAGGACTTATCTATTAAGCTTTATATACTTTATCCTGCGGTCTATTATCTATAGTCCTTCTTTTATACGTGTCCGAATTTCAGGCCCCGCGAGTAGTATATTGTCGGTCCTACTTCTGGGTTTCGGACTTAACCACTCACCACAGCCTCGAGATTACATGCATGTAACTGGCCCCCGAGACCCAACATCCAAGTATAGCTAGCAAACAACCAACCAGTTGCGCCAATAGAACGGCAGACAATATCCTGTTCACGTCTCGCATGTTGAAGTTGCTCTGTAAGTTATTAGTCAACGGCAATTATGCAACCATATTAACGCAAAAGAGATGCTCACATTGTTGTGCAGAGTCCACTGTTAAACAACTTGTATGGTGTGCTAATTTAGGGAAAATTAAAGATGCTGGAGATGTTGCTCTTGAGGGGGATCCTCTTGCTGGACGAGATGATAATGACAAAGGGGACCATGTAAATAGCAATTCCAGTCAGGCGTCACCGCTGCTCTTTACATGAGGATGAATAATGCTTATCTATGGCAAGCTCTGTTTGAGATCGTTCCTAATATCGAACAGGAATCAATAATCACAATGAGGCCGAATATGACCGGACTTAACTAGAGGTAACCAACTAGAGACAGCGCTAAATGTAAGCGGGATAGTAGAGAATTCCAACTTATTCAGCACTAGTTGGGAACCCTAGATACAAACCTATCCATACTTCAATTTAATGCCCAGACCCACAGCTCTAGATCAGCCGTCGATCTCACGTAAGACGGCCAAAGCCCTGCGCAGCCGCTAAGGTAGCAAATTAGCGGACACCGGACGCTGGAAACTTACTTGAGGCCCCGGTACCTAGACGCAAACCGTGACCAACTCCACCTTTTCCCGGGTGCCATGAGTGGGCCGCGAGGCCCCTTCATAAGCCGCAATAAATAAGTGCCGAGGTCATTCGGAGACGCTTAAAGCAACAGTACTGCATGCCTAGTATGGCAGGGGCTGGATCCAAAATACGGGAAGCTTTCGGTTCCTAACGTAAAGCCGCCGGCGCTCTTCATGGCCAGACCAGAGTTGTTCGGATGCCCGCCTCCGTGGGAGGAGAGGTGATGTTCAGGCTTCTCAAACACCTACGGGTTCCCATAGCCCTGATCGAGTTCGAAGGCGCCGAGCATGCTATCTCCCGAAATCGTGATGCGCGCCACCCATGCCTAACTGTCCATTACTTTTTGAGACGGATAGACTTGTATTTGAATGGAAATTTGGCGCCGGAATTTGATGTTCAAATAGTCAAGTAGCTTGTATCCACACGCTCAAGTGGTTCGAATGAAGTAGCTGGCAGGCTGCAGTTAGCAGAAGCCGGATGCGCCATATTTGAGCAGAGTATTGCTAGGGGCACATACAACTTTTGCGCCGAGCACAAGAATATACATTCTCAAAGTCTAATGTGTTTTTCCATCACGAGGAAAGACTTCGGCTGAGGCCATTTGCAGCAATGAGGGAGCAGCTACTCCAGACAATCCTCAACCACGGAGGTATGAGTCAGTCCCTGGACGGCACTTGCAAAAGCAATGCCGTCCTGGGCGTTTGCAGGCAAGATCTGATATCGACGGCTACGGTGAAGCCGGGCAATTTGAACGGGCGTCACACCCGATGGCAGTGTTGCTAATCATATGATAATAAAACAACGTATTGCAATACATATAATACAATATGCGCGTTCTGATATTATACCAATATAATACGCAGGATGTGATATAATAATAATACAATATAAGGTTATCTATATTGGCAACATGTCGTCTATATTAGTTAGCAGATCTTCAGGCAAAATGCACTCATTTTATTAATAATTGATGGATTCACTAGCTACGCTAAATGTTCAGGGTGCCCGCTTATTTTTACAGCTTGGAATTATCCAGTATATAACACAACAATAATTAATGTCGATATGTGGGGACACGTGTGATGAAAACGCGTTACTGATTTATTGTTTCACGTTAGGGGCAAGAAAACGCGTAATGAAAGTATAAATTCATGGTCTACAGGGTAGGGTATCGTTTACGGGCAGCCCCTTGAGAACCCCTGAGAATGCTGTCTCCTACCGCGCGACATTACAGACCCACTGAGAAAGTGAAAGACAACCGGGTCGTGACGAAGTGAGACGAGATCGGGAGATACGCATTGCACGGCATCGTGGAGCAGATTATTGGATTAGTTGGCTTTTGTGGGCGCAAATGTAGTGGTTGAATTTGGATCATGCAACTCGAGCTATACTCCGAGCATTGACCCCTCGTATTCCTGGTGCTTGACCTTATCAATTTACGTTGATGGTTATTTGGGAAATATGTATAGAGTGGTGACGTATAGCATGGTGTATATATATACTACTAGCCTCTGTTATCCTATAACTTATTTATACACAAAAAAGGGAAAGAGAAACTCGGCCCAATACATTTAGGCCTACGCCTATTGCCAGCATGCATAACAAGAGCAAATATCCTGATTCCGATACACAAATTTCCATCGCAACTACTGTATATTCCCTCTGCTATCAACTAGAGATGGCGAACCTGGACTTGGCTCGCAAGTTGGCCCCGAACTTGAACAGCAGCACCATTCCAAGGATACCAATGACACTGAGACCGCCAAGAAGGCTCACGCCTTTGCCGATACCCAAGTTCCCAAACAGCGGCTGTGCATATAGAATACTACCACAAGCTAGGGCACTGCGGAAGAAGTCGTTGGCAGCAAATAGACTGGACGTATACTGCGGGTAGCTGAGTGGGATATAGAGGAAAACGCACTGAAACAGAATAAAGGACGTCATTGCGTAGATGCCGATACCAATGGTAGGTGCAATCCAGTGAATAGATGCTTTTGCCGTCCAGGCGAAGAGGAAGAGACCGATGGTAGGGCCGAAGGAGGCGGGCAAGCCTGGGAGCAAGATCTGTTCTTGGGGGCCCATGCCAAATTTCTTGATCTGGGGAACAACCATGAAGTACAGCAGGGAGCCATACATAGTAGCACCCACCAGACACCCGATGAGGACGCAGAGGAACACAAGACCAATCTGACCCAGGTTCATGTGGTAGATACCGTGGTATACGATGGGGAATGCCTCGAAGACTAAACGATAATGATCAGCACATGGGTCTGTTTTGGTATTTTATATCAAGATACTCACAGGAGTAGTAGATGCTATACACAATAGCGCTGTAAACCTGAACAAACAGAATAGCGGGATCCTTGATAGTGATCTCGAGAGGCTTAATGAGCGCATCTACTGCAATAGCAGAAACTGTTGAGTGGCGCTGGTCAATCTCGCTCTGAGATATGAATTTGGAGTTGCCAGTAATCTTTCGGAGACGCCGAGCTCGCTGCAGCAGGATAGTCGGGGTGCTTGTCTCAGGAAGGAAAAACAACATGAGGAGAAACACTGGTGACGATGCCCAGATGGACTCGTAAAGTGACCAGCGCCAACCCTTTACAGGGACAGCGAAGCCACTAAGAAGGGGTCCAAGAGCAGCTGAAGGGACAACGTTAGCGGTGCAAAACGGATAAAGTAATGACAGGGTTTCTCACGTCCGCAGTAAGCAGAAGCCACCCATACAATCATGCCAAATGGCAAGTACATCGGACTGTATAGGTCGCCCATCGACGCGCCGCCAGACGCCAGGCACGGGGATCCGAAGAAACCCTGCAGGAACCGAAGAACCATCAGTCCCGGGTAGTTATTGACCAGCGCGGTGGGAATCGAAAGGATAACGAAGAGAAACATGGTGATAATATAAACGGGACTTCGGCCGATGTGAGGAATCTCGCTGAGAGGCGAGAACAGCAGTGGACCAACACCATAGCCCAGCACGTAAATAGAAAGGCCGAGCGAAGCCTTGATAGCGCTGACTCCAAACTTTTCCTGGATCTGCTGTTGAGATGTGGTATAGATGGCGGATGACATGTACACAACAAAGGTATACGCGCAAATGATGGCCGCGAGGATGAATCGACGCCGATTCGACCAGTTGTGTGGGTTGGCGGCATCATCGGTGGTGTACCAATCGACCAAGATCACTCCACCCTTGGTGCGCTTCGGAACAATCGGCGCGGATGCGACCTTATCCAGAGCCGCGCCCCCTTCAATGTGTGTAGGAGCAGTGCTGATGGCATCATTGTGCTGCTCCGTCTTCTCACCCAGTGTGGGGCGGGAATTCGCTCGTTCCTCACCAGCGACGGTCGAAGATGATGAGACCGTGCCTTCGGCGGGAGGGTTCGGGGCGTTCATGGCCTCGAGCCATGCCTCTGGGATGTTGAAACCAGGTTTCTCTTCTGGGTATTGGAAGACGCGGTTGCCGGTGATGAACCGCACCAGCTGCCCGAATGGCGCGTCGCGAACGACTTCGTTTAATCCGAGCCCCATGGTGTTATTTCCTCTGAGTGGTGGAATGTTTGTCGTGGCTCGTCTTTAGGGTACAGCCCGGGCGATCGAGGTTATTATCTCTAAGAGTTCACTGTAATCTTGAGAACAGGAGACAATGCAGGAGAACTAATTTCCAGTCCTCCCGGGGAGCGTACAGCTCTATACATATACAACATCCCAGACCCCCCGCCTCGAAGTTCAAAGCAGTACAATGGCTGACAAAGCGAGGGAAGAGTGGCGGGAGATTTGTGATAACCTCCGGTGTTCTACGGCGCAGATGGGTAGTTAATAATCAAGAGCTACGAGCCACGAGAAACTCCGGTCCCAAACGGTAGAGAGGGACGATTAAAAACCGAGTACAAGTTAACATACGTGCTACATTCCGTCGGGCCGATGGCCTGCTGCTAACCATAGTTGGCAGAGCCGCACACCTTTGTCGCCACAACTTAAGGATGGTTTAATCGCCGACATTCTAGCTGGGATCTCCGAATTTTCATTATGCAATAAACTTGTCATTTCAAGGATGCATGAGTTATAATCTTTGTGGTCAATTTTAAGCTCCGATCTCCATCGGTTCAACCATAACTAGGCAGCAGTATATTGCAATTTGTAGCCCGATAGTAAATAGCGTTAAAATAATCTTAGCTGTAGGCTGACTATTATGGTCCATCCTTATGAAAATTATAAATACCGCTTAGTGGATATAGTAGAAAGGGAGCGTGAAAAAATAAACTCACCTAATTAAAGAGATACGAGGTCTATTTCTGAGTGTCATCAGGACCACTTCAGACTGACAAATGCGTCAGCCTATTGGGCCCCGTTTACGCCGAGCAAGCCCGGAAGATAAATTTTAGGAGGTAGCTTAATCACCTTATCTTACGTAATGAGATTGTGTCACGTCGAAGGCGGGGTTACGTAGTTCGCCTATTTATCTCCCGAACAGGCACGGAGTTTGACCAGTAACGCGACATGTGAATAGTGAAGAGATTCGGCTAAGGCAGGAAGCTGATACACTCATTCCCCCGTCGTCTTGCTGCTGTGATCCGTGCAAGGGGTTATTATACAAGATATTAAACGCCGAGGCTGGGGCTATCTAATTATAGACTTGGCTTCGTAATTGAAGAATGATTAGCAAAGTTGTGGCTGTTTGAAGCCACCTGCATTGATGATGGTGGTGGCGTGTGATGTTGGTGTTCGCAGACTTATGTCCCAGAATTTTTTACATTTGCACCTTGTCTGACAGGAATCATTCCATAATAATCCTCCCTCGTGTCAATTCTGGATGAGGGCTCCTGGGTACTGATATTATATCTTTTTCGTCCTCTTTTCCTTTCAGCGATGTGGAAACTGGCACCAAGTGGCGAGCCCTACAGGAAGCAGCTTCGAGACTACTATCGTTCCCCGCGCTCTCCGTCTCCAATCACTCTCGGAGTGCGATAGCTGGGCAGGTGTGCAGTGCATGTATTGCCTTACGGCCTTAGAACCTGATAGGTCGTAAAATATGCGCTGGGGTTAGGCATTAGAAATTTTGCCATAGCACTGGCCAGAAGTCGGAGCATTAATCCACATCGCCAGCCTGCATCAGGCCCGATTGCTCCGCGATTAAAGTTGATAACGCATCAACGCAGCTTTTCTCTAGAGCAGGTTGCCGAAACCAGACCGAATGAATGGAAGTGCAGCTAAGCTCCCTCAGTAGCTCCGATCCAATTCGGCGGTTAAGAATCTCGCGGATTTAGATGGTGCAGAACTTGCACGGCATATTATCAAGCTTGGGGCTACTTATTGCTTTGTCTCCTCACAAAAGTCCTCGTCAAAATCCGGAAATAGGGTGTTTCCTTTCGTTACATTGCGGCTGCAATACCCGTTCGTACATCTCTGACGAAAGGCAGCAGTTCCAGCTCTCTACGATGGCGACCGACTCCTCAGAGCAAATCTCGGCCGATTTTCCTTTCGAAAAACGCAAAGTATGGGTCCTCGGCAGCCAGATGGCATATGTTGATGTTGGCTCCTCGAGCGGATCTGCCATTGTCTTCTTACACGGCAATCCTACATCGTCTTACCTGTGGCGAAATATCATCCCGCACGTCTCTGCCAAGAGCCGGTGTGTTGCTCCGGACTTGATCGGCTTCGGTGACTCGGATAAGGTCAAAGGGCTCGCCTACCGCGTTGCTGATCACCAGCGCTACCTAGAAATCTTTCTGGATGCGATCTTGCCTACGGAAAAGCTGACGCTTGTCGTCCATGACTGGGGTTCCGCGCTCGGCTTCGATTGGGCACGCTGCCACGAAGACCGTATCGCCGGTCTTGCCTTCATGGAGTTCGTACTCCCCGCCGACAGCTGGGATACGTTCCAGAAGGATGTCGCCAACAACTTCCGGCCGTTTCGTGAGGCGCAACTCGGGCGTGAGTTGATCATCAATCAGAACGTCTTCGTTGAGACAGTATTACCTGGTGGAGTCGTACGACCACTAACTGAAGAGGAAATGAGACACTACCGCCGGCCCTTTCTCGAGCCGGAGGCACGTGAGCCAGTCTGGCGGTTTCCCAATGAGATTCCGGTTGCCGGGGAGCCTGCAGACGTGTGGGAGAAAGCCAAGAAGTATATGGCGTGGTTACCACACACAGAATTTCCCAAGCTCTTCTTTTGGGCTACGCCTGCCATCATAATTACCGAGGACAAGGCCGAAAATTTCATCCGGGAGTTCGAAAACATGAAGAGCGTAAACCTTGGGGCAGGCCTTCACTATTTTCAAGAGGACCATCCACATGCAATCGGTCGGGAGATTGCCCAGTGGTTACCTGTGTCTGAGGATTAGCCAGTGCCGTGTGTGGGAGGGGCCCTACTTCAGGCCATTCCTCATGTCATGCCTTTGGGTAGTTTCAGCCCTCAAGATAAAAAGTATATCAATGGCCCATTTAGAACGAAGGTCGGTTTGGGGC
This sequence comes from Dactylonectria alcacerensis, assembly GCA_029931735.1. NCBI lineage: Eukaryota > Fungi > Ascomycota > Sordariomycetes > Hypocreales > Nectriaceae > Dactylonectria > Dactylonectria alcacerensis. Next base: position 194,653 of record JAPMUZ010000014.1, on the reverse strand, counting down.
TAGCCCTCGCATCGCAGAATACACACACAGAAAGAGTCTATTACGCTCGGTGACTTGCGTCAGAAGGGCCACTATTAGCTGCTGTTGACGAGGTGATGGGTAGTTTCGTGAACTAGATCTTAGTTGGCGTCTAAAAATTTGATCGGCGCTTTCACTGCTCTCATATCTGGACTCCACCCTAAAACCCTAAAGCCAAGAAAGCGTTTATTCAGCTGGGCAGGTCACTTACCGGTGTGAGAGGGGCCAAGACGCAATTGTCTCGAAGGAAGATGCACAAGAAATCGTGGTGAGGCAGTGAAGGGAGAAACTGTCGACTCAGCAGCAAGTGCCACTGGATTGGGAATAATGGCCATAGTATCACGGAAGGTTGCAGCAGTGAGTAGCTGAAAGTATGTCACTTGCCCCACACACCGTATCAGCATTATGTCGTCGTAGGGCAGACCGGTCCGCTCCGCGCAGACCGCTTACAGCTAACTAGATAATCTACATTATCTATTCGCCCTCAAAGGAAAAACCATGCTACTACATTGCAGGTGTTGGTTATGACCGAGCTTGCTATCTAATCTTACACAATACCAAGACCCATAGGTTGCTTATGTACCGGCTGCAACTAAGGCGGATAAAACCAGCGAGATGCGGTATTTTCTCACCCAACGTAGCCGGAAATGCACTAACCCCTTGCTGCCCAATAGCCAAACCTGCAGCAACACAACACCAAAAGAGTCATGCACTTTGCCGTCCGAACCAAGACAAGTGCAGTTCAGACGGCAGGTTGCAGGGGCAAGCGCGACTTCTTTTTTTCCTCTAATATCACACATGCTCCACTGGAACATGCATGTTGGGGTCCATCGATATAGCTCGTCTGGGCAGGGTTGCAGTCCACTCCACTGAATCCACACGTGGATCCACTGAGAGGATCCACGATCCATTTCACGAGGCTGCTCCGCGGGAGCCAATAGGTTCACGGGTCCCGTGAAACCAGGTATCGGTGCATCAGCAATTGCAGTCCGACCGGTGATGGCACAGAAACAAACCTCTTCTGATGCATCTCATGATTTCGTTCCTCTGTCACGGTCATGATAAACGATTTGCTTTCTCGATTTGGCCTCAAAAAGCAATGTCACGTTCACTAGTTTAGCGGAAGTCCTATCCGTATTGGTAGTTTTACCCGCTGGTGCCTCGTCCGTGTAAACCCCTGAATGTCCACGCGATCTCCCCTCCGCGTCATCCCCCACTTTCACCGCCACCTACGTTCATTGCCCTCACGATGCCAGGCGACGAACTGCACCCTCAGCAAGCCTGTGATAACTGTCGTTATCGCAAGATCAAGTGCGACCGTGGCTCGCCATGCAAGCATTGCATCGCCGCGTCCTTGCAGTGCCAGTACCTGCATGTAATAAGGCGCAAAGGGCCAAGGCGAGGCATCGGCCGTCGGCTGGCGCAGCTCAAGCAAGGCCAGACTGAGCTGGACAAGAACTGCTTTGAGGTTATAACTTTGAACTTGCCGTCGCCATCGAGCGGTAAACCGCAGCCCAGCAGCATCAATTCGCAGTCCAGCGGTAGTGCTGTCAGGGGTGGCCCAGAGGCGCTTCAACGCGACAATACGCGTCTGGGCATATCCCCGTTGATAAGTACCGAGCCGGAAGATGCTGTTCCTCTCCCTGGCTCTCTTAACCACTCCGACTCTCTTCTAGATACCGTACCGCCGGATTTGGTGGCCCAAAACCGACGGCTATGCCTGTCCCTCGTTGCTCATGTCGAAGTTTTCTTAAAACACATGTTCCCCATAATGCCCGTGGTCCACGGCCATGAGATCCTAGCCGATGCAGCTCGACTGGACCAACTGCCCCCTTCACGATACACACTCATCGCCGCCATATGTGCGGCAACCCGCATACAACTCAAGCTGGACAATGAGGAAAATAGCACCGGGAACGGGCCTGGTGCAGATATTCCCAAAGAGCCGCCACTTAGTGGAGAGATGCTGCTCAGTATTGCAGAAAATTCATTACGCCAATTTAATGTCATCGATGATTACACCCTGGACTCGATTCTAAGTTCATTTTTTATCGGGACTGGATACGGAAATCTCAACAATAATCGTCGCGCTGGATTTTATTTAAACCAAAGCATAACTCTTGCGCAGTCCCTCAACCTTACCTGCGAAGCTGGCTACCTCGAGCTCTGTGAAAGAGAGCGCGAGACAAGACGACGGGTCTTTTGGCTTCTCTTTGTTACAGAGAGGTCAGTTTCACTTCTCCCATGTATCTTGATCGAGGTGCGTTCTGTTCTGACTGCATTCTTAGAACGTTTTCCTTGCAGAATCGTCGACCTGTCATGCTACGGAGCCGGATCCCTAAGCCGCGCGTCATCGATTCCGATTGCCCAACAGTCATGCACGACTTCTTGAATCACATTCGTATTTTTGATCTGCTGCCATGTGCTCTTTACGACTGGGATTCTCAAGACGACGAGTACCAATCCGATGATGTTTCTCTACCTAACAAAATCAACGCACGGCTTTCCGCGCTTCAAGTGGTCAACTCCTTCATCGAAAGCCAAAGATTCGACACTCTTATTACGCAACAATGGCTCCGTGTATCAATGTGGCGTTTAGTTTTTGGTACAAACCCATATTTAGCCTACGGTCGCGAGACGCATTTGCCCCTTGGTCTTCCTATTGACGCGGGCAAAACGGTCCTAGGTGAGCTTTATTCAGTCGGCCAACTATCAAGGGACTGCCACGGGATAGGAATGGTAAGTTACTCAATTCAATTTATCATCTAAATACATTATTAATTAAGAAATAGGAACAGAAGCTTTTCGATATTGGAATTAGTCTGGCCGACACAGCTCAATTACAAGGCCAGAGCTTCTCCTCACTCGAAATCGGCCCAAGAGACTTACTCAGTACGATTGTAAAGTTTCTAACAAGGATTCGCGGTTGCGAATCTTATCTTCTGCCTAAGTTGTTGCAGCATTCTGAGAACATTCTGGGTCATGTCGACCCAACTGCTCATATCAGTGCGCAGTGGTCCATCAGTGATGGTGCCACCGATCTCCAGGATTGGCGCGTACCTGATGACTTCTCTGTACTAGAGGACAATTTAACCGATAAAATCAGTTGGGAGCTACAGGATTGGGATGCATAGAGCTTAACTTCCTCTACAAATCTCCGCCCAATCGCTCGCCCACACCGCACTGTATTGCCTTATACTCTTGTCGTATGTCGTCTGGCCCAAAAATGGGATAGGTCCCAGTTTTAGTCCTGACGAAAGTGACCTGCCGAGGTCAGCATGGCTGGTATGGAGCTAAGCTCTGAGGCACAGGTGGCGTTACTGGACCGTTTGGTGGTGGTAGTGTAGTGGTAGCTCTTTGGACGAAGCAGTCTGATCGTGGGATATGGGTCCGGGAGAACTTTGCACTACGCGTTATGTCGCGGACGATCAGTCTATGCCCGAGCAATTGCTAAGATCTACTCCACGGATCCCAGGAAACTCCAGCGACGCCGGGGCGGCATGCCATCCAAACGCGATACTGCGGCCAATTCGAGAAAACTCACGGATCAAGAGGAATCAACCATTGTTCAGTACGTTCTCGACCTAGATGCACGACCATTTCCTCCCCGGCTTCGCGACGTGGAAGATATGGCGAATAAACTGCTGAGCCTGTTGATTCCTAGTGTCGTTGGCTTGGGCATAATGAGTGGATGAGAGAATCTCGGCAAATAAATAAGATATATCTTGCAGCTACTGGTTCTAATATTCAGACAAGCCATCGAGTAAACCACTCAATCGCCTGCTGCTCTGCCTTCTCTGCACACTCCATCTCGTGCTCGTTATCTGGGCGTGCCCGAACAGCGAATCCGTGCCTTGCGCCTGGGAAGACGATAACTTCATGGCTGCCTTCGTTTTCGGCCTCGAGCACGTGCTTCATTTGTTGGACCAACGATAGCTTCATGAACGTATCCTCATCACCAATAGCCACACTTGTCGGAGTTGCTATGCCTTCAATATCGCGAGGGATTTCGATTAGTGAGGGGTGGGCGGCGAAAGCACAATCTACCAACTTCTCGGGGCTTTTAGAATTAATCTGAGAATTATGTCGGCACACTCGAGAGGATGGATCGTCTTGCGCGAGAAGGAGGGTGTGTTTACCCCCATAGCAGAAGCCTGCAACACCGATCTTGAGATTATCTGTTGGAAATGGAGGTGCAGATGTTCTCAGGGCTTGAATGAAGGAGAAGACTCGGGATTTGGTGACCGGGAGGCGAGTCGTGATCATCCAAGGGGCGGCTATGGACAACCATTGGAACGCGTTGATGGGCTTGTAGAAAAGAGTGTCAAACCAGGGAGCTGGTTCCATGACATTGTCCAAGAGACCAATAGCTCGAGGATCCATGGACCGGCCTATCGAGGAATTAGGAGTGCGTGTGAAGGGAAGAAAGAGCAATTGAAAGACATACCATTCATGAAATCTGGACAATACACTAGAAATCCACCTCTCTTTGCGTAGCGATCGCATAGGACTCTATTATTTGCGAATTTCCACCCAAAGGCATCAGTGATGACAACAATTATACCTTTCGGTATGGCTCCATTTTCAGGTTCGGCAATATAAGTGGGGACGCCGTGAATAGTTGTTTCTATACCCTTTGTCTGCGTGCTGGAGACAGCCCCTCGAAAGCAGTCTGGACAAGACATTTTGGATGATTGACGTAAATAACGTACTGTACAGCTGTGGCAGAGAACCAAGATAATTCAATCGAACTATGTGGCTGAAGGTATGTACGACTAACAAATGTGCGGCCATTTTGGCATGTGATTCGGTACTGACGATAGGCAAAACGGCCTAAATATTACGCCGGATGACGCACTCGGTTAGAGAGGACGATAAGGGTCATGGCTGATTCAACTATCAATCGCACTCAGACTTCCACCTGGGCCATATAAAAATGTTTGATCGCTTGTTGCATTATCGCAATACCTAATATGCAATATGGCTTTGACAGTACTGCCATTGCCAGCTCCAAGCAATGCCTAGGTTTTTGAACGTATTCAGGCATGAAGACCCGGAGAGCCCAATTGGATATAATATTACGGTTTATACTCTCTCCTGGTTGCTACTTGCCAAAACTTATAGAGACCAATGCAGAGTACCGTCCAACAATATTATTTCCACATTCATCTTGGGGGCTTTTATAGCTTCTTTAGTGACTGGCTTTTTTAGCACCTTCCTTGACCACAAGCGTGGCCTGTAGCTGGCTTGTTTGATCAACTTTGTTACATGCAGAATCCAAGCTGGAACAAGAAGTAAAGGACTTCTGTACTTTAGTCGACTACGTCTTGGGTTCTCAAACGGATTTTATATCACCATTTCGAATTCCTGCATCGCAGAAGTAGCTCCCGCTTACATGAGAGGTCTACTTATTGCCTTATATGCCTATTGGGTGAATATTGGGCAGATCCTCGGAAGTGTGGTGGTTAATTACACAAAGGACAGGATGGGTAAATATTCCTATCAAATTCCGATTGCTTGTCTCTGTATTGTGCCTTTACTTCTCAGTGCAGGGCTCTTTTTTGTTCCGGAGTTCCCTCGGTGGCTCCTCGCAGCAAGCAAGAATATCATGGAGGTGCTAAGGACACATTCTGTGGCCCCTGAATGTTTGAATTCCGAGTGGATGGAAATTATTACAGGGATAGACGAAGAGAAAAGTCTTTCAAAGAATGTTGAAGAGCTTGAAATGTTCAGAGGTGAGAAGCCTCTGCCCAATACTCTGACTCAAATCATAAAGTGCTATAAAGCACACGAACATACTGCTAACAGCGCATAGGAGCAAACCTCCAGCGCACCCTTCCCTGCTATGGTGTTATTGGCTCCATGAACTTTTCTGGATGCTGGTTTATTATCGCTTTCCAAACTTACTTCTTTGCTATCGCTGGCATATCTAAGTCGTTTCGGTTTACCATCGTGAACACATGCCTTGGTTTACTAGGTGTGGTTCTGTGGGATGTATGCTATTTGGCAACTCGCTGCTCGGCGTGTTGTTTGCATGGTCGGTTGCCTGACTTGTGCACTCTGCTTTCTCTCAATGGCCATTGCTGGGACCATGAAGGCCATGGGTAACGAGGTTGGCGATGCCATTGTTGCATTCGTTGCGTTCTACATGTTCTTTTATAATGGATGTCTGACATCAACAAGCTACACTCTTGCGACTGAGCTGGTGAGCTCTAGGCTCAGGGTATGGACAGTGGGTACTGCAACTAGTTTCGGCTGCGTATTGAGCTAGGTGACCTTATTCATCACTCATATTTCATTAACCCTCAGGACCTGAATTCGGTAAGTGCCTCTTCTAATACCATTCCAATTAACTAGTTACTGATTCTCATTTTGCATCAAAGGGCCCCAAATACGATTATATTTGGGCAGGCCTCAATTTTATTTACGTTCTATTCTACTACTTTTTCGTTCCTGAAACGAGAGATTGGTCGCTGGAAGAGCTGGATGAGCTCTTCGAGAAGCGGGTAGGCGTCAAAGGATTCCAAACGTATCAGACCACAGTGGGGAATGAAGCCTTTGGAAACATTCGAGCGAAGCTGGGGCCGAGCAGTCGCATAGATCATAAGGGAGGAAGGATAAGAGTCTATCTACAACTAGGTTAACTAATCAATCGAATCCTTCGTTTATAATAACTTAAGTAATGCAAATACGTAATACAAAAACGCGGCAACGAGGAACGCGGCAGCGCAGAAACAAAAGTCCGAACAGCGGTTTCACCAGCGCTTCTGGTTGTATATTCGCCGATAGCGTAATAATGGCGCAAACCTGGCGTCTTGTTTCTGCATTCTTGAACCCAAGGCAATGTGGGGTCTGCTTTGTTGGGTCCTCCACATGGGCTTGGTTAGTGTGTGGCTTGCAAATAATACAAAGATGGCTGGGGGAGTTTGTGGGGTGCCTTGGCTGCGATATTATGTGGAAGGTATCCAATAATCCATCACGGCACACAAAGCCAGCACATCGTAGTAGTCCAGGGCCTTGAGTCGTAGTGACGCAACCGCTGAATAGCCCCACTGTGGTGATCCATCCCACCCACATCTTCAGGCATCAAACAGCGCAATCTTACGAGTCTTTCCACTGTAAGCGCCATTGGTTGCTATGACATTCCTGGGTTCAGATTCATCTGTTTTGACACGTATCGGCAAAAGTCGTCATAAATGCTCTCTGGCCCTCAACTCCACCTACCCCAAATATTGAAAACAGCTATACAAGGGATACCCGCTCACATAATTAGCAACAAGATTTTATAGATAAGCCAGATTGTAGCTAGAATTCATGGTGGTTGCTGAGCTCTAGTTAACTAGAATTGCATACCACTCAGACTACCTGCTGACCACCATTTTTATGCAACCGTCCCTTTTCTTGTCTTCAGTCTTACGGAAAATCCCGTCTGTTTCACAAACCATGCATTATGTAATGTCCACGATGTTTCTGGGTTTGTAAATGAGATCTAAAATATGTAACGCGTCAGCTGGGTTAGCTTGCGCTACTAGCTACTAGAGCATGGAATGGATCTTTTTGGAACATAATACGTACCTCAAACCGTCGCAAAACTGCAGGGACGAGTTTGTGCATCTCTAGAAGGCTAATGTGCTTCCCGATGCATGTCCGGGAACCCGCCCCGAAGCTAAACAAAGTGTTTTGCATTTCTACTTTCCTCGCATCCGACGCCTCCAGCCATCTTTCGGGCTTGAACTGATCTGGGCATTTGCCGAATATGGACTCATTGAGATGCAAAGTCCATGGGCTGCAACCGACGATTGTTCCCCCAGTGAGGAAATATCCGTTAATACATACTCCACCCGGGGGAGTTACCCGCTCCAAGGCAAGGCCAGCAGGAGGATGACACCGCAGTGCCTCCTTGATGACCGCACCCAGATACGGTAGGTCTCGTACTTCGTTCCATAATAGAAGTCCATCATCACTGCTGAAGCGTCCAGCTTGTTCCTCGTGGTCTAGTTCTTCCATTAAACACTGCATACACGCTGGGTTTTTGAGCAGATAGTAGAAGATAGCCCGCAGGGTGATTGCGGTTGTATCTGAGCCTGCGAACATATTTGTTGTCGTCATGGTTAGGATTCGATCCCTGGTCATAAATCCTGGATCCTTTCGCCCTGCGTCTGCGAATCGTGAGAGGAAGTCCCGAGATCCGATTTGTTCATTCTGCTCTGTCATTGCTAGGTGCTGTGCTTTCTGATCGAGTCTATCAGCCATGCATTTTCTTGCGAAGGCCACGACCGGGGAGGATAGGTTAAACAGTCCGAGCCGGCTCAACCAGATTCGAAGCGGGTTGAGCAGCAGGTAGGAATGAAGCATGGGCATCTGTCCAACCTTATATTTCCCCTAGGTCAGCAAATATACTGGTCGATCAGCGAGCTCTGTAAAAGGAGTAAGTACCGATGCAAAGTAATTCAATAACTTTTCAAGGCTGCGGATTATACCGTCGATATCAGCTCCTTGATCCACAAACCCTAGACGTCTCGAGAATGTAAGTTCGCCGATTACGTCGAAGGCATAATACTGGAGCCATGCCCCCAGATCACAAACTCCGTCGGCTCCGTGGCGGTCCGCATACCGCTCAGAGAGTTGCTCGAGGAATTTCGCTGTTGTCGAGTCCATCAGCGGTTCAAATTGGACCAGTGTGCTCATGGAGTACGCGCTTGATATGGCTCTTCGCAGCTTTGCGTGGTATTTCTCGTCCGTAGTGCTGAATAGACCCTCAAGGGGCGTGCCGTCTTTCGCGATTGGTTTTTGCACAGTATAGAAGTCGGACTATAAACATTTGACTAGTAAGCACGAGGACAACCGCGGAGTTATATATGTCATTAAATACCTTCACAAATCCCGCGTTTATTGCGTAGATGATCTTAACAGCATTTGGATCCGATACAGATACAACATTCGGACCAATGCGAATAACGCTACCGTACTTTTGATGCAGTTCGATATGCTTCAATTCAGGTCGGCGGCGGGTCACCAGGAAGAATCTCCATAAATTGGTAAACGAAGCCAGCGTTGGACCTGGAATTGAATTGATACCGTGACCATATTTGTTATACAGGAGCCGCGTGATCAATGCTGCCAATAAAAGAGTGGTACAGCAATGATATAGAGAGGCTTGATGAATAAATTCTCCCAGCATCGCTAGTCGATAGTAAGGGCTCTTGTTTTTCGTTTTAGAAGGGATCTTCGGATATTAAAAGAAAAGTGAATGTTAAACTGTAGACTCGACACCTCAAATGATCTTACAGTCCACTATTACTTATAAGTGCCAAGGGACGCCTCGACAATTCACAACTAATCCCCACACAATGTGTATGCATACGTAATGTGAGCGCATCTGATTGGTTCCCCACATACTGTGCACGCATACGTAATGTAGAGCTCCCCACATTCTTACCCGGGATGCTACTTGCCGTGATCAAACAGCGCGAACATGAGGCAATAAACTATTTTTCAAAGTGAACTGTTCTATCCTTAACCTCAGATCTAACCAATTCACATGCGCCCCCTGACAGAGTATATCTTCCTTCTCAATTTGGAGGTCTTCAGGATATGACTGCACTTGAGTCCATCTTTGCATGTTCTTTACGCTCAGTGCAATCTTGAGGTCATGGATCTTTATAACAGTCATGTCCACAAGCTAGCCTATACGGGGTATAGAGTAGCTTAAGGATGGGTTCCTAAGGGATAGACCGGGGTCTATGTTAGCAGAACGGTTAGGTCACACTTACTGAGCGGTAGTCGTAGTATTACATTAGGTAATAGTCAATACATGACGATGCATAGCAGTCAGAGTAGATTAAGGTAACTAAGTTATATTAATAGCTGAAGAGCTAGTGTCCTAGTAATAGCCAGTTCCTCGGGTTTATATACTACGTAGTATGAGGTTCGATTACCTTGCTTATAGGGTTGATCATAGTGATTATAGAAGTGATTATAGTAATCGCAGGGGTGATCACAGTAATCGCTTCGTAGTGTTAGTATGATTACTTATAATTAGTGAGAATTTTATAGGGGCTATGTAACGTTAGGCGTCCTATGTTACATAAGTCGTGATAATATTACTTAAATTATTTTAAAACAAAGGATTTAATTATTTAGTTAGCCTAATTATAAATAGGCTCTTATTTCTCTTCTTTTAATTATTAAAAACTAACCTTCTTTTATCAAATCTTTTAACTATTTGCAGATGACTTGTGAGGCGATAGTGGCTAGATTGGTTGATCCACTCCAAGAGCTGGACCATGAAAGGTAGCATTTCCGCCTTCCTCTTTGTTTAAATCTATTGTGGCACAAGGGACTAATGATAGAAATCAGCGGGATAATTGTCAATGCTACTCGGCCCTACACAAATCATCGAAGACCCCCTGTATGATATAGATAGTACGACAGGTTCTATCTAGATTTGGCTTTTCTCTCCTCAATGAATACTCCCACTTCTGTGTCGGCTTCCTATCGGCGGCTACTATTAGAGCTAAATAAAGACGAGAAGGGGGGCAAGTTGGCGATAAACTCAATTCAATCCACCACCGAGGGCATATTGAATTGAGTGGACTTCCCACCGCATCACCTGTGTGGAGTTGATCAACCGAAGCTCCCTGTGGAGTTGAAGTGGGTGGAATTGACGTCTGGTGGAGCAAACGTCTGACAATCAATACATGATCAATCCTTTCTCGTTCCACCCGTTGTCGTAAAGGGCACCGGCAGATTCGTCACTGTGCATCCTGATCGTATTTTAAAGGCGGGAAAATGAGAGCGGGAGTAGCACAGCACTGCGGAGTAGATACGGATACGAGGATGAGCACAACGGTCAGCCACAGACGGGGAACCGTCATCAGCGGACGAAGGTTGCCCCGTACTCTCGAGAAGACACTCATCGATCTGGTCCAGGACTTCTATGTAACGTTGCAGACACATTTACAACGTTGCTGCTGCATTGCACGGCACACCAACCAACTTTAGTAATTCCGTTGTGTTACTAGACTTTCCATCCGCTCTTCTATTGTTTGCTTCGTACCTTTTCACCTATTCCCTCATTTATTTAATTTACTGTTAGCCCTCTCCCTGAGGCTGAATCATTTGCTACATGTGACGGTGATATTTAATCAGCCGCAGCCTCCACATATCCTCACGATGTCAACACTTCGCATCGCATCCGTACAGTTTGAGAACGCATCCGGGGACAAGGCTGCCAATTTATCCACAATTCGCCGCTTGTCGGAGCAAGCAGCGGGCCTTGGGTGCAATGTGGTGGCATTCCATGAGTGTTCCATCACGGGATATACCTTTGCATCTAAACTATCGCGGGCTGAGCTGCGAGCTATCGCGGAACCCGTCCCATCAGGCTCAAGCACCCAAGAGCTGATTTCGATTGCTCGTGACGTCGGTATCGTCGTCCTAGCCGGTCTATTTGAGTGGGGAGCTGAGGACGGGGTGGATCACATGTACAATACGTACGTGTGCGTCTCGGCTGACGGAGTTCTGGCCAGTTTCCGCAAGCTTCACCCCTTTATTAGCTCCCATCTCTCAGCCGGAAACAAGTTGGTTGTCTTTGATTTACTTGGGTGGCGCGCTGGAATCTTGATCTGCTACGACAATAACGTGGTTGAAAACGTACGTGCTACGGCACTGCAGGGGGCTGAGGTACTATTCGCACCGCACGTCACTATGTGTACCCCATCGAGCCGCCCTGGTGCTGGCTTTGTCGACGCGGCGCTGTGGGATGCACGGGAGACGGATCCTACTTTCCTCCGGGCCGAATTCGAAGGACTTAAAGGCCGATCTTGGCTTATGAAGTGGCTTCCAGCGAGAGCATATGATAACGGAATCTATGTTGTATTTAGCAACCCCGTTGGTATGGACGATGACCAGCTCAAGAATGGCTGCTCGATGGTGTTGGATCCTTTCGGCGATGTGCTCGCCGAATGTCGCCACCTGGGCGAGGACATGGCCATCGCAGTATGTACCCGGGACAAGTTGGAGAGGGCAGGCGGGTTCAGGTACCGTAAGGCAAGACGGCCTAGCCTGTACGGAAATATTCTTGCCAAAGAACACCACTCTGAGCTGAATGTGGCGTGGATGAAGAAATGAAGGCGAAATTTCAACCTAGGGCAGCTAGGTCGAGTTGATAGGATGTACCTGCATTCAGTCTGATGGTGCTAATACTGCCACGGGCACATTCTGTGACAGCATTAGGGCCTGGGATAATGAGAGCAATATCCGCTTCAACCATCATTGGGCCAAGGATGAATAAATTCTCTCTCTTTGATGCTCTGGAGCAAGCAAGAGTTCATCACCACCTCGCGCGCTCTACGTCGATTGGACGTAGTAGAAGATCCCTGGGTTCGGAAGGGATTATATCTACTTTTGGTCATGGTTAGGATAGTCTCTACTCCGAGGCCGAGTTCAGGAGCAACGATTATTTTATCCTTGAAACGAAACGTGGCCCGTTACAAGCCGGTAATTATCAGTACAGTGACCAACAGCGTTCTGGTGCCCTTCAACCAGTGTTCCATTTGTACGGTTAGCTTAAGGAGACTTCCTCCCCTATTTCGCTACCACCGAGCACTTTCAGGCTGTGATTGTCATGTAGCTGGTCATTGTATGCAGTGTTCCTAATAGAAATTCCTCCGATCATATACTTGGGGATGATGCGGCTGACGAAAGAATGTGTCCCGGTGGTCCATTAAGCGCCGCCACGGCCAACTGTGAGCCGTCAGCTGGTTCGGGCTGAGAACCTCCCTAACCATCGACAATGCCAGAATGGGATCAGTAACCCGTGGCGGCTATACAATGGACTCCTTTAGGGAGCTCAGGGCCGATGGCTACAGCAGAGTCCATGTGGGGAACCACATTGAAGTCCACAACTAATATAACGAGCCGAACCACGATCGATGCCTTGCCGACCTACGATTGACCGACCCCCGCGACAAGACGCGCATCGAGCAGGTAAAGGGTGGTCTTCTCAAGGACTCGTATAAGTGGGTTCTGGATCACGAGGACTTTCGGCGATGGCGGGACGACAGAGACAGCCGGTTGCTCTGGATCAAAGGCGACGCCGGCAAGGGCAAGACGATGTTGCTCTGCGGTATCATCAACGAGCTATCACAGTCACCGGCGGAAATACCCAACGCGAGCAAAGGAGGTCTATTGTGTGACGTTGCGATGAAGATATACCGCCGATTCAAGAAATTGTCGCTCTCGTTAACACACTCACATCCTGTGCCATTTTTCTTCTGTCAAGGCACTGATTCGCGACTTAACCACGCCGCAGCTGTGCTTCGACAAGACCGGTACACATCTTCTTACGGACCATGGAACGTTCGACCTCAACCTGCTGTCGCTCTCATCCTCGCTAGCTGCTCCACTGCCTACATTTGGTCCTCTGCATCACCCACATCAATGTCGATGCTATGGCATCAGTGCCGACGGCAAATGAATCACATATCAAGGTCGGAACCTGCTCTGGCTCCCATCTGAATATCGTCCAGTGACGCCAGCGATAAGGGCCTCAAGTGTCGCCCTCGGCTGTAGCTCAGGACGGGTCTTGCTGCTCCAGTTCTCGGGGGAAGGTCTTAGTTAGGTGCCACAACTAGCCGGTTGGTGGGTGTAATGGTCCATCAGTCAGTCAGTGAGTCAGTCCTCCGTTCTATCCCCGCAACCTCGGGGTCTTATTACCAATCAAGGGATGGGGCTCGCATTGTTGTCAGACCGCTGCACCTGGCTGCTGTCTACGGATGTGCCGATGTGGTATCTCTTTTCCTCAACTTTTGTGATATCGATCCCCAGCCGGAGAATGATGGCTCAACCGCTCTATTTCTGTCTTTGTATTTTGGCCATTTAGACAGAGCGGAGGTGCTTCTCAATAAGATTGATACGAATTCCTATTGTCAATATATCGTGCCTATCATTGATGGCTGGCTTCGCCTCTATCCGCATTTGAAGCATCGATTTATGCAAGATAAGGCTCCAGCCCACACCTCCGCCGCGACAGAGATAGAGGGGTTGAGGTTGTTAAATGGCCTGCTTTTTAACCGGATTTGAACCCTATTGAGATGGCTTGGAACTGGATGAAGGACTATATCGCTGAGCACCTTCTGGAGAAGATGTCATACGATACGAGAGGCAGTCAAAGAGGCTTGGGAGTTTATCCCGCAGGCTTTTTTTGATAACCTTCTGACTTCAATGGAAGCCCGCTGCCAAGCTGTTATTGATGCCAGTGGAATGTATACGAAGTATTTGGTTGCAATAGCTTCAGCTAAGACTCTAAAGTTGATTTTGGTGTGTAGGACTAGGCGTAATAAGGGGCAACTGGTTGAATCATTCTACATGGTCTCTTGTGATTGGGGAATCGTACGTCTCCCTGCAACTGCTCCTTCGTTGCCTAATCAATGCCCTGCCGTCCTCATACCCTTCCAACTACTCAGCGTCCACCCCAAGACTCCCAGAAACTGCTTGAAAAAGCCATCTGAGTCAGAAGAAGCGGGATCCGCAGCCTTGATTGCTTCCTTTGCATCTTGCGGCGGATAAATCAGCTTCTGGTTGACATACCCCTTGACCTGCTTTGCGACGTGGCCTGTGATCTTGACCTCCCTGTCCCAGCCATGTGCAATCATCGCGCCCCAGGATCCAAGATCGATACAGCAGTTATACTCTGGCTGGGAGTACGCCATCATTGGTTTGCCGAGGAGGCCTGCTGCTGCATTGTGGCCTGAGAAGCGGCCGAGGACGTTGGCGTGCTGGCAGGACATCAAGGCGGCGTGGCCTTTTGTATCGGCGATGGCGTGAGCGGCGTCACCAGTGGCGAAGACGTGTCCACAGGTCGGAACGCGGAGATATTGGTCAACGTGAAGTCGGGAGAGAGGGTCCTTGGTTCCGTAAATTTGCTGTGTGAGGGGCGTTGCTCGCATACCAGCGGTCCAAACGACTGTCATTGCCTTGATGTGCTCACCAGAGGCAAGAGTCACACCGCTGTCATCAACGGCAGTAACTGCGGACCCCAGCTTGACTTCAATCCGGAGGTGTTTTAAGGCCTTCGTGATGGTGGGGCGAGGGCCTGCTCCCAGCTCTGGTCCAAGATCTTGCGCGCTTTCAATAAGGACGATGCGGGCGTTGTCGATATTATGAAGCAATTTCGGAAGCTCTGCTGCAAGCTCAATACCGGTGAAACCGCCACCACATACGACTACAGTATCGCGAGCTTTGCTTTGCGGTAGTGATTTTAGGCTCTTGAGATGAAACTCGAGTTTGCCCGCAGAAGTCAAAGAGTCGATGTCAAATGCATACTGTTCAAGGCCAGTGACGCTCTTTGGTCGTACGACGGCACTTCCAGCCGCTAGAATGAGCCGGTCAAATTCAATATCGGACTCATCTCCTGAAACGGATCGAACATGGACCGTCTGCGAGTTCGTATAGATGGCCTCGGCGGTGCCCTGGAAGAAGTCGATACCAGCAGACTTGAAGAGCGGTCCGAGAGGATGACTCATCTTTGAAGCGTTGGCTTCATAGAGGCGTGGACGCATTGCTAGCGATGGTTCCGGGGCAATGACGAGGACCTCAATGTTTTGCTCCATGTTGTGGAGGTTGATGAGACGCTTTGCTGAGAGGGCACTCCATACCCCGGCGAAACCGGCACCGATGATGACAATTCTGCGTGACGTCTTATTTTGCTCCACAGCCATGATTCGGAGTGATGGAGAATTATTGTAGGATTATTGTAGGCCTGAGATGAAGTTGATGGAAATATGTGAGAGTTGATAGATGTTGTTGTGAACTGGTTGTATGTGCGGCTTGGTCGTCATTGCGATATCTCCAGACTCTTTATATCGGAACTGTTTCTCACCCAGCATTCCATATAGCAGCCGAGAAGAGGATATCCCCGAACCCGCATTCCCTGTCCGCGACGGCCCGCTCGGGCGGGTTTCCACGTGGGGGTATCCGGACCCACAAAAACGATTACCCGATTACCCGAATACCCGCGTTGCTGGCTCCCCTCAAATGAAAACTGACATTGACTCTATTTTCATGGCTACCATCAGCACTAGCCAGAATCATGAACGAATGCTTGATAATACTTCGTCGATCAGGCTCATGGACGATAGAATGGTACGTAAGCGCGTTAAACTATTTTCCTAAGTAGGTAATTCCTCTTCTTGTGCTACAAAGCGAACAGCTAGCCCAGCATCGCTTGGCATGTATACGACAAACTAGATCCCTTAAGGTAGGTCAGGCCCGCTTCCAGCAACTGGGGCAGTGCAAGAGACCTCCTGAGAGATCTGACAGTTTCAATCCAATTTGACAGCATGCTCAGAACAAAAGTTTCCCCTGGCACGGGTGAATACCCCACCATGAGATAGATGATACTCCTGGTTGTCGCCCTTCCCGAATATCGCACGCGACCTCGCCCCAAAATAGCAGAGAATAACGTAGACACACATGCTAACCCATTTGGGGCGAAGACTCCGCCTCAGTAATGGAGAACGGAGTAACGGCTTTCCAGCTGCGGTTTACATGGGTCTCCGGCACGGAGCATAGGGTAGACCCAGAAGGGGGGCACTAACAAAGGATCTAAGATACGTATCTCGACTAAGAGGGTAACTCGGTGAGGCGAGGCTGGACATCGAGAGTCATATTCCCACGTTTTAGTTCGGGAAGTAATTCAAGGGTCAATATCTTTTTGCTATTCTAGGTAATAAAGATGAAGCGGAGTGAGCCACCTGCGATGAAAGCATCAATAATACCATTGGCCGTGCTGACTCGAGAGCTGAATTTCAGCCTGGTGGACTTAAATTAAACTATTTTCCAAAGTAGGCAATTCCTCAACAAAGCCTGGCATGGCTTGGCATGCATACGACAGACGGAGGTCGGAATGAGTAGTCCTAGTGCCCACTAAGATTACTAAGGATCTGACTAATATCTCAACGCTTTCTGCTGGATACGTGGTAGTTATCTCGAACACACGATGGGGCGAATTCAGTAGCTAGCGGACTGGACCCTGAGATTGGTGCACCTTGGGCGCTTATCGCTGAGGATCCTGAATGCACGGCCTCGCGGATCCACGCCTTGCTGCTTGGAGCAACATTACTGGCCCCCGCTCTAGGAAGGTGGAATCATGAAAGGGTCTTTGTCTCACCCGAACCTACTTTAGGGATGGAATTATGAAAGCGTGTGCCCTGTCGAAACCTGTCACGTCGCGACTGGCGAGACCCTTGCCTAGCGGCGAAATTGGTGCCTATATTTACGAGCCAGTTGAGTGAGTGGTTCAATTTACGCTTGGATAAACTTAGGACGGATCGAAATAAGTTCGAATGCGACCGATGATTCTTCGCTGTAACTGTTTTTGACGCGTCATCGGGTTCCTTTACCTGCCCGAGACACGGCCGTATAGTTCCTCATTTCTAGGCCGCGTGCCAAGGAAAAGCTTTAAATACATGCAACCAGCTCATCTGAGTCTACCAGCACTAGAAACCAAATCCAGCAGCATTCTTCAGCGACTACGCATTCACCACATCCTCTTGTTCATAACTCAACGATTCAAGATCGAACGACATATGCCAACATGAGCCAGGGCAACTTCAAAGTCATCGTGGTCGGTGGTGGTCCTTCAGGGCTCACTGCCGCCCATGCCCTATACTTGGCCGGCATTGACTTTGTCGTGTTAGAAAGGAGAGAAAACATCGTCGAGGATGTCGGGGCGAGTTTGGTCCTAGCAGCTTCAAGCCTGAGGATTATGCACCAGTTCGGTATCCTTGAAGAATTACTGCCTATCGGTAGCGAGATCAAGGTTTGTAAATCATTTGATGTCGAGGGGCGAGAGTTTAGGCATAGTACTAAGATCCAATTACTACGCAAGAAGTAAGTTATTCTTATAAAGATCTATGATGTTATTACTAATTGTTCCCCTTAGCCATGGCATTGGCCCTGTAGCATTCCATCGGGCTCACCTCATTGAGGTTATGTACAACCGTCTCCCTGCAGAGGCCAAAGCGAAAATCCACCTGGGGAAAAGCCTCGCCGACATTGAATGCTACGAGAACGGCGTCAAAGCGACCTGCACTGACGGAAGCCTTTACAAAGGTTCTGTCATCATCGGCGCCGACGGCGTTCATAGCAAGACGCGTCATTTGATGCGGAGGCTCGCGTTACAGGCCAATCCGTCTCAAGATTGGGATCCAGAGGAACCATTCATATCGTCCTATAAATGCATGTGGGTAAACTTCATGCGCCCTTCGGAAGACACTGGTCAGAACTACGACACACAGCATAAAGACCGAAGTCTAATGTACATTACCGGTCGCGAGCGCAGCTGGGTCTTTCTGTATAAGAAGCTTCCCGAGCCAACGCAAGACCGGGCGTTCTACTCTCCAGCAGACATTAACGAGTTTGCTAGCGAGTTTCAAGACTTCCCGCTAAATGAGATGCTAAAGCTTCGAGATCTGTGGGGAAAGAGAGTTACGGTGGGAATGGCCAATCTGGAAGAAGGGGTAGCCACGCATTGGAGTTGGGGTCGAGTCGTTCTTGTCGGCGATGCTTGCCATAAGTTTACACCTAATGCTGGCTTAGGCTTGAATAACGGAATCCAGGACGTGGTGATGCTATGCAACGGTCTGCGACAGGCAGTATGCACAGATCCCCTAGGACAACCGCGCCAGTCCAGCCTCGAGGACATGTTCAACGCTTACCAAGAGACTCGAAAGGAGATGCTCAAGTCTGATGCCTCACGCTCAGCTAGTATGACTCGTATGCATGCGTGGGAGAGCATGCTGTACTATATCATGTCGAGATACATCATGTCATCGACTCTGATCGAGCACTTTATGATCGAAGTCTTTGTAGCGAGGGGGATGCGGGAGGCGTTTGTGCTGGATTATGTTGCTGGCAAAGAACCACTGGAAGGCAAGGTCAAGTGGAAGCATGCTATTCCTCCATGTAGTAAGAGGGATTAGGTTAGAGGATCGTTATTTGCCAAGGTTTTATTAAGCAAAGCTGTTTTACAAGATATGTCTAAGCATTTCTTAGTGTCGCACTAAGCGTGTTAAAAGGATCAAAGGTCAGGTAAAAACGATAAAGAGCAGCAGCAGTTTGCTGATTGATTGATGTCTAGCCCACAAGTTTTACTTGAGGCACACAGCTTGATTTCTCAGGGCATAAAAATATCTAAAACTACTTACAAGGGACTTAGTGAGGTTTGGTAGCTATCTAAGGGGGTTTTAATCTAGCTATTCCACTCTCTGATTATTATGGGCTATAAATAGGCCCCGATCGCTTTTCATGTCAGTTCTAAGTAAAATGTCGGATCATGCTTTTCTTCTTCTACATCCTAGTATCGGGCATTTTCAATTTCCACCTAGCCATGAATGAGGGTGAAAATTTGGCGGATGACGTGGTCCGTCTTATATTGCGACCCTAAGTAGAGCTGCTCTCAAGCAACTTATTTAAGGCCATGAAGCACTTAAAAAGGCCACCAGAAGAATGGACCCGCAAGCCTCTCAACCAACTTGAGCTTAATGATGACAACCCAGCCTACAAACCCATCGCTCAACGGAGCAAGCAAATGAATAAGACTAAGAAAGCACTGACAACAGTAAGATTACCAACAGACACGATCAAATGCAGTTTGCAAAAGACTGCCAACCTTTGAGACGCAAGGGATGTCGATCGTCTGCCGAGTGACGTTGCTGATCAGAGTTGTAAAATAAGCAGCTTAACTCATCAACAAGTCTAGGACCGCAATAAGGAAGGGACAAAATGGAGAAGCGTTTGTAGGAAGTTAGAGCACGATTCAGGGCTCCTGGCATTGACCCCCTGCTGTCGCATCAGCCTGAGTCTATTTGATATTAGCTTAGGGGATTATAATCACTTGCTATGGAGAAGGAGAACGGATGCCTTCAAAGGTTCCATGAGTTGCTAGACAGTAACTATGCCAGATCGATTTGCGCCGCAGCGAAAGCCTGGCCCAAGGCTATGGATGAAGGGAAGCAGTTCGGTCTTGACGACATTTTCAGCGACCTTGACTGGGATAACCTGAGGGAAGACGAGATTATGGAGCAACTTGAATCCCTAAGGCCAATAAGATAGCAGTGAATTGATTGTATCTGTTCGTATATCGTAGCTTAAGCAAGAAGCATCGATAAAGGCCAAATCTGCGAGTGGGAGAGGGGAAAGAAGTGAAAGCGATGTTTTTCCGATGGCAATTGATAGGGTGCTACGGAGGAAGAGTTCAAAAGTCTTTTCCTACGCCTAAGGCACACCTAGCCAAATATGAAAATAGTCAATTTTTGGGATGCTATCTCCGGTACCCGTATTCCCGGCCCTCTTCTTCCTACCTTCTTGATATTTCCTCCTTCTATGTCAATGACCTTTTGGATGTGTTCAGGAATTCGTTCTATCTAAGCCTGGATTTTCTCCTGGGAAGCTCTTTCCAAGCTGCCTGTCAGGCTTGAATAGCTTCTAGCCGGGTCTTTGGGACCCCCTTTTTCGTAGTGTCTCTCTTTAAATCACCCCAGGCTGGTTCGATCATATTAAGATCCGGTGAATTGCCGCACCAAAGCATCCGACGGACCTGATGAAGATCATAGACCGCTTGTCAACAAGATGGCTGCTGGTACCGTTTCCATCGGGATTGAGATGTGGATCAATGTAATTAACTTCTTCTAAGTTGGCTGTCCGCTCCATCAAGGGCGAGTTGCTGCTATCACGAAGTCAAAAAAACACAGTTTTCTCAATGTAATTAACAGAAGCTTGCAAGACCTATCTAGTCGTAAGTAACTAGAATTACTCTAGTAGGCAATTACAACTTAGGTCTTCAGAGCCACAACCAGAATCCCCCGTCTTGTATAGTTTTATTGGGTAGTTAGATGCCTAAATAATATAGAAACGCATTCTTTTTGTCATTAAATTTATATTACTATTGCAGCTCATAGTATCAAACTCGAAGACCTCGAAGGCAATCAGCAGCGGAGCACGGTTGAGTGTTACACTTTCCTAATCAGGTTAGGACACCTTCAAAATTCTAGACCTCAATTGCTTTAGGAGAAGGCAGCAGATGTTGAATAGTGGCAAAAGGAAGCTTATGGAAGTGGCTTGAAAGGCTAATAAATATTGTTATTAAAGATGACAGTTGCCACCTATTGCCACAGGCTTAGCAAGTAGCTTCCAGTTGATTCTATATAGCACAGAAAAGGCATATAGAGCCTGCTTTAAAAACCTCAAGCAGGCGATACAGAAGATGAACAGCACACAAGTCACCTCAATATCTGACAGAGTCCGTTGCTGTATATCAGGCTGTGATATGACATTTTCTAAGTCTAAAGGAATAAGTCCGGCCACTTAAAAACCCCTCTTAATATTACTCTTTATAATAGTAGCTTAGTAGGCGGCATAAGAGTCTGGAAAGAACTCAGTTCTTTAAGATATAATTAATAGAATATCTAATTAGATGTTTAATTATCACGGCCCAGGTCAGGACTAGGCGGTCACAACCAGCAGAACCATGACATACCCACCCTTTACACATGACGCCAACATCCTGAACACACCCTATATAAGTGAGCTCAGCTAGCCTACTCACTTATCCACGATGAGCCCGGAGACCTAACTCACTCTCACCTAGTGAGCCCGTAGAAATAACCTTAGTATATAAGCACATTCATTTAATACTTTCATAGAGATAGCCTTACTAGCTACTAATACACTTAGTTATATTAAATCTACTATTCTACTATTACCAGACCGTGACCTGCATTACTTATAACGACGTCCTGATCCACTAGATCAAACACTTTACGCCTGGACCTACCCTAAAGCCCTAGTGTAAGCCCGACCGTCACAATTTGGGTCTAGTTAATCACCAGACCCCCAAATCCCGAAGACACGTCTGTGCAGCCCGTGGGTGTTAGTTTGATAAGAAACGAAAACCGGTAGCCGTGCTGCAGTGATATTTTTGGCATGAGAGAGATGGCTGTAAATAAGTCTATACTGCGGTACAGCCATGCGCAGTTAATATCAAGCCCGTGAGCCATGATTATTGATGCATCAGTTCGCCGTCGTAGCCACAGTAGATCATCGGATCGCCCATGCCCATAACCCTCATGACTTCCGGGTTGGGGCACGACTGGGCGTTGGGCTTGATGGTACCAAACTCGGACTCGGCAAACCCCTGGTACAGCAGGTCTATATTGCCTATAACGCCGGGTTGCTCTAGGAACTGCATGGTCAGGTCGTCAGGCTGGGGCTTGTCGGCCATGCTGGGCGTCAAGGGCGATTGCAAGGGGAACATAGCCGCTCCGTCGATTGTTGGAGGTTGAGGCACAAGGTCGAAGTCACTGGTGCTGCCAGCGAAGCTCTGAGGCGACAGGGTCGTGGCATCCTTTCTTAGAGCGGCGTTTCGGTAGTCAGACTCGAAGTCGGAGTTTCCAAACTCTGGCGATGATGCTCGCTCGATCCGGTTGCACATAGAAGAGTCTGCGTCCTTGGCCTCATTCTGCTGCTCGTTCTCCTTCTGCTGGTCCTCGAGCTGTCGGGCCAGCTCGGCCATGCCGGCTTCATCTTCGGGGAATACTGAATGCACGGGGAGGTCGATGTCGCCATTGGGTCTGATGCAGCCTAGCTTCTGGGCAATGTTGTGGATTACAGGCTGACCGCAGTCATTTAACTCAGGCTCTCCCAGCTCCCAAGACTGATTATTTAAGACCATTGAGTAGAGCTTGTGAACGGTGGCGATAAGAGCGACTTGGGTGTTCTCAAGGACTTCGGCGTATCTAGCTTTGGTGTAAGTTACATGTGCGGCTGTGTTAGTTATACTTTACATACCCTCGCGGCAGCTGCTTATACCCCGTCTTCTTTCTAACGCCTACAGTGCAGAACAAACCATCGTTCTTGCATCGCTTGCAGGGAAACTCCCCATCACACTTTACCATGTCAGTGACGAGGGTTAGAGCCTGATGTAGAATGAGGATATACCTTGATCTTCTTCATTCGACATCTCTCGCAAGCCTTCCAGACACGCTTATGCCGGCCGTCCATACCCGTAGTGTGAGTAGCATGATGATGGTGGCGAATGGTGGCAGCACTGGAGCTGGCACGCTTTATGGTGCAATACATGACTGACTTGGTACTTAAGTGGCTCTTCTGGAAAGTGTTGGCTTGGGATTCTCAATGGGAGGAGAGGACAGGTTATTTCAACCTATTGCGCGTATTGTAGGACAGTCAGGTTGTAATGACACCCAGTTAAGAAGGGTTTGGGACATGTGTGTCAGGTATTATGCAAGTGTTTGTAAGTGGGAGGCGGTAAGGCTAAGCAGGCAAGGGAGGGTAATGTTTACTAATATGAAGAAAGAGGTCAAATCGGATTAAAAGGTAGAAAGAGGAAAGAGAAAAGGTAAAATGAAGCAGTCGGGGAACTTAATAATAGTACCCGAGAAGCAGTCACAATATAAACGCGGATGCGTGTGTGTCTGGCAATGGGAGTGTTTTAAGACGGCACTGTGGCACTGCGTACAAGCTGGCACTAGATTATGTGGGACGATGGCCACGACCGCAGTACTTGGTGGGATTAGTGATCAGGTTCCAGGCACCGCGCTTGGGTTGGGAGAGAGAGCCACAGAGAGGAGAAAAGGGAGGTTTTTGACCGTTTGGCCAATATCTTTCACGGGGACAGGATTTACCTCGGCTCCTCCGCCACATCCAAAGCCACTCTCGTCAGATCCAATACAGGCCTCTTTTAACCGAGATGCGACATTGACATACTATGACGTAAATCTTTGATGCTTTACCACAGACAGTTAGCGTTGCACTATCGTCGCCTCATGCACAACGCAATGTCTTTCAAAGAAACAACGGGCCTAGTCGGTCGACAAGCTACGCTTTTGCCACGGGTAAACCTAGTTGTGTTGAGTCGGGATGAGTGCGGACGCGGAAGATATGGACGCAGGTGAGTCTTGCAGCCTGGGGTCTTGAAGAATAATAGGGCCCAGGGAGCTGCCGGGTTCTCGGTTCTAGAGCAGAAGCAGCACCGTTGACTCTAAAGAACCTCGAACTTGCTCCTCAAACCTCAAACCTCAACCCTCGAGACCCAAAAGACGATTCATCTCTTCACTTTTCATCCCATCTCGAATAATCATGGCCTCCTCCCGCCCAGCTCCCTCTCCGCCAGGTCGGCAAAGACGGCCCCAAGATTCCAGCCGTATGCTTCGGCCTCTTCGGCATCAGCATCGCCTACGGCTCCACCGAGTCCGTCTCCCCCACCCATTCGGTAGGACTCGCCCCCCTCACTGACACATACACCGACCCATACAGCCCCGAAGAGAAACGCCTCAAGCTCTTAGACCGCGCGTGGGAGCCTGGCTGCACCAAATGGGACAAGGCAGACATCTACGGCAACTCCGAGGACCTCATCGGCAAGTGGTTCCAGCTGCATCTGGTGCCGCAGGCTATGTATGATCGCAGCGAGTCTCAGGAAATAATAGCACTTAGTAATCAAGCTGTAATATGAGGGCTGGAGTACCCTGAACTTTAGACGTTAATCAATCAACACGCTGCTATTGCTCATTATTGTTTCCCTGGCCTTTAATCCTTAGTATACTCAGTGCGACATATAATGTCTTAGCTGTGAAGGCTTTCAGATTGAAGGCTTTTGGTACCCCGGTCGTACTCTCGTTATTACAAGGTGGGATGGGGTACGGCTTAGAGTTCCTTGACGGCTTCTAGGATAATCTCCCGCCTTTTCCCTGTGAAAAGTTTAATTCGCTCCCCTCTCCAGAGGCCTGGACCCCGCGTCGGCTACTAAGAGACCCGCTTCGTTACGCATCGCAATAGCGACGTCAGACTTGGCTTCATAATAAATCCATCGTGCCTCCGTCCCAAGCGTGACCATGCTGGCCAATCCACATCTTAGCCTTCCTCAACGCCAATCCTTCAACCAGAGCGGGCGGTATGAAAAATGCCCAGCCAAAATAACAGCTCCCACTCTCAAGAGGAGTCGATTGACCGTCAAGATCCGTCGTCGAAACATGTACAATATCAAGGGAAGAAACTGCCAAAGTGGCTGGACCACTTCAACGCCTATGACCTCAAAGTCTTCTTCCGTTGCTGGGCGGCAGTTTGGGTTGCGACTCTCTTTATCTTCATCAATCCGACACTCAACCACATTGGTTTAGCTTCGTTCCTCGGCGCTATCCTGCTATTCGTCGCTCCGCCGGCTGGAATCTTGTTCGTTTATCTACTGGCTGCCCTCTCCCTTCTGCTGGGCATGTGTCTGGCGTGGGCCTGGGGCCTGCTCACAATGAAGGCCGCGTTTGCAGCGAGGCCGGACTCGACCACCCAAGCCAAGCTGGGAGCCTTACAGCAGCAAGCGGTTGCAATGGCGAACCAAACTGGGCATAGCGTTGCCTGGGAGGCGAACGTTTTGATTCACGAGGGCTTCATGCTCGATGCTCCAGTAACCGCCATCTTTTACGTCATGGGCTGTGCCTTCATCTACACCTTGTCTCGTCTGCGATGTGCCAACCCCAAGCTCATCCTGATGCACATCTTCGGCATGATTGTGACGGACATCTTCATTCTCGTCGGTCCAACGCTGCCAGGCTTCTCGGGTAGTTTGGCTTCAGTCCTGGTCAAGCCGTGCGCTACCGGTGCCGGTATTGGAACAGCGTGCTGTCTTCTGTTCTTCCCACAGTCCGCGTCGTATGTAGTTCTCGACCAGCTGGAGAAGCTTATACGCATGACGGACACGCCTTTGCGCTTTACAAGAGAACGCCTAGATGACCAGACAGTCCCACTCGTTGCACTCAAGGACACCAGAGCCGGCATGATTGCACTTTACAAAACCGTCCAGCCACCAACCGCCTTCCTCCCCCTCGACTTTTCCCGTGGCCGGTGGAATGCAGATGACCTCCATGACCTGCAAGAACGAGCTCGGGAGGTCATGTATGGTGGCCTGTATCTTCTCGACTTCCACATTGCCCGAATCCTTGCCGCGGAGAAGCAGGAGAAACTCTCAAAGTCTTCGCCCCACGCCGTGGCTGGGGCAACTCCGGAGAGGGAAAAATATCAGATTGGTCGACGCCATCGCCTCGAGATGGCGACCCTGTGGAACATTATTCAAAACCCCGAGAATGGTGAGATGCACACTCGGACAAGGAAGACGATGCGGGAGACTACTTCCGAAGTCTTGCGACTTGGCTCCCAATCCGTCCAGCTGGCTGCTGAATATGTTCACGCTGTCAACGCTTGTCGATGGATGAGAAAACCCTCACCAGCTCAATTCGACGAGTTGAACCGCAACCTGCATGACACGTTGGCTACCCTGCGTGCCGCCAAGGAGATTTGTGTGATGAACGCCACAAAGGCCGTCTTGGATAACCATGCAGAACTGTTTGACGAAGATGGGCTCTTGAAATTGGAAGAAGGTGCCGATCGCCCATTTCTGCCCAGCATGATCGTCTCCATGGTCATCGAGGAGAGAATTCTGGGCATGGTTGGAGCAGTAGAGAAGCTGCTAGAGCATATCCTTCACCTCGCACAGACACGTACAACGCAACATTTTTGGGCTCCTTCGCGTCTACAATACGCCAAATCCTGGCTCTTTAACGGTAGAGTGAACATCGCCGTTGCTGGTGCGTCAAACGAGGAAGACCCCGACATAACCGCAGA
This sequence comes from Dactylonectria alcacerensis, assembly GCA_029931735.1. Taxonomy (NCBI): domain Eukaryota; kingdom Fungi; phylum Ascomycota; class Sordariomycetes; order Hypocreales; family Nectriaceae; genus Dactylonectria; species Dactylonectria alcacerensis. Next base: position 167,944 of record JAPMUZ010000014.1, on the reverse strand, counting down.
CCCAGTTACCTTCGAAGAGCAAGCCCAGGAACTTCACCGACAGCTAAATTTCAGCCGAGGATATCATGGGCCATCTGCTGCCCGCAGGAACAAGTTCAGTCGCGCCTTGATCGCAACGTGTAACTGGTTTGCCAATTCTTCTGGCATGTTCGCGCTCCGAATGGTCGTCGTAACCATCGCAACGTCAATCCCTGCCTCACTCCCGCAAACCGCCGGCTTCTTCTACCGCGAGAAGGGCATCTGGGTTGTTATCAGCGCTCAGACCTGTCTACTGGTGTACATGGCCGACTTCAGCTTCTCCATCGTTTCCCGAACGCTGGGTACGGTTATCGGCGGCGTGATGGGCATGGTCGCATGGTATATTGGCTCTGGCAACGGCCCAGGAAACCCATATGGTATGGGGGCTATCACAGCATTCATGATCATGCTCTTGGTCTGGTGGCGAATCTTCCTCCCTCCGGCATTTGCACAGGCGACCGTCATGGGCGGAGCGACATTTGCGCTCGTTGTCGGCTTCAGCTGGGATCAGGACCATATACATCAGTATGGACTACCGGGAAAAGGCTACGAGGCATTCTGGAAACGACTGGTCACGGTTCTCCTAGGATTTGCCGCTGCATTGATTGTACAACTGTTCCCGAGTCCCCCGTCTGCCACGAGTCACGTATGCAAAACGCTGGCAAATTCAGTCCGGACGCTGTCCGATCACTACGCTCTTCTCATTTCTCACTGGGGTCGGCCAGAACAGAATAGTGCTCTCGGCGCCGTGACAAGGCAGCTGTCTCTCGAGGTAGCAGAAATCCTGCTGTCACTCAACCCAGCGATCGCCCTCCTCAAAGGCGAGATCAGCTTTGGCCCGTTCGACTTAAAGACTCTGAAACACACGCAAGAACAATGCGAGTACATGAACCAAGCGCTAGGATGCCTTCTCAATCAAGCGGCTTCCCTCCCTGTAGAGTTACAGCAGCGCCTTGTTCACGTCATGGGTATCTTGGACGACCAAAGCATTGGCGATGTCATGGCCGTGCTCGGTATCATTGAACAAGCCCTAAGGACGGGATCTCCCTTACCTGAGCGATTACCAGCACCATTGGTTCGCAGAGTTGTTGACTTCTGCAACATCCAAGACCCGGCATCTATATTGACCACGGCCCTGATCAAAGACGAGAGCTATCGGCAGTATTGTGTTGCGGTGACGTTGTATCTCAAGTTATTGACCAACATTGATGACTTGCTGCTTGTGCTGAAAGGCGCGCTGGGGGAGAGACATATTATTTACCAGTGGGAGGATGTTGAGAGGCATTGAGAATCTGCCGGCGTAGCGTATTCCCATCAAGCGCCCTTTCCTGTTGCTAGCTATGATATTTGCGAGGTTGAAGAATGGCACTGAAAGTCAAAACTTTTGAGGTTAAACTACGATAAAGGGCTGTATTGTCGCCTACGCAAACTATCTTTGGACCACGAGATGCATCAACAGAACCATGCTGAGATAATACATGGAACTGCAGCAAAGGGAGGGTAGGCCGGCTTTGAATTACAATAAGCCGGGCCAAGTCCGTGATGTCGATTCAACATCGCTGATCCATTAAGTCCGCTTCGTCGGTCTACAACAGGCGATGGCTGAGCACCGATAGGTCATACTACCCTTCCAATGTATATATCAAACACAACGCTTGCGTCACGGTAATAACGTCTCCGCACCACTCGCCCGTTTCTCTCTCGAAGCCAATTATATCCTCAAGAAAAGCGAAGTTCCGCATCAACTCAACATAGGCTAGCTGGTGAAGCAGAGTAGAACCTTGTCTCCCATATTTCACATTGTCAACCGCCTTGAACGCGTGAATGATACGGGATCGGAACTTGAGGCAATATTGGAGAGGGGTCTCGTTTGTGAGCGAGTTCCAGTCTGCCATGACCTTCTCTCAGTTCTTGGCGAATGCGTGCAAAGGATCCGCGCCGAGAAGTTTATGATGAAACCGCATGGCGCATGCATTTTGTTCCGAGTCCAAGGCCTCAACGCCTAACCATTTTCAGGGTCATTAATATATTTGGATCCGTCGGCTTGATGAGCATATCAGGGTATAACTTCAAAGTTCGGCCCATACAGCCCTAACTTCTTGTAGATCTGCTTGGGCGACGAAGTTATTATACATATCTCCCCTGACAACCCAAATGGCTGCGTCTTTGGCAGACATGATGAGAAGTATTGGAAGGACCTTGTCAAAGCTCAGCAACACGGAAAAGCCCGTCAGTCGATTATGCTATGGGCTGGCATCGTCGGTTCAAAACGCAGTTATCTCATCCCTATGACACGCGATATGACGGGCAAGAAGAAGGGATACACGCCTGGAGCTATATAAAGGCACTGACGGAAGGTCTCCTTCCTTCCTTGACGAATTTTAGTATTTACAATAGGATAACGCCCGTATACATACGGCACAAGGGTCAATGGATTGGCTATTGCTCCATGGGGTCAGACTGATCAGTTGGCTGGCACACTCGCTGGATCTCAACCCTATTGAGCCCCCATGGGCAGCTTTAAAGGCCAAACCACGAAAGATACACCCCAAGCTTACTAGACTGAAGAATAACAAAGCTGATGCCGCCAGAATGAAGAAATGGATACAAGAAGCGTGGGACGCCTTGCCAGACGACCTCGTTGAGGAGCTGACACGGTCGATGGAGCGCCAGCTGCGCGCCGTGAAATAGGCGCGCGGCTGGTATATAAAATATTAAACTACGGACTCAAGGATTCATTTAGTGCAGCTTATGAGTTATTACGACTTCTTATTATTGCGCAATTGAAGCTTGAACATTACTATTGGAAATGTGGGTGTCGAAATGAGGGTGGGGTGATGTCAGACTTTCGGCGTAATACTTTATCAGTCACTTCCTCATACTTCTTTTGTGAACAATTAGACGTTTATTCCGCGCGTGAGGGAAAGTACAGACCACGTTCGGCGAGGCCTACCGGTCGTTGTCTGTCAAAATTGACCATAGTCTCCTCAACCCAGTTTCTTCATCACTGTCGACCTTACAGACTTACCGTCATGCCTCAACAACGCAAACCTTTTGTACAACGGCCGCCACGAAGAGAGTCGTCAATTTCAGACAACTTTAGGAGTTTTCCGGCCAGCAGTTATACGGCCTAGACGTAAGTCAAATGTCCAAATGCCAGTCATCTCAGCCTCACACAGCCTAGATAGCCTCCACCAAGCCCAGAACCTCATGGATCTTCTGTCATATGCCAGGCGAGGAGATAGAGACGATATGCTACAATCAGCGGACCGGAAAAGAAGAGTGGGCGCTGCAAATCTTATAACAGAACCTATAAATACTTTGGGGCTACTGCAGCTCCTGCAAAGTATCTTATAGACCTTCCTTCCGACGGTCATAGTCTGCTAAAAGCAGCTCTGCAAATAGCTAAAGTGATAACTATATGAAGGATCCTCTAACAACCTGGTGTTATAGCAGTAAAAAATCCTTATAAATACCGTTAGCTTAATAATCCATCTAGAGATTTAATTGACCCTAACTAGCTTAAAGTAATATTCATAAGGTTTATTATAGCCTATTCTTGCCCATCTTAGCTTATGAAATATCTAAAATTCCGAGTACATATGGCCTATATTAATAACGATATCGATACTTAGCTTCTAGATACGTACCATGTCATCAAGAATTGGATTATATAGCAGTATAAAGGCTAGAAGGAGATCTAGACAGTGCATATAGTTAGTAATATCAAAAGTTCACATTAGCTGCGACCTTTAGGCTTCTTTAGGTCTTTGGCTATCTTGAGCGTCACTAGCTACTATGCTATAGAATATGCTTATCTAGAATACTATATTTTAGCATTAAAAGATATCGATAGAGTATAACTGTTCTTACCTTGCTGCGGCTATTTTAGAAGTGGTTGATGGCTGGGGCTTTATATTAAAACTTGGGATATTTTATAATGGGTAATGCTTGCGTGTAAGGGTTGGGGCGGCATGCCCAATCCGCACAAAGACCCGTTGCCCGTTGAGGCAAAAGATCAAGCGATTCCGAGTAGCTAGCGTTACTCAATCGTGCCGCGCATCTAATTATAAGGCGAGGGCTCGCCAAGCCCTCGGCGACAGCTTCACTCACTGCCAGCCTCTTACATCGCGATAATAATATGATAATGAGATCCTTTCGCTTGGTAAGTCTTTTATTGCGTACTTTGCTATTATGAGGTGACGTGATTGAGAGGTAGAGCTAGTGTTAATTTTATAACTTCTAGAATATTTAGATCCGCTCCTCAGATGGTTCTTCCTAGCTTGCCTCTAACCAACTCTTGTTATGCTCTTCTAGGAGTCTCAGCTATTCTTAGAAGAGCTTGAGCCCCCCTCTATATCCCTAGTGGAACTGGCCGCCCCGATGCAGTTCTTAGGGTATTGCCATCCCTTTTCAGCCGCATTAACTATTCCTTTTCGATTCTTTCCGACGTTCAAGTAGTTCTGGCCGGCCAGGTTGACTTCTTCGCATTGCGCCTTCCTCCAGGCTTCCGAGTTCAGCTAGCGCTATGACTAAGGCCCTGAGCACGCACGACATGGTCTGTACTTTTCAAGGAATGGCCGAGACGACTGTAGTCGCAATGCGTAGTGGCTCAGTCAATGCATTTTTGAGAAATTAGCGTGTTGGAGGTAGCTGAATGAATCACTGGGCAAGGGAGCGTCATCATTAGGCCTCAGCTGATCTGCGCAAGGCAACCTCTCTTCATCTGCGAGGCTGAAGACATGGCTTAGCCTCATGTGTGTGTCCTGTTATAGACACCGAGCGAACATCCCTGCCGTTTCCCATGTTTTCCACAAAGCTTGATCGAACGAAGTGAGTAAGCACAGGCAGAAGATCGATCCTTGCGGGGATCGAGCTGGCCCCCTTGTCATGTCGATTGGACGAGATTGGTAGGCTGTGTACGAATGAGTGCCTTGTAGGGTGCCACGACGAGTTCGCTTAAGCACAGGCCCTCTTGCAGTAACCACTGCGAATGCTCCAGCCGGGGCTGTGTCAGGCTCATTAAAGAATCGCTGTTTTGGCGACCTTCTGTCGGTTTCGTGGCGCTGTCTCATGGCAACGACAGGAGAGTTGCCTCGAGCCAGCCTCCCCCTCACCATACACAAACCCAGGGGAAAACCACCAAGCCGGGGCTTAGGGTCCGTTAACAGGCTGACTGCCACCCCCGCACTAGTGACCACCGTTACCCGAGTTTCAGGGCGTCATGAATAGCGACAGAAGACTTCGAGTCAAAAGATGTCATGCGATCTGGCTGTGTTTCTCTGCGGCCGCAGTGATCGGTTGGTGTGTCGACTTCACCATTAATATGGGACTGGAAGCTCGTTCAACTTCATAGCCCATAGCACCTATGTTCCCCTGCTCTCCTCTCTCCATTCCCCTCCCTTGCAACGAGGACGACACAAGTTTTGCAGCCTTCCCAGGCTTTCACCGAGTAACATAAAAGACCAGGCGGGCAAAGGGCAAATCTCTCCAAAGTATGGCCTCGCTGTCGAGGCTCCTGCTCCTCGCCATGGTGACGGGGAGTGCGACGGCTGTGGACCTGGCGACATGCAAGGCCAACGTGCAAAGTCGTCTTGACAACGGGACTCTGTCGCCCAAAGATGCCATCTTCTACTTCAACGGTTCGGGGCACATGTCTCAGCGCGACAATCTTGCCCTCACCATCGAGGGCTGCCAGTCGACCTGCCCCAAGCCCTTCTTCGACCTATACGACGACATGTGGCCGCGCCTGCTGACCTGGTTGGTCCCGGCTTTGCTGCTGGTTGGTAACGTGCACATCCCCCGCGTCGGCGGTGTCAACCGCTTCTTCGTAGTCGTGCACTTCATCGGCGACCCCATAGACTCCATGTGGTCGCTGCTGACCAAGGCCGAAGTCTGGAACCGCTTCTACCGGATCGCCTTCCAAGGCACGCCACCCGGCCCGGAGCGAGAGCCCATGGCTCGCGCTCTGTCCGCCATGCTCTCGGCCTTTGAGGAGCTCACGGGCGACATGAGCACTGTGCAGAGGGAGCTCAACGCCATCATGTCCGAGAGCGGGGCGCGCCTGTCCAGCGAGGATCTGGATTATATCCTGATGGAGACGGCCGACGAGCTAGTTGACAGTCGATCGAACGAGGTCCTCCGCACTGTCCTTGTCATCGTCAACTACCTGTGGGCCGTCCTGGGAGCTCTAGTGCCCCAAATCGGCGGTGCGCAGACGAGCCAGCCCGGCGGCCGCATCGGTACGGCCATGTTCTTGTCGTGGCTGGTGACAGCCGTCTTGCTCAGCAACACCCTTTCCGGGTTCACCTCCCGGCGGACTTGTCTCCGGATCATGGAGAGGTACTACCGAACGCTGAGAGGGCAGAAGCGCGACGCCCACTTCTTCCCCAACAGCCCGCGCCTCGTCTCGCTGTCGAGCTGGGTCTTCTCGAAGAAGAAAGCCACCGCCACCATCAGCACAGATGACGACTTCATTGACTCGCAGCCCTGGAACGGCAGCGTCTACAGCTACCGCCCGCACAAGCGCCTCATTCGCACTGGCTTGGCTCACGACTGGTCGCCAGCGCATCTACTTCTGCTCTCCGCGGCGCCCATCATCATCGCCACGGTGTCGGCCTTCGTCATCATCTGGTTTACGCCGACTATCGGGTTAGGGTGCCGCACGCTGTGGGTGGTTGGTCTTAGTATAGGCCTGATACTTAGCCCCATTCTGACATGGGGAATCTCCAAGATGGCTACGGGCAAGTTCGCTTGGTATATGACGATCGCTAAGGACGCTTTTATTGGTATTCCTGCACTGACTATCATTATTCTCTCGTCCATTGGAATTTTCAATACCTGCTGGTGCTGGTAAGTTCCTGTTCTTACAATACTCCCTTATTGCTACCGCTCGGAGCCCTCTACATCCCCTCCACATCGACTGACATTGTTGTGTTCCCAGGAGCGGCGTCTACTCGCGCGGCCGAGCCAAAGCCTTCATCGACCTCGACCCGGCCGACGAGCGCGCCTATAACCTGCATCACATCTACCCGGCCATGGTGGCGGCCTGCCTGGCCCTCCAGCTAGCCACCTACCTGCTCATGTACCGCATCATGCGGCTAGGGGGCCGCGTCTTCCGCCCGGACGAGGACGACAAGATGGCCGCATACCGGCGCATCCACGGGCTCGGGTCGCCATCTCTCCCGCCTGGGGATAATGACCTTGGAATGGAGATGTCAGCGTCGGTGCACTCCACGCCCTTGGGACGAGACAGGAACCACGGACAGTGCAGCCTGGGGAGCGACGCCGCGGAGCTGCTGCTCCCGGCACCGGCGATCAGTCCGCATCCAAGTCCCCGCTTGTCATCGCAAGTGCACTCGGAGCAACAAAGGCCCAGATCGTTGTCGCGGACGTCGGACGGGAACCAGGGGGGTACGCCAGTGTTGTTGGCGGGGCAAGGCAGTGAGTTTGACTACGGGTCGTCGCCGGAGTTGCGGGCGCTGGACCAGCCACTGCTAGGGTCGCCAGCTATGAATAAGGGTTGGTAGGTCTAGTCGGGAACGCAATAGGTATACGCCGACGTGGAGTACCACTCTCGGTTTCAGGGAAGAATGACCCGTCAGCAAGTTCGAGCTGCATGGCTGGGGCATATATAATTACGAATGTGTCGCCTTTATTATAGAATCGTTCGGTAGGAACGCCTTCTTGCCATAGCAGTATCTAATTATAATGTGGAGCAGCACCTTCACCTTAATTTTATTTTTCTTGTTGCTCACATCCTAGGTGTTTTGCAGGCTTTGGTGCTCTTGACGGGATGCACGGGCCACTAGCTGAGCGACTCGGTTAGTGGCACGTACATTCAATAGTGACTTGGGATGGTGGAAGGAACGGATTATAGGGATGCACCGGTTTACCTAAAAGTTGCGCCGCTTCGTAGAAAACACCTAAGCTGTATCTAATGGCTTTTGTCTAATGACTATGTGAAGGGTGTAATATGCGTGTATGTTAGGGTTATAGATGGACTTCCTGACGTCGATCAGGAAGACCTCGACCTGCTCGGTCAACTATCTAAGGCTGCGGGTGAAGGGGGCCATGATAGCTGAGAAGAAGTCGAGAATGATGGCCTTATTGTACAGCCCCGCCTTCTTGAGCCCCTTGTTCTTCGGCTACGCGCTGATGGGCACCTTGTATATATTGCTGTCGACGTTGACGAAGCCGACGTCCTTGACCATGCCCTCGTTCTTCTGCTGCCCGTGCAGGTCGAAGCCGAACTTGAGAAAGCCCTCGCGCAGCAGCCTGACGAACTCATCGTACTTGTAGTCGTCGGGCTTGGAGCTATTGTTGCTATGTGTGATGTATAGGAAGTCCTGCAGCTCGATCTAACCCCCCGGTTTCAGGGCCTTGTACGCTTGGTCTAAGAGGCGCGGTATATCCTTTATAGTCAGAGCCATATGACGCAGGTGGATGAAGTCGAGTGAGTGTGGAGGGTATACCTATTCCGTCTTGGCGTCGTCGATGATGAACCTGACGTTAGGAGGCACCTATGACGGTTAGATCGGGCTGAGGTCAACGCCGGTGATTTTTAAAGGGGCTACTCGTCGCCCACTGCCTTCAATTCGAGGAGCGCTAATATTAGTCACGAAATTCAATATCTTATATAAACTTAGGGGCTCGCATCAAGTGTAGCCTCACTGTCGATAGCCCAGATGCCAGTGCCAGTGCCAACGTCGGGGACATTTTGAGGATGACGCCGCTTTTGACCCCTTTCCTTCTCTTCTTAACATCATCATCAACATCACAACAATGCCACGGCATGGGCTTGAATTATCCCCTCAAATGAGGTCTCAAATCTGCGAGCTTCATTCACTTCAATATTCACATATAAAAATCAAGAAATTACATCCAGAAATCCCTCTCAGCACGATAAAAACAACCCTCCGTCGCAAAGCCCAACGCATTAACAACCAAAGTCAGCCACAGTCAGAGCGGCCACGAGCAATTACAGACAAGACCCGCAACTTCATCTACGATACGGTTACGCATAAGAACCCGCATATTACATATAGAGAGCTTTTAGATTCCATTAATAATATCTATAAAAAACGGGCTCTTCAAATGATTCTACGCAAATTGGATAAGCGGAAATAGCTCCAAAAAAAGAAAGTCTGCCTAACTATCTGACATGCCAGCTTACGGCTATAGTAAGCACGACAATATGAAAACATCGACTGGAGCCGAGGTAAATGGAGCGATGAATGTATAGTTATACGAGGCAGAGGGGCTTGGCCGAAATGGACCTTCCTTTGCCCTCGCGAGCAGCTTGCAGAGGGAGATGTTCATGAGGTTATGCAGCAAGGAGGGGTTCAGCAGATGTTCTAGGCTGCCTTTAGGCCTGAAAGTCGTACCGGCTTGATTGCCCTTGATAGCAGCGTCAATGCCCTACATATCATTAATCAATATTCTGCTATACTACCGGATTTCCTTGAAATAAGCGATATCTTTATGCGTGATAACGCCTCGCAGCATACAGCTAGGATCGTCAAGCAGCTGATGCAAGAGCTCGGGGTTAATGTCATAATTTGGCCACCTTTTTCGCCGGACCTCAATCCAATTGAGAACTTATGGGCGTTAAGAAGGCTGAGATTTATCGCGCACATCCAGAGCTTGAAATAGACCCTGATACAGAAGAGACTTTACGGCAGCTTATTGAAGCAGCAAAGGAAGCTTGGCACGCAATTGACTGGGCAGTCTTAAAGGATCTATCAGACACAATGCCTCATAGAGTCAAGGCAATTATAAAAGCTGATGGTTGGTATATTAAACACTAAGAAATTGATCTCGGTTGCTTAAAGCAGCATCATAACAAATGCTCAATTAGGCCTAGCTAGCTAGGCGCGGTACGTGATGTTGAATTCAAACTTATTGCCCCCCCCCCCACTGTAAGAATTTGCGTTATCTTTACGAGCACTTGGACACACTTTCCTTCTGCGGGGTACAGGTCACCGGAAACTGTGCTCCAGAGTTCACCAAGCGAGAGTCCCAGAGCAAGCGACCGAAGCCGCTCATCGCGGGCCAACACGCCGCCCTGCGGGAGCAACTGAAGACCAATCATGCACGCGTCTCGGATGTTCGGTATGCCCGATGGGCAAAACAACTGGATGATACGACTCTCCAGGATGACCCGATCTGCTCAAGTTGAGAAGGTAGGTGGCATGACCAGGAATGGCCGACACCCATGCCTCGGTGGCGTGTTAGGAAGGCAGGAAGACTCCACTCCTCGCTCCAGGGCCATAACCATTCTAGGCCATTTTTTTCTTTGCCATGCGACCCAGCTACATAAACGCTTGGGCTACCCCTAGCCTGTTAAGCAAACGTTGTATTGGGTTCTCCCAAGAGGATCGAGGAAGAAATGCGAACTCTTGAGTTCAGAAACAGGGCTGGCTCCGGCTCATCCTTCCCATCCCACTCAGTCATAGGGTAGTTTCACTCGAACTTGCATCTGAAGGAGGAGATGCTGCAGCCAGCCATTAGCGGTGACGCCATCTCGTCCGTTCCATGCTGCCTCCGCTCCGGGCAAGATCAACTCGATGCAAAGAGCCGCAGGTGCCAAGTGAGGTGACGGATAGGTGGGAGACATGGTCGAGTGGAAGGGGAGGGTGGCTGACTAAGGAGAGAAGAGAGGAGTAGATAAGGGCTGCGAGCGTCGGGATGTCGTTGGTGGCAGAAGAAGATGCAACCAGGATAGATACGGCTGTACAAATGTAGGCGTCGTACTAACAGGCACCCTAGAATTCCCCAGGGAAATCTGCATCTAGTGGGGCATCTCACATGTCGGGGCTCGAGTGGAGGGCAGCCCACCTGTCGGATCTGGGGTTCACTCTGTTTAGGGTCGCTAAGCATCTGCTAGCACATGCCAAGCTCGCTGCACGCATTGCTGAGCAGTGTCGCCCACATCACCTGTCGAGCCTATGAAAAAGCGTCACTCACCTCACTGGCCAAATGACCGAAAGACGCACCCATTGACCGGCTTATAGGTCAACTGCCGGCGCTAAGAACGCCCGCCTGTTGCGTTTCTGCCGATCTAACTATCTGCCAGTTAAGTCGCGATATCGCACGCTTGCATCTCTATACTACAGCGTACTTGTGCTAATAGAGTAGTTTTATCTAATAGCCTCACTATATTAAAGTCTAACAATTCCCATCAAAGCTATTCATGGTCGTACGAGAACCTACAACAAAAGATGAAGAGCCAATGTTTCCCATTAAAATCATCGTCATCTATGGAGGCTTGCAATCGAGAGTCCTTTCGCCTAGGCGGCTGGGCCAACGATCTCACCGGCCAGCCGTAAAGGACACGTGTCAATAAATTAGCATTGTGCATATCCGTGATTCCACGTGTTTATCACTCTTGGAACGTCTAGCCCTCGGCAGACCGATCGCCAAACTGATGCGGCGCAGATAACGAAAGCCCGGCTTGAGTGCGATAGCGTCGAGCAAGTACAGTGGGGTGCAAAAAGTTTGAATCCAAATCCAAGTACGGCCAGGAATGAGCTAGCTTTATTAGGCTACAAATTTACCACGCTGCCTTAAGAAGTCCTCAACAAGAAGAAGGGTTTATGGGAAACCTAAGCTTAGGGTTAGGGTTATTAAAGCGGCGATGTTCGCTTATCCTAATTTAGTTAAGCTCCTTTTTGCGCAGTTCTTGGATTTGGATTCAAACTTTTTGCACCCCACTGTATTCTCCACTCTCAGGGCTACTTTCAGTCACAGTATTCCAGCACGGCAGGAGCTATAATTTCTGCACCAGAAAATCCTGGACATTTGCGAGCGAGATGTTGAAGCAGATCACCCCTTTGACCAGAAGGACGAAAAATGGTACCAAGATAGCCAGACTAGTAGCCATTCAAAGAACAGCCTAAGAATCAGGCATGTGAAGGGTGGGATAAAGCGAGGGAGCCCTTCCATCGCCCCATCGCGCACACCCTTGTCGGGCCAGGGCTCCTCGTCATCCTTGACACTCATTGCGATAAGGGACCAAAAATATGAGGGGTATGTTACATTCTGTCCTGTTCCCAGGAACTCTGAATCCTCGGCCTCCATCCACGACGGCGCTTTCTCAAACGCGCATGCGGGAAGTCGATCACAGATAAGTGCAACCCTCTGAGTCTCGACTCTTGGGCTCTCAATCGAGGGATAGAGGTCTTGCTGAGCTAGTGTGAAGTAGGCAAGCTACCGACCTTTCCAATGTATACTTGTCTCTCGCGAAGGCCGCGGAACTGGTCGGACGCCTGCACAAATTTATGGTCGTCTGTTGTCTCCCATGAGTCAATTCCCTTTCCTCTCACCCGCTCCGGATGCACAGTGGTGTGTCATGCATCTGCTCTGTCCATCATCCATCATTGTCTCGCCTCCATCGCCGACTCCACGTCGCTAACATAGGACGAGACTCGCTTGCGGACCATGCATTTCGGCACGACCCTCCACGAGTCCGTCTATACGCCATGGAAGGATAAGTACATCGACTACTCTAAGCTCAAAAGCCTCCTGCGCGTGCACCGCTCCGAGGATGAGGCCAGGCCATGGACCGAGGACGATGAGAACCGCTTCTGCGACGAGATCTTCAACACCCAGCTCGAAAGGGTCGCCCAATTCCAGGAGCAGCACGTCAATGCCCTTAAGCAGCGCATCGATTCCGCCCTTGACAAGTTCAAGGAGCTCGCAACCGTCAAGCCTACTGACGACAATGCCACCCCCCAGTCGGGCGAGACCTCCGCCTCCCGCCTCCGCACCCTCCAGACGGAGCTCGATGAGATCACCAACGAGATCCGCGAGCTGAAAAAGTATAGTAACATCAACTATACCGGCTTCCTTAAGATCGTCAAGAAGCATGATCGCAAGCGCGGCGACCGATATAAGCTCCGCCCCATGATGCAGCTGAGCCTCGCCCAGCGGCCCTTCAACTCGGAGCAGGGTTACTCGCCCCTCCTTAACAAGCTATCCATCCTGTATTTTGCCATCCGCCAGCAGCTCGAGGATGGCAGCGAGCAGTTTCCGCCCCTCGACCTCGAGACCCAGGGCGAGACGTACCATGGCGAGCGCTATATCGCCCACAAGTGTATGTCTCTCCCGCACCACCGCTCCACAAGGGCACGGGAAACCACGAGACACGAATCAACTGACACCCGTCTGCAGTTTGGGTCCATCCCGACAACCTCCTTGAGGTCAAGATGGACATCCTTCGACACCTACCGGCCCTCATCTACAGCGAGAAAGCCTCCAAGGAGCTGGGTGGCAACGATTCGCCCGCAGTCACCTCGCTCTACTTAGATAACAGCGAATTCGAGCTCTACTCAAAAAAGGTCAATCCCCAGTCCGAGGCCTCGTCTCTACGCTTGCGGTGGTACGGCCAGCTCAGCTACCGCCCGGAGATTTTGGTCGAGCAGAAGACGGTGGACTCTAAAGGCGGCAGCCAAAAGCTCAAGTTCTCAATTAAGGATAAGTATGTCAAGTCCTTCCTGGATGGCGACTACAAGGTAGACAAGGCTATCCAGAAGATGGAGAGGCAGAGCTTTACCGTAGAGCAGAGGGACGCCTTCAAGACGGCCGTGACGACGATCCAGGATTTCGTGCGGCAAAAGGGACTTAGCCCCGTCCTGCGGGCCAACTACTTCCGGAGCGCCTTCCAGAAGCCCGGCGACGACTGCATCCGCATTGTTGTTGATACTAACGTCGCCTTCATCCGCGAGAATACCCTTGACCAAGGTCGCCCGTACCGCGATCCTAACGAGTGGCATCGCCTGGATATTAACGACAGCGAAATATCACACCTCTTTAAGGAGATAAACCAGAGCGAGGTTAACCAATTCCCCTATGCCCTCATGGAGATCAAACTTAAGGAGGACAGCTATCGGAAGCCGCCATCGTGGGTCGAAGAACTGATGTCATCCCACCTGATTCACCCCGCGCCGCGATTCTCCAAGTTTGTCTACGGAGTTGCGTCCCTATTTGAGGACCGCGTTAACAATCTGCCGTTCTGGCTCAGCGACCTGGAGATTGACATCCGCAAGGATCCCCAGAAGGCGTTCGAGGAGGAGGAGCAGCGTCGCGCCCAGCGGGCCGAGGCCATGATGGCGGTCGGGAGTGTGATTGGGGCTAAATCGGGTTCATACAAACCCGCGCTGAGCTCACCCGTGAGCAAATCATACCTAGCGGCGCGCATGTTGGCGGATTCCATGGCGCAATCCCTCAACAACAGCGCGTCGAGACTGGCACATGGGGAAGAAGAGGGCGAGGGCAGCTCCAGACAGCTGGAAGAGCAGCAGACGGCTTACGGAACCTTCTCGTCGGTGATCCCTAGTTTCTCGCTATCCAAGTACTCGAGGGCCAAGCGGGCGTCACAGGTGCTGCCGGAGGGCGTTGCGAAGCCCGCCAAGTGGATCAAGAATATGGGTGAGCTCAGGGTAGAGCCCAAGGTGTGGCTCGCAAATGAGCGCACATTTCTTAAGTGGCAGCAAATCTGCATCCTCCAGGGCGTCCTGGCGGTGGGCTTATACACGGCAGCGGGCAAGGATGTCATTGCTGAGATCATGGGCATTATCTACGTCCTGATTGCTATCTTTGCCGGGGTCTGGGGCTATGCAATGTTGAGGGCGCGGAGAATCATGATTCTGGAGCGGAGTGGCAAAGACTTTGACAACATGGTTGGGCCCATCATCATCAGCATCTCGCTGATGGTGGCCCTGATTCTTAACTTTTTCTTCCAGGTGAGTCGAGCGTCTGAGCTAGCGCTGGGAACGAACAGTGATAACCTATGGAAACAGTATCGGGCAGCATTTGCTCGGATGAATGACGGGGAGCAGGACAACATGGGGTTCACAAATAAATAGCCGATAAAGGGAGGCCCAGCCGGCTCTCTTCTGGTTGACGTAACTAGCCTAGGGGGCCAGTTTCGGCTCCCTGCCCGTTGAGTACTGGCTATCTCAGTCAAGGAGTACGACTCGAGGCATGTGCTGCAGGGCTTGTCAGCAAGGTGGCTGGTTCCCGACTGAGCGCCGCCCAATCGTATGGCAATGCCTTAGGACCAAAAAAAAAATTACCATGCTTGGAGGTATGTATTCAATTACGAGTTCTACTCGAAGGTTTTGGCTAAACCATTGGCTTGGGACTGAAATTGGGGTACTTCAGGTGTTGTGATCTTTGGCCAGGACATGACCCTATGCTACATAAATGGGTCGACTTGATACATTTTATTAATACATTATACTTGCTTAACTAGATTACCGGTCTTAACCTCCTGTTAAATACTATAGATAATGATGTCTATATGTCTTATTTCTTAGCAACACCAGACTTAGAAAGATAGCCCACACAAGAAAAAGCTGCAGCTATAGGTTAAGTCTAGATACAGCTCGAGGTTCCTTGATCTTGCGGCCTGCTTCTCTAACCACCATGCGTACTGTTTGTTGTTGATCTCTGTAGCTATTGCAATGCATTCCTCAAGAGTTTCTGGCCGGTCTTTATGTACAGTACGCCTTTAACATCTTCCTTCAGTCCATCTTAGTAGAACGACATAAGCGACGCATCGATCCAACTAAGGGGCAAAGCAATCTCTATGAGCCATCTGGCATAACTGATGCAGACCCTTTCTGACGAAGTTCCAGAAGTTTGCGATAGGCAGCTATCTTTTGGCTTTGAGTAAAGTCAGCACTTGTACCAGAAGTTCCCGTGTCCTTCATAAGTGTGTTAGAACCGCCTGCCGACATCTTGATGGATTGACGCTATAAGGCTTGGCGAATGAAGCAATGGATCCGAGGGCCGCAACGGAATCTTCTAATGTTTCGCCCTGGTTATAAGGTAGGTGGGTGTGTCAAGTGCATGGTTTACAGTGCCAACTGGGTCAAGCTCTTCCTGCTCGAAAGTAAGTCGGAATGAACCCGTCGGGGTCTGTCATGGGCCATCATTTCGAACAGTCATGTGAATTATGTTCGGGGTTTGTGAGCTGAAATGGTATTCTCAGTGCATTCCTTAGCTTATGGATGTTGCTTGTGGCGGTACTCGGATACTACCTGCCTTTCAAAGGTACCTGATCATCTAACGACTCACCAAAGAAGATGAGCCTGATAAAGATTGGATTCGCTGGTTTAAGGCCCCATACATTCCTCCATCGCCGGAAAATAAGCTCTTTTAAGCTAGAAATACTAATGCTCAATGGATCCGGCTGGCCATTTTGCGTTACGTCAGGTACGGCCATTTTCATCCGTATCAGGTACTCGGCATCGATTCTGAGAGTCTGGGGGCTGCCAAGGGTGGAGATTACTGTGATCTGGCAGGTAGGGCTCCATTGTTCTCGTAGGGACATCTCTGTTCTGGTCGATGCTGTCGCTAGTATGGATCTTGTTACACGTCTGGCATGCGAGAGACATCGTTGGCGCGGAGCTTAGTCACTCGTATCTCATCACGGCGCTTTCTGGTCTGTTAGTGGCATGCCTTGTATCAGTTGGCATTTTACGTTGTTCACTCTTCTTTGTCGCCAAGGACTCGGAAAGACTACCCACGGCTGTGGCTGACGTTTACACTACGCTGTCAATTGGAGGCTTTAAGATCCGTCGGCTCATACTCCTAGTTAGGAAAGCGCGCGAAGATCTAAATGTATCCGAGGTGGAACTCGTCGATAGGCACGACACGGGTCTAAATTTGGCACAAGGAGTGTGAGGGGTGGCTAGTTTCAACTCGAACAGTTTGATTGATGGGCAATTGGCTTAATTAATTCGTATTTCACATATCTTTGGGACGACCCGCCGCCGCCTTCTAGTAACCAGTGAGTTTCATGAAGTGGACCTGTGTGTCGGCCATAAGCGGCAACAGTGGCCTAGACATTCTCAGCTTAAGTGACTATATATCAGGATGAGGAAGCTCACAGGCTTCTTAGGTGTGCGTGGGGTTGCATGCGGCAAATTGCTCGTATAGCGGTGGATAACAAGAGTTCGTAGATATTGTCTTCTATGCGAAGTTTGTGATATCTCAAGATTGGTATTCTGGCGGCGCTCGCGTCATTATCTAGAAGAAGAACGAAAGAGCGATCTTCGTGAACATTGCTGTCACATACATAATTATCAGTTCCTGCTTCGGAAACAGAGGCAGCCAATACAGCGTGACAATCCCCACTCCTGACCAACTTTTGGTTTCGAAACCAAGAAAGAAAACAAAGGAGCAACACCATTTCATCAAAGTTCTGAAAGAGATCGGTGGTTCCCAGTTCGACAGCTTCCAAAACCACTTCCATGGTCCATTAGGGTCCCAATCCGGTTGGTATGTCGCCATCCATGCTCGGTGCACGAATGCATTCAAGGCCCTCTCCACCCATTGATGTTTCTCGAAACTGTACAAGCCGTAAAAGATGTAGAAGAGCGTGCTCATGGAGTTCTCGTCGCCCCAGATCGCTCTGATCAAGTAGCGCTCTCCCAGATTGATTGTGCCGCAAATGGCTTGACCGATGACTATCAGCCTGTCCGAATATTGTTCTGGATTTTGGGGACGCGAAATGCTCAAGTCTTGTGGCTCGTAACTGCGCTCAATGATGAAGTCGCCGTTCAGACTGACTGCACCACATTCGTGCTTTGGGCCCTGTTGAGCATCGCTAGGACTTTTCGAGTCATCGATCTCAGTTAGGCGCAGAGGGCAGTCGAAGTGGAGGAAGTACTTGCTTCCCACAACTCGATTGACGATAAATCGTGCTCCTCGTTCGGGCGATCCATTGCCGACTCCAATGCACAATACACTCGTGGGTGCAGCAGGTTGTTCGTCATTCGATCTCTGCAGTGCTTCAACGTTATATTTGAGGCTTTTTGCGTCCTTCTGATCCGGTAGTAGGAGCCGGAAGCGATCCAATCGATGCGCTGATGATAGCAAATAGAACTTGAGAGCTTGAGCGCCTCTTCTGGTCTCAAAGGTGAAACCTGCTGAGCCAAGCTTGAGAGTGTGCTTGCCCTCAAAACTCTCGGGGGCAATCTCACGTGGTATCCAAGCATCCACAGTGCACGGGCCCGGTCTGGCGCAATCAGAAAAGAGAAGCTCGGTCGGAAGTGACTCGAGGCCATAGAAGAGTTGCTTCATCCTTGCATCAATGGTTTTACTTTGTGATATGGCATTCGCATTCATGCACGACATATTCATCAAAATCAGTGGAATATCTTCAGCCTGGGTTGTCGTTCTAGATTGGAGGAGAGAGTGAGCTTTGACAAATCTTGCTGCTCTGTCAGCCTGCCTGGCATTAGTCAAAAGCACTTCTCTTAAGAATCGAACAGACGACTAACCGGCGTTCGCGCGTAATCGTTGTAGTCTTCGACATGCAAAGAATTCTTCACATGTGTTAAGAGTTGATGCCGCACCAGCTCACGGAATGGCTCAGATTCGTCTTGCAGACGCTTGCTGACCTCGGTCTTGGGTTTGCTCCTACGCGGAAGCAACTCGCGAGCTGATCGCCTGAAGTCCTTCGGGATCGTAGTCACGAGGTATTCCCAGAGGCCACCAAAGCCATCATCGTAATGCGGCCATAACAACTTGAGGTATGCTAACGATCCGTGGAGTGGGAAAACAATAGTTCCTGACAGGATGCCCTCCTGCAAAGTCCACGCTCTGCCCATCCAATTTGAAGCATATATATATGCCACAACATCCAGCAAGTTTTCGTCTTGAGGGCTGTAGTAGGTTGGACGTCCACCATGCGCAAGAGAAGCGGGGCGTCGACCAGCGTCCAAGGCCTGTAGCCCCTTATCAAAGACGAAGGTGTGGGATGCCGCAGCGTAAATGAGGTTCATTGACTCGATGGCTTTGCTTCGAAGGTCGGCGTTTTCGACAGCTTGTGGTATACAGAAGCTGTCCAGCCAGAAGTATTCGTATGCGCGACTCGGCGGTGCGATCTCGCCTGGCCGATAAGACCGCCAATTTGCGACCCATTCGCGCAATCCCCAGTGATCCATGGAGGTGGGCAAACTCGAAAGCACTTCTTCAAGGTATCCGACTTGACACTTGGGTAAGCAGTTCTGAGCAGATCCGAATTGTTGATCACCCCAGACGTGAGATATTGCGATAAATCTGGAGGATGGCGTATATGGAACCACCTTGAGCTCAGTCTTGCCAAGCGGTGACCGTGTAATCTTGACCAGAGGAATCCCTCCGGAAGCCACGATGGTATTCACCCTGTCGACCGGAACGGCTACATCTTCACAAAGACATTCGTCAGTGCGGTGGAGAGGCTTCGACAACTTGCTAGTAACAAGACACCTCTCGCTACTGCAGCTCGAGTGATCTTCCGCATTGATGCGAGGTGGCTTGAGTGACGATAGGAAGTAAAATGCTGGGTAAAGCAGTGGAGATGCATCCAGGAAGTTCAGCCTCTTTTCGCACCACCCATTCTTGACCATTCTGCGCTTGAGTAGCTTTGTTGATGCTGAGCTTGTGGTCGACTGGATGACCTTGAGCGTATAAGAATCGAGCACATACGCCACAAGATATAACAGCATGTGTATTGAGAGGAGAATTTCTGTAAGCGTATCGTCGTCCAGATCATTCGCCAGACGATCCATGTAGATGACGAGTATCTGTGCGCTCTCGTAGATCTTTTTTAGTTGAGTCCTCTTGGCTTCGAATTCCGCAGCAGTGAGGCTGTCATCTAGCTCATCCCATCGAGCTTTAAGCTCCCGCCAGTACCATTCCGGAATGCGAAGATCAATGGAAGGATGGGGTCCATCAGAGTCAGCGCCTGCGAATTCCTCATGCTTGATGTTTCGACCTAGCGCTTCAGATGCTAGACCGAAGAACAGCCATGATTGAATGGCTGAAGCCAGCGAATGGCTTAGGAACGAACTAGTGCTCTCCTGCCCATCAGATACAGCAGCGTCGATCTTTCGCGTTACTGCATCAAGCGCCCTCTTGAACAAGTCTGAGGAATTGGTTTGTCCCGTTATTGAGTATTGGGTTCGCGCTATCAGGGGTACTCGAATTGATTCCACATCCGTATCTCGTGGATACGGGAAGCAAGACATTTTCAGAGATCACGAGTCCAATGGTGAGCATAACCAACAGATATGCGAATGGAAGACGATGACTCCCCGTCTCCGGTCAAGCGAGACAGGAGTTCTCTATATCGGATGCTGCTCCCATTTCGAGGCGGCGGCTGGAGCAAGCCACGCCAAGGAGCGGTGCGGGCGTGTGGCCTGACTCGACCGTGGTGGGGAGGGTGATTATGCCCAAGGTTCCAGGATGTTCAGCAGAACGTGGCAGTGCAGGTGGCAATGCAGGTGGCAGTGCAGGTGGCAGGCATGGCCGTGCTGAATCGCGCCAAGATTTTCATAGGACCTCTTTGCCGATGGCTCACCAACCAGACTCACGCCATTAACCCAATTATACTCACAGGTATGTCTGGCGGAACTGGCGGAACCAGGCAGCAGTGAATCCCGATCCGAGTCTCCCTATCTTGCCACCGATCCCCTCATAAAAACAACGGTAGTTGTAGTCAAATCCTACAAATCGAGTGCTTGTCCCTTGATCCCAACGATGACCAGAGACCCCAGCTACGATAACATTGCAGACACTCCAGCAGATAGTTTGAATTTCACCTTTGCAGTGTTTTGTAACAGCTCCTAGTTCGAGGCTCTTTTGGCGCTTTCCTGTGCCCCTCCAATCCCTCTTTCGGCTGCGCACAGGCCCTGCCTAGTCGTGCTTTGGATCTATCTGAACTACAGTAGGGTGCAATAAGTTTGAATCCAAATCCAAGTACCGCTAGGAATGAGCTAGCTTTATTAGGCTGCAATTTACCATGCTTCTCTCTAGAAGTTTGTTATAATAACGCACGAGACTTTCTTTAAGTCTAATAATGGAATACAATATGAGCTTTTATAAAAGAAAATAAGTATACACATATCTAATACATCTACGGCTATTTAAGCTATTAATTGGCCTGATTTTTAGAACTAAGTCTTTGTGGTTGATTTAATACTGATTTTTATAGTGTGTTTTTAGCTGGTTTTTGGATTTGACCAACACTTTCACAAGATTTCTTAATTCTGCCACTTATGGCTTCCCTACACTGGGATGGGTTGCGATCACAGTTAAATAATCTAATAGGAAAGAAATGTCACATCCAATACATCTTCCTTATCTAATTTAACGCCAACTTACTCATAAAAACGATTCTTGCCAAGTAACCCGCGAGAAAGCTCGACGCGACTATCGCCGCCAGTTTCCTCTCCGGAATGATCCGGATCCGGGATGCTTCTCAAGGCAATATATCCAATCTCATCGGGTGAACGAATATCTGCAATCTGGACCAGCATATTTCCAAGTACTCTCGCTCGTTCAGGGCCATCGAGAGTGGTTCCGCCAGGCGCAACAGGTATATAAGGATTATCCCGAGTCATGGAGCTTGCAAATCCAAGCAAGTCCGGGCCATGAACGAGATACTTGAGAACAAGCCCCCCAATAGCCAATATCTCAAGAAGTATAGTGGCAGCAATAAGTAGAGAGACCCACTTGTGCTGTGTGTCGTAAACGTCCACATAGGTTGTAGCTTTTGAAGCTGTCTCGTTGAACATGGTTGAGTTTGAGGCATCGAGAACCGGTGTGTCCATAAATGTCATTGAGGGTAGATTTCTGGGCGTTGAAAAGGCTTCCTGATAAGTATTAAATAGCGTTGTCAGGCGCCTGGAGAAATCCGACTCGTTCAGATTCGTCCAATCCATGCCCTTGTCTTTCGAAAACGGATCAAGCGTGTTCCCAAGGTAGCTGACTGTCGGCGAGGTTGAGCCCATCATTGTATCAGCGCTGCTAAGTCGCCAAGTGTGCAAGAGAACTTGGCGAATCCATCTGCCTGTCAAAATATCTGGGGGATAACGATTTTCGTTGTTTTGATTGCTGACTCTTTTTTGGCTTTTTGCCTGGCAACCGGCTGAGGAGGACGTTGGGTGGCATTGCATTGAGGTTTCCAGTACTGTAGCCTGCGTGGTACAGTTGAATAAACCGAAGCGACTGAAACGAAAGATCGCAAAAAGCATGTATCCAGGAGGCTTTTTCAGGGCAAATTCCAAATCTGTTGTATCTGGGACGCTCATGTTGGCGACAAATCCAAAGAATAAATTGCCTGAGGGACCCTGTTCGAGTAGAGTGGTGTTCAACTCGGCTTTCGAGACATAGTCAGTGGATGCGTTGAATGGTATACTAGAGTTGAGTAGCAGGCATTGAATGTCGACATATGAAGATTCGACGATGAATTCATATGTCGTGTTCCCCTGGGCATAGTTCAAACCCTGGACCCTTAGTCCCAATAAGGATGTGTAATGCGCATCGGCGTTCAATAATGCATCATGGTTAACATTATAAACCTCACCGTCCTTTATCGTCGATGGCAACTGCGGGACCTTGGGTAGATCCCATAAGTCCGTTGGTGATTGCCTTAGACTTGAGGAAGCGAAAAGACTTGAAAGGTATAGTGCGTCGGTGATGTAGTCGACTCCCAACCCTGAACTGTCACCCCTAACGCCTGTCCCGTCATAAAAATAGTTCAGAGGCATGTAGTAGACGGATCCAGTGGTTATACTCTCTGCCACTTTGGTAGATATCAGCCTTGCAGCGCTTTGGCCCCCCAAAGGTGACACACCCCAGGTCAAGAAAATTACTAACCCCAAAATTATATGGGTGCGGACAAATAGTAGCCTTTCAATAGCCCCGGCGAGGCTTTGGCTGCCAAATATTTGCTCAAGTTCTGCCAGCCTGATTCCATTCCTAGACTCAAGACGCCAGCGAGCCAAGCTCTTGTAGAATCGGCTCGTGATAGCGGCAAACAAGATTGGGTAAATCGTGGGGCTGACAAGAGTGAAGTCGCGTAATTGGTCTCCGTAAGGTGAGATGGTATGCCCGTCAAGTCGGAGTGCAAGGATAGCGAGAACTGGGATAATGTCAAAATACAAGTAACCCAGACTGAAGTACCGGTGGCCGAAAGGGTCTTACCAATGAAGCATATAGGCCCAAGGGTCAGAATGATATCCCATGTCAAGGATAGAGTAACAACGAGTGCTCCACGCTTCAGGGTCTGTGGACCGTGCCACTCGTCGATTATTGTCGACTTTGTTTCCGAGTCGGATTCACAGCCATCAGACTCGGTTGCACTTGGGGGAAAGTTCTCATTGGGGACTCGCAAGTGGTTCGTCATATCAATGTCGGGTAATAGCGATATGTTTCGAATATGCAACGTAGCGCAGTAAATCAATCAGCTATCAAAGCGAGGTGATTTTTCGTCTATATCATTGATTTCACATTATCTCCCGGCGTGCTGATGGGAGAGTAACCTTAAGGCATTTAAGATAATGAGCCAATTGCCAAGACGACTGTTGGGCGCGACACGAAGCATTGTGTGTTTCAGCTGTGCATGCAGGGGCTTGCTGTGTCTCGAACATTTGGAGGCTGCCAATAATCTTGTGAGTCTTTCTTGTTGACCAAGCAAGACTAGAGGGTTTTCGGCTGTGTGTGAGATTTCTGGGCGAGCCAGGCGTCAATACTGGGGTTTCTAGTGGTCAGCTCTGACGGAAGGACCTAACAACCATTTGTAAAAGAACGCTTCTACTCAAGCATGCACACCAAAAGTGCGCCGCATTTCCACTTCTGCACTATTCATAGTCTACGAATCTGTACCCTCATTTCGCTTCTAGAAGTGCGCCACACTTCCGGTCCCGATGTATTTAGCAAAACGCGAAATGCGCCGCGTTTCAGACACGAAGTAGATTACTTGATGAAAAACTAACTATCTATTTTTAACGGCAATTGATAAGGGTGCCGCAAGCTTACGGGTGCGGCACTCTTAGCATTTCCCATTGGCTCAAATCACACTTGTTAGTGCACCAGTACGCGCCGGAATTCTGCCACATTCTTGCCGACCTCGGTCTCTCAACACGATTCGCGTCTACGCCGTCGACAAGGCGGCCATGGAGGAGGATTTCATCAAGGGTCCTTTGATGCAGAGCGGTGGGCTGGACAAGGTGCTGGTTCCGGGGAGCCATGACCGAGACAAGATGGACAGAGTCATCTTTGAAGGAGTATCGGGAGGCAATCCTTGAGATAAAACCAAGAAGTGGATGGACACACTCTTGCGGAAGCTCATCAACAGAGGCGCCGAGGGCTTGGTATTGGCATGCACAGACCTGCAGTTCGTAATGTCTCCCAAAACCCATGGGATCCCCGTATTTAAAACCCCGGAGTTATATGCAAAGGAACTAGCTGAGAGCGCGATGCAAGAGGAATAGTCCGAGAGATCAAGGCCATAAAGACAACTGCATTCTGGGGCGGGGTGATTGTGACTTGGTACGCTAGGACAATGAGATAATTAAGGATAGCTATCAAGTACGGCTATTAGCACTCACACCCACAGCTATTTGCATATGGTTGAAGAAAGTTAGAAAAAGAATCATAGGAAATAATACTAATAAAGTAGACTTGTTTCATTATATCCATATTATAACATCGCTCCCTTGTTACTCCCTCTTAACCAACTCTTCCATTATCAATACATCAACTCCCATCTTCCCCCACCTGCATAACCAACACATCTCTCTCTAGTTGGTATGATCAGTACTCAAAGTGACCTCCTTCCACTCATCCAAAATCTTGATTGTGTCGCTGCACTCGGACCGGATGAAGGCATCACAATCGCTGCCCAGCAAAATGCGCACGGGAAACTGCTTGCCCTCCGCCACGCCCGTCCGCGTCAAGACGTCCACGATGACGGCGCATCCCTTCTTCACGTCGCCGAGCTGGTTGCCGTCCGTCCTCTCTAGCGCCTTGCGGACCTGGCCCGTCGGCGTGTGCTCGTCGTAGGCGTCGAGCACTGGCGTCATGACCTTGACGTCCGGGTTGAGGAAGTTGGTGCGGAAGTAGCCCGGCTCGACGACCGTCGCGTCAATGTCGAACGGCGCCAGCTCCTCCTTGAGCGACTCGGCGAGCGACGACATGCACGACTTGGTCATGGCATACGCCGGGAAGCCCGCGCCGCCGCGCCAGCTGCCAATGCTGCCGAACGTCACGATGGTTGCGCGCGAGCCGTTCGAGCCCTTCGGCTGCGCCCTCATGCCCGGAAGGAAAGCCTTGATGGTATTGATGGTGCCAAAGACATTGGTGTTGAACTGGTTGTACATCTGCTCTGGCGTCGCTTCCTCGACGGCGCCAGCGAGGATGAAGCCGGCAGCGTTGATCAGGTAGTCGACGCGGCCGTACTTGGTAAAGATTTCCTTAGCAAGGGCCTCAATGTCGCTGAGCGGCGACGTAACGTCAAAGGCCATGGTGTCGGCACCAGCTTCAGCGAGGTCCTGAATGCGGGACGTCTTGCGGGCGGTGGCGACGACCTTGTGGCCACGCTTGAGGGCGATGAGGGCGATTTCATGGCCGAAGCCGGACGAGGCGGCGGTGATGAACCATACGGGGGTTGGAGCGACCATTGTTGCGGTTGTGTTGTGTGTATTGTGTGTGTAAGTGGTGGTGCTTGATATGCCTAGGTAGGTAGGTATAAGTGATTGATGTCAAATGCTTGAGTTTAGGATGAGTGCGAATGGAGAATAATTGGTAATTAAGGCATCATGACGCCTATTATATATTCGTATCTAAATACCATCCGAGTCTCCTCATTCGGTAGCTGCTTACCTACCGCGTTGCATAGTCACCGAGTCGTCCAGCAGGGTGCTGACACCATCACCAAATTATCGCCAAAACAGATACAACGCTGACAACACCTCAACAGCGCACTCCCCACCCTCAAGTCCGAATCCCCGCGCTCCAGTTGCATTTTCACATCGGGAATACAAGGGGAGACAGCCACTTCGGATAATCTGGGTTCGGCTGTTTCGCCGAATTACATCGCTTCCAGCCGCACGAGGCCGTGGTGAGCGGGGAAGCTGTTCAAGTCTTCACGCCAAAGAAATATGGACGGGGTGGCGAGATATGTGTCCTGTGGCCTCCCACGGCCTATCAGCAAGAGTACCACCGCCAGCCAGACTAGAAGCGTCTCTATGGTGGACGGAGGATTAGTGTAGGAATCATCGTCGACCCCACTGTCCCTCATGCACGGGTCGTACCACATTTGACAAGGCAACAATCCTCCCGTAGATGCCAGCACCTCCGCCACAATGAACCCAAGAAAGTAAGGCAGTCGATCGTCATATCGCGGCGGGAACAATCCCGGCGGAGAAGTTGCACGTGCCACTTACAAGCTGTCGAGACCTATGAGGTCGCCACAGAGAAAAGGCGCATGAGGAGCTCTTGGAGACGTCCCGGTAATTCAAGACGATCACCAAGCTAAGGGCGGTTGCGGCGTATCCAGCGGCTTCCTTTGCTGCTCGATCTGCCGCCTCATTGCCAGGCACGCCGATATGTGCTGGGATCCAGCGAAACTGTAGCTACCATCCTTGGCTTCGAAGGTTTTCCAGCTCCTGGATGGCCTCCGTCAAGAGATACTGCCCCGGCGGAGTCTTGGGGTTCTGTGGCGCTTGAATAGCGGCTGGGTAGTCGGTGAAGATGGTGCTCTTTCCGGGGGCGGTGCTGGTTGCATGTACGTCCCGTTATCGCGGATGCGCTGTTGTGGTTAGTGCCCCACTACCTCGGCTCGACTAAGGTAAAGTGCAGTTCGGATGGCAAAGTGCATGACTGTTTTGGTGTTGCTGCAGGTTTAAGTATCAGGCAGCAATCGATCAATGCATTCCGGCAACGTTGGTCGAGAAAAGTACCGCATCTTGCCGGTTTTATCCGCCTTAGCTGCTACTGCAAAGACAAGGGCTGCACATACTTTAACTAAATACACCAAATCTGTTTCGTGCACATAGTGAGGTCCTTAAAAAATACGCTCAATTATATATTTTTTATTCATACATGCAGTGTGTTGGGCAGGGGGACAAGAGGGATACCACCACCCGAAGTGACGGGAGCCGTAGGGTAGGCGGAATGCGCAGCAGAGCGAGGTTGGACAGGACTCGCAAAACAAAACAGGTAAAAGGAGGGCCAGAGCTGCAATCAAGCAGCTGGCTAGAAAATAAATCAGATATTCCAGTTGATCAAGTAAATCTCATCATAATGACATCAAAAACAAATTTTAAAGCTCAAAATTAAAGGTGGGCAAGAAGGATGATTGTTGCTATCTGTGTCTGAGTAGTCTCTGCCTTTTATCTCAGACCAACTCCTGTTTATCCTTATCGATAGCTTTATCAAGACCGGCACTCAGATCGGCCGGCCAATTACAATCCCGGGTCATTCTAGCTAGTGGGCCCTCAGCCCCGACACAGCAGTCAGGTCCTTAAAAATGCATTTAATTACATATTTTTCATTTTTACTAATGCGAAAGGGGATAGACAGGGGTCTTACTGGGTTGTGGAGACTAGAGATTTAACTCCTTAAATCTTAGAGATTTTTTCTAAGATTATAACTGTTGGATAGCATAGATGACTATGATGATAACCCTATAATATATGTATGTATTATATAGCTTCTCCTTAAGCTCTCGCCCCTTAAGGTCAGGGAAGTATAGCTATTCCTTGCTTCTTAATACAGTCTTGTTAAATTGGACCATGCTGGAACAACTAGGCGCAGGGTGGTCACGTGGGACTAGTTGGAACTGCATGGTGAGATCGTAGGTCTGGGGCTTGCTCATGGCCCAGGCCGGGAAGTTTGGTATTGAGGGCGATTGCGAAGGGAACAGGGTCGTCGCGTCTATGTCGGAGGGCAGGGTGGCGAACTCGAAGTCGTTGCTGCCGGTGAAGCTCTGAGTGGAGAGAGTCATGGCTTTATTGCTTCCGAAAGCCGCCTTCCTGCAATCGTGCTCGAAGTCGGAGGCCATGGAGGCGATGAAAGTTGTGTCATGGGTCTGTTTTTCGGTCTCTGCATTGTTGGTGATGCCACTTGTGCGTGGTTCGCCCGTGGTACAACTCAAACACCCATCTTGCCCACTATTAGTATGGGAGGCATATAGTTTAGACTTTATAGACGGTACACGAGTCAGAAAGGGCTTTGCAGAGAAACTGGAATTAAGATTATTGATGTATAGAATGTTTTGTGACGCATGCTTTTGCTGACACTCAACCCACCCGACACATCCGACCATTCTCGGCGACGCTCCACGCCTCACTACCGACACCCTTGAGAACGTAAAAGAGGTTACCGGGATCGTACTTTCTCTTAATGGTCAATAGCTTGGCATAGTTGTCACCGAAGAAAGTCTTCTGCCAGTTAGGCTGACGGAAGTCCGCCTCATTCATATACGCTCCACTGCCAGGAGTGACCTTCTCAATGAGCGGCATGAACTCCTCTGTCATTTTCCGTTGTGCAGCCTCCATATTATCCCACGACTTGGTATCGTCCCAAATTGTGACGAGTTGGAGCTGCATAACCGCACTTCTCCAAGCAGGATGCACCGAGTTGGCGGCCGAGCCCTCGGCTTTGGTGTACTTGGCAGCACTGCCGACGGCGATAACGCCATTGGCAGTGAGGTTGTTGACGGCGTCTTGGAAGTCTTGGTTGTTGTTATCAAGCACGGATCGGGGGATGAGACGGCCGCCGAACTGATAGCGGGCGACTTCGACGCTTCCTTGAGGAAGGGGGCCCATATAACGGTTGTAGTGATCGCGATAAGCCAACTCGCTGTAAGCGACAGGCAAGGTGACGCCGATCTCCTTGACGGCTGCTGTGAAAGGAGCGAAGACGACATCGCGGACGTAAGCAGCGGTTGAGTTCCACTGAGTCAGAGGCTTGACGACTAGCATCTGCGCGTTGTTGGTGAAGACAACCATAGCACCCTTGTCAATCATTGCAGGGAGTAGCTCGTAGAACTTGGAGACAACAGCTCGGAACTTCTCAGGCGTAGTTGTAGATGCAAGCAGCTGGAAGGCTGCACCACCAACAGATTGAGATTTGTAGGCTCGAACAGTCATGCTGACAACAACTCCAAAGGTACCACCGCCGCCTCCAGACAGGGCCCAATAAAGGTCTGCATTATTAGTGGGTGAGGCAACCACTGTGCACCCATCAGCTGTGACGACAGTGAAAGCAAGGGTTTGGTCGGCACCGAGACCGAACTCGCTGCTCAAAGCGGAGTGGCCACCTCCTTGGGTGAAGCCACCAGCAAGGCCCACGGTAGCACACTCGCCGTTGACAACGGTAAGACCCTTGGCATTGGCGGCTTCAAGGACTTCGTAGCCGACTACACCGGCGCCGATGGTAACAGCCGGGCCCTCGTAGTAGTCGTCAGACCACTCGCTGAAGTCGATAGACTTGAGCGATTGAGTCCAGATAGCGAGGGCGCCAGCGCCAGTTGAGCGGCCAAGGAAGCTGATGAAATAAGTCAGTGATCTGCATTAACAAGAGGTCGGGGGACTTACTCATGGCCGGTGTTGCGAATGACAACACGGATGTTGTAGGCTTTTGCGAACAGCAACGCGGCAGCAACATCGGCGTTCTTCTTGACATCCACAGCATAGCTGACATAGTTGCCGAGTGTGCAAGGCAGTGATCGGTCCGTGAAAGGATCACAGCTCTGATTGGCGAAGTATGTCTGCATGACGGAAGACGACGAAGGAATGCTGGTATCGGTTAGAACAATCCCATTGCGTCTGGGGGGGAGGGTGGTAGTCCGTACTGAGTCAAGGGGTTTCTCCATTGTGCCTGGAGCGCAGCGCAAGCCTCCGCATCGTATGTGGGATCATGGCAAGGAGAGCCAATGGGCTCGGTGGCGACCAAGTTACCACCCACAGTCGAGTTCAATAGAGCCCACGACTTCTTGGAAGGCCAGTATGAATCTCCTGGCAAGTAGCGACACTTGCTGTAGGTCGCGGACGCTGACTGAGCAGCCGTGACGACTGCCGCGAAAACTAATGAGACCTTCATATTGACTGGAGCCTTGGGAACGAATGAAGTCGGCTTGGTTAAGGAAAGACAATGTCAGCCGCGCTCTTAGGTACATTTATGAGTATAATAGTTTGCTGTGGCTCTTCATGTGGTCCTTTTCCGACGACGCCGAGGCCCCTGGGCTTCGGGGAACCTCCCCGAAAGGAAGGGTATTCTCCGAACAGATGCATTTGTTGGTTCATGGTCTTTGTCTAATAGTCGACGGACAACCACACACATTCGGTTACCGGCCGGAGTCTTACGCACCGTCGGTTATGCGTTTGGGGCTTGAGCTTCCTAATGCGGCTCGGTGTCTGGACTGCTGCCGATAGCGCGGGCTTCAGGGTTGTATTTTACCCCTGAAGACCCATTTCGCTACGACATCCTAGTGGCAATCCTCGACTCGTGGGCACTAACTGGAATTCTCCCCGCTGACTTCAGGCGCAGATTGATCTAGATTTTTGGTCTTAGAAAATGCAGATTTTGCAAGTGATTTCTTTTACGGACATGCCGGAGCTTGACAATGCCATTATTAACAGCGAAAATTAGCGGCGAAATAACTGATGTCGGACCTTTGTCTCTTTTCGGCCGTGGCCCAAGTGGAGAACGAGCCGTTACATCTTAGCTTTTAAGCTTATGAGAGACATTTTGACTAACGATTCGCCATCTCCGGCAGCCCGCTCCCGAAACCATTGACACTCCCGCCAAGGCCCTAAGAACTGTTCACGGCGGTGCACATGGTGGCCAAGAGCACCTGCAAAAGGGGCAAGCGTCGATTTCCGGGTTAGGCAGGCCTGCCAAGGGGTGCTTTGACGGCGTGCTCGGACAACAGAAAGGAACCGTTCGCGTGTGACGGAGCTGATGCTACGTAAAACGGATGAAACTGGAAGTGTTCCAGTGGAGATCCAGACCTGAGTCGACGCTGCAGCTTGCGCTGCCACCTTCTGTAAGAGAAGAAACGCCACGGGGCGAATGGGCTTGCTTGACAGCCACGTGTGCTGGGAGATGGGCGGTTTACAAATTTCGCGTGCGTCCCGGTGTTGGTTCTTCCAGATGGTGATCGTCGCATATCCCAGAACATCCATCCAGGTGGCACCGGGGCCATGAGTCCTCTATGCCAGCTGATGCTCCTGGCCTCTCTTTTTGTCGGTTCAACAGTGGCCCAGACAGAGAGCTCATCGTCCCCAAAACTACCTGGCTATCCGGACTGCGCAGTAAGTTGTGTGATGTCGTACTTAAGCGTGGTGAAGTCGTTAACCCTTTTCCCCCCAGGCAGGATGCATCGTCAGCGCTTTCGCAGGAGGCTTATGCTCTCCCACGAACCAGACATGCATTTGCACCAACGAACAATTTCAGCAGAATGTCACAGCATGTGTCACAGTCAGCTGCACGATACCTGAGTCTTTGGGTGCGATCCTCTTCCATTTTCAGTCCACCTGGTTGCTAACTACCATGCAGCGACCAAGAACTCCAGCTCAACCAACTGCGGCACCCCCGTCCGCGACCGATCGCGCGAATACGTCCTCGTCTCCCACGCCATGGGCGGCATCGCCGGAGCCGTCGTCCTCATCCGATTTGGCTACAAGATCTTCGTCGCGAGCGTTGGCCTCGGTATCGACGACTGGTTCGTCCTAGCAACGATGATTTCTTGCATTCCTAGGTGAGACGGCAGAGCATTATCATTAATCCTCTCTTGGTTCTGATATCGTAAACAGTGGTTTCATTACCCGGCTTGGAACGACGGCCAACGGCCTTGGAAAGGATATCTGGACTCTCTCTCCAGATCAGATCACCAAGGTCCTATTCTTCTTCTACATCATGGCTTGGCTATACTTCCTACAGACAACCCTGGTTAAGCTCTCCATCATTGCCTTCTACATGCGTATCTTTCCTGCGCGTGGGGTCCAGCGTGTGTTATGGGCCACTTTCATCTTCACGAGCTTATGGGGCGTCGCGTTTATCTTCACGTCCATCTTCCAGTGCAGTCCTATACCGCACTTCTGGAAGCAGTGGGATGGTATGCACGAAGGAACTTGTGCCAATGTCAATGCTATCTCATGGTCAAACGCCTCTATTAGTATTGCTTTGGACTTGTGGATACTGGCTATCCCGCTTTGGCAGTTGAGGAGCCTGAAGCTTCACTGGAAGAAGAAGGTTGGCGTTGCCTTGATGTTTTGCGTTGGTACACTGTGAGTCAACCCAACGGAGTGGTATGTCTTGACACTGACGTATCTCGCAGCGTGACGGTCGTTAGTATCCTTCGCATCCAGTCTCTCGTGGTGTTCGGAATATCCGACAACAAAACCTGGGAATTCTATGACGTGTCCGTCTGGTCTACTATCGAGATTACCGTTGGAATCATTTGCGCCTGTCTTCCAACAGTTCGCATGGTTCTCGTCAAACTATTCCCCGTCCTTGCCGGCACGACACAGCGCAGCAAGGGCAACCATTACTACCAGTATGGCAGCGGTAACCGACCAAAGACTGTGGGAACCCAACAGGGGGGCACGGTTGAAACAGTTACCACTGGTCGTCCGAACTCAGAACGGGGAGCAGAAGGTTCTGGGATCGTTTTCCAGAAGAGTTACACTGTACAGTATAGCGATAGCGATGAGATAGGCCTGGTGAATATGGCTAATTCTAATGTGCCGGGTATGAAACGATGACGATTGGGAAAGGAGAAGGAATTCCATTTAGTTTTATTAGCTTTAGTAAGGGCAAGATATTTCATAAATCCGATAATGTTTTATTAAAGATTCGGGATCACAGACGGCGTTGGCTTTCTTAACCCCGATTAGTGGGAATGTTGGGCGTCGAGAACCACCGGACACTCTACAGAAGTTAATAAATTCAAGCTTACAGCGCACTACCGCCAAGACAATGATCTGAGTATCGGAAAATCTCCTGCCCCTGCCTAAGAACCAATGCTGAGAAACCGAGTAGGCACATTCAAGTCCCAGAAAAGACACCGATAATCAGAATCGCCCAGGTATCAACTACCCGTACTATTCTCCGAGCCACTCTCATCGCAGTCGGTGATGAGCTTTTCGGCGTCCCGGCGGTAGTCCCCTAACTTGAGCTCCTTAGCAGCTTGCAGCTAGTCTGATTGAAGGCCCGGAAAATGCCAATCGTCAACTCAAGCGTAACGGTCAGTGGAAACCATCGGTAAGTTTGAGTCTCGGTGAAGTTCCCCAGCGGAAATGTACTGTTGTTGTTGTTGTTGCAAACACTTGTATCGCCTCTTCTTGCATGCTCTTGGGGAACTGGGGCCGATCCAGGGTGCATCGGCAGCTCTCATCGTCGTCTTCTCCGTCTACGAGAGTCGAAAAGAGACTTTCGCAGCCTGTGGGAGCCAGTACAGAGGATGAGGGCTTGTTGACCCCATCGCCTTGCAGAAAGATGTCTAGATCTCGAGCTTTTCATAGGAATGCTTATTTTCCCCTCCCGACGTTCTACAGCAGGTAGCATGTGGGTGTGGGTGTGCCCGTCCTGGGCTTGCTGGGAAGGGGAGGGTGGCAAAGCTCTAATAGCTTCAGAGCCAAGGACCCTGGCAGTTGGTGGCTTGCGAGATGCCATGCATATTTGATTGTCCCGTTGCCCTGAATCCTCTCGCGATCCCCCTCATTCTCTTGGATTCCCCTCCTTCAAATCCCTACCCGTGAATTTCTATTTATTAATTACTACGCCAGCCCACTCCTTAACCCATTAAATCCACTCTCAGACCTGCTCCTCTCCCTAACCGCCTCTCAGCCCTGCCTAGTCCAGACATAACTGGCTCACTCATCTGCCGTCTAGCAAGCGAATAAGCAATACCGGGAAGCGTTATAGCCCTGCGTGTTATCTTCACTAGCAAACCGGCCTAACCACTCAGTCTCATAATCACCTGCCCACCCAACCCCGGGATAGCATAAATCGAAACCGAAGAACGATCACCATCTGTACAAAAAGATCCTCGATAGCAGCTTTTATCCATTCTTACCCTCAGATAGCGGGAGATTTTGCATTTAGCCAATACTTCGACAGGATCGCCTCGACACTAGCAACGGGATGCCCGATGACCACTCCACCTTTTCACATCAGCACCTCTTCCCCCGCATCTCGAAGTAACATAGCCTATTAATAAGCAATAAACTAAGTTACTAAAGGCCCGTTCTTTGACAAAGTAATCAGCACCTCCCCGATCTTAATAGAGGTCGATCTTAGGTTTCCCCAACTTCTACCTAAATATATCATAGTAGCTAAGATCCCTAAGTATAAACCCTCTTAGATAGTATTGCTAACTGCAGAAGGCGAAAAGAAACCACCCTACTGACTCTGAAACTGACAGAAATCGTAAGAAAGTTCAAGCCCGTTAGAAATAAGTGCTTCTACACTTATGTTAGAAATGCTAAAAGTAAGAAAATAATGCCAGAAACCTAAAGTCAAATTTAAAGAGCCTATAAAGGCACGTTAAAAGTAAAAGTAGAAGAGTAATAATAATAAGGATCTTCTTAAGGACTCTTAGTAGCAGTATATCCTCAAATATAATAGAATTACTATTAATAAGTATTATCTATATAAATAGGATAAAGTATCAGCACTAGTGAAATGACCTTGGCGGACGAGGAAGAAACCACACCCAAATGGGTAGCTATCCCTCTGGGGCCTCGGGGACCAATCGCGACCGAAGCTGTCTCGCCGCTTCTAGCAGAGGCCGGCAACGGCTGCTTCCAGCACCACCGCAGGTAAAGATAACAGGTCGGTCTCTTCAGGATAGCTAGAAAAGTGTCTAATTAGACACTCTATTGAATTGGGTCGCCGCTGCGGATCGTGGCAAGGCTCAAAAGATGAAGGTTGCAGCAGCAGATCCGGCTTGGGTGGAAGACCAAGGACGCCGTCGGTCGGGCTCGCAGGAAAAAGGGCGTTTTCGGCAGAATTGGAAGGGAATAGACAAAGGGCAGGAAATCTGCGATAAAATTGATAGTCATACAGTCTAGAAAACAAAGGTCCGGCCGCATCTAGCAGCTGAGAGGCCTCGTCTCTCTACGGCTGTTGAAGCTGACGATCTTGATGATGATGTCCATCTGAAAAATCCCCTAAAATTCCCTGAGATCTAGAGAGTTGAATCTCTAGTCCCCATAACCCTATCAGACCCCTGCCCAACCCCCTTCGCATCACTAGCCTCCTATAAGTAGGTTATAGAGAATTAGAACTAATACCTCTTAACCTACTTTAATTAACTAACTATTAAGATCTATTGCTTAAAGACCTAGCTCTTATAATATATTAATTATAATTACATTCTTATCTAGAATTATACTATAAATAAATAAGAAGGTCTATTCATAGCCTCTTATCTTATTCTTCAGACTTTTAACTCTCTAATGGACTTATATCTTTACACCATAGGGGCTTAAATAGCATCGGAATAATTAGAATAGATTCCTTAAGCATCCAAACTCGTAAGATAGAAAGTGCCCTGCTAATATGGACCGACCCTTTTCAGTAAGGCTCAAAGTCGTCAGAAGTCTGGTTTCAACTACCCCCAAATATGCTATTGCAGTCCGTCTGAGAGTCCTTGAAATTGTCCTTGCCGTACTTTTTGGTGACCTGGGACTTTGTCATGCCGATATTGCTGACTTTAGAGTGGGAGAAGACTGCCAAGGCAACAGCTGTAGTCGAGATTAGCGAACTTGAAGCGGCCGAAGGATAGTGAGCGATACAGTGACAGGGAACAAGATGACCGGGTTTACCTCAACCTCGTCGGTCATGTTGATGAGAGTGTTGGTATTGTCAACGGAGGTGTTTGATACTTATTGACTCTAAGCGTAATGCTCGCCATCGACACTCTTGATTTTCCACCTGTACCTAGGGCCCTAGGTATTCAGATCGCAGAGGTGGCTTTCTAAGATATATTTATGCGTTGATAATGGTCTAATATTGTTATATTCTCAACGCCCCAAGACTTTCCATCCCCCACTCCCCGGCCTCGGCAACCTCAGCTGGGCGACGATTACAGTTCTGCTCCACGTTTGCTCCTGCGAACATCAAAAGGATCTTGACAAATCAGTTAAGATAGGTCTAAAGTTGCAGAGCGGCGACGATAAGGCTGCCTACAACTATAGCAGCGGCGGCTCCCACGCCCATGAGGCGAGACGCAGCACCGTTTCTGTCGCTATCGTTGTCACTCTCCGCATTCTCCTCCCCTTCATCATCCGCATTGTCTCCGCCGTTCCCGCACGGGTCCGAATCCTGGCATTCCTCGGCGACGGGGTGTATGGAGGCGGAAAATTCCGGCAACTCGGCGCACGTGCTCATGACGA
The DNA here is from genome assembly GCA_029931735.1 of Dactylonectria alcacerensis. Lineage (NCBI taxonomy): Eukaryota > Fungi > Ascomycota > Sordariomycetes > Hypocreales > Nectriaceae > Dactylonectria > Dactylonectria alcacerensis. The sequence goes on along the minus strand of JAPMUZ010000014.1, from coordinate 131,738 downwards.
GCTCTATGAGCGAGGATTCGTGGCAATTGAAGCTAGATCCGTGGGACTCGAGACTTGATAGCGCGGAAGTGAGGCTAGCGGGGATGTCAGTGGTCGGGTAGACGTTGCAAGTGCCAGAGATGTTCTCTTCGATCCAGTCGGCGAGGTCCGACGACACTTGCGGGGCGACAGAGAGAAAGGATATTATAGCCGAAGAGCAGCTCGCGACGAGGGGGTCTACATCCTCTCCCTCACCGGCGGTGGAGGTTGGGGAAGATGTTTGGCGGGCTTGGAGAGCGGGGAGGAGACCGGCAGTCGGGGCTGGCGTCGCCGGGATGTAGTAAGGGACGCGGTTTGCGAGGGTAGAGGTCGCCAAGGTGAGGAGGAGGAGGAGCGTTGATGTTCTGGTGGGAGTCATCCTGAATGGTTTGAAATGGTGATGGAGCAGTTGATGAAGACAGGTTTTAGCTTAGGAATATCTGGTTACAAAAAGGTTGAGCAATGAGAATTTCGAGCAATGCATGAATCAAGATGCTTTGTTATTTTCCCGTGTGAGCCTAGTAAATCTTGGCGATCTTGTTTGATAGGGCACTTGACCCCTTGCTGGTAAGACGGTGTGACTTGGTGCCGGTGAGTTAGAGGGTGCAGTGGGTGTCAAGAAGTTTTGATCCAAAATTATGTACCGCAGCGGTCACTGCCAAGAATGGGCTAATCCCATTACGTCAAAAGGCTCATGCTGCTTTAAGATAAAAGCAGCGACTGCCGAATTTTGAAATATCTCTGCATCATGCCTTATTCTCATGTTCTTTATAGTGATTATAGTGGCCTCTTCAATTTAGTATTTAGTTAATGACCCTTACAATTAATTAAGCTTATAAAAAGAGAGTATTTTTAACTAAATTAAATTCTAAGTTTTAAATTAAACAATTGGCTTATAATATTCTTACTTTTATTATTATATGTTATTAAAATAATATTTGGAAAAAAGAATTGAAAAAAATTTATAATAATAATATAAATACATATAATATTATAAAAAGCCTATCTCCTCTTTAGATTTCCTTAGCTTTTTAAACTTCTTATATATAATAATATATTTAGATATTTCTTTATTAAATTTAAAGGGAACGAAATGGCGATGGTTTCATTCCCCGCGCCACTCGTGCTGCTAGGTCCGCCGCGCTGAATTGGCTAGGACGCGTCCAAAGCATTTCGCCATTTTACCGCTCTTCGTGCCGCTGACCAGTTTTGCGTCAGAAACACACGCAACCGGATGTTGCAGCCCGACCTGAAACGATTGGCTGTGGCTGTGTTGTTGGGCTTGTGGTATTCAGCTCGCTTCCACCCCGCCTTTCCTCTCCTCGCGACTTCGCATTCTCTCACACAATTATCATTCTGCTTCAGAGACGACGAGATTCAGCAGCTAAGTCGTCAGGTACCAGCGTGATTCTCTACGCATCGGTTAGGGCTCGCCCTACTAGTTGATTCGACGGCGCACTCGAGACGATGGATAGATTGCTATCGTGGCGATCAAACACACATAAGGGGAGGGGGTCCAGCCATCAAGTAGCATAAGTCAAGTAAGGCAACCTGGTTAGCTAGTTAGACAAGATATGTCAAAGCATCCTCACAAAAGTACTTTATTTATCTATATCATCTTGCAGATTCATTCCTATCTCTATTATAAAGATCTCTTCCAAATCTTCTAGAATATATATGAAGCTATATCCGAACTCTGACAAAACCTTAATATAAACTTTAATAATGAGATTATTATAGTTTCTAATAGTAATATTCTTTAAATTCCATCCCTTACTAGATATTAGGTCCTTAGTATAATTAATTAAGTATAAGGAGGTGTTAAAGGAAATCTTATACTTCTCCTCTTAAATAAGCCTCTCTTCCTATATAATTTTCAATAGCCCTTTGACAAAGGAGCCCGCCTTCCATAGTGTAGGTAGTGAGTCTCTGAAGTGCCTTCCTTTCAAGGATTGTTAGAGCATTACGGATCCGCTGACGGCTGAGTTCTGCCTGGCTGTCCTAATGCTCCCGGAAACTATACGAGAGTTCTCTTGGTCTCAATCTGCTTCGTCAGGGGCAAAAACTTTGTTTGTAATCCTGAAGAGGGGGAAACACTTTCGGGGAGCAATGCGGAGGCACAGTCACGAGAGAGACGAAGAGAGAGAAGCACTTATGTTGACCTGGTCCCATCAGCAAACCCACAGAGACTTGGTGGTCGGGGCAAAAGCAGGAAAAGGCCAAGTATTTGGTGTGTGGCTCCCTCATGATCTTCCCGCAATCTTGAATCTCGTCACAGATGGTGAGAACACCTTGCATGGCTCGTGGTCCTCTTTAACCTTAGCGCGAGAAGGGTCTATCTAGTGGAATGGGCGTGACAACGGTGCATGGACGAGAATTACCCAATGATACAACATGGGCCTACGGAACATGATAGCAAGTGTTACGGCGCTTCTATAGAAAGACCGGAGGTGATTGGCTGCCTCATGACATCGTAATGGATTTACCGCATTACTCCCCTGTACGTCTGTTGGAAACGGGCTGAGAAGACGGCCCGGGCCGTTGCGACCTTGCAGAGTTTCACTTGCCGGTATTGAATCCGATTCCCCGCAGATGACTACTCGGCCCGCAAGTTCCCGTTAATTTCTAAGACCCAGAGGGACGCGTACCCCCAAGCATACCTTGTGATTTTAGCGAAGACGAGCTTGAGCTAGCGGGGAAAATTTCAGGCCCCATTTCCTGATTTCTAGCCCTCCCGTATCAAGATCTCCCCCACCCCTCGAAACGATAAACGAAATGAGGGGGGCAAAGGCCGAAGCCACAACGGAGGAAGAGCTCAAAAGTCCTTGCCATGGGCTGATTACGCCACATCCAGCAATCCCTGTCAGTTACTTAGGATACATCCCGCTCCCATCTGCTCCAGAAGGCCTTCACCTAACATACCTATAACTTTAGACGGCATAGGCAAGGCTTGCTGCTTAGTCGCTCACCAGAGTCTGCTATAGCCTGCTAGGGTTTAGCAGTGTAAGATTGGATTAAAGTACTTTTTGTATTTAGCCCGTTATGGAGACGCTTTTGCTTTTTCTTGATTTTAGTGTGACAAGGACTTTTGAGCTCTTCGTCTGTACCTTGATCATGATCATGAGCAAACAGCAAGTGCCGAGGCACAGAGGTGATAAACTTTCGACGGACTGTTTCCTCTCCGTCAGGTTGAAGATGGTCCCCGTATAGCCCATCATAACCTTTTCGTATGCAGGAAGAAGTATCCAGTCTATGGAACGGTCAACTGCATGCATGATCCTGCATAATCGCAGGATGAAGCAGCCATACAACCCATCCGCCTTTCCTGATAGGGAAGTCTCCAACCCAAGCGAGGTGAGCCCCCGCGTCGGGCACGCCACGCCTGGATCTTCTTGCCCGTGGATACCGGCCCCCCGGACCCAGGAACAATACCACTTCGATAGGCGAGTCGGGCTGCAGGGGGCCAAGGTTTTAGAGCTACTATCAGACAGGATGAAATAGTTGAGACAGCTTGGTGACGATGGAAGATCTTGTCGTTTCTCTCTGTCTAGGGGAGAAGGAAGCTAGCTATTTATCCCTAGGGATCCGGCTGATCTGGACACCTTTGAACCGATGAGTCCGTCACAAGCCGTCTATCTAGGCTGTTGAGGGTCATCTAGGTTGCTGAGGTATGTCTAGGTTTGAAGTCTCTTTCTAGGTTCAAAGGAAAACACTATATCGATCCGGCCCCATGCACAGCTAGCTTTCCTATCGGTCCGTCTGACAGCTACGATTACCTTCGCACCAGACCAGAAGCGTCATACTCAGGGGACTGTACCTAGCTCTATTTCGGGCCATTGGCTTTGGATGCAGGCTGAATCTTGCCTCGTATTGAGAAATGAGCCCCAATTATTAAAATTTACAGGCCTACAGCCCGAGAACCGAGGTCTCCGCCGAACCAGGTACTGAACTGTCTGCTGGTCTGTATATCAATATATATAAATGTATCACAGACTCTTGTCACGGTCATTTCTTATCTTTCCTCATTCAGTACCCAGTTACTTATTAAAATTGTTCACCCTCTACAGCTAATCTCAATTCTTGATTCCCTCTAAGTCATTGCTCATTGTAATTTCAAAGCCAACTTAACAGCCAAGCAATTCAACTTCTCCCACCTGCAAGTCTTCGTTCAAGGCCATCATAATGTCCGTTCCCACAAACTCCGCACACCTCCGCACTTTAAGAACAGTGGGCACGCATAATAATGTAAGCACTTCTATCCACCGTCCAAGTTTGTCTTACATTTTAGTAGAACCGGCTACAGTCGGCCTGTATCGACGATCTCGGAATGCAGGTACAGCATGTTACATCTGCTGAGGGTTTCCCGTCTGGATACTGCTTGTCTATTTCCAGGACTTTAGAAAGAACGAATCTTAATTTCTATAATACTCTGGTGGACTTTTCCGACACTTTGAGACGTCTGAACGATCAGCAACAAGCGGCTCTCTTTTGGCAAGGAATGTATGAAGGTCTTTATGACGATTATAGGAATTTGGATCAGAGATATGAAGCAATTTTGGGCAATAATCTCATGATGAGCATTGAAATCGCCAATATGGACAATCTGATTAAGATTCTGGAAGAGAAAATCCGTGGTATAGAGGTAGAGATGGCGAGGCGATGCAGAGAACGCCAGTGATCCGGGAGAGTTGGGCGGGAACCAAACTCAAGCCGCACTGTCAACGCGCATCAAGCAGTAGAGTTGGTGTCATGGGTTCGACTATAACATAAAGGAATTGATCTGAGTTAGTTTCAAGGTTTACCTAGCCCTTCCCAAAGTTTGATCCTTTTCCTAGCTGCACCAAAAAAGGGGAGAGCTTGAGAGTACGTAATCTCGCGTCTCCCCGGTCGTAGAAACAAGAATCATTTGCCCGTCATTGCCCATGCTCATGTCTGAGGCGGCTTGGCTCATCATCCGCCCACTTAACGACATAGGGGATGTCTATCTCATCGAATAGCTTGATCAGTGCTGTAGTAGGAGTGTGGCCATTCAACTTGTCTCGATTGATGAGAGCCCGGGCGTTATATATGTCCCTCTGCGTGAAGGTTGATTCAGGGTGTTGATCTTGGACCACAGCCCGTACGTCATAGGCCCGGATACCGACCCGACGGCTTGTCGACTCAATGGTTGCACCGATGAGTGTAGTGAGTCGTCTATGGGAAAGGTGCGCAGACGGTCTAATACTACGCCCATGGTTGTGTTGACTGTGTTTCGGGGTTGGGTGTCGTCGTAGGAGCCACTTGCCCTCCTCTAGGGCCTCAGCTATCACCATCCACTTGCATCCGCACTTCCGAGACTTCCGTTGCCGAAGACTTGTACCTCTACTAGGCCGTGGTTCTCCGTATCGGTCACATTGGAAGGAGTATCTCATCCTCCGACCGTTATAGGGGTAGGCGTTCCATCAGACAATACCAAAGCCATTCTCTTTCGCAAACGTGTATACTAAGTCGAATAGAGCTTCGACTGACGGCGCTGGGTCGCCTGGGATCGGTGGGTTTGGGATCGGGTCTGAGGCGAGGGACGAGGAAATCCGAAGAGGAGAAGATCTGATCTCTTAAGGGGATGGTGCTTATGTGGACGGCTATCGAGGTGGTTAGTATGGAGGGGGGAATTTGAAAGTATCTGAACTGAACAGCGAGTAGTCCTATCTCTCACGCCGTTGGCGGACTTGTTCATACGACCGGGCAAGCTCGAGGGTAAGCCTCCGATCCGTCCCAATCACTTCTCGTACTAGCTTCAGGGTAGATTGAAACTCGGCCTTTGTAGGTGACGATTGCTCTTATGTTAATTGAGGTGGAGAGGAGGAAGGTAGTGGGTCGGTTTCTAGGCCCGGTATAGGAAATCTGACTCGCTGCTGCTATCTTCCTTAGGTTAGGAAGTCATTCGAAAGGTATATCTCATAATCGAAACGGAGCTTCCATCGTGACTCATGAAGCCCTTGCGATCTGTGTGGCCGTGGGGCGGTTGAAAAGGTCTGTGGATAAGATGCGAAGAGATTTCAGAGGGTATCTTCGTCGCCGACTCCGTAGTATTGGCCGATACTTGTTCCAATGCTGCTCGCTATGCGAGGTCTATTCGCGAGTAACGACGGTTTGAACCTGGCTTGTCGGTTCTGCCGCTGTCGTTTTTGGGCGCGTAATTGATCGTTAGGAGTAGGACTGCGGGTTCGGCGCCTTGGATTGCTCTCTGAGCTGGAAAGAGACTCGGATTGGGACGTGACGAAGTCCCTAATCATCGAGGGTTGAGAGACTTAGTAGTGGGTGACTTGCTGATGGAGAGAGCTTGATCGCGTCGCGTCAGTTACTAAGGTAAGATTCAGGAGAGCTCAGCTCAAGAGACTTCGGAAGCTCTGGCAGCATTCTGCCGTCACTAACAATAAAAAAAAATTGACGAATCAGAGTCCCTAAAAGTCATGACCCCCTAAGGTTCATGCCCGCGTATCAATTCGTCATGCCCCCCAGACGAAACACCATGTTGGCCAAGCGTTAAGAAAGCATTGAGTGAGGCATTATCCCTGGTCCAGTCTGAACCCGCTGGTGATGGAGAGTTCGCGACGCTTCAAAGATGAGTTGTGATCCATTCGATGACTTCTGCGACACAGATTTCCACTTAACATGTCAATGAGAGACAATGAGAAAGTGGTGCAAAAAGTAAGCCTTGATTAGCACTCTGAAGATGGGTGTCGGCGCGGGCTAGACCCCGAAAGCATGCCCACCAACGCCCCCGGTGCCATTCTGTGCCACAACTGGAAGAGCGGCGAGCAACACCAACGGAATATGGAGGTGGTCCCGGGACACGGCTGACCAAAGTCATCAACGCCTACCTATCGCCTTGCTAGATCGAAGTCGCAGGAGAAAGCTGCACTTGAGTGGCCCCTACCAAGTCGCGGATATGTGCCCATGGGCTGCGCATTCGGGCGAGAGCGGCCGGTGTAACCCCGATGATCGAGCACATATCCATGTATCCCAGCTTCTATCCGATGCCGTCGATGCCTGATTCCCTCGTGGCGGCATCAATCTTGCAAGGGAAGCTCACTTGTGGATGATAAAGTGGACCACCCCGCTTTTAACTCACCGGCTGACACCTGCAAAATCTCCAGAACCCGACCCTTCCCTCCCCAGCTGAACACGAAGGACTCACAGGGGGTTCGGAGGACATGGTACCACTAGCTAAGGTACCTTATGTATGTCGTCCATGTACATCTGTAGTAGCGGAGATCGCCCGCTGCCTCTTGAATCCGTCGCGCAGGGGGGGCGAGACTATCGAGCCAGCGCATCCCTTGCAACTGGCTCTCCCGATATTGCCTTGGCGATCTCGCCCGTCTTGGCATGGTACTCCGGCGGGTCCCCTCGGATGCCGCGTACCCAATGCGGCCGTACTAAAAGGGGATTGGGCCGGATCGGCCAGGACGATGGGACGGCGGGGGAAACGGGGGTGTTCGGGAAGACCGGGGGTTGGAGATTGTGGTTGCAGGTCTGGAGGATGTTTGGGTTAAGGGGTGGGGTATCGGCACCAGGTGCTGAAAGTGGATTGCCCGCCAAGAATTGCGGCTCAATTCTAATGCTTGTCAATAGCCGGTGCCTACTGTGTGTGTGTTCCGTCAAAGGTTGACCGAGTTCGAGACCAAGGGAGGACATTACCATGTCGGGGTCGCCGAATGTCGACCGAATGTCGACCGAATTCCAGACCAAGGGATGACCTTGCTATGTGGCGGTCTCCAAAATCTCACCGTTGTGCATGTCTTCAGAGGACCTTGACCGTCATTTGTACCAATCGAAGGGCAAACGTGACAGAGATCAGATTCGAACCTAATGGGGCTCCAGAAATCGGGTTTTGCATTAAAACGGCAGTTTATATTGAAATGCACAAAATTGGTACAGACTTGGAGTTTATTGAAGTTTTGTTATATCTTTCAAAATATGGGCAAATAAGATTTCCAACTTTCCGGCCTACTCTCCGCCCGGCTCCGACACTCCTACCTCACCACAATCCCTACACACAACCGAAACTAAATCTGGACTGTTTTCGTTTCCTTAGTTGTATCCTCCAATCCCTTGGGCTCCGTTGCTGCGCCAGTGCTCTTCTTGGAGTCGCAGACGTATCCTGCAAATTTCCTTGTGGGAATTCCCTTCATGAACATCTCATCCAGCTCCTGGAATGTTCGACCAGCCGTCTCCGGCAGGGCGAACCACAGATACACAAGAGAAATAACCCCCAGCCCGCCGAAGATGAACGCGATCTTGCCACCGAGATTCGCTTTATCCACATTAAACAGACGCGGCAGCACGAAAGCCAACATCAAACTCAGAGCACCCTCAACCGTCAGCCCGATAGAAATCGTCTTAAGGCGCAGCCGAGATGTGGGAACCTCAGCTAGGATCGTGTATAACGTTGGTGCGTAGCTGACCTGATAGCAGAAGCCGTAGACCATCATCAGTGCCACAGTGCCCTTGAGAGCGGTCGTGTTCCCATGCTCGCCAACGACCGCAAGCGCGCCTATGAGCATCAAGACCACAGTCATGGCGAATAATCCCCAGAGCATCAATCGGCGGCGGCCGACGCGATCGATCAGGAACCAGCTTATGACGTTGCCGGCTACCGCCAGCACGCGCAAGCCAACGTACAGTCTGAAGGCCTCAGGGGTGCTATACCCGGCGAGTTGAGCATAATAGGTAAAGTACGAAAATGAAAACGAGACACCCGCGAGGAGCTGGATGGACGCTGGTGCCAAGCTGATAATTGTACGTCGACGGTTTGACTTTCGGAGACACTCCAGGTAGGTTGATGCTTCGGTTTCGGCACGGACCTTTTCCAGTGTGGATTCCATATAAGCAAGGCGCCGGTGGGCGACATCGGGTGCGTAACCGAGCTTGGAGAGGTTGATCAGGGCCTGAGATCGCCGGCCTTTGGAGACAAGCCACCAAGGAGACCTATACAAGAGAGATGAGTCATTTATCTTTCGGTGGGTAGGGCTAGACGGAACGTTGGAGCAGTTAGGGATGCATAATAAGGCAAAGGAACTTACTCGGGCATGAACCAAACGAAGAGAGAGCATATTACAGCGAATCCATACTGCGAGCAGAAGATAGCCCGGTATGCCCAGCGGTTGTTATAGGAGCCGGTGAACTTAAGAATAATGGACGCGATGAAACCGGCCAGGGTATATGTAAGAGCGACGAGACAGGTAAACAAGCCACGGAGAGGCATAGGGGCGATCTACAGAGAACATGGGTTAGTTGGGCGTTGGATAGTCGAGGGAGGGGGCCGCCGCTCACATCACTGATATACGTCATCATGATGGAGGTTAGAAAACCGATCGTCAGGCCGCTGAGGAACCTGCCGCCAAAGAAGAGCGCGGGGGTCTCAGCGACAAACTCCATCGAGATAGCACCGAAGGTCAGTGCCAGATTGATCATGACAATAGGCCGACGGCCAAACCGATCGGCCAACGGCCCAACAAGGATCGTACCAATGGTGGATCTATTGCGAGATAACATAACAAGTTAGCTTCCAATCTCAACCAGGAGACAAAGTTCAGACTTGCGCTGCCACAGGTCCACCTAGGAATGCGGATTGCCAATTCGCCGACAACGTGTACTGCGTCTTACCGCCGGAGACTACGGCGTAACCAAAGTCCTTGCGGAACTCAGGGATGCCGAGAATGCTGCCCGAGGCAAAGGATTCGAACGCGGTCAATACCACGACCACGAGGGCGTACATACACCATGCACAAGCTCTGGGATGCCGCCTGAGAGCCTCGAGCTTGCTCTCCTCGTGCTCTTCTTCGTGTGCCAGGTTCCCAAGCTGTTCCTCTTCCACCCGGGTCAGGCGTTTGTCCTCGAACTGGCCGAGGTCTTCCTTCTCGGCCGTCATGGCTCGATGATACTAGGCCAGATCCTGGGAGTTATGGGGCGTTGTTGGGAGGCGATCGAATACAAGGGCAAAGAATATAGGCCAAGGAACCCGTTTGGCGATACAAATAGGAGGGAGGAGATCGATACCGCAGGCCAGAGACCCTGCCTATATCATGAAACAGATGTGTTAAAAGAGATTCAAAGCCTGAAGCTGTCGATTGCGACCCAGCAATTCGGGCCTAATATACTACTAGAGTGTATGTGCCAAACAACCCTGGCTCTTAGCGAGCACATTGTTCGAGCTGAATCCTGTGCTGAATACACACACCAGCCCTAGCCTTACTATTACAGAGAGTAGTAGATGTGCCTCTCTAACCTCTATCCCTGTCGGATACGAGGCATTTCGGTGCTCCCGACTTACGCTAACATGCTCGGCATTTGCCGCACACCAATGAGCGTCTTAAATAGGGCTTCTGATAACAGAGCAATATTGAGGCGCGGCCCGAACCGCGGGGACGGCCCGAACAAGGTTTGCGCGAATGCCACAAACAGTAAGTAGGCCGACACTGACACCTCCTCGGTGTCCTTGAATTGGGTGTAGTTCAGATAAATACGACGTGGTCCTAATACAGGTACATCAGCAGACACCAGTAGTGGCTGCCTCTAGGCTGGCAAAGTGTGCTGATGTTCCCATCAATCAGTTAGAAAGTACTCGAACTGGGAGCTGAGCTGCAGGGGCTGTGTGCCAATCAGGAGATCTGTGAGGTTGGTCATGCGTCCACACGCAGCGCTACTATATCTACAAGAAGAACAACTCTGGACATGCCTCGCGTGCTCACTCTATGTACTACTACCTAATGGGAAATATTTAGCGAGGTCGTTTCGTAGTATGAACAGGATGCGGCAATCATCTCGGCATTTCTAGCAGAGAGGCATATAGACGTCCTGAGAGATGAGGATTGGCTCTAGGAAAGTATGCACATACGGAGTATATACCCTGACGAACGTCCGTCCTCTGTGATTTGGGCTGGCAAGTTTCGATCCGAGGTACTTACTTATCTGTGCCGGCTTGAGAATATCGGACGACAGCCGACCCCTAAAGCAACTAGATTACTCCTAGGACAAGGCGCTCTTCCATTTACGAATACCAAGACCCTGCATCCAATATAAGGAAATAGCACGATAGATGGAGATGGTTCTGCTGGCTGGGGTACACTGGGCAGAGCTCACCGCCGTGGCGGCCCTCCTGGTATGTTCAGGCACCGAGCCTCTGACTCTGTAGCCAACCCAACCATGATAACTGTTTCTCTAAGAAACGCTCCACAGGTTTCCCTTACTGCAACATTCCAAATAATCAACAATCTCTACTTCCATCCCCTCGCCCGCTTCCCTGGGCCCTTCCTTTACCGCGCAACCCGCATCACCTTCGTGTACAAGCTCCTGCGCGGGTCCCTCCCTTTCGACGTCCTCACCTTGCATGAAAAATACGGCCCCGTGGTGCGCATCGCGCCGAACGAGCTCTCGTTTGTTGATCCGGAGGCGTGGAAGGACATCTATGGACACCGGACGGGCCCTCGGCACCACGGACAAGACGAGCTGCCCAAGTACGACATCTTCTATCGCCCCAAGAATGTCCCGCCAAACGTATCCACCGAGGACCGCGACAATCACTCCATGCTGAGGCGACAGTTGTCGCATGGGTTTAGTGACCGGTGCATGCGTGAACAGGAGCCGATTATCGGGTCGTATGTGGACTTGTTGGTGAGAAGGTTAAGGGAACGCTGCGTAGAGCCGGTGGAGAAGGGAATGCAGACGACGCCAAAGCCTATGGACATGACGGCATGGTACAACTGGACTACTTTCGACATCATCGGGGACCTAGCATTCGGTGAGCCATTTGGCTCTCTCGAGAACGCCGGCTACCACCCCTGGGTTGCTGCTGTGAACGCTGCCATGTTGCAATTTGGTACCAGCTTGGCGATGAGGTATCTGGGCCTGGGCGGCTGGATCGAGCCGCTGGTAAGGTCCCGTAGGAAGAACCGGAAAGCGCACATGGATTACACCCGTGATAAACTGGCCAGGAGGATGCAGCTCAACGTCGAGAGGCCAGATCTGATCGAAGGCTTGTTGAAAAAGAAGGACGACTGGGTGAGTGGTATATTTCCTCTTGACTCCGTATCCCATGAACCTTTGCCAACCTCTAGAAACACGGCGTCAACATATTAACGGTGGTTTCCAGGACTTTCTAGACCTCGACCGCATCCAAATCAACGCTAACGTACTCATTATAGCTGGTTCTGAGACCACGGCAACACTGTTAGCAGGCGCTACATACCTCCTGCTCAAGAATCCTGAAGCCATGAAGAAGCTAACGGCCGAGGTCCGGTCGACATTCCGGTCAGACGATGAGATGACGCTCACCTCAGTTGGCAAGCTGGGCTACATGAAGGCTTGCCTCGATGAGGCCCTGCGTCGCTATCCCCCCGTTCCAATGGGCCAGCCGCGAGTCGTTTTTGAGGGCGGCACGACCATTGCGGGGGAGTTCGTCCCTGAAAAGGTCAGTGAATCTTCGTTTCTTGCTTTTATCTGTCTTTTTTTCCCCAGTGGATCGAGAGTCTCAACGGGAAATTGACAACGGCTCCCGTGCTCACCCCATATAGACCGTTGTATCCGTCTGGCAATGGGCCGCGAACCACCACGCCCACATGTGGAAGGATCCTTTCGGCTACCGACCCGAGCGCTTCTTGCAGGACCCGCAGTTCGCGGACGACAAGCTGGACGCACTGCAGCCGTTCGCAGTTGGGCCGAGGAATTGTATCGGTCGAAAGTAAGTTGGCCATCATCTTATCTCGAATGGCTTGGTGAGTATATCAGATACTGACGGCCAATGTTCACTCGTAGCCTGGCAAATTCTGAGATGCGACTAATCCTCGCGCGACTCATCCTCAACTTTGACATGCGGCTCGTCGACGAGAATGTAGACTGGATGGACCAAAATATTTACATGTTTTGGGAGAAGAAGCCGCTTAATGTGTACTTGACGCCCGTTCGGGAGTGAAACCAAAGGGGAGTTGGGACTTCGGATTGTTACTCGTGACTTGTCGCTTCTATTCAGCGCCAGGTTTGGCGGCCTGACTTCGATCTGACTAAAGGGCAAGCATCAAATAAGCTTGGGAGAACCGGGGCTCACTTCAAGTAGATCTGTATTTTGACCAGATTGACTCTCCAGAGGCCAATTTAGTAGTAGATCTTCAAAGCCACAACCAAGTTTTTTTTCTCTAATAGAGTCATCCTGGGAAATCTAATATACAAAGAATATGAAAATGTAATTTTGAAACGATTAGATCTATATTGCTATTATAGCTGCGTAATACAGTTAACAATCAAAACAGCTATTGCTAGGCTGTGATGATTTCCTCCTTTGGATTAGTACAGTTTCTTAGAGAGTGTGACGATTCCCCTAACCCTGATTAAGCTAGTCTAGACTCTCTGATAAGAATTATATAAGGCTGCCTCCTTCATTTATTTAAACCATGTTACGGCTTGGTTCACCGAACAGCGATAGGGGCCCTATAGTGCAGTAATGTGCCCGGATGATTGCCACCACAGCGATTATTGACCAATCTTTTGCCCCCTGGTATAGCGGTCTAGCACAACCGTTACAGGGAGCTACAGTTAATAGACACACAATACACACATATGTTCGAGGTCATCAAATGGTTATATAAGCTATCTGGCATCACCTTATACCTAGCCCAAAACCCGGACGTAGAACCCGGACTTAGCGGTGAAGGAGGCCGTCTGGCACAGTTAACAAAAGTTTCAGCCCACCCCCATTGACTGAGGCTGAGAAATTGATGGTCAGCTCTGGGATCCCAGAGACGCAATTCACCCGACTTACGTTTAATTCTGCGGACCCCATTCCACTCATGCCACGTATTCAACCCCTAAAATCCGTCAGTCCCCGCCGCAACTCTTTAGCGCCTCATGTCAGCTTGTGCGTATCCCAGCCACACCTCATCAGATACACAAGTGCACTAGGTGTGATGAGAAAGACGCAGCATCACATATCAGGACATCAAGCAATACACAACCAGTCAACCTAATTAGGTAGGATCAACAGACAGATTCGACGAGAGGCCATGCCTGGTGTGGGTAAGCTCAGGATGGCGAAGCTTCATTTCGACCCCGCTCCGATGCGGGATCGCGGTTGATGGCGTCACATGACTGAATGACCGCCTTCTTTGCTCCGGAGGCCTCACATCCCCACAGAGGGCTAGAAAAAACACCACAAAACAGCGAGAACGAAGTTTTGAAATCGAAGGAAGCGACAGCCCCGAAATACGCCTGCCTGTGGTCGCAATGGCCTCCACGGATCGCAATGCTCCCCCCAGCATTGAATTGACTCCCATGGAAGCCAGTTGTGCCCTCAGAGTAGGCCCCGTGGATCTGTTAGTCGGACAGGCTTGCGAAGACGAAAGTCTTTTGCCCATACCTAAACACCGTTCTTATGAAGAGGCTTTCGACCTGATGCTATGGTTATTTTGCATGGGGCGCAAGTTACCTTATGGGTTCGGGTCATCACAGCGCCGCCTCCCCCGTCCCGACCCAGTCGGGGCCAGGGCTCCGTGGGACGTGCACGCGTGCACGGTTTACTAAGTGATCCTAAATACATGTTGATCAACCAATTGATCCCACCTGTCTGCTCTTATCCTTGAACGGATGGGCTGCTAGGATTCGGCGGTCCGTTGGCAGTTGGGTGTTTGCTCGCGTAACGAAGACAGGCTTGGGTCAATGTCTTGGGTAGGTGTTGTCGCTGGTTAAGTATAGCCAAATTGTACAAACTCCGGCTGGAATGTCGGTGCTAGGTCAGTGCGAATGCGAGGGTCGGTCTTGATGGCATGTGAGATGCAGGGGATCATGTCGATGCGATATGCGATCTGTTTTGCATTAGTCATTGGAGCAATAGGGGGTTAGAAGCTGGACCAAGCTGGACGATATCTGAAATCTATGCACTACCGGTATGTCGCAGCCACGCTACTTGTGGGCGCCTGTATGTCAGCAATCCCAGTGGGAGCGGGCGCTCCCTCCGGGGGTGGGCACTGACTGGGAAAAAGTACCCTTGATTAGGAAGATGCTATATTTATCGATAGGCGAATTTTACTATAGCTAGAAGTAGCTAGACCCAAACTCTGACCCTGATCAATAACCTTACTACGTAAAAGCTTTATAGGAGCGGACGCGACTATGGGGATTGCCGAAATATAGGCCCCCACAAGTAGTTTATAAGTGGCTCAAAGAGAAATAAAATTTCTACTAAAAGCGGACTTTCATTTCGGGTTCCACTGTGCCAGCCCATCTTCCAACAAATAACATATCAGCAAGTCCGTTCCAAGCTTCATCGTCGGTTAATCACAAAGCTTGCCCTGTCAAAGAACCATCCACCTTCCTGGCTGAGTCTGCTCCCCGGCCTCGCCGGACCTCCCTGTTCCTCATAGTGTTTTGAAGGGCCTCAATCCCTGGTACTTATCAGTAATAGCAATCAGCCAGCGATTGACCGCGAATTGGGGCAACCCTGGCCGCCTTGTGCCACAGGGCGATCTCGCTATGGCACTGCCTCCTTTGCTGGACAGGGCGGG
The DNA here is from genome assembly GCA_029931735.1 of Dactylonectria alcacerensis. Taxonomy (NCBI): domain Eukaryota; kingdom Fungi; phylum Ascomycota; class Sordariomycetes; order Hypocreales; family Nectriaceae; genus Dactylonectria; species Dactylonectria alcacerensis. Next base: position 116,187 of record JAPMUZ010000014.1, on the reverse strand, counting down.
TGCGGCTTCAACACTTCTCGGCACAGTGTTGCGATTCCATGGCCGGCATCTCAAGGCACCCACATCCCATTGTTCCATAGTCCCTTGAATCAACCAACCTCTCTTCGATGATCTCAGATATGACGAGATCTTGATGACCCGAGATCCGCAACATCAAATGGCCACGGGATAACAAGTTGGTTACGATACAGGCATGTCGTTGCTGTATCACCGCCCGACAATCGTTAACGTCCTTTCTAACCATTCCGCAGAGTAGCTGGATGCCGCAACGGAAGATCATTAGAAGAGGCCTGAATATCAGGTAACTAAGCCCATAGCGGAGTGAGACTCCGCACAAGGTGGGCTTGAGTCAAGTCTAGACCAGTTGCAGGGATCTTCAAATGGAAGGTCCTTGGCGATCCGGCCCTCTGACTCCTAGTGACCGTAAGACTGCATATGAGTTGGTCCGACTGAGAGACAATATTTAAGCTTGCCATGACGAGGCCAAATGAAAGGTCAAGCAATTTTCCCGCAATTTGTCTGATAGGAAAGTAAGACCAGTCTTTGGTAAGTACCTGTACACACCTTAAGATGATGCAATACCCTAACCTCTTAGCTCACTACCATTACACTATTCGTACAAGATGAAGATCAGCACTCTTTTGGTCTTTGGCGCGGGAATTGTTCCCTTCGCAAACGCTGAATGCAACTATCACGACATGGGCTGGTTTAACCGCAAATGGCGTCTCAGCACCTACAAATCCAACAACTGCATCTCCAAAACCGGCGACTGGACGCGCAAAGGCTTCGGTACATGGTGCATCGACATCCCCAACAATACAAAATCCTTCATCTTCAGCGTAGGAGGCGGGTACAACCCTGCCAACTTGGAGGACTGCACCATCTTCTTCCAGACGAAGGGAAACTGCGGCGGAGACAATGTCGGGAGATCGAGGGGCGAGTGGAAGAGGAGTTCGTTAAGTGCCAAGGGGCGCAAGATGAAGGGCGCTTATGTTCAGTGCACCAAGCTTATCCAAAAGCGTGACGGGGAGGGTCAGACGGCGGCAGATAGGAAGTTTGTTCGGGATGATGATGGGGAGTGGTTTGAGGAACTGGAAGATGGTAGCTTAGTTAAGGCTGATCTGTTTGCAGGGGATCTTGAGGATGAAACGGAGGAGGCGGAAGAGGCTTAAGTGGTCACAAGGGGAGCCTCTGAGACAGGATAAGTCCGACCACCCATTTATAGATTAGGGGCTTAGCTGACCGCCCTACTTTCAACCGCGTCAACTACAACGCGTCTCTAGCCACATGCGTTTCTTCCTTCAATAACACTCAATTAGTCAATTCAACTTATTTTCCTATTTTCCATACCTAAACACACCCAAGAAGACCTCCAAGCAGCTATTCAAGATGCTAGAAATAGCGCAGCAATGCGAAGAGCAGCCAATCAGCACGGCGTTCCCTATTCAGCCCTCCGCAGCTGGCTTAAAGGTGTAACAAGCAGTAACGAAGCCTACAAATAGCGTCAGCTGCTTTCTAAAGCCCTCAGCGAATTACCCGTTACATAAAGTATAATTTAAAATTATAATAAGCTTAAAATATAATAAATATAGGGCTTTTATAAAGCTTTTATTATATAATAATTTTACTTTTTAATATTTAGCTTTTTTATTTAGCTTTTTAATGTAACGGTCGTGTTCCCAGGCTAGGCTATACGGAGTATAGGGTAGCTCGGAAAGGGTTCCTAAGGGATAGACCAGGGTCTATATTAGTAAAACGGTTAGGTTATACTTACTGAGCGGTAGTCATAGTATTACGTTAAGTAATAGTCAATATATAATAATACGTAGTAATTAGAGTAGATTAAGGTAACTAAGTTATATTAATAGCTAAGGAGCTAGTGTCCTAATAATAGCTAGATCTTCAGATTTATATACTATATAATATAAGGTTTGATTACTTAGGTTATAAGGGCGATTATAGTAATTATATAAGTAATTATAATAATTATAAGGTAATTATAATAATTATCTTATAACTAAGGGTGATTATTTATAATTAGTAAGAAAATTAGAAGGTTATGTAATATTAGGTGTTTATACTATATAGGCCGTAATATAATATCTCTCCTCTATTAGTCCTTATTCTTAAGGCCTATAAGTTAGCTATCCTAAGTTTCTTTTTAATTTATCTAACCTTTTTCTATAATTATTTTTTTATAATACTAATAGTATACTAAAAGTAAAATCGCAGTTTACTATATATTATTATTATCTTTATAAACTTATTAAAAAAATGGGTTTTAAGGTTATTAAGTGCTTAAATTGCGCTTAGTAGAAGCTAAAGTATAAAATGCTTAAAAGCATTTCTTATTATTCTAAGTGTATCTATCGTAATCGTTCTTATAATAGTTCGGGGGAATCGATTTCTATGTGTAAGTACTTATTCCTGCTTTATCTAATCCTTATGCTAACTGAGCAGCTTTTCATTTAATAGCTAAGAAGCGTTATTTAGAATCTAAAGAGGAGTAAGCAGAAGAAGAGTTAATAGAGTTATAGTAGTAAATAAATGAGTGTTTGTCTCGTCTAATGCGGCTCTATTATTAATAGAAATAGCTTTAAGAGCGAGGCGTGGAGATAGTGCGTTAGGGTCTCTGTTCTTTAGACGAGCTAGATAAGGCTAAGTAAAACGAGGCGTCTGCTAAGGAGGTTGCTCATCTAGATAGCTCTTTTTAGGATTATTTTACAGAAGCTTAAGCTAATTTATAGGATTCTCTAGGGCTTGGCGATTTCTTTACTAGTTCTTCTTCTTCTAGTATTATATATAAAATATCTTTAATAAATACTATATATAGATAAGATTTTCTAGTAGTTACTATAATGTTTTACTTTTAGAATAGTCTTTTTATTTTATAAAGTATATTATTTTACTATTAATTTTCTTTATATTATATATTTCTTTAATATAGTACTCTTCTAAGTCTTTTACTATTAGTTTATAGCTTTGCTTATTATTAATTAGAATAGTGTTTTCTATTAATTCTAGTAATAAGATATAAAAAACTGGGTAATATTATATTTTTAAGTCTAATCTATAATTATTTTCTAAGATTTTCTTTAAAACTTTATAAGGTCTGATATATTTATAGTTAAGTTTTTTACTTAGTCTGTCTATTAATAGGTTTTTTATTACTAGTAGGACTATGTCTCCTTTTAAAAAGGATAGTCTTTTTAGCCTTTTCTAATTATAGTATTTTTTTATTTATCTTTATATAAATTTAAATTCGGTTTTTATTTCTTTATAGAGATTTTTTAGTTAGTTTAATATTAGGATTGCTTTTAGGTTAATAATTCTATTATATTATTATTAATATATATCTAGTATGAATCTAAAATTAGTATAGTATAGTATAAGCTTAGTGCTTTTATTAATTATAGTATTATAACTTAGTTATACTATAAGTAACTTTTTTACTTAATTATTTTATTTATAGTTAATATAATATTATAAGTACTATTTAAATACTTAGTTTATGCATTCTATCTATTTATCGATTTATAATTAGAATACTATTATAAGTCAGTAATTTAATTCTAGTTAGGCTATTAAGGCTTATTAAAACTTAGATATAAATAGGGGTCCTCTATTACTTAAGATCTCTATTAGTAAGCTATATATACTAATAATATTCTATAAGAATAGGTATACAAACTACTTAGCATCTATTAACTCTTAGTATAGTATAAAATAAGAAAATTTTATAAATCTATTTATAATAATAAGAATGCTATTATAAAAGGTACTGCTTATAAGGTCTTCTAATAAGGGTAATTTTATAATAAAATCTATTATAATAGAATCCTATAGTTACTTAGTAATTAGTAAGAGTTACAATTCTTTATATAATTTATAGTATTATACTTTAGTTTTATTATATAGTTCGTAGGATTTAATAACTTCTATAACTATTCTTTTTATACTAAGAAATGTATATACTATTTTAATTCATTTAATAGTTTTATTAATTCCTAAGTATCTATATAGGGGGTGGTTATAAATATCTTATACTAAATGTTCTTATAGTTCTAGAGGAACTTATAACCTTTATAATCTGAGTTATGATTTAGGGATTGAGTAAGGTACTCCTATTACTCTGTCTATTTCATATATCTAGTTATATTTTTTTATCTATTTATAGAGTATTTTTTATAATACTATAGTTATAATTTAAACTATTTTATTAAGTTTATTAGCTTATTTAAGTTTCTTTTATATTTTATTAGGTTTATAGTTTTAGTAATTATCTATCTTTTAGTAATTTTTTATATATTATTCTAGGAAGTCTATAGAGTATTATTCGCATTATATTATATAATTAATATATACTTTTATAAAGTCATTATAGAAGTATTAGTAGAGTTTCTTAGCTAGAGTCTAAGGGTTCTTATAGTAATTGCTTTAATAGAAGTAAGAGACTACTTAAGATCCTTATGATTCTATTAGAACTGCTTTTCCTTCTTATTATAGTAATTCTTTTAAGGCTAGATGTTTATTGTGTATCTATTGTTTAAAGCTTTGCTTAGGCTTTTATAAGCATTCTAGTAAGTCTTCTAATAGTTATAACTCACTTATAGCTATAATATATTTTTACTTAAGATATCCTTTAGAAGTATAGGCCAATATCTGCTTATTAGCTTTTAGTATATTGATTTTAAAGTCAGGTTATTAATTTATTATATTAGCTTATCCGTTTTCTAAACCTTTCTTATAAATAATGATATAGTCGAATTCTAATAGGTATTCTATATAGTGAAGTTACTTTCTACTAAGCTCTTATATAATTATAAAGTGTGAGATATTCTTATAGTCTATATAGACTATAACCCAGTATTTGCTTCTTAAGAAGTAGTATTAGAATTCTTTAAAAGAGTTAACTATTACTAAGAATTCTTTATTATAGATAGAGTAATTAAGTTCAGCTCCTTTTAGTATATATAAGTAAAATGCGATTAAGTATAGGTTTCTTTTATTATTCTATTATCCAATTTAGGCTCTTAGAGTAAAGTTAGAAGCATTAGTTTCTAATTTAATTAGTTATTTTAAATTAAAGATTATTAAAACGGGTTTACTAAGGATAGTTCGTTTTAAGTTATTAAAGGCTTTTTAGGCCTTTATATTCTATTTAAAGTTTATATTTTTCTTTATTAATTCTATTAAGGGTTTTACAATTTTACTAAATCTATAAATAAACCTTTTATAATAATTAGCGAACTCTAGGAAGCTTTATACTTCCTTAATACTCTTATTTAATTTTAGCTAATCCTTAATAGCTTCGATTTTCTTTTTATCTATCCGGATCTCATTTAATTAGATAGTATATCTAAGGAAGTCTACTTCTTATATATAGAACTTGCTTTTCATTAGTTCTATAAGTAGTTTCACATCTTATAGTTTCTATAGGATTGTATATATATATTTTATATATTCTTCTTCTATTTCTAAGAAGATTAGGATATTATTAAAGTAATATATAATGAAGATATTAAGATATTCTTTTAGAATATTAGTAATCATTCATTAGAATATTATTAGTGCGTTTATAAGTCTAAAGGGCATTACTAAATATTTAAATAGTCTGAATTTAGTTCTAAATGCAGTCTTCTATTTATCTTTAGGCTTTATATAGACTAAGCTATAAGCATTTTTTAGGTTAAGTACTATAAACCATTTTTTACTATAAAGGCAATCCTTTAATTTAGTAATTAAGAGTAATAGCATTCAGTCTTTTAGTATAATATTATTTAGCTATTAGTAGTCTATAATTAATTAAAGTTTTCTATTCTTTTTTAAAATAAATATAACTAAGTATTCTATAAAGGATTTTAATATTTTAATATATCCTTTTTTTAATATATCTTTAAAGTATTCTTTTAGTATCTATAATTATATATTATTAAGGTTATAGAGTTTAAAGAACTTAGGTAAAGTTCTGTCTTTTAATACTATTTTATAATCCTATTCACTATATTTAAATAGACTTATTTCTAATTCTTTAGTAAATAGTTTTTTATAAATATAGTAAGTAAGTAGTATATTCTTTAACCTTTTATTTACTTCCTATTATTTCTTTATTTCTATAAAGTCTTTATTAAGCTTTATTAATTAGCTTTATATAAAGGCAATAGTATAATATATCTTACTTTATTAGGCTTTATAATATTTATATTTTATACCTTAAAGTAAGAAAGTTTCTATTATTTCTTTTACTAATACTTTACTAATACTATTATTAATTAAAGTTTAAGATCTTATATTATTATCTAAATCTGATTCTTAAAAGGAGTAATTATTAATATTATTAAAGTTTACTTAGCCAGTCCTCTAGTTTATTATTAAGTTAACTCATTTTAATTATAAGTACCCTAAGATTAAAACATAGTTTATAATAAGTATTATATTAAATAAGATTCCTTCGTTTTATCTTTTTATAAAAACCTTAAGATAATTAAGCTCTTTAGTTATTCTTTTATTATTATAATTAAAAGAGGATCCTTTAAGATTCTATACTTTATACAGATTTATCTTATCTTTTTATAATAGTTTTAATATATTTACTATTATAGAGTGGATATAGTTAAATTCTATATTACTATTTACTAAAGCGAGCAGTCAGTTTTTCTTAATTTATACTTATATTTTTAAGTATTAGTTAGTTATTTATATACTTTTAGTTATATATAGAGCTCTTATTTTAAAGGGTTCTACTTCCTCTAGCTTTATACCTATCTATTACTTTATTATAAATAGTATTAAGAGTTTTTTATACTTTCTATTATTTTATTTTATAAAGGTTAGAATGTCTATCTTTAGTTATACTTATATTATATATTAACCTTATTATATATATATATTTAATATTCAGATTATTAGTAGTCTATAAGTTTTATATTAAGCTTTTAATAGTTAGTTAGGTAATTTATATTATATTCTATTAGTTAAGCAATACTAAAGTATTTATACTATTTCTATATATAATAATCTTTTATATCTTCCTTCTTATAAGGGATTATAATAAGTTATCTATTTATTTAAACTAAGAAGTAATCTTATTATAACTTATCTCTAAAGTATATAATATATTCATAGTATATATATAATGCTTATAAAATTTCATTATATTTTTAGTATATTTAATATATATAGAGTTTATCTCCTTATATTTTCTATTCTCTTAGGTTTTATAAGTTCTTTTTACTCTATTAATATAAGGCTTAGATGTAGATATCTGCTTCTTCTATAAGATCTTATTATTCCTTAGTAAATTGTTTAATTTAAATGTCTTCTATTATATATATTAGTATGTCTTATTCCTCTAGAGTGATACTTTAGAGTTCGTTATCTGACTCTAGGTATTTATTTACTAGTATAAGGATATCCTTATCCTTAATATCATACCTAGCCCTCCTAGCTTAGTATATATCTCATCCTGCGCTAACCTACGGTCAGGAGGCAGGTTATTATATAATGTAGCTATGCGTTATACTATTATTTAGTATAGTAGTCTGTCTTTATAGCCTGTTTTCATTAGTCTATACATAATTAGGTTATTAATTAAGGATTTTATAATTATTAAAATCTTCTATTTATATTAGGTCTTCCCTAAGTTATCAGACTATAGCGATAGTATGTACTCTATCGAGTCAGAGTGCGATAGTTAAGTAACCTAGGACTTAGCCTATAAGGATTGGTTTCTATTTCTTAGCTACTGCCTCCTAGGTCCTTTCTTCTTATTCTCTTTTCTTTTCTGCTTTGCATTAGTATACTACTTCTCGCTTTATTCATAGTTGCTGTTCGCATGCTTTAGGGTCGTCTTTTTCTCTTTCTATTTATTAACTCTATTTACTATGCTTTTTCTCGCATTTATTATCTAGTATTTATTTATTAGTAGGGTTAGTCCTACTAATCGGCCTTCTTTAGGATATATCTTTATATTTTAAGTCTACTATCTAGTCTTAGAATAGTCCTGCTTTACTAAAGCGTTTATTGTATTTACTTTAGGTTATATTAATAGATTAAGTAAAGAGATTATCTCCCTTTTTAACTAAATTAATACTATAAATAGGCATAGTAATAGGCTTAAATGGTTTTTTCTCTTTCTTAAGTTTCTTATAGTTATATAAAAGGTGTTCTAGCTTATTATAGTTATAATAATTAAATATTTTCTTTCCCTATTAGAGTCGCTACTATATTGCTCCGAGCTCTATAGGTCTTACTATAGTACTATAAAAGGTGTTAGGAGTTCGTGGTTTCCTCTAGTTAGTATAAGTCTTCCTTTTCTAACTACTATTATTACTACTAATATTCTGTTTTTCTATTCATTATTCGAATAGTTAGTTATTAATTATAATAGTAAGTTTAGTATACTAAGCGAAATCTATAAGTAGATCTATGTTTTTAGCTAATTTATCTTTTATATTATCCTTTAGGTTTTAATAAAACTTATTAATAAGGTTTTTATTTAATTAATTGAGTTTTATTATAATATATTAGAACTTTAAGAGGTATTTAAATACTGCCTTTATTTACTTAAGTTTTTTAATAGTATTAAGTGCATTATATTTCTTATTCTATTTACTATAATTATTAATTAGTGATTATTTATATTTATTAAAACTATTAAATATTATAGTTATTTTAGGTTTTTACTAACTTAGGGCTTAGGTTATAAAATCCTTTAGGATTAACTTATAGTTCTAAGCTACCTTACCTTCTAATCTTCTTATAGTATATTATACTTTAAGTAAGTTACTTATAAATAGTAATAAGTAGTATATATAGTAAGACTTAAGGCTAGTAAAGTATTCTTATAGCTTTTTTAGGTTTTTATTAAACTTTAGTAACTATTTAAGCTTAATAGTTTCTCTAATATTATAAATACATATTACTATAGTAAGTTATTTATATCCTATAAGTTAAGCTACTTATTATTCTTAGTTATTCTTAGTTTAAATTAGTTTAGTAATGTAAAGGCTACAGCAGTGGAAGGAGTGGAAGGAGTGGAAGGTTATTGGTGGAACTCGGCGATTGTGGGTCAAGGAATTGACCAATCAGAAAAGGGATTAAAGATTCAGAAAGAGCAGGAAAAGACGATTAGAAAGGTAGTCAGTTTGATGTGATTGGTTGAGAAATGCATGTTTTGATTGTAATAATCCTTCTGGACTGGCTAGAGAAAAGCCTCAGCTTTATAGAGAGATTGCTGTCCAGTCACATGTCCAATCTAACAGGGGATTTGGACAATTTGTCATAGTAAAACCGGGTAAGACGTGTCCTGAGTTTTAGGACAGTTGGACGTATGTCTGATGCTTGAACTCTAACCTTATTGAAGGTTCTTATTATAGATGTCCTTTGTAGTTATAGTATAAGGAAGATAGGCTTTCTGAGGCATATTATATACCATTATAAAGCTAAAAATCAGGAGATTTTGAATATGTTATTTATAGTCTTATCTGATAAGAGCTAAAGGAGATATTTCTTTATCAGTTATATATTTTATATATAAGGACTTTACAAGTAATAAGTTTAATAATCTTTCATTCTATAGTTATAATAATTATATTTAAGACAGGATTACTTAATAGAGCTTAGAGTTATATATATAACTACTTAAAGCACTCCTTATTCTAATAACGCTCTTCTTCTTATATAGTATTAATATGCATTTCTAGAGCTAAGAGCTTAGTAAGTCCTATAAAGAGTCATTCATTCTTTGCGTAAAGCTCCCTAAGTTCCTCTTCATACTTATTATTAGAAGCTTCTATATATTCATTACTATCTCTATCCTTAGAGAGCACTGGGGCCTTTCTTTTAAATAAGGGCATACTACTAGAAAGTATAGTAAGTACTATTATAATTTATTAGATATTACTTAGTATATAAGGTAATTATCTGAATAAGAGCTATTAATATATAATAGTTATATTCTTAGGCTAGGCTATATAGAGTATAGAGTAGCTTAGAAAGGGTTCTTAAGGAATAGACTAGGGTCTATATTAGTAGAACAGTTAGGTTATACTTACTAAGTAGTAGTTATAGTATTATATTAAGTAATAGTTAATATATAATAATATATAGTAATTAGAGTAAATTGAGGTAATTAAGTTATATTAATAGCTAAGGAGCTAGTATCCTAGTAATAGCCAGATCCTTAGGTTTATATACTATGTAGTATGAGGTTTAATTACTTAGGTTATAGGGGCGATCGTAGTGATTGTGTAAGTAATTATGGTGATCGTAGGGCGATTATAGTGATCGTCCTATAGCTAAGGGTGATCACTTGTGATTAATAAGAAAATTGGGGGGTTACGTAATGTTAGGCGTCTATACTATATAGGCCGTGACACTTAATAACTTAATATATTTTAAACAATTAATTAAAATAATACAGCTTATATTTTAATATAATAAACACTTTAATTATTTTAAATTACTATTACCTTAAGCTTAGGTCCTTAGCTTTTATACTATTATTTATTATTAGTTATTTTTATTTTTTTTACTATTTAACTTTTTACTTCTTTTTAAATATATATTACTAAAGATTATAACTTTAATAAAGTATATATTAAAGTTTATATGTAACGATCCACACTTCGCATTACGTCTCCTAGCCCGTCAGGCCAAAAGATAAGTCTATAATCACAATGGTAGCGATTACAGGTATGGATAACAGCTATTACATAGGGTCTCATGCACGCCCGGCTGTCTAGGTCGTAACATTATAAATAAAAATAAATTAAAAAGTTAAATTAAGTACGGTTTTATCTATTATACAATGCTATTTATTTTACTATTATTATTATAGTTAACTATTAGTATATTAAAATGTCTATTTATATTACGACCTGGAAGAGCTGGGCGTGCATGAGACCCTATTTAATAGCTGTTATCCATACCTGTAATTGCTACTATTGTGATTATAGACTTATCTTTTGGCCTGACGGGCTAGGAGACGTAATGCGAAGTGTGGATCGTTACAATTTAAAACTGCACTTAATATTTTACCAAGTCCCACGCAACACAGCGATAACCCACCCCTCATTTTCTGAGCTGATTGACCCACTATCTAATAAAAGCGCCAACCGAGATGCCCTTGTCCGTGAACAGGATAAAGCCACGTAGGTGGGAAGGATGCAGGTGAGGGGAAAAGGCGAAAGAGGGGGAAAATGGAAAAACTGATCTTCAGACATTTTCGTGGCTATGCATGTTGCATATTGAATAGTCTCCGCCAACCTGTTAAAACAAAGGAAGACGCAAGACTTACAAGCAATTCAAAGTCAGGTCTCAAGTCTCAAGTTTCTTAAAACTCCATTCGTCTTTCTGCGAAGTGCGATAAATTTCCTGATTTTTATTGCTTTATTTATTTTATTTATTTTTGAGGATATTTTATTTCCGGTTCCCGGTTCCTGAAGGACAATGAGACTCATCAACGCCGCCACAATCCAGCTCGAAGAGTTCTATAGCGACGCCATCCCCGAGTATGCCATCCTCTCGCACCGCTGGCTGGATGAAGAAGTGTCCCTACAAGACCTGCAAAGCGGCGCAGGGACAAGCAAGGCCGGTTACCGCAAGATCCAGCTGTGCTGCGAGCAGGCGGTGCGCGATGGGCTCTCGTACGCCTGGGTCGACACCTGCTGCATCGACAAGACGAGCAGCGCGGAGCTGACCGAGGCCATCAACTCCATGTACGCGTGGTACCGCGAGTCAGCCGTGTGCTACGCCTACATCTCGGACGTCACGGGCAGCAGCGCCGGCGAAACGTTTGAGAAGAGCGCCTGGTTCACGCGCGGCTGGACCCTGCAGGAGCTGCTGGCTCCCGGCGAGGTCGTCTTCTACAGCACGGCGTGGGAGCGGCTCGGCACTCGCGACGACGGGGCCCTGACCGGCCGGATCGCCCTCGCGACGGGCATCGACGAGGCGGTGCTGCGCGGCGACGCGGGCCTCGGGGAGCGCAGCGTCGCGCAGCGCATGTCGTGGGCGGCCGGGCGGACGACGACGCGCGCCGAGGACAGCGCCTACAGCCTGCTCGGCCTCTTTGGTGTCAACATGCCCATGCTGTACGGAGAGGGCGGTGGGCGGGCCTTTGTGCGGCTACAGGAGGAGATCATGAAGGCATCCGACGACCAGTCCATGTTTGCGTGGGCGTACTCGGCACCGTCGTCGACCAACACCAACACCAACACCAGTCGAGGCGATGACGGTGATGCCGCCGCCGCTGCGACCACCATTGCCGACGACGGCAGCCTCCTCAGCGGGCTCCTCGCTCGCTCGCCCGCCGCCTTTGCCGGGTGCGGCGCCGTCGTCGCCTCACGCCAGAAATGGAACCACCAGCCGTACGCCGCCACCAACCGCGGCTTGTCCCTCGAGATACCCATGGTGCCCTGGGGTATGGAGACGTTCCTGGCCGCGCTCGACTGCGAGGTGGAGGGTGAGCCTGATAGCCGCTTCGGCATCTACATGCGCATGCTACCCGGGGAGGACCAGTTCGCACGGATCTTGCGGCACGGGGAGGACGACTCGGTGGCCTCGACGAAGCCGTTTGCGCAAAGCCTGGCGCCCACCGTCAAGTACCGCAAGGCGTACGTCCAGCAGCGCGGGGACGCGGCGTCGAGAGGAGGGCGCAGAAGGGAGAAGGTCAAGCCCAAGTCTGGCGATGCCGCTGCCAACACTACGACTCTTGTTATTCGCAACTCTGCTCCCAACGAAGCAGTAGCGGCGGCGGCGGCGGCGGCAGCAGCAACTCCCGCACCGGCGCCGGTACCCGTCATCACGCCCATCTACGGCTTCTACATCCGCAGTCTGCCCATGCGGCTCATTACCGCCCAAGACCCGCAGGACCAGAGCTACCCAATCTCGGAGGTGACGACGGTACCGGGCGGGGAGGCATGGGATGACACGAAGCGCATCGTGACCCTGCCGGCTGGCGGCAGTGGCACCGTGGCCGTCATCTGGCTGCGCGGCAAGGAGGACGACCGAGTGCGGTCCAACGCGGTCAAGGTGGGCTTCGATGGCGACTTCAACCCCGTCGTGCAATACGGCGGCATGCTGGGGAGCCCCGGGGCGCGGGCGTACGCGTCGGACTCGTACGAAGGCCAGATGCACCCGTCGTGGATGACGGTGCCGCGCAGCGACTACCTCTTCCGCGGCAACCGCAGCACCGGCCTGCTTGTCGACACGTACCCGTGGCGCGTGAGCCTCATCTGGGCCGTCGTGGGAGGGGACAAGGCAATGTGGGTGCTGGACATCGAGAAGAAGTAGTGAAAAGATGCTGTGTAGGGACTCTCTGTTGTCGTAGTGGGATGATTACCGTATATAAAATGAAGGACCCCTCGAACCATGTGGTCATTGAACAGGGGAGAAAAACCCCGTGGATGAGAAGCGAAGAGATTTCCTAGGGTATCTTCTTCATCACCAACCCCATAGAACTGACTGGCACTGGTTCCTTGACGATTGTGGCCGTTTTGCGGTAAGTGGTATGCTGAGACTGTTTCCTTTCAGACAACAAAGACCGATTCGAGAGAAGAAGAGGAACAAAAGTAGCCTGCGGGCCACAACGGCGTCGTTTTGACACGGGCGCTCCTGACGATTAGAGCTACGACGTTGATGTTTGCAAAGCCCTACGCGCCCTGCTCAGCAGTACACGCCTTCTGGAATTTCCTGATGATATGGCAATGCATATTCCGATGGGAGGCGCAGCAAGAATCTTCAGATAACGTATCTTCAGATAACGTAGAGAAGAGAGCAGGATCTATATTTAGAGCACGACAAGCGGTATTACAGAACTAGAGTGTAAAGAGTTATATGATCATTCCTTGCCGATTAATGGCGTGTATATCGCGTGCTTTTATATACACTCTTCCTTTGATATTCGTTTATATTGACTAGAATAGAGGTAGCAATGTGCCGCCTGTCCTGTAGCGTAATCACATACCACATCTCCTTGAGTGCGCGAAGGCACATTGGATGTAGCCGCCCCATAAGAACGTCAATACATTGAGGGACCTTAAAAAGCCGCCGCAGCTAATTTTTTATGTATCTAATTCAGCTACTTCTCACATCATAGACATGGCACCCCAATTGAGCGTCAAAGTCAACGCCGCCGCGGCGGCGGCCACAGCAGTAGCGGCAGGAGCAGCCGGGTCAACAAGGAAGCTAGATATCTAATGCAGCTACAGGTATCTAGGAGCCGCCGTGAGCAAGACGCCGATAGCACCTACAGACCAGATATCAAGCCTACAGACGCCGTAGCCAGCCAATTTGAACCGTTTGACGTCCCAGACTGCGATTTCCTCGTACGGCAGCCACTGCCACCAACGCCCCTACAGCTATTTCAACAATTTCTTCCTGAGTGAGGCTCCGGCCCCAGAGCCGGGTCCAGGCCCGGCTATTCAATCCGGCAGATATGATCGTCAGAATCGTTAGAAATCAACGTCCGTTGCAGAGGTGTATATCTAGCTAGGCATCTTGATATATATGACCCTACATACGGAATATCGATATCAGGACCATTAGAAGGCCTAACAGCAGATAATTAGGTTCTTAATAATCTAATTATACAGCTCATGACCTTTGACCGTTTTTCCTTGCTGAAAACACCTGACGGTTGGCCTCGACGAGACAAAGGAGATCGGCCGACGGAAGCGAAGATGGACGCTCGGACAGGGAATTCGGCCATCTGACGGTAGGCCTGAATCCAGACGAATGGTAAAACGCGCGGGGAACAGAATGTCAGTGGGCTACGAAAACGACGTAGCCAGTGTGGAGAGACCAAAATGCTCGTGTTTGGTGATGACGGAGATGGAACGAGTAGAATTGAAATTAAGTTTGGCTGGTGAATGGTCAAGGTCAGGTGCTCGAAAGGAAAGCCAGCCTGAGACAGGTTTCAGTCAGGTACTTTGGCCGGCATCCTAAGGCAACTGCTGGCCAGGCTGCGGACAACTGCCATGTGGATTTGAGAGTTTTAGACGTCTGGCCAATGGATGTAGCTGAACTTGCTACCCTGTGGGCGTCAAAATCTACCAAGGTGAAGGTAATTGCCACTTGGCATCAAAATGAACTCGAGTGAATGGACTATGGCTAGCGTTAAGGATGACGAAGCTCTAACAGAGGAGGTTGGCGTGCGGAAGATGGAGCAATGTGATTCCATTGCTTTGTAACCAAACTGATACTGATGTGTGTCCGGGATGGTAATAAGACGTTTTGTGTGGGATGGGCACTAAGTGTGTTGGTGTACCGTGAGGTGAAGGCGTGTTATGGTGTGAGAAACGAGCGAGCCGTTGCACCAGGAAATCTTACGGTTCGTAAACACTGCGGAAAACGATGTGCATCTGTGGTACAAGCAACCAGAGTGTTAGAGCAAAGAGAACTGCAATACCCAGCTTCTGGGGCCGGCCAGCGGCATATATATTCATCTTGATTTAAGCTTCCCATCTGGAATGGGCTGGAAGTGCTTGATCTTTGGCAACCGTGGAAACATTGGGTTTTGAGATGCTTAAACTTGTGAAGAAACTGTGTTTTTTTTTGCCCCTGTTCCAGCAGCAACATACTCGCCCTCAATGGAGCGGACAGCCAGATAGCATAGAACTGGGACGTTGATGTGGGGCACGATGAATGATGGAGATGTGCAGCTGGCGTGTTCAGGATGCAGTTGGAGCCTTTCGGCACCGTCCAATGCCTTGTCCACTGGGTTGTTGTTGAAATCTGGATCGTCTTCCATCGTCTAGAGCTCTTTGATGAGACTCTCGAGGCGGCAGAGAGAGGAATCGGGCGAGCGATCGGACGGCAACCCGAAGGAATCCTGGACCCCGACCCAGATGCAGATGAAGAGGGCTGAGAGGATGAGGTGAATCCCGAAAGAGACCGTAAAAGCGGCCACCTATGATGACTAAGAAGTCACTTGAGCTTCGTCTTAGGATTCCAAACCAGTCTGTTGGTCTCGGATCCTTAGGCCAAGAATTAAGACACGCTCTGATGCCTATATCACTGATATCTACGAAGGCAGCCAGTGCAGATGGGTGGTATCGAGACACTCTGTTCCTTTGTGGGAGTTGTGAAATGCGTATCGTTACTGGGCATTCATGCCGCAGATTTCAGCCGCGAAAACATTGACTAATAAACTCAACAAACATCGAGGCAGCCCGGAAGATGCCTTTTGGTCCAAGTAAAGGGTTCGGCTCAGCCCCGATAGCCCAGCCCAGGGCTATCCGCCCGGACAAGGGATGGACACGGCAAAGGTTAGCTGCTGAATTTGATCACTAAACTTTAGAGCAGTTCTCTGTCAGATGTCATTACCCCGGCTCCGTTGTGCGGCCATGAGGCCCCGGCGCAGTCGTGGTGCTAAAAAGCGCCCAATGACGAGCCAGCCCAACCGAAGGCCCCGGGCTAGGCCCCCCCCCCCCCCATCTGATGTTGGATCTAATACATCACCAAGGCATCAGAGTCAGCTGTCTTCACGCCCCTTTTACACAGCAGCCCTACAGAATTCAGTTGGGCTGCCAATTCCGACCAAACATTGCCAGTTTTATTTAAACCCTCTCGTACCTCTAAAGGATAGATCAGGGCAACACAATAATTAATAACCACAATAATTGTCACCCAATAGAGACATCGTACCCAATGTCGCATTACACAATAACATTAAGCCGACCAAATAGTCCCCCCCAGCTTCTATACATGTTGTATGTGTATGCCCGAGCTTGGATCTTGGCGATGGTAGGCTGGGCGGGGGGGAGGGGGCCACCCATGCTGCAAATTGCCTTGGCAATTCCATCCCAGCGAGCAAAACGCGGGGAAGCGCATCGTTCTCCGACCCAGCATCGCCCTAGTAGAGAGCCACCAGAAGACGTCACCAAGAATATTCTGCGTACCTAGTACAGATTAGACAGCCGTTGCTCCTCATGAGTCATGAGCTTGCATGACAAGTCTTAACCACAGAGCAGCCTCGCAGTGACATTCGTAGTGGTCTGGAAGCTTTTTGGAAGCCCGAGCGTCGAAGAAATCCGTCAAAATAAAGGGGTTTGGGACAGGCGGCCTGGTGACTTGGCCGTTTGAGGACAAGTGGGTGGGCGAGAAAGGTGCGTTCACGTACGGATAGAGATCAGTAGATAGTATTCGTAACAGCTGACAGCTGATCATGTAGCCCCTGCCGACGCAGCCGCCCATCCCTTGCTAAGGTCAAAACCCCACAAGCTACGGCCAACGGGGAATAGTGGGGATGTGGTGATGGATGCCGACAATGTGGCACTTCACACTTCCCCCACAAACTGCCCTGACAGTTTGCACAGCTCTGACGCCACCATATTTCCCCCCTCAGAGCGCAAACTGTCACCCGCCGAAAGCGTCCTTTTTTGGCCCAGGACGTAAGTTAGCCTTCTATGGCCGAAGAACGATTTGTTTCCCGGACTTGGGCTTCAGCGGGGACAGCTGTTCGCGCTTCACCTTCGATTTACTCTTATGCTCCATTCGCCCCTCTGTCGCCTCGCGCCCGCTTCCTTTTGTCTCGCTCCCCACACTGTCGCCCCACCTCGCCGCCTCCAGCAGAGCATCAGCATCAGCATCAACATCAGCATCATCGCCTACAATCCTCAGGTCTCCCTTGCCATCAAGGAGGATAGTTTCTGTCCTGGTACGCAACGCTGCCGATGACCCTGCGATAATCATGTCGTTGCCTTCGGACGTGAAATTCGGCATAGCTGTCGCCAGCGTCTGCGGCGCCCTCATCCTCTTCCGGTGCGGCTATCGCCTGCTTTCGCACTGCAAGTCGCACGCATCCTGCCATCGCACCTGGCACGCCGATGATGCCTACATGGCATTCGCTCTCCTTCCTCTCGCGGGACGGACAGCCTGCATCGCCCTCTCCTTCGTCCTGAATCCCGCCCAGGTTCATCGCGCTGCCACCCAGGCCGACGCTGCAGCCGAGAATCTGACCGTGGCGCAACTCGACGAGAACCATGTCATGGCGTATAAGTTATTGATACCTAGCCGCATATGTTATGCCTTATTGTACGTTACCTCGATTAACACTACTGACTTGTCTCGAATTTTGCATCGACTTTGTCTTCTAACTGACATTGTCAGTCTGTGGTGTTTGAAGCTGTGCCTGCTTAGCTTCTATTCCCGCTTCGTCCACGTCCTCCTCTGGGGAAAGGCGGCTTACCTAGCACTCTGGTGGTTTGTGGTCCTCAGCTTTCTCATTATCCTGATTCCCACCCTCGCAGAATGCCGGCCGCTTCACTTGTATGTTACCATTCCCCATCTCGCTCACCAGAACCTGCCGAAGTGGCTGACGTGTTGTGTATGTAGAATGTGGGACGTCGAGAAACGTATGGCGCAGTCTACCCAATCCTGGCTCATTGCCAATCAGCGGCTAATGGAACCCCCCCCTCCTAGATGAATGCCAGCGGGCGGTTGGCAACCTTATAACTATGGCGGCCTTTAACATCGTCACCGATGTTGCCCTGATCATCTTCCCCTTCCCGATTTTACGATATCTAACAATCGACCGCAAGGCGTACGTGCTTCCATCGAGCCGCTTATAGGTCCAGTATTGATTGCACTCGCTGACGCGTACGTAGGAGACTGCCGCTCATCTTCCTCTTCTGCGTCGGTGGATTTGTTACTATCATCACCATCATCCGACTACCCATGATCCTGAACCAGTCAGTATCACAGAGATCCCGCTCACTGGTAAGCGCATCGATACTCCCGTGCTCAGGATAGGATCCATGAGGCTGAACACGTCAATCCGTAGTGGGCGTCGATTGAAGTCCTCTGCGCTTGCATCGTGGCCAACACAGCGTTCTTCTACGCCCTCTTTAAAGACATTCAGCGGGGGCATGACTCTCGGGTTGGCAACTCAAGGGATGCTGTCCCAAACAGCTTCTACATACAGAGCATACGATCAACATCGAGGCATGTCCGTGAGTCCCATGATTTGGAGAACTTAGCCTTCGACGACACTGTGGGACTTAACGGCAGGCCCATTAGTGTACATTCGGTAAGGTAGAGAAATTCACGCACACTGGGCCTGCTCAATCCCCAGTACCCCCATAACGGTGGAACGCTTCTAATACTGTCGGTAGCTATCAACAAAAGGACTGACGGGTTAAATGCGATGGTATCTGAAGCCTGAGCTAGTTCTAGTACTTGGTGTGAGAATTTGACCGTATCGCAAGACTATAGTGAATTGGAGAGGGTGGCTAAAGTTAAATACTAAAATTAATATTTAAATACAAAGTGTAAATATGGACAGCATGGTAGAAGCCGTGATCGCGTCTGCAATAGGACTGCTTTCTAAATTCGCCCCAGTATCGTGTGTTATATCAATTTAGACGTTTTCCATAAATTTCAGCATCTATCCGGCACGGTGTGTGCTATGTCCGGGCTTGTGGCATATCCCGCAGCGCTGTCTACTGTGGTTAATTTGCTCTCCTTTCCGCGAGTCAGTTCAATGAGGGTGCTTCAGCTTGCAAGGGTCGACAGCGCCTTGCCCGTTGCTTAACATGGCAATGTCTTCCCAACGGTATCGCAGAATTCTGGTTTCGCCGCTAATGTAAACCCTTGTCTATAAAATAGCTTCGGCATACGACTTCGGCATATGCCTTCAGCATAGGTAGTACGGACTCGGCACGCCAATCAAAGAAAGGCGGAAGCTCATCAACGTGTCGGATCACCAGCCCAATGAGGGCCAAGCAACCAAAAAACGGGCTGGAGCTAGCGGTGTACGGGGCAGGTAGCCCTTGATCCAATACCCTGCTATCAAATCAAACCTGCCGGTATCCCGGGACTATCCCACTCTGAAGTTGTGATTGCGAGTGAGCCCAAAAGCTACGGCCAACCTCCCACACATGTTAACTGATGAGTAATTCCTTTGCAGAACATGTTGGCTCCTCCTGGGTCGCGGCGCGCCACGCTCCCGCGTTGCTGCCACTAGCTGCCCCCGCTACCTACCCCTCTACCCACAACACGGCAACATGATGCTCCATCCACGGTCGCCAAACGCGGGTACGATGCCCTTTGTCTCTCCCCCCTTGCTACCCCTGCGATTGGCCTTGGTGGTTCAGTGCTGACTTGGCAACTTCAGTTGCAGGAGTGATATGCCTTCTGCCTGGCCAGCAAGCCACCACAATTCAATGCAATGAGGCGGCCTCAGCTCGTCCAGGTTAGATGCATGCATTCACCAGGCAGCAACATCACAGACCTTGTAGGTTGGTCCTAGTCCTTCTTGAAGAATTCGTTGCGAGATTTTCTGTGCTAAGCGAAACTATCCACCCTCTGCCTATGCCTTTCTTCAGGTACAGATTACACTCTCCGCGCAGAAATAAGGCGTTCGGCTATCAGGCCCAATCTAGCTCCACACCGCGTGCTGCAGACTTCGCATCGGGTTCGGCGCAGGTGCAGGCCCATGGCGGACGACGAATTTCAAGGTCTATCACACTTGGCTATGAATACAAAACGCGGCATTAGGCTATAATTGGCTGCATTTCATCCCCCAAAGCTCATTATATCCCGTCCACTCTCCAGTCATCGGTCTCGTTCTCTTAATAACGTAATGTTGGTTGAGTCTGGCTTTGCATCGTCCTGTAAGGTGGGAGTCTTGGCTTTCTTCAGCAAGGTTTTAAAGAACAACGAAGCACTTCTGTGGTAGTTGCGGCAACGAGGTTGAATCGGGTTCCGAAGGTGCTTCGATACAGAGATCTCTTGTCCAGGGTTTCCCCGGTTGAGCTGTAGTCTGTACTCTTTCACCATTCGGACAGTGTCGGCGATGAGGATGTCGACCTCACCGGTGTTTCTGGCTGTAAGTTCCATGATCGGCACGTCCAACTCCCTGGCCATGTCTCTTCCTACCTGGGTCCAGCTTGGCCTCCCTTCTACGAGGTCGGCTTTGTTCGCCACCAGCACTATAGGTCCAGATTTCCAGGTGTTGATTGAGGCTTTCGTAAGCCATTCCGGGGCGCTTTTCTCCCGCACGCTCTGGATTTTGGTATGGAAAGCCCTTATTTCGTTGAATGTGAGCATATCGGTAAGGCTGTAGATGAGTATATATGCATCTGCAAGTTGAATCCAGCCGTCAAGCAGTGCGGAATACTCCTCGTCGACCGTGTCCAGAACGTCGAGCATGTAGGTCTCCCCGTCAACATTGACTTGTTTCCTATATGAGTCTTCAAGCGTTGGGTCACAGATGTCGAGAAATTGAGGGTAAAGTGCCTGGGACAACTTGAGTCCAGTAATTTCCAACACTGGAAAGGGACCAATACCTGAATCTTAATCGTCGTTTTCCCAACGCCACCCGCTCCCATCAGCATTAGTTTGACACTCTCCATCTTCGTTTCTGCAGTAAGTTTCTGTGCAGGACCGCGGGATATGGTGTTTCGACACCAGACTTGTCACAGATCATGCAAGAGACTACATTTCTCTTGACAGAAGGCAAAGGTCTGAGGCGGGGTAAAGACGTTACTGCATTCCCTGAAGCATAGGAACCCGGCTGGTGGTGTGGGGCTATGCAATTCTCCTTGCATAAAGTAGAGACTAGCATAATTGGGATGGCGCAACGCTCCTGTGCACACACACTGTCTCGGGAGATGCCGGCCGTTCGTCAGGGATCCAGACCGCGGCTAATCCGGCCAGCTTACAATAATAGCTTAGTCCTCTCGTTTTTAATCTTAGAGAATCAACCTCATGGGCGACCCTGTGTTGCACAAACTCAGGTCCGATCCGGTATGAACGCCAAGACGGCGAGGCGTTAAGAGAGCAATTCGCACGAGGCCAGGCTCCAAGATTCTAATATACAGGAAGGAAAGCGGGAAGGAGGAAGGCTGGCATTAGCTCGATGACAGTATTTGCAGGACAGGGCGAGAATGCCCAGCGAGAAGAGGAAACTCGCCGAAGTGGACGACGAGAGCGAAAGCTAAGCAAATGCAACGGTGTGGGTCACCGGGTGTTCCCATACCCTGTCAGTGCCCGCGACACGTGGAAGAGGCACCAGGGCTCTGGTTCTACTATGTACAAGGGAGGATCTTAACCCTTGAGGTGTTATCGGCAAGGTCGCTTGGCATCTGGGAAAGCTTTACGGAGGGCCCTTTCAAAAGTCTGTTCCAAGCGCTAAATGCGCCACATCTCTCAATCCTTGTTAGTTACCTAAGATACAAGGTGTAGAATCCAGCCACAATGAGTTAGTTGCTACATCCACTATAGTTTTAGGGGTGCTAGGGGGATTAGAATGTAATACAGTGAGGATAGGCTGCTGTAAAATTAGCAGCCTTTAGCGGATAAGGCACTATAGAAAGTACTTGATGTACTTAACCAAGCCACAGTCGTCGGATTTCCTTTTTCAAACTAGCGCTTGAAAAAGACTTTTAAAAGAGCCCTCCGTAGAGGTGGGGGGCTAGAAAAGGGGACTAAGAGGGCTGAACTTGCATTTACTCTTTTTTTTTATTTTTTATTTTTTTATACATATATTACCCTAGAGAGATGTAATTACTTTTAAAAACAAGACGCCCCCCTTGCTCGACGTGTAGTTCCTGTTTTCGTTAGATGGCAACTCGGGACCCCATTGCCGATTGATACTGTCGATTGAAACCTTGAAGTGGCGCACTGGCGCTATTGCTAATTGGAACTTGTCGTTGATTTGAGAGAAAAGTGGGGGACGCTCACGCCGCTATCTATTAGTGAGATAGTGGAGGAATTTCGTCCTGAGGGAGAGGAGCGACCGGGCCGGAGCCGTCAGTTTGGGAGGACGGATCTGGGTCGGCTCCAGCAGCTCCAGCGAGTGCTATGCCACAGGCTACGTCCTAGAGATCCGGCTCTAAGGGATCCAGGGGTGGTTCGGGATCGCCCCGTAAAGCATTAAGGGGCCACGAACCGACTGTGGCTCTGGGATAGCCCCCAGCCCCCCAGCAGGAGCAGGGTAGGCAATCTGGAGGTCGCTACACGCCATATGATAAGGATTCAACAGCTCAAAGAGGTTTCTGGTGGCGGCGCTAGAAGGAGTTCAGACGAAGCGCCACGATGGCCTACTCGCAGAGCAGCGTCGTTCTCCGGAGACTGTTTCTGCAACCGGCTGGCGACATCGAACACAATCCTCGAGTCTAGGAGAGACATTTATATTAATAAATAGTATCCAAGCAGTCTAGCTATGAAGAAGCCCTGGCAAGTTCATTTCACGCCGCTTTGTGCCTGTTATTGTGACATGTGTAGATCCCGCGACGACAAGGCCCATTGAAAACCCTAGCTGCTAAAGACCTTTACCAATGGCAATTTGGACATTTTCCCGAAGAACTCGATGTGTAACCGCAACTGGGACAAAAACAGCGTTTGGAGGGTCCCCCGGCCCCGAGCAGCGAACAGGCGCAAAGAAGGGCAAACCATGAGACCCCTGATGGCTCTGGTGTCAAGATACCCGAAGAATCGGAGACGAAACTCACGTTCACCATAGTCCATTTCCGTTCCTAAGCCAAGCTGCGTGCCGTTCTAAGCTGATATGGAGCCGGGCTCGGACTGAGGGCCCCGGAACTCGGATTGAGCCGTCAGGAGCTGCTCATGTTCTGCTTTTGCTACAGAATATCATCGAGCGCGTATTCGATATACTCGGAACAGGACATTTGGTCCTTCTAGGAATGACCTTGCCGTTCTTTTGTCCGGATATGGCGCGAAGAATGGGTTGATGCCTCCAACGGACAACTGTCACTTCGAACAAGGGGGAGAGAGGTGTCTCGCAGAACAAGGCATTGCCGTTGGCTGGTCTGTGTTCGCAGCTCATTCACGAGATCACAAAGTCGGGCATCGGTGAGTGGTGGCGATATTCCCAAATAGGATTCTTCTTCAAGACTTGCGACACTTCCCCTGTGTGGACGTGATGGACCGCCATTTCGAAAGGTATAAGATCAGGACCCCATCATTAACAGCAATAAGACCAGCCCCAAGTATGAATGGCATATCTGAAAATGGGTCAATGTTCCAACGTGTCCATCTCGTACCCACCCAAGCTGTCTTGGTCTTTGGAATCCGGGTAGTTGACCGACAGCTCGTGCGTTACGAGCACTCCACCCGCTGCCTGATTAAGAATGCTCTTATCGCTCTGGTCGTCACCTCGACTTTGGTTCCTCGCAATAATGGCGATCTTGCGGTTTTGGCTATCCCTCCCAAAATCAGTTCTCTCGTCGGCGAGATAGTATTGTTTCGCAGACGAGCGGACTTGTCGAACAAGAACGCGAAGGACGGGGATTGAAGAAGCGACCATGGTGGTGGCAGTCTCGACTGGAGCCCAGTAAATTAATGAGATGGTGTCATCTTCTGTAGTTAGCTGCATGAAAGCACAACCCATATCAAGCTGTGAATCTTACAGAGGGTTCCTGAGTATAAACTTCGAAGTTCATACGTCTTAATAACGGAAGCAACGCCAGCACTGTCGTCTTAGCTGGGTTTGGGATAGTAGCACGAAGGACTTACAAGACACCCATGCTCATGGCAATCCCAACGC
Organism: Dactylonectria alcacerensis; assembly: GCA_029931735.1. Taxonomy (NCBI): domain Eukaryota; kingdom Fungi; phylum Ascomycota; class Sordariomycetes; order Hypocreales; family Nectriaceae; genus Dactylonectria; species Dactylonectria alcacerensis. The sequence continues at coordinate 91,676 of JAPMUZ010000014.1, read as the reverse complement.
CCACCTTTTCCTTGGTTCTCATCTGCAAATGCCACACAAGTCTCCACGCGAGGAGCACTAGGGCAAAATCGACGGCGGCTGAGTACGCTGAAGTAAATGTAAGCAGCCATTCTGACTAGACTCGGATGACATACCTCCAGAAAAGATATGATACTTGATCACAGCATCACGGTCCCAGCAAACCCCCTTTACTCTTGGATCCCACGTAGCCTGGACAGGCCTGCATTGTACATAGAAAATTAGGATGCTGAACCCGAGAAAGATGTTCGTTGTAATAATCAAAAACCACACCGTCCGCTTCATCCACCCGTCAGTGATGCGCAAGAGCGTGACGCCGAATGAAGTTTTGCTCCAGATAATCGAGATAAGCATAAACGGGTGTCCTACAGCCACAAGTTTCGCAAGCGTAATGAAATTTTCCGGGGGAAAGTCCCAGTCGCGAACTCCATAGCTGAGGCCGACCACAGAAGACGAGACGAGGCTGATGTGGACGACGAGGCACACCTTATCTGGTTAGCTTTTGTTTCCAGCATTTCGCTGACTGGCCTACCCATGAGCCCAGCAGAATATAGTCGTCCCACCATAACCGACGATGTGTCTTGAACTTGCAGCAAACGCGGAGAGCAAGGAAAATGGCAGAAATGGAGGCCAAGACCCAAAGAACGGCAAGTATTTTTGGCCCGGCGTCGTCGTGAGGCAGGGCCGTTGTGGGTGAGGCAGCAGACGTTTCTCGTGTGTTCTGCCTTGACATGATGCGTACAAGAAGAGGCTGGAGTTGGAAAGAGAGACGGCAAGATGGCTGGAAGGGTGCGCACAATAAATATATAGCTCGAGATGGCATCTCTTGACACACTTCCATGTTGTGTATGCCCGCTTAAAGGCAAGCGTCCAAGACTCTGTTAAAGGAAGCTAGACTCAGCCTTGGTCATTGGCTGTGGCCGGGAGTCGGGTCACGTCCGCGATCCAATCATGGGGAGTCGGTGCCGCTCCAGCGATCCGAGCGGGCGTGGCTGGTGGCTGCAGCTGGAAGGGTCTTGGGATCAGGCGTTTAGGCTGACGCCAAAAGTGAAGAATTGAGCGAGCAGTGGTGACACGGTGACACCTTAGGTGGTGATAAGGCTCCAGCTGGTCAATCGACGCAATATTACGGGTATTAAGAAATGCGGTGGCAAATCGCCGTCAATCAGCCACTTTTTGTTGCGCTCTCGGATTGATCCTCTATGATTGGATTGAATCCCCGCGAGTGACCACACTGGAGCCTTACCACTTCTGAGGAGATATGTTAACCGGTGCGGTTTCATGGGGATAAGATGCGGGAGTGATTATCCAGCCCGGACGCGAGTGGAGCCTGTCTTGCTGACTCCTCAAACCGAAGGTTTCCAGCCACAGTTAACCAGTTCTCCTATTCAGCCAATGCGACCTCACCTCAACGGTGCTCGGGGGAAGTTACGCTAGTGCTGTCTTTGAATGCTACTGGATGGGCAGATTCTGCGGTAACAGCCGGGAGTCATGAATGCCCTCCAAGTCGTTCGATGCGACCTTGATCATTGAGCCTGACATACTCTCCTGCTGTGATTGGCTCACGCTGGCCAGTGGTTGACACAGGGGCGCATTTCCAGGAGGATCGACATTAGCCACAGTAGCATCGGAATGGCAGCACACCCTGTTAGCCATGACTACAATTAGGAATGCGAAGTCGCTACGGCACTGTGACGAATCACGACTTCCTGCCTCCAAGATTCAGGCTGATCGTCGCCGGGATATCCGGTTGGGAGATTCGGTCGGCAGCGGGAGTAGGGAGAGGGTCACCTGCAGGATTTTCCACCCAAAGCTCAGTCCGGCAACCCTTAGTATCAAACCGACGAAGCCAAAGAACAAGGGGGGTTCGTTTAGCCTGTACTAGGCCTACCTACTGACTAGTATTCGACAATTTTCGTCAAACTGCATATTCACCTCGTTCTAGCCTTTAAACCCTGTCTTTAGCTGGAATGAGACTTTCTCCTTCACGGATATGTCTCTCAAGGTTCATCAGGTTCTTATTCTCTTGTTGAAGGATCTGTCTGGTTTTCTAGCCTCAAAAGGCGATCTGATGTATAATTCCTGAGGTCCCACGGGCAAACTGGCCGGTAGTGGCCAGAATCGATATCGTACGAAGTGAGCTTCAAAGATTACCTCAATAGAGGTGTGACTAATCTGAGGCTGTGACATGCTAATAATATAGATGGCTGGAGTGTAAGATCGGGGGGTTCTTTGGTCTGAATCAGTGGGAGCAGCTTGTCACCTATATATACTTGAATCCTTTCCACGGTGCCCAAATGATGGCTTGTCCAGATCAAAGTTCATGCAAAAGGTAAGATATCTGCGAATCTTGACACGCAATGACAGTTAATGAAATGCCGGTATGATAGTCACTTGTGCAAAGGCACTAATGTAGCCTTCAAGGCACAACTCCATAACGTGATATCCTTGTTAAGCATATATACCCACTAGTGAGTAGCACGTCGCAACATTTCCTTCACTAGCGTACACTATATAAAGACTAATTTTATCCAGAGACAAGCGTAAGATTGTGTAGGTAGACATGAGCGCCGAGTACAGCCTCGTCCCCTTGCAAGGCTAGCAACACGCAACTCGATGCCGAATCCTAGTGACCTTTCCGATATCCATCAATTGCTCGGCAAAGCTATCTCCATGGACGAGATTCTCGGTGTTGTCTGCATCAGCCATATGACGGAAGTAAGCCTCGTCTCATTGCTTACGGGTAATGTAGCCTAGTGGCATCTACTTGGCGCTATTCCATGCCTTTAAGTCCCACTGGCTATATATTAAGTCAATATTCTCGAGACTGAGGGTACGAGACTTAAAGACGATGAACCACGTAATAAGAGCAATAGCAAAGTTCATGCCAGCAAAGATATATCTGACCGAATATGAGATTCCATCGTTGGCGACAGGCGTAAGGAAGGTAATTAAGACTAATAATATTAATGCCAATCCTTATTTTTAGAGCTTAAAACTCACGGTTTCCAAGCTAATTGCTCGCAGTTGCAAGCGACGCCTGCTTAGCACGCGTGCGAAGAGGGAAGGTTTTTCTGACGATGACCTAGCCTAAAGGACCCCAGCTGATTGCAAAGGATGCAATGAATAGACAAGCTGAGACGACCATGATGATTCCAATAGCCCTGCTGTCTTGGGGATTGATTGCCATGCTTATAGAAGTAAAGATAATTATCCAGGCCGTCTGCCACAGGGCCCCGAAGCAGAGAGGCCATTGATGACCTACTTGCTCTGATATGTGGATGTCAGGGATTGCCATGGTAACATTCGCAGCTCCCAGGATCAGCTGGACTAGGATCGGGTCGTCTATGCCGGCGGACTGGAAGATGGTAGCACCGTAGTCCTAGAAGAGGTTAGTTGAGTTGCATTAAGCGGGCGATGGTCCTTAGGACAAAGTAGTTGACACCAGTCCATTGCTGGAGAAACTGAACAGCCCTGGTTGTTCACGTCAATATGTGCTGTCATGTGGAGTGAGTCTGTGAATAAGCTTGCATGCCAAGGAGGGTCCGATAGACGAGTTTTGGAATCTCGGGGTCTGACTTGAGGCACTCCATCCGAGTGCCTTGGCCAACCTTGGCTTCCTCGTCAAGTAGCGCCTTAATCTCGTGGATATCGCCCTCCATCACAGGATTTCTCGCGTCGTCCTTCATCCCGTGAAGTCGCTAAGAGCCGGATTTCCGAATTGGAGCGGCCGACGGAAAGCAATAGGTAGCGGTGGCTGCAGAGCTGGAGATATATGAGATTATATCTTAGTTAACAGGTTGGAGGGCGAGTTCGCGAAGAGCTACTGCGTTAAGCTTATCACATCCAGCTCGCGGGGAATTCATTATGAATATGCTAAGTGGTGGTAAACACTATTTAGTCACGGGACCTTTAGCAGAAGATTGCAATTTAGGTACAAATGCATCTTGGATAGAACCACAAGTCAGGGTTTGGATACACCTGAAAGTTATATCCGAATTATCATATCTCTATCTGTTAGCTCGCAAACTTGACAACACAACGGAGGCCTCAGATGCCTCATTTCGAATTTTAGACAGCCTGGCGAGCGACCGCCTGATGTTCGCACGAGCCTGCTTCTCATATAAACCACGGAACCGTTCGGAATAGAAGACGTGTGCTCGATCCGCAAACTCTGTAAGGATGCGTGTGCGTCCAATAGTCCAATCCGCCTCAGTAACCCAACCATACTCCTGACGGACGGCAGATTCATATGCTTCAAAGGCCTCAACATCCGCACCAAGAATGCTCAGGTCCATGTCGAGGAACATCGCTGCGTCTGCCACGTGTCTCGCGTCTGAAAATGGTGGAAGGGTGTGCGTAGCAGTAGCCTCGATCAAGGCGCGAATGCGGGACAGGCGCTCCACCGAAACGGTGCCTGATAGCCTGGAAACGGCCAGCTCGGCGCTTTTCAGCTCGTTGTCTGCGGCGTGGGTGTCGTAGATGCTATCATGGAACCAAATAGCCGCTTCGACAACTTCAATGTCTGTAAACGCGTCTCGATGCTCTCTGAGGAGGTTGAGGAGCGAATAAACATGCCCGACGCCATGATAAACTCTGCCAGTGGCGCTGTAGAGCTGGGTTAACTCGCTTAACAATGTTTCGTTAATGAGCGTCATGATGATCCTTGGCCTTCTAGTCTGACGCTATGCTAAGTTTACAGAAGGAAGAGTCGAGGAAGTGGGTCAGGAGGGGCTGGAGCATGCCTATTATACCTACCCATCGGAGGGATAATTAATACGCAGTAAATATTGTACTAGGGGGGTCTCGTGACTTCGCGTAAGCTCAATCCCCCATTCGTCCCTCACGGGGGGTCACTGACGAAGCAAAAAGTCATTGACTTAGCAAATCCGGGTACTTGCATACGCACTAAAAATAGGTAATAGCGATATATCTATTGAATTGGACTATGATAGAACTGTTCTAATAGGCAATGGGCACTCAGAAACAAGCGCACACACGGGGGGAGAGAGCCTTGAGGAATGAAGTTCCCTAAGGCAAAGAGGCAAACAATTGCACTATATCCTCATGCCCTCGTCTAGCCGCCCACAAGAGCGGCGTCTGCCCGCTCCTGTCTTGCGAGTTGGCGTTCACGTCGTTTCGCTCGATAAGCAGCCGCACCACAGCCTCGTGCCCTCCTGCCGCCGCCCATGAGAGCGGTGTTTGCCGCAATAGAGCATCTTGTAAGTCGGCGGCTGTGTCGTCTCGATCGACAAGCAACTCCACCACAGCCTCATGCCCTCGTCTAGCTGCCCATAAGAGCGGCGTCTGCCCGTTTGTGTCTCTTGAGTCGGCAGCTACGTCGTCCCGGTCGACAAGCAGCTGTACCACGGCCTCGTGGCCATTTTTAGCTGCCCATGAGAGCGGGGTCTGCCCACTTGCGTCTTGCGAGTCAGCAGCTACATCATCCCGGTCGACGAGCAGTTGCACCACAGCCTCATGCCCTCCCGCCGCTGCCCACGAAAGCGGCGCCTGCCCGAATAGAGTATCTTGCGAGTCAGTGGCCACATCGTCCCGCTCGACGAGGAGACGCACCACGGCCTCATGGCCTTCTCTAGCCGCCCACGAGAGCGGCGTCTGCCCATTTATATCTTGAGAGTCGGCGGACACGTCGTTCCTCCTGACAAGCAGCCGCCCTACAGCATCGTGGCCTCCCGCCGCTGCCCATGACAGCGGCGTCTGCCCGTTCTTGTCCTGCGAGTCAGCAGCTATATCGTCCCGCTCGATAAGCAGTTGCACCACAGCCTCATGCCCTTCCGCCGCTGCCCATGAGAGTGGCGTCTGCCCACTTATGTCCTGTGAGTTAGTGGCCACATCATCCCGTTCAACAAGCAGCCGTACTGCAGCCTCATGCCCTTCTTTAGCTGCCCATGAGAGCGGCGTCTGCCCGTTCTTGTCCTGTAAGTCGACAGCCACATCATCCCGTTCAACGAGCAGCTGTACTACAGCCTCATGCCCTTCCTTAGCCGCCCATGAGAGCGGCGTCTGTCCGTTCTCGTCCTGTAAGTCAGCAGCCACATCGTCTCGCTCGATAAGCAGCTGTACTACAGCCTCATACCCTCCTTTAGCCGCCCATGAGAGTGGCGTCTGCCCGAATAGGGTATCTTGCGAGTCAGCAGCGACGTTGCCCCGCTCGACGAGTAGCCGCACTACACCCTCATGCCCTCTCGCCGCCGCCCATGAGAGAGGCGTCTGTCCACCTAGATCTTGCAGGTCGGCAGCCATGTTGTCCCGCTCAGCGAGCAGCCGCACTACCGCCTCATGCCCTCCTTTAGCTGCTAACGAGAGCGGCGTCTGCCCAAATAAAGTATCTTGCGAGTTGATGGCCACATCGTCCCGCTCGACGAGCACTTGCACTACGGCCTCGTGGCCTCCCGCTGCTGCCCACGAGAGCGGCGTCTGCCCGAGATGAGTATCTGGCAAGTCGGCAGCTACATCATCCCGGTCGACAAGCAGTTGCACCACATCCTCGTGCCCTCCCGCTGCCGCCCACGAAAGCGGCGTTTGCCCGCTTGTATCTTGTGAGTCAGCAATTACATCATCCCGTCCTACAAGCAGCCGCACTACAGCCTCATGGCCTTGCGAGGCCGCCCATGAGAGCGGCGTTTGTCCGCTCGTGTCCTTTAAGTCGGCGGACACGTCGTCCCGCTCAACGAGCAACCGCACCACGGCCTCCCACCCTCGCTTAGCTGCTAACGAAAGTGGCGTCTGCCCGCTCATATCTTGCGAGTCAGCAACCACATCATTCCGCTCGATAAGCAAGCGTACTGTAGCCTCATGGCCGTGCTCAGCTGCCCATGAAAGCGGCGTCTGCCCGTTTGCATCTTGCGAATCGGCAAGTACATCGTCCCGCCCAACAAGCAGACGCACCACAGTCTCATGGCCTCCTGCCGCTGCCCACGAAAGCGGCGTCTGCCCGAATAGAGTATCTTGCGAGTCGGCGGCCACATCGTCACGCTCGACGAGCAGACGCACCACAGCCTCATGGCCACCCGCTGCCGCCCACGAAAGCGGCGTCTGCCCGAATAGAGTATCTTGCGAGTCGGGGGCCACATCGCCCCGTTCGACAAGCTGCCGTACTATGGCCTCGTGCCCTCCTACCGCCGCCCACGAGAGCGGCGTCTGCCCGTTCGTGTCCTGTGAGTCGGCATCCACATCGTCCCGCTTGACGAGCAGCTGTACCACCGCCTCGTGGCCTTGCTCGGCCGCCCATGAGAGCGGGGTCCGTCCATTCGTATCCCTCGAGTCAGAAATCACATCATCCCGTTCGACAAGCAGCTGCACTATAGCTTCGTGGCCCTCTTTTGCCGCCCACGAGAGCGGCGTCTGCCCGCTAGTGTCTTGCGAGTCGGCAACCTCCCAGCCATCGGGCGAGTTGGCGCCAACCTTGAGCTTCTCGAAAACGGCCTCGAAATTGGTATCAATAGGGATCTCCGTGGCCAAAATCTTGTTCAGTTTCTCCTGCCCAGGGGCATTCTCGGCGGCGTACTCCTTGTTGATTCCGGTGCACGTAGCATCGCTCATGGGCTTTGCGCTGTCGCCGCTAACAAGGGCCTCGTTGAGGGCCTTGGCAAGGTTGCTTCTTGAAAGAGCGTCGTCGATGTTAGTGCCCAGGTTTCCCTCTGAGAAGAGTAGGACGAGCTCGCCAGCGGCGGAGACTTCGCAGCCGCAATAAGAGACCTTCTTAGCCTCGTCGAAGGCCAGGGTGATGGTGTGGGCGGAGCAAATGTCGTTGATTTCAACCTTACCCTCCTCTCCAAAGTACCCGATAAATGACTTGAGCTGGTCCTCAGCGCCAGCGACGTAGCTAGTAAATGCCCATGTTAATCCCTTTCTGAGCTAATTCATATGAATTGAGGATCCAATATTTGGACTTACCGCTGGATCATTTTGCCAGTGGATATCTTAGCCCAGGAGTTGTCCTCAGCATAGGGCCAAATGGCATTGGGGTTGATGTTGATGGTCCATGGTTCACCCAGAATATCTGAGATAGCTTTCTCATGCCCCTCCCTCTTGCTCTCCCAGTTATCACGAACTAGAGAACGTCAGTATTTGACCGTGGACCTATATTACAGTGTGCAATGACCTACTGTCCTTGCGCACGACGAGCGGTAGTTTCTCGGCGAAGGGGAGGCGAGGCATGTTTACACAGACGTGAAGATTTCTTCAGGAGGGCTACTCAACTATAAGCAACAAGCGTCTGAAGTCGAGGGTTATAAGTACTGATGAAGAAGAACAGCCCAACACTCAATCAACGTGAGGAATTTATGGCCTTATATACATCTGTGTTCGGCCCCTGAAACAAGCCATCGCTACATCTGCCTTTGGCTTGCCTTAGGCGGCCTCCGGGATTCATGGCTTTCACAGTGACCGTTTCAAAGCTAGGTAGTCAATGGATGAAGATTGGGACTAATATCAGGGTCCTCTCCCGGTAAGCTCTGTTGGTAGACATGCCAGGAACAACACGGCCAATAAACAACCAGAATCAACGCCACCAAGTTAGATTTAAGCGAGTTACCTAAGCGGGGCGGAATTACTCCGTCGAGCTGTTGTTCATCAAGCAGTCAGGCTTTACCCTGTTGCCTGCGTCATTCCAAGTGTTTAGCCCAATTAATCCCGCTCACATTAGCTTGGTTTGGTCGAAGAACGAGGGGGATTTGCCATTATCTACTCCACAGCTAAATCTGCCTCATTGACAACTGCCACTTGTATGCCGCCATGACACCCAGCTGAAATTGTAGCGTTTCTTCTTGGCGCGACTGTGTGGGCAGACTTGCAAGCCTTTTTACCGCGCACTTCCCCCACCTCCAGCTCAGCGAATGCCATGGATCGAAATAGATGACCAGCGCCTCAGCTCGGTCAGATGTACACACCCCAACGGTTACCGCGATGGACAGCACCAACCCAAAGTCTGCGCCCGGACATAAATCCGGCAAATGCGGGATACCAGCATCCCCATCACGGAGGCGGCGCGAAGCCATCACGCTATGGATCGACCAGATCTGCACCAACCAAGCCGACAACGGCGAGAAGAGTGAACAGGTCGGGTTAATAGGAAGTATCTACTTAGGGGCAAAGCAGGTGCTGGTGTGGCTAGGGCCTGCAGGCAGCGGCTCAGACGCATTGATACGCGTGGCAGGATATCGGCCAGTGGGCTCGCGACCTTAACTCGAGAGCCATCTTACGCAAGCGGCACCACTTGCTATCGCCCAATAATATTAAATGAGAACCCGGCTGAAGAAGTGACAATGCACTTCCAAACTTTAATTGCCCGCACCGTAGATGTCTTTGCCCCGCTAATGCGAGAGATGGTGCTCAGGGACTAGTTGGAGCAGCCGTATTTCACACGCGCCTGGATCGTGCAGGAGTTTTCTTTATGCGCCGACACTGTGTTCGTGTGCGGCGCCAAGGTGGTTCCTGTCGAGCTCATCATGCTGGCGGTCGTGATGCTGCAGTTCGCTATCGGCAACACGTTCCGGAGCGGCTTTAAGGCGCTCCAAATGCCCGAGATGGCCCGGGAGCTGCTGCAGGAGATAGTCGAGGAGCCGACGGCGCGGCTGTTCAGCTGTCGTGCAGTCTGCCAAAAGCACGCCGGCGACCAGCTGCATATACTGCTGCGCAAGCTCTGCTATTCCCAGTTCCCTAAGGTCCTTGGACTCGCCGGCCTGCCATCGTGGGTGCCCGACTGGCCATCGAACCTGCGGCCGTCGTTCTATACGGTCAACGAGCGCTGTCAGACTGAGTGGCCGCTACGGCAAAAGGGAATGATCACTCCTCTCGCCGTGCCTTCTCCGTCTCGTTTTCTCTCCTTGTTGACCTTTGGTGGCGTTACCGGCGCTTACAAGTTTCGACCTGACAACCACGCAACGAATGAAATGTATGATGCGATGCCTGAAACCCAACGACCGATGAAATTCTTCCCAGACTACCGACACGTTAACTAGACGCATATACTAGCTCGGCATGACCTCGTGGCGGATCAATACGACAGTGGCTCTTTTTGGGTCTGCGCATTCTTGACTGCCACGACCGGGAAACAGTACCTCGCTCTACAGCATATCCCTTGGATCTGCAAACATGACCTCTGTTTGTAAATCGGCTGTCCTCAAACTTGACACAAAGAAGTACTAGAACGGATTCAGCGAGTGCGAACCAACAGCCCATTCATCGTCCAACTCCGTCGATATCCGTCTGGACAACTATGGTTTTGGAGTACATCTGAAGAGAAGATGTCTTCTATATATGCTTTCAATACGCTTGACAAGTTTACCAACGGCCTTGAATTTAGAGCAAACTCCAAGGTGCTTTGAATGGAGGCAATGGAATCATTACCTTTGGTGCCGACTTCGCGAATTCTACTGAGTGATCCATTCTGGCTATGAAAACGACTGGAATTTTGACAGTCAATCACAAGACGCTGAAAGTTGATGTTAGTAAATCTTTTACCTGGTACGACAGACAGGCTGGATTTGGATCCCCAACAGCTATACCTGGTTTCAGCTTCTTTTCCCAGGAACTTCAATCAAGGCCAGTATCTAGGCCTATAACCTCAATATACCAGCTTCTGAGAACCGATACACTACGATTCGTGTTAAAGAAGAATCTCATTTTGTTCCATATACTCTAACTGCAAGCACAATGAAGATCTAGACGTCTTCTAATACAAATGTAACGTACCATCATAGCTGGAGACTGGATTTTAACAATGGCGACTACTTAGTTATCAAATCAGTGCGAAAAGACTAAGAGATCTATGGGCCAGGGGCGATTGGTAACACCGTGTACGCCGGATTTGTGGAGTTTTCAGGCAGTTTCTTCGGCCAGCACGCTGGTTTTGGTCTGGTTGGGATGATTCAGCTCCGCTGAGACATACAGCCCTTTTTGAGCGTAAGATGGTGGTGGTTGACGTTTACTTTCTTGCACAGATTAGGAATATTTTCCCTCTGTACCCAAATCGACTAGCTAACCCACTGAATAAATACTATGTAATCTTAAATCAGCTCAGAAAATGAGGGCTGTGTCGCGTGGGACTTAGTGAAATTTTAAGTACAGTTCTAAATAGACATTTCAGTATAGTAACAGTCAACTATTGAGGTTATGTGTCACGGCCTGGGCGACCTCTTAGGAGGCTAGGGCAGTCATGGCCGGCAGAATCGGAAGTATGAGGATACTTAAGGCTAGAGTGAGCAGACTTACTTAAAATAGAGTAAGTAATAGTACGGATGCTTACTTATATAATGCTTTATAGAGTGAGTATTATAAGTAGATAAGACTAAGGCATAGTAAGCACTTTAATATATAGTTATTTAAGAAGTATATATTTAGTATAAGTAGCTCTTTAGTTATTAATATAACTTAGTTATATTAAGTATATTTTACTTTATTATTATTAGATATAATAAGTATTATTTAATTTTAACTTATTTAATTACTTTATTATATAAATCTCTAGATTAAGACTTAGTATACTTTAGCTTTATAAAGATAGTATATTAACTTAATTATTATATATTAATAGTTCTTATTTATTATATTATTTATATTAAGCTTAAATAATATTAAATTATTATAATAGCTTTACTTACTATACTTAGTTTAATTCTATTCTCTTCTTATTAATTAATAAGTAAACTACTTATTCTAATCTTTATAAATATAGATAATAAAGAAGAAATCATTATATTTATAAGTTATAAAGCAGAAGTATATAAGCTAAAGTGATATAATAAATAACTTAATAATGCATTTAATAACCTTATTAAAGCTTTTTATAAGGATACTATTAAAAAGTAAGAATAAATTAATAATTTAAATAACTAAGTTAAAGTACTTATAAATAAACTTAAGAAGCTTACTAAGACTTTTAAAAAATAAACTAGCCTTTATAAGGATTATATTAAGAATCTGGCCTTTAATTCAGTAATAAGAAAAGATACTAAAGAAATCCTTAAACTAAGATAACCAGACCCTTATAATAGATCTACAGCTATGCTCTAAGGATTCCTAACGCAGCTTAGGGCCTACTAGCTATACTATCTAACTCAGTTTATTACTAGTAATACTAAAGTCTAGTATACTATAGGGTTCTTTAAGAATAAAGCTTTTTAATAGTTTAAACCTATTATAAAGGACTATATTAATTATATTTATACTAATAGAAAGGAAGAAACCAGAGCTATTTATAAAAGCTATAACGTGTATAATAAGCTTATGTCACAAACAAGTATATGTCACACCTATACTATACAGCTAAAAGTGTAAATTTTAGATTTTCTAAAACAGGATATTTAATTATTAGATTTCTAGAAAATTAATGTTAGATTCTCTAGAAAAAAAGTCATAAGAGAGTAATTTTTATAAACTTTTAGCTAATTTATTAAGCCTTTAAAATATAAATTTAAGAAGAAAAACAGTGTGAATATGCTTTTTCTTAACAGCTTCATAAATAAAAATAAATAAAATATAGTAAAATTTCTTTATATTATTTCATATTTAATTAACCTTAATTCCGATTTTTAGCTTTTTTAGGCTTAGTTTCGATTTTTAGCAATTTTTTAAAAATCGCGATTTAAGGTGAAAATCCAAGTGTGACACATACTTGTCTGTGACATAAGCTTATCATATACGTTAAAGTCTTTAAATATAAGCTTAAAAGCGCTTTTAAACTTTAGAATAAGAAATAAGTAGTAGAATAATAAATCTAGAAACTCTATTAGAAAGGAGCAGTATTTATATATATAGTTAAATACTGTAACCTTACCTTATAACTTAACTAAGGAGAAGAAGGATATATAATAAGCTTTTATAAAGAGTTAAAGTCTAATATTAAAGATATAATAGTTAGGAAAACTAAATCTATTATATATAATAGACTAATATAACTTACTATAGAAATCGATAATTAGTAATTTAAAAAATAATAGAAAAAGAAAGCTAAGAAGTTTAAAAGATCCTATACTTTTATAATAATCAGATTAATACACTATTCTCATAAGGCTAGTATATACTAAATCCTAATCTAAGGGTTTATATAATAAAGTAATTAAATAAGTTAAAATTAAATAATGCTTATTATATTTAATAATAGTAAAGTAAAACATACTTAATATAATTAAATTATATTAATAGCTAAAGAGCTATTTATACTAAATATACACTTTTTAAATAACTATATATTAGAATGCTTATTATACTTTAGTCTTATTTACTTATAATACTTACTTTATAGAATATTATATAAATAAGTATTTATATTATTACTTACTCTATTTAAAGTAAGTCTACTTACTCTAGCCTTAAGTATCTCTATACTTCTAGTTCTACTAGCTATAACTGCTCTAGCCTCTTAAGAGGTCACTTAGGCTATAATATAATATCTCTCCTCTAATAATCTTATTCTTAAGATCGTATTTATAGCTAGCTAGTCCTTAGTGTGTTAGTTTTCTAACTTACTCTTAATTATTTATAAAAGAAATACTAATATAATATCTAGCTATATTTTTAAAAATAAAAAACCTAAGAAACCGCCACCTTTTAATACTATATATTATTATATTACTTTTACTAAATACATTAATTATACTAGGTTTAAAGTAATGCTCTATACTTACTATTCAGCCTAAAGGGCTATTTATAAAATAGTAAATAGAAGAAAATATAGCTTCTATATATACTTAGGTTATCTATATAATATAACTAGTATACTACTAAATTCTCATAAGTTTTAATATATATCTATTAAAATAAATATAGTTATTAATTTCTATAGTAATGCAGGTTCTATTAGAAGCAAGGCGTTTTAATATAAAGGAGCTAGCTACTAAGGAGCTACTATAAGCTTATTATACTGCTTTTACTAAAGCCTAGAAAAGCTTCATCCTTTATTAATAGGAGTTAGAAGAATCGCTTACTTACTTATTATACATATATAAGCAGCATTACTCTCTGATTTTAAAAGGAAATAAGATAGTTTATCTTAACTAAGAGGCTTTAGAAGGCCTGGATAAGGTAGTGGCTAAGATGTTTAAGACTATCTCTAATATACAGTCCTTTATTCACACTAATCTAATTAATTAGTCTAGAGTAAACTTAAGCTCTTTAGACTTTAATCCTTTCTTACTTTCTAATATTATATATAAAACGCTTTTAGTAAGTACTGTGCATAGTTAAGGTTTCTTAGTAGTTTTTATAATATTTTGCTTTTAAAGTAGCCTTTCTATTTAATAAGGTATTTTATCTAATTATTAATTTTCTTTATTTTATAGATTTCTTTAATATAGTATTCTTTTAGATCTTCTATTTATAGTTTATAGTTATAACTATTATTAATTATAATTATATTTTTAAATGGTTTTAGTAATAAAATATAGAATATTAAATATTTTTTACTCTTTAGATCTAACTTATAGTTATTTTTTAAGATTTTTTCTAGAACTTTATAAAGTCTAATAAACTTATAGTCAAGTTTTTTACTTAGCCTATTTATTAAAATGTTCTTTATAGTTAAGAGGACTATATCCCCTTTTAAAAAGGATAGTCCCTTTATCCATTTAGGGTTATAGTATTTCCTTATCTAGTTTCTAATAAACTTAAGTTCAGTCTTTAGTTCTTTATAAAGATTTTTTAGTTTATTAAAAGTAAGTATTATATAAGGGTTAATAATGCCTTCTTATAATTTATAATATGCATTAAGTATAAATCTGAAATTTATAAATATTAATATAAGCTTTATACTTTTATATATAATAGTATTATAACTTAGGTAAGCTATTAGTAGTTTCTTAACTTAGTCATTCTACTTATAATTAATATAGTACTATAAGTATTATTTAAAGATTTAGTTCATCCTTTCTATCTATCTATTTACTTATAGTCAGAATATAATAATTAATTAATAATTAAGTCTAAGCTATATTATTAAAGCTTACTAAAACTTAGATATAAATAAAGGTCTTCTATTAGTTAGAATCTCTACTAATAATCTGTATATACTAATAATATTCTAATTAAATATATAAGCGAATTCTTCTATATCTATTACTTCTTTATATAATATAAAATAGGAAAATTTTATAAATCTATCTATAATAATAAGAACACTATTATAAAAGGCTCTAGTTACTAAGTCTTCTAATAGGGATAGTTTTATAATAAAATCTATAGTAATAGAATGCTATAATCTTTAAGCTATTAATAGGGGCTGTAGTTCTTTATAAGGCTTATAGTATTATACCTTAGTTTTTATATAAAGGCTGCATTATTAAATAATATCCTATATAATCTTCTTAATTCTAAAAAATGTATATATTATTTTAACTCTCTTAAGGGTTTTAATAACTCCTTAGTATCTGTATAGTATATAAGAATGTATTTTCTATATAAGCTATTCTTATAGTTCTATTAAAACTTATAGTTTCTATAGTTCTAATTATAAAACGGAGATTGAGTAAAGGTTTTTTATAATTCTATTTATTTTATAAGTCTAATTATATTACTTAATTTTCTTTAGTAGTTTATTATTATAAGTTATATAGTATATACTACTAAGTATTACTTATAGTAAGTATTTATAGTATTAGTATATATATCTTAAGTATTTTTATTATAAGTATTTCTTAAGAATAAAAAAGAAGATTTACTTACTAGCTTTAATCTTTTTAATATTAAAATCAGTATATTAACTAATTATATTAGCTTATCTATTTTCTAATCCTTTTATATAAATAATAATATAATTAAATTCTAATAGATATTTAATATATTTAAATTATTATTTACTAAGTTTCTATATTATTATAAAATATAAGATATTTTTATAATCTATATAAACCTTAATTTTATAATTATTTTCTAAAAGATAATATTAAAATTCTTTAAAACAGTTAATAATAACTAAGAATTCTTAATTATAAATAGAATAGTTAAGTTTTAGTCTATATATCTTATATAAATAGAATATAATAAAGTATAATAATCTATTTTTATCCCTTTATTTAATCTAATTACTTAAAGTAAATCTTAAAGTATTAATTTTTAATTTAATTTCTTTATTAAGATTAAATAATATTAAAATAAGTTTTAAAATAATTATATCTTTAATTAATTAAAAGGCCTATTCTATTTTATTATTCTATTTAAACTTAACTCCTTTTTTTATAAACTTAGTAAATAAGATAGTATATTTACTAAAGTATTTAATAAATTATTAGTAGTAGTTTAAAATCTAAAGAAGGATTGCAATTCTATAAGGTTTTTAAGTTATTTCTATTCTTATATTATTACGATCTTTTTAAAGTCTATTCATACTTAGTTATAAGATATAATATACTTAAAGAACTTTACTTTTAAAATATAGAAATTACTTTTTTTAAGCTTAATAAGTAAGTTTATATCTTATAGCTTTTATAATACTATATAGATATATTATTTATAATCTTCTTTATTTTTAAAGAAAATAAGTATATTATTTAAATAATATATAATAAAGATATTAAAATATTTATATAATATATTATTAATTATTTATTAGAATATAATTAGTATATTAATAAGTTTAAAAAGTATAATTAAGTATTTATATAGTCTGAATTTAGTTTTAAAAGCAATTTTCTATTTATATCCTTATTTAATATAAATTAAGTTATAAGCTCTTTTAAGATTAAATATTATAAATTACTTAGCTTTATATAGCCTATTATGCATTTTAAGAATTAGAAGTAATAGTATATAATCCTTCTTAATAATTAAGTTAAATTACTTATAGTCTATATAAAAGTATAGCTTTCTATTCTTTTTAAATATAAATATAACTAAGTATTTAACTAAAGACTTTAATTTTTAAATATAGCCTTTTCTTTCTATTTCTTAAATATATTCTCTTAGTATTATTAGCTTATTATTATTAAGGTTATAAATAGGAAAGAATTTAGGGTTAGTCCTATTCTTTAGGACGATTTCTAGGTCTTATTTACTTAGTTTTAAAAAGCTAGTTTTAAGTTCTTCTTTAAAGAGTTTTTTATAAATTTAGTATCTTAAGAGTATATTTTTAAGTCATTCTTCTTCTGCTTATTATTACTTTTTCTACTTTTTAAAGTCTTTATCTATCTATTTAAACTATTTTTAAATAAATATAATAACTCATTTTATATATTATATTTTCCCTTATTAATACTTCTATTTTATTCTTTTTAGAAATAAGGAAGTATTTATTATTTCTTCTTTTATAACTTTATTATTATTTTTATTATTAATTAAAGCTTAAAATCTTAAGTTATATTTATTACTATTTATAATTTAAAGAAGTGTATTTTTCTAATATATTTAGCCTTTCTTTTAGTTAATATTAGAGTTATATTTTTATAATTAAAGTTATTTAAGTATTACTAAGTAGTCTTTAATATTAAAAATATTAAAGTTTACTCTTTAGTTTCTTCTTTTTATAAGTACTTTAAAGTAATTAATTTCTTATAATATTCTTCCTTTATTATAATTAAAAGGCATTCCTTCTAAATTAAATACTTTATAAAGAAATTTCTTATATTTCTATAGTAATACTAACTTATTTACTAACTCTAGTTAGATATAGTTTATAGTAATACTATAGTTTACTAGTACTATTACTTATATTCTATTAATTTAGACTTTTATTATAATTATATTCTCTTTAAGACTTTTTATAGTACTTAGAGCCTTTTTTAGAAATAATATCTCTACTTTTACTATATTTATCTATCGCTCTATTATAAATAGTAAGTATTGTTTTTTATATACTTATAAATTTCTTTATATTATAGCTTATTATAGAGTTCTCTTCTTATATAGGTTTTAAAGTTAAACCTATCTTTATGCATTTTATAAATCCTCTTATAGATTGCTTATAAGTACTCTGTATACTTAAAGCACTTCTTATTACTATAGTTTATAGTATAGTTAGCTAAGCACTTTAGTAAGCTATACTATAACTATACTTTTTCTTTTTTATATATATAGTATTCTTTTATAATACAGTTATTAATTATTAAATCCTTTTTAATGCATTCTTCTAAGTAAAAGTTATTATATAGCTTTAGCTAAGCTATTCCTATCCCTTTAAACTATTTAATAACCTTATAGTCTTATACTTTAGTTTTATTATAGAACTATTATAATAACTAGAGTATAGTTTATATAAGATAGTAGTTATAATAAAGTTTCTTAAAGTAATATAATAAGTATATATAGTAAGTATATAATATCTAAAATATATTAATATATTTAAAGTATTAAAAATATAGTAATAGCTTATTACTTATAATTACTTATTTTATATAGTTATTTGCTTTAATAAAGTCTTTTTATTAAATTATATAGATATAAATAGATTATCCTTTTATTATATCTAATATTTATTTAATAAGTTATTTTAGTATTTACTCGCTTTTCCTATTCTTTTTTAAAGAGAAATTAAAAGTGTTTTCTTCTAATTCTTATTTAAGTAATTATAAAGCAACTAATTCTTCTTCTAAAGTATTATTAATACTATTACTATTACTAGACTTAAAGTATTTATTTATAGAAGCTAGTATATCTTTATTAATAATATAGAGCTTAAGCCTCTTTATTTATCTAGCTTTAGTACTTATACTAATACTTAGTTCTCCTTTTTTATATAAGTAGTACTTATATTTAATCTTATTATTTATTTATTATTATTATAAGATTTTAATAATGCTTTTATAAAAGGCTATTATAATTAGTAGTATTTTTAAAGCAGGCTATTAATTTAGAATATTATCTTCTTTATTTATTATTTTTACTATTAATTAAATATACTTAAAAGTATCTTTCTTTTAAATTTCCTTACTCTTTCTAATTATACTAATCTTTCTAATAGTATTATAAAATAGTCTCTCCTCCTTCTTTCTTATTAGTAATAGAACTAGTATTTAAAGCATTAAGATATTATTAATATTAAAAGTTATACCTTTCTATTAATCTTTAAAAAGTACTTATTACTCTTTTTCTATCTTCTAACTTAGCTTTCCTTCTTTATAAGTCTTATTTCTAAATATCTTTTTACTTTTAAATTCCTTATTTATAAAAAGAGTGATTTTATTAAATAAAATCCTTATATTATTATAACTTACTCTAGCTATTATAATTATTTTCTTATTTATTAAAGGTTCTTCTTTTTATTAACTAACCTATCTTACCTTCTTCTTACTTTTAAGTATTAGTTTAAATTATTAATTAGTTTTAGGCTTTTAGTATTTATAAGAAGTGTGTTTTAAGATACTATAGTTCTAATAGAGGACTTTAAAGTAGTCTTTCTTAACTATTCTAATATTTATAAAGCCTAAGTCTGTTTTATATAAAGTATTTATTTATTATTTCTTTTTATAATTTGTATAGTTTCTCTTATTCTTCTATTATAGAGTATAGGATCCTCTAGACTTCTTAGCTTTCTTTTTCTATTATCTTTTAAATTACTAGTTATCGATTTCTATAGTAAGTTATACTAGTCTATTATATATAATAAGTTTAGCTTTCCTAACTATTATATCTTTAATATTAGACTTTAACTCTTTATAAAAGCTTACTATATATCCTTCTTCTCTTTAGTTAAGTCATAAAGCAAGGTTGCAATATTTAGCTATATATATAGATACTGCTCCTTTCTAATAGAGTTTCTGGATTTACTATTCTACTGCCCATTTCTCATCCTAGAGTTTAAAAGCGCTTTTAAGCTCATACTTAAAGACTTTATAACTTCTATAAATAGCTCTAGCTTCTTCCTTTCTATTAGTATAAATATAGTTAATATAATCCCTTATAATAGGTTTAAACTATTAAAAGGCTTTATCCTTAAAGAACCCTATAGTATGCTAGACTCTAGTATTACTAGTAATAAACTGAGTTAGATAGTATAACTAGTAGGCCCTAAGCTATGTTAGGAATCCTTAGAGTATAGCTATAGATCTATTATAAGGGTCTAGTTATCTTAGTTTAAGGATTTCTCTAATATCTTTTCCTATTACTAAATTAAAGGCCAGATTCTTAATATAATCCTTATAAAGGCTAGTTTATTTCTTAGAAGCCTTAGTAAGCCTCTTAAGTTTATCTATAAGTATTTTAACTTAGTTATTCAAATTATTAATTTATTCTTACTTCTTAATAGCGTCCTTATAAGAGGCTTTAGTAAGTTTATTAAACTTATTACTAAGTCATTTATTATATTGCTCTAGTTTGCATACTTCTACTTTATAACTTATAGATATAATAACTTCTTTCTTATTATTTATATCTATTAAGACTAGAATAAGTAGTTTGCTTATTAATTAATAAGAAGAGAATTAAGTCAAGCTAAATATAGTAAGTAAAGCTATTATAATAATTCGATATTATTTAAGCTTAATATAAGTAATATAATAAATAAAAGCTATTAATATATAATAATCAGATTAATATACTATTCTTATAAAACTAGTATACATTAGATCCTAATCTAAGGGTTTATATAATAAAGTAATTAAGTAAGTTAAAATTAAATAATACTTATTATATTTAATAATAGTAAAGTAAAATATACTTAATATAACTAAGTTATATTAATAGCTAAAGAACTATCTATACTAAATATATACTTTTTAAATAACTATATATTAAAGTACTTACTATGCCTTAGTCTTATCTGCTTATAATACTCATTTTATAAAATATTATATAAATAAGCATTTATATTATTACTTACTCTATTTAAAGTAAGTCTACTCACTCTAGCCTTAAGTATTTCTATACTTCTAGTTTTACTAGCTATAACCGCTCTAGCTTCTTAAGAGGTCGCCTAAGCCGTGATAACTTTATAATAAAAGAATAGAAGAAACTATACAAATTATAAAAAGAAAAGACAAATAAATACTTTATATAAAATAGACTCAGGCTTTATAAATATTAGAATAGTTAAGAAAGACTATTCTAAAGTCCTCTATTAAAATTATAGTATCTTAAGATACACTTCCTATAAATACTAAAAGCCTAAAACTAATTAATAATTTAAACCAGTACTTAAAAGTAAGAAGAAAGTAAGATAAATTAGCTAATAAAAAGAAGAATTATAAATAAGTAAGAAAATAGTTATAATAACTAAAGCAGGTTATAATAATATAAGGATTTTATCTAATAAAATTACTCTTCTTATAAATAAGGAACTTAAGAGTAAAGAGATACTTAAAAATAAAACTTATAAAGAAAGAAAGCTAAGTTAAAAGATAGAAAGAAAATAATAAACACTTTTTAAAGATTAATAAAAGAGTATGACTTCTAATATTAATAATATCTTAATACTCTAAATACTAGTTTTATTACTAATAAGATAGAAAGAGAAAAGACTACTTTATAGTACTATTAAAAAGATTAATATAATTAGAAAGAGTAAGGAAATCTAAAAGAAAGATACTTTTAAGTATATTTAACTAATAGTAGAAATAATAAATAAAGAAGATAATATTCTAAACTAATAGCTTACTTTAAAAATACTACTAATTATAGTAGCCTTTTATAAAAGTATTATTAAAATCTTATAATAATAATAAATAAATAATAAGATTAGATATAAATACTACTTATATAAAGAAGGAGAGCTAAGTATTAATATAAGTATTAAAGC
Source organism: Dactylonectria alcacerensis (assembly GCA_029931735.1). Classification (NCBI taxonomy): domain Eukaryota; kingdom Fungi; phylum Ascomycota; class Sordariomycetes; order Hypocreales; family Nectriaceae; genus Dactylonectria; species Dactylonectria alcacerensis. The sequence goes on along the minus strand of JAPMUZ010000014.1, from coordinate 69,976 downwards.
TAAATAAATAAGAAGGCTTAGACTTCTTATTATTAATAAGAATATACTAGCCTTTATAGATAAATACTCTAAGTCTAATAATAGTAATAGTATTAATAATACTTTAAAAGAAGAAATAATCATTTTATAATTCTTAAAAGGGAGTTAGAAGAGAACTTATCTAACTACTCTTTAAAAAGAGATAAGAAGAGTAAATAAATATTAAAATAATTTATTAAATAAATATTAAATATAATAAAAGGATAACCTATTTATATTTATATAATTTAATAAAAAGACCTTATTAAAGCAGATAATTATATAAAATAAGTAATTATAAATAATAAGCTATTATTATACTTTTAATATTCTAAATATATTAATATATTTTAAATATTATATACTTACTATATATACTTATTATATTACTTTAAGAAACTTTATTATAACTACTATTCTATATAAACTATACTCTAGCTATTATAATAGTTTTATAATAAGACTAAAGTATAAAATTATAAAGTTATTAAATAGTTTAAAAGAATAGGAATAGCTTAGCTTAAGCTATAAAGTAACTTCTATTTTAAAGAATGCATTAAAAAAGGCTTAATAATTAATAATTATATTATAAAAGAATACTATATATATAAAAGGGAAAAGGTATAGTTATAATATAGCTTATTAAATGCCTAGCTAACTATACTATAAATTATAATAATAGAAAGTGTTTTAAATATATAGAATACTTATAAGCAATCTATAAAAAGATCTATAAGATGCATAAAGATAGGTTTGACTTTAAAACCTATATAAAAAGAGAATTTTATAATAGGCTATAGTATAAAGAAATCTATAAGTATATAAAAAACAATACTTACTATTTATAATAGAGTAATAGATAAATATAGCAAAAGTAAAGACATTACTTTTAAAAAAGGCTCTAAGTATTATAAAAAGTCTTAAAGAGAATATAATTATAATAAAAGTCTGAATTAATAGAGTATAAGTAATAGTACTAGTAAACTATAGTATTATTATAAATTACATTTAACTAGAGTTAGTAAATAAGTTAGTATTATTATAAAAATATAAGAAATTTCTTTATAAAGTATCTAATTTAAAAAGAATACTTTTTAATTATAATAAAAGAAGGGTATTATAAGAGATTAATTACTTTAAAGTACTTATAAAAAGAAGAAATTAAAAAGTGGATTTTAATATCCTTAATATTAAAGACTACTTAATAATATTTAAATAACCTTAATTATAAAAGTATAACCTTAATATTAACTAAGAGAAAGGCTAAATATACTAAAGAGATATATCTCCTTAAATTATAAATAGTAATAAATATAACCTAAGATTTTAAGCTTTAATTAATAATAAAAATAATAATAAAATTATAAAAAAAGAAATAATAAATACTTTCTTACTTTTAAAAAGAATAAAATAGAAGTATTAATAAGGGAAAATATAATATATAAAATGAATTATTATATTTATTTAAAAATAGTTTAAATAGATAGATAAAGACCTTAAAGAGTAAAAAAAATAATAATAAGTAAAGAAAGAATGACTTAAAAATATACTCTTAAGATACTGAATTTATAAAAAACTCTTTAAAGAAGAACTTAAGACTAGTCTTTTAGAATTAAGTGAATAGAACTTAGAAATCGTTCTAAAGGATAGGACTAATCCTAAGTTTTTTCCTATTTATAACCTTAATAATAATAAGCTAATAATACTAAGAGAATATATTTAAGAAATAAAGAGAAAAGGCTATATTTAAAAATTAAAATCTTTAGTTAAATACTTAGTTATATTTATATTTAAAAAGAATAGAAAGCTATACTTTTATATAAATTATAAGTAATTTAACTTAATTACTAAAAAGGATTATATACTATTATTCTTAATTCTTAAAATATATAATAAGCTATATAAAGCTAAGTAATTTATAGTACTTAATTTTAAAAGAGCTTATAACTTAATTTATATTAAATAAGAATATAAATAGAAGACTGCTTTTAAAACTAAGTTCAGACTATATAAATACTTAATTATACCTTTTAGACTTATTAATATACTAATTATATTCTAATAAATAATTAATAATATATTATATAAATATCTTAATATCTTTATTATATACTATTTAAATAATATACTTATTTTCTTTAAAAATAAAAAAGATTATAAGTAATATATTTATATAATATTATAAAAGCTATAAAATATAAACTTATTTATTAAACTTAAAAAAAGCAATTTCTATACTTTAGAAATAAAGTTCTTTAAGTATATTATATCTTATAACTAAGTGTAAATAGACTTTAAGAAGATTATAATAATATAAGAATAAAAATAATTTAAAAACCTTATAGAACTATAATCCTTTTTTAGATTTATAAACTACTACTAATAATTTATTAAATACTTTAGTAAATATACTATCTTACTTATTAGGTTTATAAAGAAAGGAGTTAAGTTTAAATAGGATAATAAAGTAGAATAAGCCTTTTAATTAATTAAAAATATAATTACTTTAGAACTTATTTTAATATTATTTAACCTTAATAAAGAAATTAAATTAGAAATTAATATTTTAAGATTTACTTTAAGTAATTAAATTAAATAAAAAAATAAAAATAAATTATTATACTTTATTATATTTTATTTATATAAAATATATAGAATAAAACTTAATTACTCTATTTATAATTAAGAATTCTTAATTATTATTAATTACTTTAAAGAATTTTAATACTATTTTTTAAAAAGTAATTATAAAGTTAAGGTTTATATAAACTATAAGAATATCTTATATTTTATAATAATATAGAAACTTAGTAAATAATAACTTAAATATATTAAATATCTATTAAAATTTAATTATACTATTATTTATATAAAAGGATTAGAAAATAGATAAGCTAATATAATTAGTTAATATACTAATTTTAATATTAAAAAGATTAAGGCTAATAAGTAAATCTTCTCCTTTATTCTTAAAAAATACTTATAATAAAAATACTTAGGATATATATACTAGTACTATAAATACTTACTATAAGTAATATTTAATAGTATATATTATATAACTTATAATAATGAATTACTAAAGAAAATCGAATAATATAATTAGACTTATAAAATAGATAGAGTTATAAAAAACTCCTACTTAATCCTCACTTTATAATTAGAATTATAAAAACTATAAGTTCTAATAGAACTATAAGAATAATTTATATAAGAAATATATTCTTATATACTATATAAATACTAAAGAGTTATTAAAACTCTTAAGAGAGTTAAAATAATATACACATTTCTTAGAATTAAGAAGGTTATATAAGATATTATCTAATAATATAGCCTTTATATAAAAACTAAAGTATAATACTATAAGCCTTATAGAGAACTACAGCCCCTACTAATAGCTTAAAGACTATAGTATTTTATTATTATAGATTTTATTATAAAACTACTTCTATTAGAAGACCTAATAACTAAAGCCTTTTATAATAGCATTCTTATTATTATAAACAGATTTATAAAATTTTCCTATTTTATACTTTATAGAAAAGTAATAGATATAAAAGAATTTACTTATATATTTAATTAGAATATTATTAGTATATATAAATTATTAATAGAGATCTTAATTAATAGAAGACCCCTATTTATATCTAAGTTTTAATAAGCTTTAATAATATAATTTAGACTTAATTATTAATTAATTACTACATTCTGACTATAAGTAAATAAATAAATAAAAAGAATAAACTAAATCTTTAAATAATACTTATAGTACTATATTAATTATAAATAGAATGACTAAGTTAAAAAACTACTAATAGCCTAATTAAGCTATAATATTACTATATATAAAAGCATAAAGCTTATATTAATATTTATAAATTTCAGATTTATACTTAATATATATTACTAACTATAAGAAGGAATTATTAACCCTTATATAATACTTACTTTTAATAAACTAAAAAACCTTTATAAAAAACTAAAGACTGAACTTAAGTTTATTAAAAACTAAATAAGAAAATACTATAATTCTAAATAGATAAAGGGACTATTCTTTTTAAAAGAGGATATAGTCCTCTTAACTATAAAAAATGTTTTAATAGATAGACTAAGTAAAAAACTTAACTATAAGTTTATTAGACCTTATAAAGTCTTAAAGAAAATCTTAGAAAATAATTATAAATTAGATTTAAAGAGTAAAAAACATTTAATATTTTATATTTTACTACTAAAACTATTTAAAAATATAATTATAATTAATAATAATTATAATTATAAACTATAAGTAGAAGATCTAAAAGAATATTATATTAAGAAAATCTATAAAATAAAGAAAATTAATAATTAGATAAAATACCTTATTAAATAGAAAGGCTACTTTAAAAGCGAAATATTATAAGAACTATTAAGAAACCTTAACTATATATAGTACTTACTAAAGGCGTTTTATATATAACATTAGAAAGTAAGGAAGGATCGAAGTTTAAAGAGCTTAAGTCTACTCTAGACTAATTAATTAAATCAGTATAAATAAGGGACTATATATTGGAAATAGTCTTAAATGTCTTAGCTATTACCTTATTCAGGCCTTCTAAAGCCTCTTAGTTAAAACGAACTATCTTATTTCCTTTTAAAATTAGAAAGTAATACTACTTATATATATATAATAAGCAGGCAAGTAACTCTTCTAACTCCTACTAATAAAGGACGAAGCTTTTTTAAGCCTTAGTAAAAGTAATATAATAAGCTTATAATAGCTCTTTAATAGCCAGCTTCTCTATATTAAAACACCTCGCCTCTAATAGAACCTATATTATTATAGAAATTAGTAATTATATTCATTCTAATAAGATATATACTAAAACTCATAAGAATTTAATAATATACTAATTATATTATATAAATAACCTAAGCATATATAGAGGCTGTATTTTCCTCTATTTACTATTTTATAAACAGCCTCCTAAGCTAAATAGTAAGTATAGAGCATTACTTTAAACTTAGTATAATTAATATATTTAGCAAAAGTAATATAATAATATATAGTATTAAAAGGTAGCGGTTTCTTAAGTTTCTTATTTTTAAAAATATAATTAAACATTATATTAATATTTCTTTTATAAATAATTAAAAGCAAGTTAGAAAACTAATACACTAAAAGACCAGCTAGCTATAAATATAATCTTAAAAGTAAGATTATTAAAGAGGAGACATTATATTATAGCTTAGGCGACTTCTTAAGAGGCTAGAGCAGTTATAGCTAGTAGAATCAGAAGTATAAGAATACTTAAGGCTAGAGTAAGTAGACTTACTTAAAATAAAGTAAGTAATAGTATAAATACTTATTTATATAATACTTTATAGAGTAAGTATTATAAGTAAATAAGACTAAAGTATAGTAAGTACTTTAGTATATAGTTATTTAAGAAGTATATATCTAATATAAGCAGCTCTTTAGCTATTAATATAACTTAGTTATATTAAGTATATTCTATTTTACTATTACTAGATATAATAAGTATTATTTAATCTTAACTTATCTAATTACTTTATTATATAAACCCTTAGATCAGGACTTAGCGTACTCTAGCCTTATGAGGATAGCGTATTAACCCGATCGTTATATTATAGTCCTTAGTAGCGCACACTCAGAGAGGGGCCAGAGGTTAAATAGTTAAAAAAAAAAAAAAATACAACTAATAGTGAATAATTCAGCCCGAAGGGCGTTTTACTCAGTCAGAAAGAATTAAGCATAAAACCTCCTCTGATTAGCTAATTAGCCTGGCCTGTACTTAACTCGCGCATGAATTAGTCTGCTAATAACGCTACTAAATAAAGCTGTACAAACCCCTAAACGTTAACTAAGTAATTAGCTAGCTTAGTAAGCTCTCTAAGAGCTTTTAGGTTCTTTTTTTCTTTAATATAATCCTTATATTCGTTATTAAAACTGCTGTTCAGACTTTTGTTTCTACGCTACTGCGTTCCTCATTGCCGCGTTTCTATACAGTTACGTGTTTGCATTGCTTGAGTTATTATAAAATAAAGGACTCGATTGATTAGTCGACCTAGTTATAAATAGACTCTTATCCCTCCTCTCTTAGAACTCATTAGTAGAACCTCCTTCTGCTACATCCTTCTATTAAACCTCTCAGTTTCTAGTATATTAGTCTTTTTATGTATTAATAATGGCTACATTGCTTATAACTTATATTATTTACTCTTTATTAATATTAGCTAATGACTTAAGGAATGCTATTTCTTCTAAAGATATTTTAATTACTAGCTTTACTACTAATTATCTTAAGAAGTATTATTCATTTTTAATCTAGTTCTTAAATCATTAGTTATTTCTAAAGAAGCATAGTTTTAAAAATACCTTAGTCTTAAAAATTACTAAAGCGACTTATTTACTATTAGAAAGTCACTAGGTTTTAATAGTTCTAGTTTTCTTAAGACTATAATTTACTACTATAATGTATATAATAAGCGAGCGGCGCAGACAAGCAAGCAGTATAGTAAGATTTTTACCTTAAATTACGATTTTAAAATAATTCTTAAAATTTCAAACTAAGCTTAAAAAGGTTAAAATTCTAAACTTAGCTTATTTATAATATATATTATTTTTAACATTTTTTTTAAGCTATAAATACTTATTATACTAATAGTATAAAATTCGCACTGTTTTTTTTACTATTTTTACTTATAACTAGCTTAATAATTTTTTTAAAAGTCTAAAAAAAAATACTAGCTTATTAACTATTTAGTTAAAGATTTAAAATTAAATCTCTAAAAATCCTAGAGCTATATAGGCTATTTTAAAAAAAACTAAGTTTAGAGTTTTAAGTATATAGTATATATATGCTGCTTGCTTGTTTGCGCCGCTCGCTTATTATATACGTTAGCCTTTAGCTTATTAAGGGTTTTTATATCCTTATTAAGCTTAGTAATGGATTTACTAGCTATACTAAAAGTTCAGAGTGCCCGCTTATTACTATAGCCAGGATTAATCCGATATATAATCCAACACACCCCCCTAGCTAAAGATAACAATCCTTTAGCTAAGCTCTAAGCCCTATTTTGCTTTATTAAAAGTGATTCTCCAATTAGCTAGGATTCATTCCTAGGAGGTACTGTAAGGTGTGCTAGGGTTCGAACTGTCAACCTCTCGGTCTTACGCATGAGCGCGAATTCGACTATTAATTAATAGATTCACTAGCTATGCTAAAAGTTCAGAGTGCCCGCTTATTACTATAGCCAGGATTAATCCGATACATAATCCAACACTTAGTATTTAAGTTATATATAGAAAGAGCATAGTGGCTACTGAAACCCGAGTTACTAGGAGCGTGGAGTGTGTTATACTAGATATTCATTATAGTATTCGTTATGGTTAGTCTTTGATGAGTTAAATTGCGACTTAGAATTGCGACGAGCTTGGAATGCGATGAATGCAGAGCTCTCACGGGGCTTTTATCGCATGATGATTTTGCCTTCTGATATCTAGCTTTTCTGTCTAGCTTTTCTGTCTAGCTTTTCTGTCTAGCTTTTCTGTCTAGCTTTTCTATTTAGCTTTTCTATCTAGCTTTTCTATCTAGCTTATCTAGTGATGCATCTTAAAGGGTTGAATAGGATAGTAAGGCTTGCACCTTAATGCAGTAGAAACTCTAGTCATTCTGAGTTGCTATTGCTTTAGGCTTGGGTTTTGGGCCTTTATACTATTATTTACTATTGGTTATATTTTTTTATTTTTTTTTAACTGTTTAACCTCTGGCCTGTTATGACCTAAACAGCCGGGCGTGCATAAGACCCTATTTAATAGCTGTTATCCACACCTATAATCGCTACCATTATGATTATAGACTTATCTTTTCGCCTGACGGGCTAGGAGATGTAATGCAAAGTGTGGATCGTTACATGGCCCCTCTCTGAGTGTGCACTACTAAGGACTATAACTTTAATAAGATATAAATTTCTAGAATTTTATATATTTTTATTTTTTAACTTATTAAAAAAAAACTCTATTTATACTATATACTTTATTATATCTAGCTTAATAATGTATATAATAAGCGAGCGGCATAAATAAGCGAACAGCGTATATATACTATATATTTAAAACTCTAAACTTAGTTTTTTTTAAAATAGCTTATATAGCTTTAGGATTTTTAAAGATTTAATTTTAAATCTTTAGCTAAATAGTTAATAAGCTAGTATTTTTTTTAGACTTTTAAAAAAATTATTAAGCTAGTTATAAGTAAAAATAGTAAAACAAACAGTGCGAATTTTATACTACTAGTATAATAAGTATCTATAGCTTAAAAAAAGTATTAAAAATAATATATATTATAAATAAGCTAAGTTTAGAATTTTAACCTTTTTAAGCTTAGTTTGAAATTTTAAGAATTATTTTAAAATCGTGATTTAAGGTAAAAATCTTATTATACTGCTCGCTTATTTGCGCCGCTTGCTTATTATATACATTAAGCTATTTAAAATTATAAGAAAAATATATTTATTATATTAAGATATATTAAGCTAAAAAAATATAGCTTATATAAGTTTAATAATTTTATTATTAGTTTTAAGTTATTTAAAGTAAGTTATTTTTTACTGTATAGTGCATTATTATACTTACTTATTTATTATACTCACTTATTATATACGTTATTTTTCTCTTTAATAAATACTTTAAAAAATATAAGCTATAAAAAAAGATTTATAATTTATATATATTTAAAAAAGGCTATTTATTAAACCTAAATAAATATATAAATATATAATGTATATAATAAGCATACAATGCATCCAAGTATATAACATACTTATATTATATACTTAAAAGTGTAAACTTTAAATTTTCTAAAATAAGCTGCATAGTCTTAGGAATTCTAGAAAATTAATTTTAAGTAATTAATTAAAAGAGTCATAAGTTAGTATTTTTATTAGATTTTTAACTAATTTATTTAGCTTTTTAAAATTATAAATAAGAAAAAAAACAGTATAAATAAGATTTTTTAAAATAAGTTTATAAATAAAATCTTTTAAAAATCTAAAAAAATCTTTACTTATTTTTATATACTTATTAAACCTCTATGTAAAATATAAGCTATTTTAAGTCTAGTTTAAAATTTTAAAGAATTTTTAAAAAAGTACTATTTTAAGTATAAATTAGAAATGCGTTGTATACTTGGATGTGTTGCATGCTTATTATATACGTTATATCTGTTAAATTGGAGGCATGTTAGAACACTAGGGCACTAGGGAGTTATATAAGAAGCAGGGGGTTATTAGGACTGACTTAGAGAAGGCTTGCTAAGCCTCCGGCTAGCTAGCCTGTATTAAGAAGAAAGGAGAGCTAGACCTTCCTAACCTTAAGAGGCAGGGGCTATAGTAAATAGATATATAATACATATATATATTCAAGGTCATTAATTAGTTATACGAGCTATTTAATAATTAATAGTTAAATACGTATTATATACTCTTATTACTTATATACTTCTCTTACTTAAATTACTAACTAGTTACTAACTATTTAGTAATAATAACTTTAGTAATTATAATTATCCTAATTATAAGTAATAACTGGATCCTCTAGTATTCAGCCCTAAAGATAAAGGCTAATAATTAAGACCTCTGGATCTATATTAACTCTGAAATGGCTAAAAAGCCTCTCCTTATTATAAAAGAACTAACCCCTCTAGACCTCGAGTCCTTTAGTAAGAAGAAGAGCGTGCTTTTATTTATAAGCGCCTTTATATTAACTACTATATTAAGCACCCTTATAACTAACTATAAATTAAAGACCTTTTACTAAGTAGAAGGTAAGGACTTAGTAATTAGACTGATTAAAGTTACTAACCTTATAAATATAGGCCTTATAGTATTTAATATACTATAAGCTAATTATAAATATTAATTAAAAAAATATATAGCCCTCTAGAAGAAAATAGTAATTATTTAAGACTAGATCTTATAAAGTGTCTTAACCTCCTTATATTACTATTATTACTTAATTAAAAAGTTATTAGTTAAATAAATAAAAGCTCTATATAACCATTTTGCTTAAGTAGGAAATAAATGTATATATAAAGCTTGCTAAACCCTCTATAAGTTACTAATAAAACTCTACTAATCCTGAGTTATAACTTATAAAAGTATAAGTAAATAGCTCACCCTTTAGGAAGATATAATCTAAGAAGCCTAAGTAATAGGGCTTTAAGAAGTAATAAAAGCAAGCTAGTAATTTAAAGACCTAATTATAGTATTAAAAAGTATACTTCTTAAGTCTTAGATTAATATATATAATGTTATAAAGTTAGATAAAGCTATTATAAATACTTTATTAATTATAAAGGTTTTAAAAGCTATTTAATAAGTAATTACTAATAGTTTAGAAGTCCTGACCTAAAGAAAGGTAATATTAGGAGCATTCTATTACTATTATAAAGAAATAGAAGAGCTAGTAAGCCCTTAGTAAAGGCTTAAGAAAAGAGAGTATAACTACTAAGTGTTATTAATAGTATAGATATAAAATACTCTGCTTACTTTAATAATTATCACTCTCTTATTAAATATTATTATATATTTCTAAAGCTATAACTTTAAGAATAATAGCTTAATATAGTAGCTAAAGCTCTAGTTAAGAAACATATTAAAAAGAATGTTAATAAAGTTATAGACTGAATAAAAAAGCTTACTTTAAGTAATTTATAATAATACTAAATACTAAGCTTTTACTAAAAAAAAGCATTAGTAAACACTTACTTAATAGTTATTAAAACTTACTTATTATAGAAGAGCTACTTCTTTAATTCTAAAGCATTAATATATATCTTTAAAAACACTATATAAATATATAATCTAAAGGCAGCCCTAATAAAAGACTTCTTATAATTAAGAATAGAGCTAGTCTTAATTAATAGCTATAAAGATACTATAATAACTCTACAATCTACTAATAGCTTACTAATAACCTTCTGACTATTTAATATTACTCTTTATAAAGCTCTAATATTAAACTTAGTATCCTTTTTATAGCTAAGGAAATATGTTATAACCCGTGTAATAATAGACACCTAGCATTATATAGCCCCTATAAATTTCTTACTAATTATGAATGATTATTACAAACTGTAGAGTAATTACTGTGATTACTCTTATAATTACTGTAATTACTTTTACGATTATTGCGATTAACCCTATAATATAGGTGATCAGACTTTATACTATATAGTATATAAACTTAAGGAACTGGCTATTATTAGAATACTAGCTCTTTAGCTATTAATATAACTTAGTTACTTTAATCTACTCTAATTATTATATATTATTATATATTAACTATTACTTAATATAATATTATAATTACTACTTAATAAGTATAACTTAACCGTTTTACTAATATAGACCTTAGTCTATCCTTTAGGAACCCTTTTTAAGTTACTTTATATTCTATATAGCCTAGTCTAGGAATATGACCGTTATATATTAATAGCTCTTATTTAGATAGTTACTTTATATACTAAGTAATATCTAATGAATTATAATAGTACTTACTATACTCTTTAGTAATATGCCTTCATCTAAGAGAAAAGCCTTAGTGCTTCCTAAAGATAGAGATAGTAATGAATATATAGAAGCATTTAATAATAAGTATAAAGAGGAACTCAGAGAGCTTTATATAGAAAATGAGTAACTCTTTATAGGACTTACTAAGCTCTTAGCTCTAAGAATGTATACTAATGCTATATAAGAAGAAGAATAGTACTAGAATGAAGAGCGCTTTGAATAGTTATATATATAACTCTAGGCCCTACTAAGCAATCCTACTATAGATATAATTATTACGGTTATAGAACGGAAGATTGTTAAACTCATTACTGAATTAGTTTAGACTAAGAATAACTAGGAATAATAAGTAGTTTAACTTATAGGATATAAATAGCTTATTATAGTAGTATGTATTTATAATATTAGAGAAATAATTAAGCTTGAATAGTTACTAAAGTTTAATAGAAACCTTAAGAAGCTGTAAGAATACCTTATTAGCCTTAAGTCTTACTATATATACTACTTATTACTATTTATAAGTAACCTACTTAAAGTATAATATATAATAAGAAGACTTAAAAGTAAGGCAGTTTAGAATTATAAGTTAATTCTAAAAGACTTTATAACCTAAGCTTTAAGCTAGTAAAAACCTAAAATAACTATAATATTTAATAGTTTTAATAGATATAAATGATTACTAATTAATAACTATAGAAAATAGGATAAAAAATATAATGCGCTTAATACTATTAAGAAACTTAAATAGATGAAGGTAATATCTAAATACTTCTTAGAGTTCTAATATATTATAGTAAAACTTAACTAATTAAATGAAAACCTTATTAATGAGTTTTATTAGAACTTAAAAAATGATATTAAGGATGAACTTATTAAGAATATAGACCTACTTACAGACTTCGCTTAGTATACTAAACTCACTATTATAATTAATAACTGACTCTTTGAATAATAAATAGAAAAACGAAATATTAGTAGTAATAATAATAGTAGTTAGAAAAGGAAGAATTATACTAATTAAGGGAAATTACGAACCTTTAATACTTCTTATAGTACTGTAATAGGACTTATAGAACTTAGAGTAATATAATAGTGATTTTAGTAAAGAAAGAAAATATTTAATTGTTATAATTATAATAAGCTAGGATACTTTTTATATAACTATAAGAAACTAAGGAAAGAAAAGAAACTATTTAAGCCTATTATTATACTTACTTATAGTATTAATTCAGTTAAGAAAGGAAATGACTTTCTTACTTAATCTATTAATATGACCTAAAGTGGCTATAATGGATAATTCTATAGAATATGGAAAGTATTAGACTGGATAGAGAAATTAAAATATAAAGACACTTCTTAAGGGAGACTGATTAATAGAACTAGACCTAAGATTAAATAATTATAAGAAGTTAATTATAAAAAGAAATATAGTAAATAGAGCTAATGAATAGAAAGGGAAAAAGATAATTCTAAAGTATGCGAATAGTAGCTATAAATAAAATGAGAAGTAGCGTACTAATATAAGGCAGAAAAGAAAAGGGAATAAGAAGAAAGAACTTAAGAAGTAGTAGCTAAGAAATAGAAACCGATCCTTATAGGTTAAGTTCTAGGCTACTTAGCTATTATACTTTAACCTAATAATAAAATACATACTATCACTATAGTCTGATAATTTAAAGAACTATTAGTATAAATAGAGGATTTTAATAAATTTAATATCCTTAATTAATAGCCTAACTATTAGTAGATTAATAAAGAATGACTTATTATAATAGATAGTAGTATAATATATAACTATATTATACAATGACCTGCTTTTAAACTATAGGTTAGTATAAGATGAAATATATATTAAGCTAGGAAGGCTAGGTATAATATTAAGGATAATAATATCCTTATACTAATAAAGGAATACTTAGAATTAAATAATGAATTCTAAAGTATTACTCTAAAAGAATAAGATATATTAGTATATATAATAGAAGACATTTAAATCGAATAATTCACTAAAGAATAATAAGATCTTATAAAAGAAGTAGATATCTATATCTAAGCCTTATACTAATAGAGCAGAATGAACTTACGAAACCTAAAAGAATGAAAATTATAAGGAGATGAACTTTATATATATTAGATATACTGAAAATATAATGAAATCTTATAGGCATTATATATATACTATGAATGCATTATATACTTTAGAAATAAGCTATAATAAGATTACTTCTTAATCTAAGTAAATAGATAATTTATTATAATTCTTTATAAGAAGGAAGATATAGAGGATTACTATATATAGAAATAGTATAAATACTTTAGTATTATTTAATTAATAGAATATAATATAGACTATTTAACTAACTATTAGAAGCTTAATATAAAACTTATAAACTACTAATAACCTAAGTACTAAATATATATATATAATAAGGTTAATATATAGTATAAGTATAACTAAAGATAGATATTCTAACCTTTATAAGATAGAATAATAGAGAGTATAAAAAACTCTTAATACTATTTATAATAAAGTAATAGATAGGCATAGAGCTAGGAAAAGCAGAACCTTTTGAAATAAGAGCTCTATATATAATTAAAAGTGTATAAATAATATACTAGTACTTAGAAATATAAGTATAAATTAAAAGAAACTGGCTGCTTACTTTAGTAAATAGTAGTATAGAATTTAACTATATCCACTCTATAGTAATAAATATATTAAAACTCTTATAGAAAGATAAAGCGAATTTATATAAAGTATAGAATCTTAAAGGATCTTCTTTTAGTTATAATAATAGAAGAATAACTAAAGAGCTTAATTATCTTAAGGTTTTTATAGAAGGATAAAATAAAGGAATTTCATTTTATATAATACTTATTATAAACTATGCTTTAGTCTTAGGGTATTTATAGTTAAAATGAGTTAACTTAATAATAAACTAGAGGACTGGCTAAGTGAACTTTAATAATATTAATAATTATTCCTCTTAGGAATCAGATTTAGATAATAATATAAGATTTTAAACTTTAATTAATAATAGTATTAGTAAAGTATTAGTAAAAGAAATAATAGAAACTTTCTTACTTTAAGGTATAAAATATAAATACTATAAAGCCTAAAATAATAAGATATACTATACTATTGCCTTTATATAAAGCTAATTAATAAAGCTTAATAAAGACCTTATAGAAATAAAGAAATAATAAGAAGTAAATAAAAGACTAAAGAATATACTACTTACTTACTATATTTATAAAAAACTGTTTATTAAAGAATTAGAAATAGGTCTACTTAAATATAGTAAATAGGATTATAAAATAGTATTAAAAGATAGAACTTTACCTAAGTTCTTTAAACTCTATAATCTTAATAATATATAGCTATAAATACTAAAGGAATACCTTAAAGATATATTAAAAAAGGGATATATTAAAATCTTAAAATCCTCTATAGAATACTTAGTTATATTCATTCTAAAAAAGAATGGAAAACTCTGATTAGTTGTAAACTACTAATAGTTAAATGATATTATACTAAAGGACTGAATGCTATTACTCTTAATTACTGAACTAAAGGACTGCCTTTATAGTAAAAAGTGGTTTATAGTGCTTGACTTAAAAAATGCTTATAGCCTGGTCTATATAAAGCTTAGAAATAAATAGAAGACTGTATTTAGAACTAAATTCAGACTGTTTAAATACTTAGTAATGCCCTTTAGACTTATAAACATACTAGTAACATTCTAATGAATAATTACTAATATTCTAAGAGAATATTTTAATATCTTTATTATATACTACTTTAATAATATCCTAATCTTCTTAAAAATAGAAGAAGAATATATAAAGTATATATATATAATTCTATAAAAACTATAAGATGCGAAACTATTTATAGAACTGATGAAAAGCAAGTTCTATATATAGAAAGTGGATTTTTTTAGATATACTATCTAATTAAATAAGATCCGAATAGATAAAAAGAAAATTAAAACTATTAAAAACTAGCTAAAACCAGATAAAAGTATTAAAGAAGTATAGAGCTTCTTAGGATTTACTAATTATTACTAAAGATTCATTTGTAAATTTAATAAAATCGCAAAACCCTTAATAGAACTTATAAAGAAAAACGTAAACTTTAGATAGAATGTAAAGGCTTAGAAAGCCTTTAATAACTTAAAACGAACTATCTTTAGTAAACCCGTTTTAGTAATATTTAACTTAAGATAACTGATTGAATTAAAAACTAATGCTTCTAACTTCGCCTTAAGAGCTTAAATTAGATAATAGGATAATAAAGGAAACCTATATTTGATTATATTCTATTTATACATACTGAAGGGAGCTGAACTTAACTACTCTATTTATAATAAAGAATTCTTAGTAATAGTTAACTCTTTTAAAGAATTCTAATACTACTTCTTAGAAAGCAAGCATTAGGTTACTATATATATAGATTATAAGAATATATCCTACTTTATAACTATATAAGAGCTTAGTGGAAGATAACTCTGCTATATAGAATACTTATTAGAATTTAATTATATTATTATTTATAAAAAAGGCTTAGAAAACGGATAAGCTAATATAATAAGTTAATAATCTGATTTTAAAACTGATATACTAAAAGCTAATGAATAGATATTAGCTTATACTCTTAAAGGATACTTTAAATAAAAATATATTATAGTTATAAGTGAGTTATAATTACCTAATGACTTGCTAGAATGACTATAGAAGTTTGAATAGAGCTTTAAGTAATGGATATATAATGAATACTTAGCCCTAAGGAAATTACTATAGTAAGAAGGAAAAGCAGCCTTAACTGGATCCTAAGGATCTTAAGTAATTACTTACTTTTATTAAGGCAATTATTATAAGAACTCCTAAACTTTAGTTAAAAAATTTTACTAGTATTTCTATAGTGACTTTATAAAAGTATGTATTATTTATATAAAGTAATGCGAATAATGCTTATAAGATCTTATTTAATAATATATAAAGGAATGTTAGAAGATAATTAACTACTAAGACTACGAATCTAATAAGATATAGAAAAAACTTAAATAGGCTAATGAACTTAATAAAATAGCTTAAATCATAATAATAGTATCTTAAGAAACACTTTACGAATAGATAAAAGAGTATAATTAGATATATAAAATGGATAGAGTGATAGAAGTACTTTATCTAATTCCTGAATTATAACTTAAACTATGAAAGTTATAAGTCCTTTTAGAACTATAAGAACATTTAGTATAGGATATCTATAACCACTTCTTATATAAATACTTAGGAATTAATAAGACCTTCGAATGAGTTAAAATAGTATATATATTTTTTAGTATAAAGAGAATAATTATAGAAGTTATTAAATCCTATGAATTATATAATAAAACTAAGGCATAATGTTATAAACTGTATAGAGAATTGTAACTCTTACTAATTACTAAGTGATTATAGGACTCTATTATAATGGATTTTATTATAAAGTTACTCTTATTAGAAGACTCTATAAGTAGTACTTTCTATAATAATATTCTTATTATTATAAATAGATTTATGAAATTTTCCTATTTTATACTATATTAAGAATTGATAGATATTGAATAGTTTACTTACCTATTCTTATAGAATATTATTAGTATATATAGCTTACTAATAGAGATTTTAAGTAATAGAGGACCTCTATTTATATCTAAGTTTTAGTAAGCTTTAATAGCTTAATTAGGATTAAACTACTGACTTATAATAGCATTCTAGCTATAAGTCGATGGATAGATAGAATATATAAACTAAGTACTTAAGCAATACTTATAATACTATATTAATTATAAATAAAATAATTAGGTAGAAAAGTTACTTATAGTATAACTGAGTTATAATATTATAATTAATAAAAGTACTAAGCTTATACTATATTATACTAATTTCAGATTTATATTAAATATATACTAATAATAGTATAATAGAATTATTAATCTAAAAGTAATTCTAATGTTAGATTAACTGAAAAACCTCTATAAAGAAATGAAAACTGAATTTAAATTTATATAAAGATAAATGAAAAAATACTATAACTAAAAAAGACTAAAGGGACTATCCTTTTTAAAAGGAGATATAGTCTTATTTATAATAAAAAACCTATTAATAGACAGACTAAGTAAAAAACTTGACTATAAATATATTAGACTTTATAAAGTCTTAGAGAAAATCTTAGAAAATAACTATAGACTGGATCTAAAAATATAATATTACTTAGTTTTTTATATATTATTACTAGAATTAATAGAAAATACTATTCTAATTAATAATAGATAAAGTTATAAACTAGTAATAAAAGACTTAGAAGAGTATTATATTAAAGAAATCCATAATATAAAGAAAATCAATAGAAAAATAATATATTTTATAAAGTAGAAAAACTATTCTAAAAGCAAAACATTATAGTAATTACTAGAAAACCTTATTTATGCATAGTATTTACTAAAAACATTCTATATATAATACTAAAAGATAAAGAAGTAGTACTAAAATTAAATATAGTAGACTAATTAATTGTATTTACCCTCCTATAGGCCTGGACTTTGATGATTGCATTAGCCTCTTAATGCTTTGCCTTATTTAGCTTATTTAGAGAATGAAGACCTTAACGCACTATTTCCATACCCTTCTTTTAAAGCTGTTTTCATTAATAATAAAGCTGTATTAGATAAGATAAGCGCTTATTTATTTACTATTATAATTCTATTAACTCTTCTTCTGCTTGTTCTTCCTTAGACTCTAAATAATGCTTTTTAACTATTAGATAGGAAGCTGCCCGGTTAGTATAGGCAAAAGATTAGTTAAGTAAGAATAGATATTTATATATAAAGATTAACTCTTTCGAACTATTATAAGAATGTCTATAATAAATACATTTAGAATAATAAGAAATACTCTTAAGCATTTTACACTTTAGTTTCTACTAAGTGCAATTTAAATACTTAATAACTTCAGAGCCTATTTCTTTAATAAGTTCGTAAAGATAGTAATAGTATATAGCGGATTATGATTTTACTTTTAATATACTATTAGTATTATAGAAAAATAATTATAAAGGAAGGTTAGATAAACTAAGGAGAAACTTAAGATAGCTGACTTATAGGCCTTAAGGATAAGGACTAATAGAGGGGAGATATTATATTATAACTTATATAATAATAAACGCCTAGTATTATATAGCCTTTATAAATTTCTTACTAATTATAAATGATTATTATAAACTATAGAGTGATTATTATAATTATTCTTATAATTATTATAATTACTTTTATAATTACTATGATTAACCCTATAATATAAGTAATCAGACCTTATATTATATAGTATATAAACCTAAGGAACTAGCTATTATTAGGATACTAGCTCTTTAGCTATTAATATAACTTAGTTATTTTAATTTACTCTAATTATTATATATTATTATATATTAACTATTACTTAATATAATACTATGACTACTGCTTAGTAAGTATGATCTAACTGTTCTACTAATATAGACCCTAGTCTATCCTTTAGAAACCCTTTCTAAACTACTCTATACTCTATATAGCCTAGCCTAAGAACACGACTGTTATAAAACAGGAGTTCTAATAAGATATAAGACCTAATAATAACTGCTTATATAAAACTAATAGTAGCTACTTTAAAGAGATTAAAGAGATCTATAGATAATAGGTTCTAGAATATATACATTTAAATAAAGAAGAATTACTAGCCTTTTAAGCACTACTTACTAACTACTCACTAGTTTAATACTATATATAGAAATATATATTATAAACTTAGTAAAGGCCTCTTAAGGGGGATTTATATATATAGTATTAGTAACTTAGCTACCTAGGCCCTAAGGTTTTTAAGCACTTTATAAACACTGCTTAAAGCATTAAACTAAAGCTAGATAAACCCTAAAGCCCTTAAAGGATTATAATAGTTAACTATAACGCTTACAGAGTAGTGAAGGCTTACTAAGCAGTTTACTAAACTCTTTAAAAAGCTATTATAAGAGCAGAGCTAGAAAAGCGAATTACTTTTAATTTTTACTTAATAGAGCCTAGCTATAGAAGCTATACCTTAGTATAAATTATAGTAAACTAAGCCTTTAAGTATATATAGGATTACTATACTATAGACTGGTTAATGCTTATAATTCATACTGCTTTTATAAGCTTTATTAAAATAATAAAAATATAATATAAAGTTATAATAAAGGCCTTTAAATATAATACTAAGCTCTTAATAATCTATTACTAAGTAATTACTAAAATAGAAGTAATAAGGATCTAATATAAGCCTTCTATATTAAATACTTAAGCTTAGAATAAGAGTATAAAATATATTATAATAGTTATTATTAAAAAAAGCTATATAATACAAGTAGTAGCTAAGTTCTTAGTATACTTATAGCTAGAGACTATTAAAACAGCTACCTACTTTTATAATTACTTACTAAATGCTTACTAAGGTTAGAAGTCTTCTTATAAAGTGTTTTACTTATAATACTATACTAATAGTATAATAAAACCTAACCTATCCTACTTATAATTATATAACTATAAAGCTTTTATACTAATAGTAAATATATAGCTTTATTATAACTGTTTTTAAAGGCAGGCTCTATAAGCCTGAATTAGATTCCTTATAAAATATATATTAAGTAATTCTTTCTAAATTTAAAACCCACTATTAAAAGAAGTAATAACTTTAAAAGATATAACCTTTAATAAATATTAGTTATTTAATAAGTATTTAAAAAGCCTTTAGAACAATTTACTAAAAGAAGACTTAGAAGTAATATAAAAATACATTTAAGAGCTACTTATAATAATAAAAGAACCTTTTCTATAATTATTATAGCTCTTAAATAAAGAACTAAATAAAATCTCACCTAACTCTAATAGTCTAAAGTATATAGAGGCTAGTAAAGAGTAAGCAAGTACTTACTAAGCTTCTACTAAGCAGCCTACCTATACTACTTCTAAATTTAAGGTTCTTCTTACACTTTTATAATTACTTCTATTAGCCTTTTTCCACACCTTAGCCACTTGCTTAAACATAAAGGGGCAGGGGCAGTAGGATAGTAATAATACTAAAGGAGCAAAGCTGCTAAATGCTTACTAAATCATTCCTAAAAGAGTAATGCTTAGAATATCATTTAAAGCCGCGTTTCTAGCAGGCAGCCTATAAGGGTAAAAGCATTATAAACACTCCTATTAGACTAGGGGAAGTAGCCTAGCCAGCTCCTTACTAAAGCTAATAAGGAGAAGCTTAACTCGCTCTCTTAACTATATATATAGTAATGTTATTTTTACTTACAGAGGGGAAAAACTCCTTATAGAAAGGCTACTTATTAAAACGCTCTAGCATTTATTAAAGCGGCTTCCTAGTTCTTATACTCAGATAGATAAATATCTATATAAAGACTAGCTAATTATAGTTAAAATCTCTTACTTTTAGAGCTATAAGAAAGTAAGCTTATAGGTTAAAGTATTTAAAGTAGTAGTAAATAGTTACTAAGTGCTTAATTATTACTAAGTATTTATATATAAGCTTAATAAATATAGCCGCTTTATTAAAATTAAAGTATGGCTAGTAATTTATAGTAATTAATAGCTAAAAGATAAGTAAAATACTTATATAACTACTTTAGCTAGAATATTATTTTAAACCCTTATAGTTCTAACTAACTATTTTAACTATAAGATATTATAATATAATACAGTTAATGCCTTTATATATATAGACTTTAATAAAGATATCTATATAAAAATACTAACTAGATATTAAAAACCTAGTATTATCCTTAAGCTTTATAAGGCCTTATATAGCTTTAAATAGTTATCTCTCTTATAATAATAGCATTTTAAAAAAGGCTTACACTTATTAAACTTTTACTAAGTACTTAATAAAGACTACTACTAGCTATATAAAGAAATCATCTTCTTCTTCTATATAAATAACTGCATTCTTTACTACTTAAAGACTCTAGAAAATAAGGTAATTAAACTAATTAAATCCCTTTAGAAACTCTATTATATTAAAAGAAGCAAGTCTCTTTATTAATTCCTAAGTATAGAAGTTATTTATAATTAAATAACTTAATAGCTCTAGCTTTCCCAGTCTGTATATATTAATAAAGCTTACTAACTCTTTATTAACTTTTTACTAAATCCTAAGTATAAAACTCTAATAGTATTTAAAGAGCTCCTTTTATCTAATAGTAATATAACTCTATAACTAATTAACTTATACTAATAGAAGGTTAGAATTATTATATATACTATAGTTATAACCTAGTTAGATATTGCTTTTATAATAAGTAAACTAGTATAATTTAATTAGAACTTAGGCTCTAAGTATTATAAAGCTATAGACTAAGCTCTTTAATATCTCTTATAAATATAAGGACTTTCTTTATAATATAAAGCTAAGCCTAGTAATAGAAATAACAGCCTTTTAATAGCTTCTAATACTAATTTTACTAATAACTCGCCAGACTATTAAAGCTTATAAGCATTTACTATAAGCCTTTTTAATAATATAACCTTTTAAAGAGCTAATAAGTAAGATATAATAATAATATTAATAATAGAGGCCGAATTACTAGCCTTATTATAAACAGTAAAAGAAGCCCTCTTTATAAGCTGGCTTATCTTATTTATCACGACCTGTGTAATAATAAACGCTTAGCATTACATAGCCCCTATAAATTTCTTACTAATTATGAATGATTACTACGAACTATAGAGCGATTACTGTAATTACTCTTATGATTATTATAATTACTTCTATAATTATTATAATCGACTCTATAATATAAGTAATCAGACTTTATACTATATAATATATAAACTTGAGGAACTAGCTATTATTAGAATACTAGCTCTTTAGCTATTAATATAACTTAGTTACTTTAATCTATTCTAATTACTATATATTATTATATATTAATTATTACTTAATATAATACTATAACTATTATTTAGTAAGTATAACTTAATTATTTTATTAATATAGACTTTAGTCTATCCTTTAGGAACCCTTTTTAAGCTACTCTATACTCTATATAACCTAGCTTAAGAATATAACCATTATATATTAATAGCTCTTATTTAGATAATTACCTTATATACTAAGCAATATCTAATGAACTATAATAGTACTTACTATACCTTCTAGTAATATGCCTTTATCTAAGGGAAAAGCCCTAATGCCTTCTAAAGATAGAGATAGTAATGAATGTATAGAAGCATTTAATAATAAGTATAAAGAAGAATTCAGAGAGCTTTATATAGAAAATGAGCGACTCTCTGCAAGACTCGCTAAGCTCTTAGCTCTAGGAATGCATACTAACGCTATATAAGAAGAAGAATAGCGCTAGAATAAAGAGCGCTTTAAATAGTTATATATATAATTCTAGGCCTTACTAAGTAATCTTACTATAGATATAATCATTATAGTTATAGAATGGAAGATTACTAAACTTACTACTAAACAGGTTTAAACTAAGAATAACTAGGAATGATAGGCGGCTTAACTTATAGAATATGAATAGCTTACTATAGTAGTATATATCTATAATATTAAAGAAATAATTAAGTCTGAATAGCTATTAAAGTTTAATAGAAACCTTAAAAAGCTATAAGAATATTTTACTAGCCTTAAGTCTTATTATATATATTACTTATTACTATTTATAAATAACCTGCTTAAAGTGCGATATATAATAAGAAGATTTAAAAGTAAAGTAACTTAGAACTATGAGTTAATCTTAAAAGACTTTATAACCTAAGCCTTAAGTTAGTAAAAACCTAAAATAATTATAATATTTAATAGTTTTAATAGATATAAATAATTACTAATTAATAACTATAGAGAATAGGATAAAAAACATAATATGCTTAATACTATTAAGAAACTTAAATAAATAAAAGCAGTATTTAAATACTTCTTAGAGTTTTAATATATTATAGTAAAACTTAATTAGTTAAATAAAAACCTTATTAATAAGTTTTATTAGAATCTAAAGGATAATATTAAGGATGAACTTATTAAGAATATAGACCTACTTATAGATTTCACTTAGTATACTAAACTTACTATTATAATTAATAACTGACTTTTTAAATAATGAATAGAAAAATGAAATATTAGTAATAATAATAATAGTAGTTAGAAAAGGAAGAATTATACTAACTAGGGGAAACTACGAACCTCTAATACTTCTTACAGTATTATAATAAGACCTATAGAACTTAGAGTAATATAATAACGACCTTAGTAAAGAAAGAAAATATTTAATTACTATAATTATAATAAGCTAGGATACTTTTTATATAACTATAAGAAATTAAGGAAGGAAAAGAAAATATTTAAGCCTATTACTATACTTATTTATAATATTAATTCAGTTAAGAAAAGAGATAACCTTCTTACTCGATCTATTAATATGACTTAAAGCGGCTATAATAAATAATTCTATAGAGTGTAAAAAGCATTAGACTGAATAGAGGAATTAAAATATAAAGATACTTCTTAAGGGAGACTGATTAGTAGAACTAGACTTAAGACTAAATAATTATAAGAAGTTAATTATAAAAAAAAACGTAGTAAATAGAGCTAATGAATAGAAAGGGAAAAAGATAACTTTAAAGTATGTAAATAGTAGCTGTGAATAAAATGAGAAGTAGTGTACTAATATAAGGTAAAAAAGAAAAGGGAATAGGAAGAAAGAACCTAGGAAGTAATAACTAAGAAATAGAAACTGATCCTTATAGGTTAAGTTCTAGGCTACTTAGCTATTATGCTTTAACCTAATGATAAAATATATATTATTACTATAGTCTGATAACTTAGGAAACTATTAGTATAAATAGAGGATTTTAATAAATTCGATATTCCTAACTAATAGCCTAACTATTAGTAAATTAGTAAAGAATGACTTATTATAATAAATAGTAGTATAATGCATAGCTATATTATATAATGACCTGCTTTTAGACTATAGGTTAGTATAAGATAAAATGTATATTAAGCTAGAAAGGCTAAGTATAATATTAAGGATAATAATATCTTTATACTAGTAGAGGAATACTTAGAATTAGATAATAAACTTTAAAGTATTACTTTAGAAGAATAAGATGCACTAGTATGTATAATAGAAGATATTTAAATCGAATAATTTACTAAGGAATAATAAGATCTTATAGAAGAAGTAGATATCTATATCCGAGCCTTATATTAATAGAGCAGAATGAACTTATAAAACCTAAGAGAATGAAAATTATAAAGAGATAAACCTTATATATATTAAATATATTAAAAATATAATGAAATCTTATAGGCATTATATATATACTATGAATGTATTATATACTTTAGAAATAAGCTATAATAAGATTGCTTTTTAATTTAAGTAAATAGATAATTTATTATAACTTTTTATAAGAAGGAAGATATAGAGGATTATTATATATAGAAATAGTATAAATACTTTAGTATTACTTAATTAATAGAGTATAATATAGATTACTTAACTAATTATTAAAGGCTTAATATAAAACTTATAAACTACTAATAACCTAAGTACTAAATATATATATATAATAAGGTTAATATATAGTATAAATATAATTAAAGATAGATATTCTGACTTTTATAAAATAGAATAATAGAAAGTATAAAAAACTCCTAATACTATTTATAATAAAGTAATAGATAAGTATAGAATTAAGGAAAGCAGAACCTTTTAAAATAAGAGCTTTATATATAATTAAAAGTATATAAATAATATACTAATACTTAAAAATATAAGTATGAATTAAGAAAAACTGGCTGCTTACTTTAGTAAATAGTAATATAGAATTTAACTATATTTACCTTATAGTAGTAAATATATTAAAACTCTTATAGAAGGATAAAGCGAATCTATATAAAGTATAGAATCTTAAAGGATCTTCTTTTAGTTATAATAATAGAAGAATAATTAAAGAGCTTAATTATCTTAAGGTTTTTATAAAAAGATGAAATGAAGGAATCTTATTTAATATAATACTTATTATAAACTATGCTTTAGTCTTAGAGTATTTATAGTTAAAATGAGTTAACTTAATAATAAACTGAAGGATTAGTTAAGTAAACTTTAATAATATTAATAATTATTCCTCTTAGGAATTAGATTTAAATAATAATATAAGATCTTAAACTTTAATTAATAATAGTATTAGTAAAGTATTAGTAAAAGAAATAATAGAAACTTTCTTACTTTAAAGTATAAAATATAAATACTATAAAGCTTAAAATAGTAAGATATACTATACTATTACTTTTATATAAAGCTAATTAATAAAGCTTAATAAAGACCTTATAAAAATAAAGAAATAATAGGAAGTAGATAAAAGACTAAAGAATATACTACTTACTTATTGTATTTATGAAAAACTGTTTATTAAAGAATTAGAAATAGGTCTATTTAAATATAATAAATAGGATTATAAAATAGTATTAAAAGACAGAACTTTACTTAAGTTCTTTAAACTCTATAATCTTAATAATATATAGTTATAAATACTAAAGGAATACTTTAAAGATATATTAAAAAAGGGATATATTAAAATTTTAAAATCCTCTATAGGATACTTAGTTATATTCATTTTAAAAAAGAATAGAAAATTCTAATTAGTTATAGACTACTAATAGCTAAATAATATTATATTAAAAGACTAAATACTATTACTTTTAATTACTGAACTAAAGGACTGCTTTTATAGTAAAAAGTGGTTTATAGCACTTAATTTAAAAAATGCTTATAGCCTAATCTATATAAAGTCTAGAGATGAATAGAAGATTGTATTTAGAACTAAATTCAGACTATTTGAATATTTAGTAATGCCCTTTAGACTTATAAATATACTAATGATATTCTAACGAATGATTACTAATGTTTTAAGAGAATATTTTAATATCTTTATTATATATTACTTTAATAATATCCTAATCTTCTTAGAAATAGAAGAAGAATATATAAAGTATATATATACAATCCTATAGAAACTATAAGATGTAAAACTACTTATAGAACTAATGAAAAGTAAGTTCTATATATAGGAAGTGGACTTTCTTAAATATACTATTTAACTAAATAAGATCTAAATAGATAAAAAGAAAATTAAAGCTATTAAAGACTGGCTAAAATTAGATAAAAGTATTAAAGAAGTATAGAGCTTCTTAGGATTTACTAATTATTACTAAAGATTTATTCATAGATTTAGTAAAATTATAAAACCCTTAATAGAATTTATAAAGAAAAATGTGAACTTTAGATAGAATGCAAAGGCCTAAAAAGCCTTTAATAACTTAAAACGAACTATCCTTAGTGAACCTGTTTTAGTAATATTTGACTTAAGATAATTAATTAAATTAGAAACTAATGCTTCTAACTTTACTTTAAGAGCTTAAATTAGATAATAGGATAATAAAAGAAACCTATATTTAATTATATTCTATTTATATATACTAAAGGGAGCTGAACTTAATTACTCTATTTATAATAAAGAATTCTTAGTAATAGTTAATTCTTTTAAAGAATTCTAATATTACTTCTTAAGAAATGAGTATTAAGTTATTATATATATAGATTATAAGAATATATCCTACTTTATAATTATATAAGAGCTTAGTAGAAGATAACTTTACTATATAAAATACTTATTAGAATTTAACTATATTATTATTTATAAGAAAGGCTTAGAAAATGGATAAGCTAATATAATAAG
This sequence comes from Dactylonectria alcacerensis, assembly GCA_029931735.1. Classification (NCBI taxonomy): domain Eukaryota; kingdom Fungi; phylum Ascomycota; class Sordariomycetes; order Hypocreales; family Nectriaceae; genus Dactylonectria; species Dactylonectria alcacerensis. The sequence continues at coordinate 42,569 of JAPMUZ010000014.1, read as the reverse complement.
TTAATAACCTAACTTTAAAACTAATATACTAAAAGCTAATAAATAGATATTAGCTTATATTTCTAAAGAATACTTTAAATAAAAATATATTATAGCTATAAGTGAGTTATAATTATTTAATGACTTACTAAAATGATTATAAAAGCCTGAATAGAGCTTTAAGTAATGGATATATAATAAATACCTAGCCTTAAGGAAATTACTATAATAAGAAGGAAAAGCAGCCTTAACTGGATCCTAAGGACTTTAAGTAATTGCTTACTTCTATTAGGGTAATTATTATAAGAATCCCTGAACTTTAGTTAAAAAACTCTATTAGTATTTTTATAGTAACTTTATAAAAGTATATATTACCTATATAAAGTAATGCGAATAATGCTTATAAGATCTTATCTAATAATATATAAAGGAATATTAGGAGATAATTGATTATTAAGATTATGAACTTAATAAGATATAGAAAAAACTTAAATAGGCTAATGAATTTAATAAAATAGCCTAAATCATAATAATAGTATCTTAAGAAACACTCTATAAATGAATAAAAGAGTATAATTAGATATATAAAATAGATAGAGTAATAAGAGCACCTTACTTAACCTCTGAATTATAACTCAGATTATAAAAGTTATAAATCCTTTTAGAACTATAAGAATATTTAGTATAGGATATTTATAACTACTCCTTATATAAATACCTAGGAATTAATAAGACCTTTAAATAAGTTAAAATAGTATATATATTTTCTAATATAAAGAGAATAGTTATAGAAGTTATTAAATCCTATAAACTATATAATAAAACTAAGGTATAATACTATAAATTATATAAAGAACTATAACTTCTATTAGTTACTAAGCGATTATAGGACTTTATTATAATGGATTTTATTATAAAGTTACTTCTATTAAAAGATTTTATAAGCAGTACTTTCTATAATAGTATTCTTATTATTATAAATAGATTTATAAAATTTTCTTATTTTATATTATACTAAGAATTAATAGATGCTAAATAGTTCGCTTACTTATTCTTATAGAATATTATTAGTATATATAGCTTACTAATAGAGATTTTAAGTAATAAAGGACCTCTATTTATATTTAAGTTTTAATAAGCTTTAATAGCCTAATTAAGATTAAATTACTAACTTATAATAGTATTCTAGCTATAGGTTAATAGATAGATAGAATATATAAACTAAGTATTCGAATAGTACTTATAATACTATATTAATTATAAATAAAATAATTAGGTAGAAAAGTTATTTATAGTATAACTAAGTTATAATACTATAATTAATAAAAGTACTAAGCTTATACTATACTATACTAATTTCGGATTTATACTAAATGTATACTAATAATAGTATAATGGAATTATTAATTTAAAAGTAATCCTAATATTAGATTAATTGAAAAACCTTTATAAAGAAATAAAAACTGAACTTGAATTTATATAAGGATAAATAAAAAAATACTATAACTAGAAAAGGCTAAAGGGACTATCCTTTTTAAAAGGAGATATAGTCTTATTTATAATAAAAAACCTATTAATAAATAGACTAAGTAAAAAACTTGACTATAAATACATTAGACTTTACAAAGTCTTAGAGAAAATCTTAGAAAATAACTACAGACTGGATCTAAAAATATAATATTACTCAGTTTTTTATATATCATTACTAGAATTAATAGAAAACACTATTCTAATTAATAATAAATAAAGTTATAAACTAGTAGTAAAAGACTTAGAAGAGTACTATATTAAAGAAATCTGCAATATAAAGAAAATCGATAGAAAAATAATATATTTTATAAAGTGGAAAAACTACTCTGAAAGCGAAATTATAATAGTCGTGTTCCTAGGCTAGGCTATACAGAGTATAGAGTAGCTTAAAAAGGGTTCTTAAAGGATAGACCAGGGTTTATATTAGTAGAACGGTTAGGTTATACTTACTAAGCAGTAATCATAGTATTATATTAAGTAATAGTTAATGTATAATAATATATAGTAATTAGAGTAGATTAAAGTAACTAAGTTATATTAATAGTTAAGGAGCTAGTATCTTAATAATAGCTAGTTCTTTAGGTTTATATACTATATAGTATAAGGTCTGATTACTTATATTATAGGGTTAATTATAGTAATTATAGAAGTAATTATAGTAATTATAAGAGTGATTATAGTAATCACTCTATAGTTTATAATAATTATTTATAATTAGTGAGAAATTTATAGAGGCTATATAATGCTAGGCGTTTATTATTATATAGGTTATAATATAATATCTCCCTTCTATTAGTCCTTATTCTTAAGGCCTATAAGTTAGCTATTTTAAGTTTCTTCTTAATTTGTCTAACCTTCTTTTATAATTATTTTTCTATAATGCTAATAGTATATCGAAAGTAAAATCGCAGTCTACTACGTGCTATTACTATCTTTATGAACTTATTAAAGAAATGGGCTCTGAAGTTATTAAGTGCTTAAATTATACTTAGTAGAAACTAAAGTGTAAAATGCTTAAGGGTATTTTCCGTTATTCTAAGTGTATTCATTATAAATATTCTTATAATAGTTCAGAAGAGTCGATCTTTATATATAAGTATCTGTTCCTACTTAACTAATCTTTTGCTTATGCTAACTAGATAGCTTCCTATCTAATAGCTAAAAAGCATTATTTAGAGTCTAAGGAGGAATAAGCGGAAGAGGAGTTAATAGAATTATAATAGTAAATAAATGAGCGCTTATCTTATTTAATGCGGCTTTATTATTAATAAAAATAGCTTTAAGAAAGGGGCGTAAAGATAGTGCATTAGAGTCTTCATTCTCTAGACGAGCTAGATAAGGCGGAGCATTAAGAGGCTAATGCAATCATTAAAGTCTAGGCCTATAGAGGAGTAAATACGATTGATTAGTCTACTATATTTAATTTTAATACTGCTTCTTTATCTTTTAGCATTATGTATAGAATGTCTTTAGTAAATGCTATATATAGATAAGGTTTTTTCGTAATTATTATAATGTTTTGCTTTTAGAGTAGTTTTTCTATTTTATAAGATATATTATTTTTCTATTAATTTTCTTTATATTATAAATTTCTTTAATATAGTACTCTTCTAGGTCTTTTATTACTAGTTTATAACTTTATTTATTATTAATTAGAATAGTATTTTCTATTAATTTTAATAATGATATATAAAAAACTGAGTAATGTTGTATTTTTAGATTTAGTCTGTAGTTATTTTCTGAGATTTTCTTTAGGACTTTGTAAAGTCTGATGTATTTATAGTTAAGTTTTTTGCTTAGTCTGTCTATTAATAGGTTTTTTATTATAAGTAGGACTATATTTCCTTTTAAAAAGGATAGTCCCTTTAGCCTTTTCTAGTTATAGTATTTTTTCATTCATCCTTATATAAATTCAAGTTCAGTTTTTATTTCTTTATAAAGGTTTTTTAGTTAATCTAATATTAGAATTACTTTCGGGTTAATAATTCTATTATACTATTATTAGTATACATCTAGCGTGAATTTAAAATTAGTATAGTATAGTATAAGCTTAGTACTTTTATTAATTATAGTATTATAACTTAATTATATTATAAGTAACTTTTTTACTTAATTATTTTATTTATAGTTAATATAGTATTATAAGTATTACTTAAGTACTTAGTTTATACATTTTATCTATTTATTAACCTATAGCCAGAATGCTATTATAAGTTAGTAGTTTAATCCTAGTTAGGCTATTAAGGCTTACTAAAACTTAGATATAAATAGAGGTCCTCTATTACTTAAAATCTCTATTAGTAAGCTATATATACTAATAATATTCTATAAGAATAGGTAAGCGAACTATTTAATATCCGTTAATTCTTAATATAATATAAAATAGGAAAATTTCATAAATCTATTTATAATAATAAGAATACTATTATAGAAGGTACTGCTTATAGGGTCTTTTAATAGAAGTAACTTTATAATGAAATCTATTATAATAGAGTCCTATAGTCACTTAGTAATTAGTAAGGGTTATAGTTCTTTATACAGTTTATAGTATTATACCTTAGTTTTATTATATAGTTTATAGGATTTAATAACTTCTATAACTATTCTCTTTATATTAGGAAATATATATACTGTTTTAACTCATTCGAAAGTCTTATTAATTCTTAAGTATTTATATAAGGAGTGGTTATAGATATCTTATACTAAATGTTCTTATAGTTCTAAGGGGACTTATAACTTTCATAGTCTGAGTTATGATTCAGGGGTTAAATAAGGTGCTCTTATTATTCTATCTATTTTATATATTTAATTATACTCTTTTATCTATTTATAGAGTGTTTTTTAAGATATTATTATTATAATTTAGGCTATTTTATTAAGTTTATTAGCTTATTTAAGTTTTTTCTATATTTTATTAGGTTTATAATCTTAGTAATTAATTATCTTCTAATATTCCTTTATATATTATTAGATAAGATCTTATAAGTATTATTTATATTACTTTATATAGGTGATATATACTTTTGTAAAGTTACTATAGAAATATTAGTAGAGTTTTTTAGCTAGAGTCTAGGGGTTCTTATAGTAGTTACTCTAGTAAAAGTAAGTAATTACTTAAGGTCCTTAGGATCTAGTTAAGGCTGCTTTTCCTTCTTACTATAGTAATTTCTTTAGGGCTAGGTATTCATTATATATCTATTACTTAAAGCTCTATTCAGGCTTCTATAATCATTCTAGTAAGTTATTAAGTAATTATAACTTACTTATAGCTATAATATATTTTTATTTAAAGTATTCTTTAGGAGTATAAGCTAATATCTATTTATTAGCTTTCAGTATATTAGTTTTAAAGTCAGGTTATTAACTTATTATATTAGCTTGTCTGTTTTCTAAGCCTTTTTTATAAATAATAATATAGTTAAATTCTAATAGGTATTCTATATAGCGGAGTTATCTTTTACTAAGCTCTTATATAATTGCGAAGTAGGATATATTCTTATAGTCTATATATATAGTAACCTAATGCTCGCTTCTTAAAAAGTAGTATTAGAATTCTTTAAAAGAGTTAATTATTACTAAGAATTCTTTATTATAAATAGAGTAATTAAGTTCGGCTCCCTTTAGTATATATAAATAGAATGCGATTAAGTATAGGTTTCTTTTATTATTCTATTATCTGATTTAGGCTCTTAAGGCGAAGTTAGAAGCATTAGTTTCTAATTCGATTAGTTATCTTAGGTTAAATATTACTAAAACGGATTTACTAAGGATAGCTTATTTTAAATTATTAAAGGCTTTCTAAGCCTTTATATTCTATCTAAAGTTCATATTTTTCTTTATAAGTTCTATTAAGGGTTTTGTAATTTTACTAAATTTGTAAATAAATCTTTAGTAGTAATTAGTAAATCCTAGAAAGCTCTATACTTCTTTAATACTTTTGTTTGGTTTTAGCCAGTCCTTAATAGCTTTAATTTTCTTTTTATCTATTCGGATCTTATTTAGTTAAATAGTGTATTTAAGAAAGTCCACTTCCTATGCGTAGAACTTGCTTTTTATTAGTTCTATAAGTAGTTTTATATCTTATAGTTTTTATAAGATTATATGTATATACTTTATATATTCTTCTTCCATTTTTAAGAAGATTAGAATATTATTAAAGTAATATATAATAAAGATATTAAAATGTTCTTTTAAAATATTAGTAATCATTCATTAGAATATTACTAGTGTATTTATAAGTCTAAAGGGCATTACTAAGTATTTAAATAGTCTGAATTTAGTTCTAAATGCAGTTTTCTATTTATTTTTAAGCTTTATATAGACCAGGCTATAAGCGTTTTTTAAGTTAAGTACTATAAACTACTTTTTACTATAAAAGCAGTCCTTTAGTTCAGTAATTAAGAATAGTAGTATTCAGTCCTTTAGTATAATATCGTTTAGCTATTAGTACTTTATAATTAATCAGAGTTTTCTATTCTTTTTTAAAATAAATATAATTAAGTATTCTATAGAGGATTTTAAGATTTTAATATATCCTTTTTTTAATATATCTTTAAGATATTCCTTTAGTATTTATAGCTATATATTATTAAGGTTATAGAGTTTAAAGAACTTAAGTAAAGTTCTATCTTTTAATATTATTTTATAATCCTATTTACTATATTTAAATAAACCTATTTCTAATTCTTTAGTAAATAGTCTTTTATAAATATAGTAAATAAGTAGTATATTCTTTAGTCTTTCGTTTACTTCTTATTATTTCTTTATTTCTATAAAGTCTTTATTAAGCTTTATTAATTAGCTTTATATAAAGGCAATAGTATAGTATATCTTACTATTTCAAGCTTTATAGTATTTATATTTTATACTTTAGAGTAAGAAAGTTTCTATTATTTCTTTTATTAATACTTTACTAGTGCTATTATTAGTTAAAGTTTAAGATCTTATATTATTATCTAAATCTAATTCTTAAGAAGAGTAATTATTAATATTATTAAAGTTCACTTAGCCAGTCCTCTAATTTATTATTAGGTTAATTCATTTTAACTATAAGTACTTTAAGATTAAAGCATAGTTTATAATAAGTATTATATTAAATAAGATTCCTTTGTTTTATCTTTCTATAAAAACCTTAAGATAATTAAGCTCTTTGGTTATTTTTCTATTATTATAACTAAAAGAAGATCCTTTAAGATTCTATACTTTATACGGATTCGCTTTATCCTTTTATAGGAGTTTTAATATATTCATTACTATAAAGTAGATATAGTTAAATTCTGCACTACTATTTACTAAAGCGGGTAGCCAGTTTCCCTTAATTCGTACTTATATTTCTAAGTATTAGTATGTTATTTATGCGCTTTTAGTTATATATAGAGCTTTTATTTTAAAGGGTTCTGCTTTCTCTAGCTCTATGCTTATCTATTGCTCTATTATAAATAGTATTAGGAGTTTTTTATACTCTTTATTATTCTATCTTATAAAGGTTAGAATGTCTGTCTTTAGTTATGCTTATACTATATATTAACCTTATTATATATATATATTTAGTACTTAGGTTATTAATAGTCTATAAGTTTTATATTAGGCTTCTAGTAGTTAGTTAAGTAGTCTATATTATACTTTATTAATTAAGTAATATTAAGGTATTCATACTATTTCTATATATAGTAATCCTCTATATCTTCCTTCTTATAAAGAATTATAATAAGTTATCTATTTATTTAGACTAAGAAGTAATCTTATTATAGCTTATCTTTAAAGTATATAATGCATTTATAGTATATATATAATGCTTATAAGATTTCATTATATTTTTAGTATATTTAATATATATAAAGTTCGTTTCTTTATAATTTTCATTCTTTTAGGTTTTATAAGTTCATTCTGCTCTATTAGTATAAGGCTTAGATATAGATGTCTGCTTTTTCTATAGGATCTTATTATTCCTTAGTGAATTGTTCGATTTGAATGTCTTTTATTATATATATTAATGCGTCTTATTCTTTTAGGGTAATACTTCGGAGTTTATTATCTAATTCTAAGTATTCCTCTATTAATATGAGGATATTATTATCCTTAATATTATACCTAGCCTTCTTAGCTTAGTGTATATTTCATTCTATACTGACTTATAGTCTGGGGGCAGGTCGTTATATAATGTAGCTATGTATTGCACTACTGTTTATTATAGTAGATCATTCTTTATTAATTTACTAATAGTTAGGCTATTAATTAGAGATATTGAATTTATTAAAATCCTCTATTTATACTAATAGTTCTTTAAGTTATTAGACTATAGTAATAGTATATATTTCATTATTAGATTAAGGTATAATAGCTAGGTAGCTTAGAACTTGACTTATAGGGATTGGTTTCTATTTCTTAGCTACTGCTTTTTAGGTTCTTTCTTCCTATTCCCTTTTCTTTTCTGCCTTATATTAGTATACTGCTTCTCATTTTATTTATAGTTACTATTTGCATGCTTTAGGGTTATTTTTTTCCCTTTCTATTCATTAGCTCTATTTACTATATTTCTTTTTATAGTTAACTTCTTATAATTATTTAGTCTTAGGTCTGGTTCTACTAATCAGTCTCTTTTAGGAAGCATCTTTATATTTTAATTCCTCTATTTAGTCTAATGCTTTTTACGCTTTATAGAATTATTTATTATAGCTACTTTGGATTATATTAATAAATTAAGTAAGAAGGTTATCTCCTTTCTTAACTAAATTAATACTATAAGTAAGCATAGTAATAAGCTTAAATAGTTTCTTTTCTTTCTTTAGTTTTTTATAGTTATATAAAAAGTATTCTAGCTTATTATAATTATAGTAATTAAATGTTTTCTTTCCTTACTAAGGTTATTATTATATTACTCTAAGTTCTATAGGTCTTATTATAGTACTATAAGAAGTATTAGAAGTTTATAGTTTCCCCTAGTTAATATAATTCTTCTTTTTCTAATTACTATTATTATTATTACTAATATTTTATTTTTCTATTTATTATTTAAAGAGTTAGTTATTAATTATAATAGTAAGTTTAGTATACTAAGCGAAGTCTATAAGTAAGTCTATATTTTTAATAAGTTTGTCCTTAATATTATCCTTTAGGTTCTAATAAAACTCATTAATGAGGTTTTCATTTAATTAGTTAAGTTTTACTATAATATATTAGAACTCTAAGAAGTATTTAGATACTGCCTTTATCTATTTGAGTTTCTTAATAGTATTAAGTGTATTATGTTTTTTATCTTATTCTCCGTAGTTATTAATTAGTGATTATTTGTATTTATTAAAACTATTAAATATTATAGTTATTTTAGATTTTTACTAGCTCGAGGCTTAGGTTATAAAGTCTTTTAGGATTGACTTATAGTTCTAAGCTATCTTGCTTTTAAGTCTTTTTATTATATATTATACTTTAAGTAGGTTACTTATAAATAGTAATAAGTAGTATATATAGTAGGACTTAAGGCTAGTAAGGTGTTCTTATAGCTTCTTAGAGTTTCTATTAAACTTTAGTAGCTATTTAGGCTTAATTGTTTCTTTAATATTATAAATACATATTACTATAGTGAGCTATTTATATCCTATAAGTTAAGCTACTTATTATTCTTAGTTATTCTTAGTCTAAATTAGTTTAATAATAAGTTTAGTAATCTTCTATTCTATAACTATAATAATTATATCTATAGCGGGATTGCTTAATAGGGCCTGGAGTTATATATATAACTGTTTAAAGCGCTCTTCGTTTTAGCGCTATTCTTCTTTTCATATAGTATTAGTATGCATTCCTAGAGCTAAGAGCTTAGTAAGTCCTATAGAGAGTCGCTCGTTTTTTATGTAGAGCTCTCTGAGTTCCTCTTCATACTTATCATTAGATGTTTCTATATATTTATTACTATCTCTATCTTTAGGGAGCGCTAGGGCTTTTCCTTTAGATAAGGGCATATTACTAGAGAGTATAGTAAGTACTATTATAATTCATTAGATATTACTTAGTATATAAGGTAACTGTCTAAATAAGAGCTATTAATATATAATAATCATATTCTTAAGTTAGGCTATATAGAGTATAGAGTAGCTTAGAAAGGGTTCTTAAGGGATAGACTAGGGTCTATATTAATAAAATAGTTAAGTCATATTTATTAAGCAGTAGTTATAGTATTATATTAGGTAATAGTTAATATATAATAATATATAGTAATTAGAGTAGATTAAGGTAACTAAGTTATATTAATAGCTAAGGAGCTAGTGTTTTAATAATAGCTAGTTCTTTAGGTTTATATACTATATAATATAAGGTCTGATTATTTATATTATAGGGTTAATTATAGTAATTATAAAAGTGATTATAGTAATTATAAGAATGATTATAGTAATTGCTCTATAGTTTATAGTGATTATTCATAATTAGTAAGAAATTTATAGGGGCTATGTAACGTTAGGCGTCTATTGTTATATAGGTTGTAATAGAAATATTATAATAACTATTAAAAAACCTTATCTATATATAGCATTTACTAAAGACATTCTATATATAATGCTAGAAGATAAAGAAGCAGTACTAAAATTAAATATAGTAGACTAATTAATTATATTTACCTTTCTGTAAGTCTAGACTTTGATAATTACATTAGCCTTTTAACGCTCTGCTTTATCTAGCTTATTTAGAGAATGAAGACCTTAATATATTATCTTTATACTCTTCTCTTAAAGCTGTTTTTATTAATAATAAAGTCACATTAGATAAGATAAGTGCTTATTCATTTACTATTATAATTCTATTAACTCCTCTTCTGCTTATTCTTCTTTAGACTCTAAATGATGCTTTTTAGCCATTAGATAGGAAGCTGCTTAGTTAGTATAAGTAAAAGATTAGTTAAATAAGAACAGATACTTATATATAAAGATCGACTCCTCTAAACTATTATAAGAATGTCTATAATGAATGCACTTAGAATAATAGGAAATACTCTTAAGTATTTTGCACTTTAGCTTCTGCTAAGTATAATTTAAGTACTTAATAACTTCAGAGCTTATTTCTTTAATAAGTTCGTAAAGATAGTAATAGTATGTAGTAGACTGTGATTTCACTTTCGATATACTATTAGCATTATGGAAAAATAATTATAAGGGAAGGTTAGATAAACTAAGGAGAAACTTAAGATAGCTGACTTATAGGCCTTAGGGATAAGGACTAATAGAGGGGAGACATCATATTATGACTTGTATAATAATAGACACTTAGTATTATATAGCCCTTATAAATTTCTTACTAATTACGAATGATTATTATAAATTGTAAAGCAATTATTATAATTACTTTTATAATTACTATAATTATTTCTATAATTATTATAATTAACCCTATAATATAGGTAATCAGACCTTATACTATATAGTATATAAACCTAAGGAACTGGCTATTATTAGGATACTAGCTCCTTAGCTATTAATATAACTTAGTTACCTTAATCTACTCTAATTACTACGCATTATCATATATTGACTATTATTTAATATAATACTATGACTACTGCTTAGTAAGTATGACCTAACCGTTCTACTAATATAAACCTTGGTCTATCCTTTAGGAACCCTTTCTAAGCTACTCTATACTCCGTATAGCCTAGCCTGAGAACACGACTATTACATTATTCTTATATATTAACTTATACTTACTAACTACTTAATAAGGAGTTGCCCCTCCTTCTTAAATAACTATTTAATATAATAATAAGCAGACTATTTACTTAATTAAAAAAGAGCTTATCTAACTATATATAAAGCTTTAGTATATTAATATATATAATTACTAGCTTTATTAAAAAGTTATATAAAGCTAGATTAATATTATTTATATACTATTAGCCTAATTACTAGCTAATAGCTTTATAAAAAGCCTCTTATAAAAGGCCTTTAAGGTATTCATTTAGTAGCTAAAGCTTGCTAACCTTTTAATAAGACTGGCCTGAAACTAGAAGCAGGAATTAGAAGAAGAAAAGGAAGCCCTAGTAATCCCAGAAGTCAGCCTAAAGGCTATGCCTTCGAGCTAAAGGGGCGTGTTGAATTGGAGGCATGTTAGAACACTAGAGCACTAGGGAGTTACGTAAAAAGCAGGGGGTTATTAGGACTGACTTAGAGAAGGCTCGCCAAGCCTCCGGCTGGCTAGCCTATATTAAGAAGAAAGGAGAGCTAGACCTCCCTGACCTTAAGGGGCGGGGGCTACAGTAAACAAATACACAATACACACACATATTCAAAGTCATCAATTAATCATACGAGCTATCCAACAATATCTCCTTTAATAAGCTAAGTTTTAAGCTTTATTATAAGCTTAAAAATTCTATATAAAATCCTATTTAAATATACTAAAATACAGTATTAATAACACTATTCACACTATATAACTAATTATAGCTAATCGGCCTAATATTATTCCGTGCTTTAAAATCAGGCAATTTTGTTTTATAATTCAAGCTTTTAATTCCTTTATAATTTAAAATTAAGATTTTTTAATAATTCCTTTATATATAATTACAGAAATAATACTACTAAATAGCTGAATTTTTAGGCTTCTTAATAGTATAAATTATATCTTAATAACTATATATTTACTGGCTTAATTTATTTATTAAAAAAAGACTACTTCTAAAGCTTATTTTTTATAAAATAGAACTATACACTATTAATATAAACTATAATAAACTATTTTTAAATAAGACACTCTTATCTTTATATACTCCTTATTATATTATTCTTTATAAGAATATCCTTATATAAGTTATAAGCTTATACTTCTACTACTTAGTAACTTTTAACAGTAATTAAATAACTAGTAATTAAGTCTAGTTACAGCCTCTTTACATTACTGCTTGGATTGTTAGTGTCTGGCTTACTACTAGGCGGCCCCCCCTTCTAAATTAGCAGCGCTGAAAGGGGTTGTAAGATAAGATGTTCCATAACCTTAGTCAAAGTCACGCTAAGATTTAGTAGGGAGGCTACTGATGGATTGGGTTTAGGAGGTGTTGATGTTTACGATAAGGGTGTGCATGATTTCAGGCTCTGCCGCACCCGGGTGAGGCGGTTATGTAAGCATTCATCGCCCACTAACCACACAACCGCTCAGGGGCTGCTACTGCCTTTTTCAGTCCACATTGCGCTGTTAAGCAACAGGCAGGCTAAACTTTCATTATTACATGACTCGGTTACATTAGGTGATATGTATAGTAGCCGTGGCGTGAGACTTTTCTAGTTACCCCGGCAGTGATAAGCCGTTGACCTGGATTGTGGGCTGGGGCAATAAGGCAGAATAACCGTACCGGCGCCAAATGGCAACAGTGACCTAACCGCTAGTTGAAGGGTGCCTTTTCAGGACCAAGCAAGCCCCCACATCGATTAAACTTTAATGTGCCGTCAGGGGATGTGCCGAACCACGCTAGCATTACTCGGCCGCTCCATTTACCTTGACCTGGGTTCACGTGCAGCGGTAATACTTTCGGCCTTGTCACTGGCATAAGGGCTTTTACTCTTCTCGTTTCGGGGGGGCTGTCGGGCTGCATCCTTCTATGCCCAAGCCAGACTCCCTCGAGAGGGTTAGTGTAAGCGCTGATATGTGGCATAATGAAGCCTGCATGTAGTCGGGCATCATAATCTGAAGATTTCCTAATGGATCATAAGCCTAGGTCCCTCCCCAACGGTTCATCAATCCGCAGCGAAACCTCATCCAGAGGAAGCCCTCCGCTGCCTACTTCTCTGCTAGAGGTGAAACCTCTACCCCGACAGCATGGCGCAGGAAATGTTACGACGTCAGGAGCCTGTTATCCAACTAATGAGAATTTAGGGATATCATACTACTGGGATAGTGTCGATCATACAGGGTTCTCCAGAAGCGGACTGCGCGATCTGCATTCTAAATACTACGTTGTCTGTCCTTAGCCTATCTTGCTACCACTGGCCTTAATTCAGTGCCGATCTTTATTCTAAATACTACGTTGTCTGTCCTTAGTCTATCTTGCTGCCACTTCAGTGCCGATCTTTATTCTAAATACTACGTTGTCTGTCCTTAGTCTATCTTGCTGCCACTGGCCTTAATTTAGTGCAGTGCCAGCTCAAGCCATTTTCACATGAGTAGTATACCCTTTGCCCCTTTCTCCTCCTCCTCATGGCATTATATATCCTGTCTCTTCCCTTCTCCCCATTAGAGGTCGCACCTTGTCTGTCTCCCAAAAAATATTTATAGATATATCATCCCGTGGAGGATTTTTCCCTGTCATTGTATCTCATCTTCCTTTACCAGCCAGCAGGTAATAGGTGAGGCCAAGCGATACTGATAGTATTATATTTTTCAGTATTCTTCTGCTATAGTCCCCACCCCCTCCAAACCCTGTTTGTCGGTTGTATTATCACAACAGTTTCTTATCCATCTATCTCATTCTTCTACCACTCTAAATTCGACATCAATAGCTGATAATAACTGCTGCAATGAGTTACACGCCGGACGCTGGCGTGATGAGTTCTATGCTCATCACGTTTTCTATCGCTACAGTTCTCCTAGTATGTCGTCTGGCATCTCGAAAGCTCACAAATGTGGCACTGTGGTGGGATGATTATTTTGCTGTGATTTCTTGGGTGAGTTGCTTAGTGCTATAACTTAATGATTAAACCTCTCTCTCTCTCTCTCTCTTTCTCTTATTTAGTTCGCTAATCGTCTTATTAATAAGGTCGCGGCTGCTCTCTACTTCGGTTTTACGATATACTGTAAGTTTATTATCACCTAAGGACTCAGGAACCTCCCTCGGGGCAGCAAAATATTAACATACTAACTATTTCTCTGTAGGGGCTACTGAAATGGGTCTAGGTCATATGAAGAAGGATGTTCCTCAACCAGTCGAGAGGGTCGAGGAGTATGCTCGGTTCGGGCTTTTTATGGCCGAGTTCTTATACGCAATGTCGCTGGGATTCTCCAAGCTGGCTATCCTCGGCTTCTATTGGCGCCTGTTCAGTGTCTCCAACATCCGACTGGGAATCTACATCCTCCAGGGAAGCACCGTGATCTGGCTCACCATCCGAACCTTTATGACCATCTTCCACTGTATACCAGTCGAGGCCTACTGGAACCACAACATCAAGGACGCTGTGTGCAAAATCGACCCCGCTAAGTTTATGTTTGGCACGACCCTGGTTCATCTAATGCTTGAAGTTGCTGTTCTATCGCTGCCTGTATATCAGGTCAAGAGCCTCAAGCTTCGCCTGGGTCAAAAGATTGCTGTCGTCGCTATGTTTATGTTTGGTATCTTGTATGTCTTTGTCCACCTCTATCTCTCTTCCTTTTTTCCTTGTTATCCTGTGTTAGCAGATAACTGACTGAATCTTTCTCATAGTGTTTGTGCCGCGTCGATTATAGTACTTGTCGAAGCAATCACACTGGATCCCAAGACGACAGAGATGGCGAGGGATATTAAAGGAGTTATTATCTGGGCAGGCACGGAAGCTTATTTAGCTATTATCTCTTGTGAGTAATTTATGAATCTAATCTAAACAGCATTATTGGTTTTGATGCTAATTTCCCCCTAAAAAGCTTGTCTCCCTATAATAAGGCCTATCTTCCGCAGGCTTATATCCGGCTCGATACTTAGCTCCAAATCCAACTCAACTGGTCCTAACCCTATTAGCGGCTTAACCAGCAGCAAGGGCATCAAACTTAGCAACATTAATCGGACAAAAGAGGTCGACGATAATAGTTCGCAGCGACAGCTGGCCGAGCTTGAGGACGGGTCGTCTGGTGACATTGACTTTAATTCCTATGCGGAGCGCGGCGGCCATAATAATACTATTATTACTAGCTGCGTTGATGAGGTGCCTAACAGCAGCGCTAACACCTCAAGGACATATGGCATCCAAGTTAAGAATGAGACTAAAGTATATTATGAATCTACTTGAAAGAAAGAGAGGGCAGGTAGGCTATGCCTTTCAGTACGAAAGGTCTTCTTAAGCTCTGGGATTCTTCACCCAAAATTTGGCCCCCCTTGCAAAATTACCGCATTAAGCGATTACCCGATTAGTACGGAAGGCCGGAGGAATTAACTGGTCATAAACCCCCTGCTGGCCCAATTTCAATCAGGGCACACCAAGTTAGAGGACCTCACCCCCTTCAGTACTGAAATAACTCTTCTACTTACATCGACTCTACCCCTAGTGATCGTAATATCTGGATCTTCATTCGACCCCCGTGTCATCCTAGTATTGCTATAACACTTACGAGCCTTACTCTCTTTATACTACTGCTGACGTAGTGTTTATATGTATTCACATATCCCTTATTAATTCAATTTCACTCTAATGGCTTAATAAATAAGACGATCTGCCTCGGCGAGTACTGAACCTGAACCTCTTATCGGTTTCCCTTCTAGTAGACTCTGCTTTCTGCCTAAAGAGATCTTTAGTATAGAGATACGTGTCTTTGATTATAAAGCTGCTTAGCCTAATGCAAACCCAGACCTCACCGTCTAGGCCCTAATGAATGCACTCAAACACTGTTCTACTCGAGTGCTTCTAATTCTCGAGCTTAATAAGGTTAGTCTCTTGGTCCTTGCCCCGGTCTGCTCTGTAGTAACCTATACAGCCGGCCCGAGAATTAGAGCTCCGATCCTAGTATGATATGCGGAGTCTGAAGCAGAACCCCTACGTCTTAAACTTCAGTCACAGTCAGAACTGTAATGCAATGATCCGCCATCTTATAGGAGACGAGCGGGAGGCGCAGGATTGTTATACTAGGTGTGCTTAGAAGAAAGGCGCCCTTATTAGCTATATTATAACTAAGGGCTTTACAATCTGTAGTAAGTATAACTAGAATCGATCAGGGCTTGTATAACGATCAGAATGCAACTATGGGGAGTGACCCAGGAATATTACTCAGGCAGGATCGAGGTGCGTAAGACAACGCGGCACAGAATTGCATCATGAGCTGTTGCTGCTTGAGATAGGTTGCGAAGCATTACTAAATATCTTTGTACCGAGATGTATAGACTACTCCAGAAGAAAAGGAGAACAGAATAGTAGAATTGGAAATAAATCGGACAAGTTTTATAAGATTACTTTGAGTCCTCGCAGAGTCAATGCAGTCGAAGCTGCTGCGTGTACCAATCCCACTTTCCCTTTTGCATTATCACATGCTGTTTCCTTCAACTCATGCCCCATCATGGCCTCAATTCGCAGTTTTCCCTTATATTCAGGGCTCTCCTGGATCAATATGATGTCCGCTCAGAGTCCTACATTTGTCAAAAATATTCAACCAGGCGGAGGTGATCCGGCCCTGGTTGAGGTGACTGGTGAAGCCGGCGTCATTGTCACCCATGTCCCTTTCCAAGACCCGGCACAGGCCACTATAGCAGAAGTTGTTGCCATTCCAAACGATCATGGTGGCGAGGACATCTTCTACCCCGGTGGTTGGATTTGGACTTTGGCCGCACCGCCACCAGAGGGTGTACCTGTACCGCCTGCGCCCACGCAACCACCAGAGGAGCCCGTGCCTAGCGACTCAGAGCAAGGAGATCAAGAAGATAGCGAGGATGCAGAGGGAGACGTTGTCGTTCCTGGCGAAGTTGGATTTGTTGTAACTTATAGTCCATCGCAGGACCCTGCATATACCGACATCTCCAAGGCTACAACTACTACTCGTGAGGATGACGACAGCGAAGTTGTTATATACTCGGGTGGTTGGATTTGGAGACTGAAAGGGCCAGAGCCTGGGGGTCCTCTCCCGCTTCCGCCAACTCAGCCACCAGGAGTCGATGGAGGCCACGAGCAAACCGAAGTTACCGTGACTGGTGAAGAGGGAGTCTCAGTTACCTACTCTCCGTCGCAAGATCCGGAGTACACAGAAGTTGCAGAAGTTACGACTAAGACCGGTGACAGCGATGATGATGATATTATTATCTTTCCAGGTGGCTGGATCTGGAAAATGAAGGGGCCTGCACCTCCGGGCCCTATCCCGCCTCCCCCTTCTGGGCCGCCAGGTCCGGGCGGCGGTGGCAACATTGAATGACGACGATAATGATGATGATAACAAGGAGGAGGAGGAAGAGTGCAGCACTACCACTGCACCACCTGAGTGTACTAAGACTATCTCCTATGTCTCCGATGGTACTCACTATACCACGTAAGTCTCCCGACTTTTCAAGCTATTTAGCCAATCATCCTAACAGACCATCGCAGAACGGAAAGGGAGATTGTGAAACTGCCACACGATGCGTCTCTGGTGAACAGGTTACGACCACAACCACAATTAGCGCCTCCCAGGACATCATTATTGGTGTTCTCCCTGATGTCACTGCGGTCCCAGAGATTGGGGACACTGCCGATCTAGGTGAGGAATTCGAGAAGTATCTCTAGGAATACTACGAGAGCCAGGGTATATCCTTCCAGACTGGCGAGCCAGTATGCAAAGGCGGTCTCGTCTCCATCGGCCGAGCTTGCTTACAGGAGATGATCGACGGCTTCTGCAAGATTGTCGATAAAAATTCGAAGAAGAAGCAGGACAAACAGCTCGATGCGAAGGTCGTCCTTGACAAGAGAGAAGCCCCACGCTCTGCACTTCATCTCACCTCACTCCAGCAGCGCCAGGGCAAGGTAAACGCTAACACCTGCGGGTCGCAGTACTACAACTTCAAGTGGTCTGGTGCAGACGGCGACTGCAACGTATCGTGCAAAGAGGCGATGGGAGCGTTGGGCAGTTCATGCGGCAAGGCGCCAGATGTTATCGACAAGGAGGGCGAGATCCAGGTGTCTTGTGGTCAGTATAGATACTGGATGAGCGAAGAGGGTGACAGGACGGAGACGATGACGGAGGTGATGACGGAGGTGATGACGGAGGTGATGATGGGGGTGATGATGAAGGGGATGATGCTGGCGGGGGCGAGGACGATAAGGACGATGAAGAAGAAAAGAAAAATGAAGAAGAAGAGGAGAATAAACAGGCTGACCCTGACATGGGTATCACGCCCCCGGTTGAGGTTCTGATAGGGTCCGGTGGTCCATGAGGAGGGAGTGCTAGAAAAATACAGAAGCAAATCGGTTAGTGAAACCTGTTCCCTAGATCAGAAGAGGATCCTATATAAACTCGAAGCGGTGTTGACTACGATTATCGCTTTCGTGCCCACCTATCAAGGAGTAGTTGCTGCTTTAAGTTCCTCTACTTAGCTAGACTACTTAGAGGGAAGTATTAAGCTCGCCCCGCGTAAAAAGGGCTTCACCGTCCAAGTCGGTCCCTTGTAATGATTCACAATATGTCTAACCATTCGCGTCTGTGGATAGATTTTCAGGGACGAAGGTTTGGCGCTCCCTAATGCTCCCGTCAGCAAATGACTGGACACCGTCTTAGAGAGGCAGAGTAGAGAAAGAATGAGATGGTCCTCGCAATGATGAGACTTGATTAAACAAATCTCCAGAAAGATGCCAGAAGGACTAAGACGAAGAATAGTACTACAGGTGAGGGCCTCTGCAAGAAAGCTAATAAGCTAGGAGCCTCGAAAAGGATACTAAAAGGGTTGCCGATTCTTGAGAATCTAGGCAACCTGAACCATAAAGTTCATGAAGCAGAATAAAGGACCAACTACAAGGTCATCTTTAACCTCGCAAATTATTTATTACTTTCTTCGTACTTTCTTATTGCTCCTTTAATAATTCCCTTGTCGCCACCGCCGCCCTTAATCCCGCTGTAATCTTGTGGTACGACGTCCTCGGTATCATGTCGCATTGATGAATCCAGTCTGGCTGTGCAAGGTTGATATCCGCACCTGTTTCCAGCAGTAGCTGGACCATATCGTGACATGCCAAGTCCATTGCCAACTGGATAGCCCTGCCACATTGAACAGTTATTTGGGTATTCAAATCGTCGAAGCTCACTAGGCCCACACCATGATAGCCAACGTTGGCATCTGCGCCATGCGCGAGCAGCAACTGCGCCAGCTCTATCTTGCGAGATATGACTGCCGCAACCAACGGGGGAACGCACTCATCTGACTCATTTGGCTCTGCTGTGAAGGTGCATCCACCAAAAGAGTCACCTGAAACGAAAGGCTTCGGTCGATCTGACTCTTTAAAGTCACACTGTACACCGTTCGCCAGCATGATTTCAACGATAGCTGTATCTCCTCGACGCACGGCAAGGGATAGCGCTCTGGTACAAGGCGCCCGCTCGGTCCTTGAGACCAAGATCCTGACCAGTTCGTGGTTACCTTTTGCCACCGCAGTTCGCAATGGCCACCTGCTTGAGACGTCCGAGATGTCGTGGTTTGCATCAGCGCCGATGTCAAGGAATAGTTTCACCAGATCAACATCTTCCTGTTCCGTAACGTGCTGCAGTGGTGATTTCCCTGTGGGAGGAGGAGGATTCAATGTCGGACTATATTCCCTGAGAAATTGAGGGACCAGGTGACGATATTTGTTCCTCAGCATCGCCATGAGCACCGCATGTTTTTGAGCTTCGCTGGGCAAATCATCGACAGCAGAAGTCGAACTGCCAACTTGAGACTTGTCTCTTCCAAACCGCTTCCAGACATCCGGGTAGTCCACGGGGATTGACTGCTTGGCTTTAATGACATAGTTATAGAAATGAAATTCCCGATCCGCCTGCTCCCAAACCAGCTCCCAATTGGTGGCCTCCTCGATGGCTGTTTGATGGCCTTCGGGAGGGGGAGTAGTCTGGATGGCAACTGGCGGAGGAGACGAGACAGCATCTAATAGCGAGGCTTTGATTTTAACTGGCGGAGGGTCTTTGGCGGCAACTGACGGAGAAAAACTCTCACTTCCCAATTTGATAGGTCTATTATAGGAGAATCCACGGAACATCTCAGCAAGCGTTGGCGGGGGACGTTGTACCCAACACACCGGGGCCTGAAAATACCGGGAGAATTCTGGGGGTTTGAATGCGGGTTCGTATTCTCGCCGGGCAACTTTTCCCCAAACGATGCCGTCGAAGAACGGGTGCACCTGGATTTCGGAAGCTCCCTTTGCTCCTAATCGATCCTCAGGCTGTCGCATCAGAAGCTTCGCCAGGATATCTTGGGCGGATAAGGGCAGCGAATCGGGAAGATGGAGAGGTTCGGAGAGTATCTTGCGGTGTACCTCTTCGCTGTCCTCATGGTAGAATGGAGGTAATCCGGTAAGCATCTCGTATAGAAACACTCCCAACGTCCACCACTTCACCGCGTCTGTCGAGCCTTCGCCAGAGAGTGTTTCCGGCGCCGAACACTCTAAAGCAGGGCGAGCAAGGCGTTCTGTGTCATCTTCCACCATACCGAAGAGGCAGAAATCGCAAATAGCAATATGACCCACGGCGTCTAGGAGAATATGCTTTGGCTTCAAACGTTGATAAGATGGGTCGAAGTTGTGTAGACATTCTAATGCGCAAAGGATTTCGGCAGCATAGAACCTAGACCGGGCGATATCAAAGCACCTCGCTCTCTGGAGATAATAGAAGAGGTGTCCGCCTTGATAATATGGCGAGAATAGAAAAGTCCTCTTGCGATTTTCGGAAACAAATTTGAGCGATGCGATGAAAGGACTGGTGGCCTGTGAGAGAAGAGGGCGTACCACGTCGAACCTTGGACTGAGATCTCTCTTCTTGATCTCGGAGTGTTGGAAGTGTCCTTCAAGTGGTTGGCTGGGCTGTCTTTTGGTCGGATGATTGTACTCGAAACTCTGACCAATCTTCCAGATGTTTGTCGGAAATAACTGGTCCTTCTGCGCCATCACATTCCCGGTATATCTGATGTCAAGGCGTATCTGACCCGTACCATCCTGAATCTGCAACCACTCCGAGCGGGTTTGAGACCTCTGTCCAAGGAACGGATTCGTTGTGACGAACCCAAGACATATATCTCGACTATCCTGGGGACCTCCTGGGTCTCTAATGCAGAGACGCACGGTTAAGTCGGTAGACTCGAGACCATCGGGCTCGTACGCAATTCTCATCTTTTCATCTCCCCATTTTGGGTCCTCTATAGTTCCCGAAACGGCGCGAACAAACCCGCTGGACCCGTCAAAGGCCAGGATAGCGTATGGAAGGAGCTGATGATTAGTTCCTTGGGGTAGAAATTCATCTGCTTTGGATTCCTCGTTTTGTAAAACAGGCGACAGTGAGAGACCCCGTCCCTCGTGAAGTGTGACCACCAGTACTTCACGTTTAGGGTTGTTCATCTCGAATCCTATTGCGCGCTTTAGGAAGACTCCATAAACCCCATGAATTGGATACTCTACCTATCAACGGTTTCAGCAAGGGGACTGGAACGATGGGCCTTCAGGATAGCTGCAGCACAATCACTACCTAGCGGTAGTAGCCTGAGTTCGAGCGGAGTACTAGGCTGGTTTCCTAAGATAACAGCATACTTTGGACGCAATGTGACCTTGAGCTGTTGAAGTGCGTTGTTCAAAGCGGATCATAGAAAGACCAAGACCAAAGGGACTCTTGTTTGGCTTTGCAAGGATGTAGGAAACAAGCTCTGCCTAGCGTAATAGAGGAGGTGATTACTATGAACAAAGACCACGTCTCGTACGATGCGTGGGGGATGATAAGAAAGAATATTTACGTAAACAACAACGGCGTTAAAGCAATATTCCGGCTATAGCGATAACCGTACTTGTAGCCTTACCCGGCTGGCTTATCACAACCCCTCTTGTTGGTTCTTGCAGTGTTAGGTTCTCTACTTACCCTGGTCCCCATATGAAGCAAAGGTTCGTGTGCCTACCTAGGTACTTCTCAGAGGTGGCGGGGCATTTCCTCTGTCAGCCTAGTAGCAGTCTTCGTGTGGCGGGGACCGGGGGAGCCATCCTTGTTGATGCACACCTTTCCGGCTATACATGCCGGCTTTGCTTTGTAGAAGTCATGGCCCCGTACCATTGACTGCATAAGTTCATGGTTGGTCTCAAAATAGGTAATAGGATACTTTCATGGGGGTGATCGCATCCGAGCAGCATAGGGCGCTTATTTTCCCTTTTCCATTCGGCTGGAATATACCATAACTCCTGTGTATTGTGGGTGATCGGGCCGCGAGGTGACAAGGATGCCGAGCTTGGGTCCAGGCTGGGCTGCGGTGACAGCCGCCTAAAGTGTGCATTTGACTCCTACGGCACTTGCCAATTGGAATCAACAGGAAATAAAAAGTAGTATTGTGATTGTTAGGCGGTCAAGAGCTGCTTTGATAGTAGTGGTTGAGTGGACTGATTGCTCAGGCAATTCGGGATATTGTGTTTCGGCGTAGCAGCTTCAAACATACGCGATTTCTTCTAGACGATTCTCTCTTCTACATTATTCGCCATGGCAAACACAAAACAAGCCATCCGAACATCCAACTGCCGCATTTACTTCACTAATCATGCTAGGCAACGCCTGAGAAGACAAGAGAACAGAGCTCCAATGTTGTCTATCTATAGAATTCCTATACAGACGTAGTAGCCTAAGAACAAGGTTGCACAGCTGGTTCCTACCGCCGGATTCCAGTCGTAGAAATCATTCAAACTGACACCCGCAGCAGCCGCAATGTCATAACAACCGTCTCCGTTAACAACTAGGTGGAACTTGTCACAGTCTGTCACCATTCCAGTCTGAATGGGAGTGGGGGTGGTGATCCCGTTGCCTGTCGTTGTTTTTGTAGGCGCCACAGACCCAATAACGCCAATACAAACGTAATCACCGAGGAAGAGGCTGGCACAGGTGCTTCCAACAGCCGGGTTCCAAGCGTAAAAATTTGTAAGTGAAACACCAGCAGCTGTAGTAATTTTCGAGCAAGTGTCTCCGCTGACAACTACATGGAACTTATCGCAGTTGGCTACCATGCCTGTCTGGACAGGGCTAGGCGTGGAGATGCCATCTCCCGTTGTAGTGGTAAATGTCTTGAGCGTTGTCGCAGGCAGACTGATGGTGGGCGGAACGACATCACTGGGGCTAAGCGTCGAGATGGTCGTCGGGAAACCCGTGTGCATAGAAGCAAAGCTGACATCCACACAATAGTACAGACTATCGATCAGTGTGCAATTATCACCCTGATCGGCAGTGCTTGGGTTCTGCTCTCGTTAGATAAGTATGGACGCGGAGATGTGGATATTGTTACTGACCCATTCCTCAAATTGGGCTTCGGTCAGATCGTAATACAGCTCGATGATCTCGCAGGTCATCAAGTAAGATGCTTGAATCCATGCCGAGCAGTCGGTGTTGGACCCTGGTGCAGCAACTCCGTCAGGAGTGACCAAGTAGCTTCCAACCAGCTCGACGGCCAGGGAAGAAGCAAACAGGTGAGCGAGCTTCATGACTGCCGATGTGAGATGCGTCGAGATGGGAAAATACGGCAGAGAAGACGGGCAGAGCAGCGAGCAACAAAGGGATCGCGCGCTCTGGACAACAAAGAATCCTGATCTGACCTGCTGCAGGAGCTGGCTTATTCTGTTGACACAAGATACTCTCTCATGCTATTTCCATTACTTATGAGCCCACTCCAATCGCTGCCTTGTCATCCCATAGTTGCAATATTTCACTGATTCGAACTAATCCGGAGAGACCGATCCCACAGATTGTGCTCATTCATTCCATGACCTGCCTAACTCATACTAATGTGCCGCTTTCCGTGCTGATTGCTGCGACGCCATTTCATAGTTCCTTAGGATGATTGTCAGCGGCCCACGGCTACGTAGCACTCAATCTGGGGAAATGTTACAAATGACCCACAAGGGTCTTGTTCCTACTTGCATAGTATCTGCAGGGACCGTTCGGCGCCGAACCAGGATCACACATACGGCTGTGCCGCGATCCTGCGTAAAACGAGTAGTTTTCTCGGATTCACGGCATATGCCAAAGTCTCGACCGAGCCTGTCAAACCTTGGAGGCAATAATTCACGCAATCGCAGGATGGCTACGAAATGAGATAGCCCGAACCTGTCTAGATTGATGCTACATAGTACTTTATGGACTACCATATAATCACGAGTCCCTTACCGTCTTTTGAACTCTAATCTCGGAAGGTTAGTACAGCTTTCAACCCTGTCAGTACCATAATCAGTTCTAATCCATGAGTCCCTACCGGAATAATATCATTTTAGGTCAGACTAACAACAAGAATTTCTTCAGATTAACCTAGGTACCAGGAGCACCTAACACTTTTAGCCGCGCAAGGTTCTAACCATTTTACAGGCCCTTACGGATACTGCGGCAAGAGCAATGTGCCTAGCTAGCTTCCAATCTAAAGCTAGCTAAACTTTGAGGCCAGCTTCAAGCCTACATGTAGCTTTAC
Source organism: Dactylonectria alcacerensis (assembly GCA_029931735.1). NCBI lineage: Eukaryota > Fungi > Ascomycota > Sordariomycetes > Hypocreales > Nectriaceae > Dactylonectria > Dactylonectria alcacerensis. Next base: position 17,770 of record JAPMUZ010000014.1, on the reverse strand, counting down.
AACCGGTTCCGCGATCTACTACGGCCGAAATCCATCCCTCGTCAGGCAAGCTAACTTTGAGGCCATCAGGATTCCCCTCGACTATCAGACTTATGGGTCTCTTAGCTGCTGCCGTGACAGACGTCAGCCAAGGCTGCTAACGCTATCAGACTGGCGCGAGAAGGGTTCGCACGCGTAGGCCTCTTGGCTGAGGAGATGTAGTTCGAGAGCTTACAACAAAACACCTGGCACATGATTCACTTGACGAATTCAGGCACCACATGGCGTATGAGAAAACGTAGACAGGCAACTGCGTCCTCAATCCTGGAATATCACCAACGTAATTGTTTTGTATGAGAGTAAAAGTAAACAATACTCAGCAACTGAAGCTATCCTATGTTTGTATCCTCTTCACTCCAGGAAACCTCCGGTTCAGTGATCATGATCCAGCTTCCTTTATGACCTGCCAGGGAAAGCCTCATCTCCAGTGGAAGCCTGGGAGCCCATGAAAATGACTGCATCTTTCTTATCGGAGCCGTCGGGGGTTGTTGTTGGTGGATTCCGGTATAGGTACGACGCAACCGCAAACATCAGGAACGACTCGGGATTATCAGCAATCCGCATCCTCCGCGCAGTTTGCGTCCGTGAGTTACGTGCCATAGCAGCACTCAAAATAGCATCAAGACCAGCTGAAAAGAAAAACGTATAACCAGAGCATTAGCATTGATACCCGACATTGGCAAGCGAGGCAGTGAGAAGAACGGGATGGAGAAGGGGAAGGAAGAGACGTACGTTCCGGGTCGCCGGTGGTAGCAGCAGTATCCGTCAAATGGAAGAGTTCATGGTAAAATGTACCACTAATGGGCGCGAAGGCATCCAACCTAGGCCTGTTAGGGCCCCCCATAACTCTCCCTGCTGGGTAACCATCATATGAGGTGATATAGTCGAGAGAGGCCGCTGAATGGGCAGTTCCCGCTGCGGGCGAATAGGCTTGATTGCAAAAGACTATGAAGCGATCAAATGCTCCAACAGTGACACCCGGCACGCCGTTCGCCTCGTTTTCGTAGGAATGAGGCGTGACTGCATAGAGCGTGTCAAAACACATGCGCTCAACATTCGTGCCGTGGAAATTGTAAGCATTGAAAAGGTCCATATAAAATGGCTGTGTGTCGTATTTGCCCATGACCGTGTTCTCTAGGAAAGGGAAGAGTTTCGTAACCGTCACCAGATCGCCCTCATTATCAGGATCCGGGATTGTCTGGCCCTGTGAGTTCCTGGCTGGTTGATTCCAGGGAGTGTACGTTGCTATGGAGTCGTCGCAGAAGAAGTAGGGCTTTTCGCTGGTCTTTGCATTCTGAAGGCCCTGTCCCGAGAGGAACTGAGTGACAGCTGCCATTCGGTCTGCAGTAAGATGGTCAACAAAGTTGGTCTTTGCCCAGAGATCAATCAACAGAAAGGTTGCCAACGTACTCCCGATGTTCTGGTGCAGCGTTTGGTCTGAAGGGGACTGGAACCCGCCGTCGGGATTAAGCGCGACGCCCATGATCATGCTGAGATGCACGACGTCGGGCAACCCCGATTTGGCCCCGTAGGCACTCAGGGCGGCATTGTGCAGCTTGATGGTCTCCGCGATCCAATTCGTGATTGTTGTTTTCTGGTCGCCTGAACAACCTCCCGCCTGTCCTTCAGCTCTGAACTGGAAAAGTTGATCGGCCGTCGCTGCCCGAGCTACAATCCGATGAGCATGGGTCCCCTCGACATCTCTTGCCAGAGTTGGCTGGCAACTCCGGAAGAGGCTCAAGAGTAGCAGCGGAGCAGTGAGTAAAGGACGCATCTTCCGCAACGGTGACATAGGACTGAGTCGTATCAACAAGAACAATAGATGGAAACTATGTCCAAAGTATAATTAAGGCAGGAGAAGGGCAGTGAGGGAAAAGACTCTCAGCCTCTAGAGCAAATAATCCGCGATGTCATTAGCCTGGTCAAGAACAACGGAGAACTTTCGTCGAAGCAGTACATGCATCATCTATCTGCCCGTCAAGTCACCTATCTCCCCTCCTTCTGACATGCGGTCGCTATACAATACAACATATCTGCCAACTAGGATACCGGATTGCGGTACAAGAAGAAGGGTTACACCGCAAGGCTGGACCCTGGCAAAATACACAAAGTTCGTGAACATGCGCCGATGAGGGTGTCATTAGACTAACAAGTTGAACGGGCTTCGGCTCGACCCCTGTCCCGTGCGGCGGCGCAGCATGTTCTTGAAACCAAAATGGCGTTCGGTTCCTGAATATTGATTGGACGATGCAGCTGCACGCCGGCATCTTTATCCGAATAAGTTGCACGGTCACTTACGTAGGCCGGGAATAGTGGTATATGCATCTGACTTGCATGTGTGACTCCCCACGTTCGTCTTCACGTGGGGCGTCTTACACGATAGGGTTTTGAAGAAAAGTCCCGTCAAGTCTACAAGGCTATTCGGATATTCCCTTGCCGTAGTTCAACATGAGCCTTTCAACCACGTCCCCTGTGGTTATTGCTACGTAGCAGCGGCGGGCCGACGCTCGATAGCTGCTAAGACGGGAACGCCGGGATATTGGGGTCCCATGGAGATGGAGAAAAGCAGTTGGTCCTGAACCGGGCCGTCTTTTTCAAAGATGCCTCGCATGGATCATATCACACGACCACGACCCTTTCCAACCATGGCTGGTGAGCCCATCACTCGTGCATGGTGTGAAAGTGAGATGTAAACTTTGCATGGGCGTCTTTGGCAAAGGGCTGGGCTCCTTCGGACGATACACACCAGCTGGGGTCACGACGGATGCATTGCTTGACACCGCGGGAGTAGAAGCCAAGCCCCTGCTTCATAATTGCTACTACTCTCCTCTGCCCACTGGCAGGTTGCCTGACTTGATCCCCTTTCTGTAGGCTTAGACTCCAGTCTTGCATTCCAAGCATCATTCTTCTTTGTCTTTCTGTTCTACTACATTCACCATGAGACTCGGCTCTTTGGTGACTGCCAGTTTGCTGGCAGTTGCTTGGTCTCCTCCGGGAGATGCCGCAGCTGATCTCGAGGCAGCAAGCAGAGCTGCTGAGAGGTACCTTGCCGGCGTCATCACCCGCCCTGCTCCGACCTCAACGGCGAAGCCAGACCGCGAGGCAGTGAAAGCCCGCGTTCTCGCCGGCAAATATTCAGCTCCGGTGAACGCCGAGACAAGGAAACGGTGTCCTGCGAGTTGCACCAGCGCTGGAACCAATTCCAGCCAGTGGTTCGCCTACCAAACTCCCAGCCGCCTAAATGCGTGCAACGAGACCATGCTTCTCGATTTCTCGCTGCTCGATCAGCTCGACAACGCGCACAAGAGTTCTAAAATCACAGCCTGTACCGCAGTCTGGAACTCGGTCAGTGATAGCGAGTCAACAGCCAAGACCGCAACATGCCAACCGCATGGTGTGAACAACACCAAGATGACAGGTTTTTTGAAGATGGTTTCCTCCGGGTCCTCGGCGCCTGCACACTTGTCTGATGTCGTCGATTCCCTGCAACAGCTGGAGAGATTCTTTGAGAGTGTCGGGACTGGCTGTAATGAGATGATCCAGTTCTCCTACTCAGGCAAGTCTGCAGTCGGCGTGTATGTCGGCTCCAGGCTTGCCAGTCAAGGCACCATCACCTCGGTTCTTAACAAACTCTCCACGGCTCTCCAGAGTGAAGGGAGTGTCCCTGAAAGCGTTGCGATCCAGCTCTGCAACCATCTTTCTGCCAGGTACTCTTTGGGGGTTTACATCAGCACCAACGCCGACCTCTCCGAGACCCAGAAAGCTGTCCAGACTTGGAAGAACGGCAGTTGTCTTGCTGACTCGACGACATCCGCGTGGCATGACATTGACTTCCTCCACCCAGCCATCCGGGAAAGCAACAACTCGAGGAGCAATTCGACAGCCAAGGCATCTTCCGGCAACAAGCTCTCTTCTAGCGGCACCTGCACAACTGTCCAGGTGGTGTCCGGAGACTCCTGCACCTCGCTGGCCGCCGAATGTGGCATCACGCCGGCAGAGTTCACCGAGTACAACCCGGCCGCCAATGAATGCTCTACCCTTGCCGTCGGCGAGTACGTCTGCTGCAGTCCAGGATCGCTCCCGGACCGCGCACCAAAGCCGGACGCAAACGGCAACTGTTATGCCTACACTGTCAAGTCTGGCGACACCTGCGATGCCCTGGCAGCCGCCTACACCATCAAGGCGGACGACATTACCACCTGGAACGCGGATACCTGGGGATGGACTGGTTGCGGAGACCTTCTCATCGGATATCTCATCTGCCTCAGCGACGGCTACCCGCCCATGCCCGCGCCCATTGCCAATGCCGTCTGTGGACCGCAAGTTCCTGACACGCCTACGGCGCCTCATGGCGCAAACCTCAGCACTCTCAATGAGTGTCCCCTCAACGCATGCTGCGACATCTGGGGTCAATGCGGGACGACAGCCGAATTCTGTACCATCTCCGAGTCCGCCACGGGCGCCCCTGGGACCGCTGCCCCTGGCCAGAATGGATGCATCTCCAACTGTGGAACCCACATTGTCACTTCAGCGGCACCGTCATCGCACTACACGATTGGGTACTTTGAGGGCTTCGACTGGTCGAGACCATGCTTGAACGGCGGTGTCCAGAACCTCAACACCTCTTCGTACACTCATGTCCATTTCGCCTTCATCACCTTCAACTCGGATTGGTCTCTCAACACCACCGATGTCGATCCTCAACTCCCACTGTTTTTCGACCTCCAAGGCGTCAAGAAGATCATCTCCATCGGAGGTTGGGCATTCTCGACAGATCCTATCCCCTACGCGCTCTTCCGAGACGTGGTGGCTACCCCGGCCAGTCGTGCAGCGCTGATCAACAACATCGTGAACTACCTCAACGATCACGATCTGGACGGCGTCGACCTGGATTGGGAGTACCCTGATGAGCCGGACATTCCCGGAATTCCTGCCGGTACCGAGGCGGATGTCACTGGTTTCTTCCTGCTGTTGGATGAGCTGAAGGAGAGCATCGCCTCCAAAGCCCCCGGCAAGACCATCTCCATCACCGCCCCCGCGTCCTACTGGTACCTCAAATCACTCCCTGTCGTCGCTTTGAGCACTGTCGTCGACTATATGGTATTTATGACGTATGATGTCCCTGACCCTTCACGCCGAACCTACCCTCAATCCCAACCACCACCACCCCAACCGCAACCGCTAGCCCTAACCGCTGACCTGCCATCGCAATAGGTATGATTTGCACGGCCAATGGGACTACGGGAATGCCTTCTCGGACCCTGCGTGTCCTGGTGGCAACTGTCTGCGGTCGCATGTGAACCTGACCGAGACCATCAACTCCCTGTCCATGATCACCAAAGCCGGCGTGCCTTCCAACATGATTGCTGTGGGCGTTGCCAGCTACGCGCGGTCTTTCGAGATGACCACCCCGGGTTGCTGGACGGAAATGTGTACCTATGTCGGGCCGAACTCAGGAGCTCGTCCGGGACCCTGCACGGGCACGGCGGGATATATCTCCAACTACGAGCTTGACTTGGTGATTGCGCAGGATTCGACAGCTCAGCAGTACTGGGATGCCGACTCCTGGTCCAACATCATAGTCTACGATCAAGTTCAATGGGGTGCCTACATGAACGACACCAACAAGGCGGCCCGCAAGGCGATATACGAAGGTCTCGGCTTCCTGGGAAGTTCAGACTGGGCTGTGGATTTGCAGGACGACTTTGGAGACACGTCCGAGCTTGATGGACCCGACACCATCTACATCAATCCTGATATCTGGAAGTCAGAAACGCCTGTGGTGACTGCGTCTCCAGGGGTCACGTTGATCTGGCCGCCAATGCCCTTGGAAACTCCCACCACAATCACGTTCCCGCCATGGACTACCACCATGTCGTACTCTACACTGACCACTCTCACGATGACTCTCTCGGACGGCTCGACGTCAGTGTATCCGTGGTACTATTATGTGCCCATCCCTATGGTGATCAACATTCCTCCACGTAAGTTCGGCTGTTGTCTTGCGTCTTTTGTGACTATGTTTGTTGGACTTCAATAACCAAACCATCCGCTTCGCCCGCTAGTGACTACCACGGAGATCCCTGTCTGGGGCGTTTATCTCAACTCGAGCGCGACTGAAGGCACAATTTTGCTCACCAGCTCCGTCCAGCCGCTCCCGATCGTCGTGACTGTTACCCCGTGAGTTGCTACATGGTTCAACCCCGTCTAAGAGTTCCGGCTGACCGCGTTCTGTCTGGTTCCAACCAGAGTCCTCAATGGCATGACGTCTATCATCGGGGCATCCGCTACCTCTACCGTCTCAGGGGGAGCTGTCATTTGGCAAGGTAAGACTGATATCCTGCCTCCCGCGACGGAAACGTTGGGAGGCAGAACGACAATCATCGGGGGCATCACCTTGCCGCCACACACCACGACTCTCACGCCGAACCCTCATCCCACCACTACGCAAACCAAACCGGACCCTGAAATCAACCCCAAGACAATCCCGTGGACGTCGGGCCATCCTCCAAGCCCAACCAGCCCACCGGGCTGTCCTGGATGTGGTCGGCCCTGTAAGTTCTGATCCATTTGTTGTCTCGCTTATGGAACTTTCTTGTAACCCTGATCCGACTTGTAGGTCTCTTGTTCTGCGACCCCGACTGCCCATTCTGTCCTCCCGGTGAGTTCGGCAACCCCAATGGCAATGGTGACGGTGACGACGACGGCACCACATCTGCCTCCACCTCGACTTCAGAAGCGGCATCCGCAACGGTGTTGGCTGCTGAGGACCTTGGTGACGCATTCCCGGATCTTGCCTCTGATTCTGCCCTATTCGCTGTAAGTAAACTCAATATATCTCCAGCTTTCTCCTCGAGACTTGGCCACCAGTCTAGTTACCTCGACATGTTTCTGTCTTACACTCTGAGCACAAAAACATATGGTACTAACTTGTGATAGTCACTGTTCACGGTGGAGATTTCGGTCTGGGATTCTTTGTATCCGGATACCCCGGTTTTCCCAAGTACTACGACTAGTAGTAGTTCAACGAGTACCACAACGACGACGACTTCGATACCATCGCCCACTGCTGAATGCTACTTATGGGGTAGGTCAACCAGAGTACTCTGTTCCATATGTGTCCTTCCTGATTGCTCCCCCACCATGCTATGTCCCAGAAGATATGCTATTGTTCAACGGAGATCTTTCTCCAGTATCCTCTTACTAACTGTCCAATCCCCCTTCAGACCAGGATCTCATCGCCTACGAAATCGAGATCTTCAACATCGAAGGATGGGCGACCGATGGCGGAGCCGAGCTCAAAAAGCAGGAGTCAGGCTGCGGCGCTCTCACGTTCTGGACGTGGCACGACGCCACGGACGACAAGGCGGCGTATGTATACTTCGACCTGCCAACTCTAATCAAGGCTGGCTGTGTTGAACGAGCCATCGTGTCGGCGGGCGGCCCGAAGCTATCATGCCAAGGAAAGGGTGTCACGTTTGACGTCGACAAGGTCAGCGGCGGTGACGAGGACTCCGTGGCGCCAGCGGTCCCAGCTTTGACCCAAGAAAAGCTGGATGAACTGGTCAAGGTTTACGGAAACCACAGTGACAAAGCTCAGGCATATGTCCCGATGGACTGGAGCAGGACTAAGTCGGCGTCTACGACGATTCCATTTTCGCCGTAGAGTGGTATTCATCTAGGCTGTTTGATGAATGTCACACATTTGAAGTTGTAAATATGCAACAGTAAGATGATAAGTAAAACACCCAAGTCAGATTCATTGACATGTTAAGCCTTAACGATTCTTAATTGATAAGGTATATTAGTTATAGTGTAACAGCCAAAGGCTAGAGTCATAGGCTAGGGGGAGAAGGTCGATCTATTCTCATACCTCTACGTGACCTTTACTCCAGTAGGCATGCTTGGTAAAGCCGCGGTATGAACTTTATCTGGCCAGGTCTTACTGACCTTGGCTCAAAGCTACTGTATTTTAACCGACTCAAACTAGAGGCTGGATGTATAGTAAAATTACTCAGAATAGACTCTAAGTATACAATAGAGTTGTAACGATCCACACTTCGCATTACGTCTTCTAGCCCGTTAGGCCAAAAGATAAGTCTATAATCACAATGGTAGCAATCATAGGTGTGGATAACAGCTATTAAATAGGGTCTCATACACGCCCGGCTCGCCCAGGTCGTAACAAGAGTCTTTTAATATATCCTACTAATAGATTAATGGATTTTTATTCGTTGTAGCCTCTATATTCATCTTGCAAGTTGTTGACCTCGTTGTTGACTCCGAATTTTGCTGCTAAGCAGAATTTAGCGGACAAAACTAAACTACATTCGATTTTCACAGACAAATCTAAACTAATTTAGGATTAGTATAAAAACCAAGCGGATCTAGACTCTATTCAGCATTCTCTTACTTAATTGCTTATTTAATACTTGTTTTAAACCCGGCGACCCATACTTGCACAGCCGGCTGTGTAAATAAGATCCTTATATAATGTAAAGGCTATAGCAGTGGAAGGAGTAGAAGGAATGGAAGGTTATTAATAGAACTCGGCGATTGTGGGTTAAGGAATTGACTAATTAGAAAAGGAATTAAAGATTCAGAAAGAGCAGGAAAAGACGATTAGAAAGGTAATCGGTTTGATGTGATTAGTTGAGAAATGCATGTATTGATAATAATAATCCTTCTGAACTGGCTAGAGAAAAGCTCTAGCTTTATAGAGAGATTGCTGTCTAGTTATATGTCTAATCTAATAGGGGATTTAGACAATTTATCATAGTAAAACCGGGTAAGACGTGTCCTGAGTTTTAGAACTGTTAGACGTATGTCTGATGCTTGAACTCTAACCTTATTAAAGGTTCTTATTATAGATATCTTTTGTAGTTATAATATAAGGAAGATAGGCTTTCTAAGGTATAATGTATACTATTATAAAGTTAAAAATCAGGAGATTTTAAATATATTATTTATAGTCTTATTTAATAAGAGCTAAAGGAGATATTTTCTTATTAGTTATATATTTTATATATAAGAACTTTATATAATATAAGCTAGAAAAATTATATAACTTAAATAAAGTTATAATATCTATTTATAAATACAGTATAAAGAAGTGTTATTCATACTGTATTATACTGTATTATTATATATAGTCTTTTTATTTTTTCTTTTAAAATAGAACTTAGACTTTAATGAATTCTAATTAATTTTAATTTTATTCTAATATATATAATAAGCTTGCATAATAAACAAGCTTGTATAACACTTATACTATGCATCTAAAAGTATAAACTTTAAAATTTCTAAAACAGGCTCTATAATTCTAAGATTTTTAAGAAATTAATTTTAAATATTTAACTAAAAAGTTAATAAGCTAGTCTTTTTTCTATATTTTTAAATAAATTATTAGGCTAGTTATAAATAAATATAGTATAATAAATAGTACGAATTTAATACTACTAGCGCTATAAATATATATAATCTAAAAAAATTCTTAAAAATAATATATTTTATAAATAAGCTAGGTTAAAAATCTTATTTATTTTAGGCTTAATTTGAATTTTTAAGAATTATTTTAAAACTGTAGTTTAAGGTGGAAATCAGAATGTTACACTTATTTGTTTATTATATAAGCTTATTATATATATTAATTTATCTTTTATAGTATTCTTATTTAATATATCTCTTATTATAAGCTTTTACTTATACTTTTATTACTTAAGCTTAATTTTCTTAAGCTTTAATATATACTTATTAAATATTTTCTATATATTTAATAATATTTTATATTTATATCTTTAAGTATTCTAAAGTATAGCTTATTATACTTAAATAGTAATTATATAGTACTTATATTAAAAAGACTCTTATTATATTATATTAGCTATTATTATATATAACCTTAGCTTTTATCAGTGTGGTCTGCAGGGCCAGGGTTAAGGCTATAGCTATAATTATATTAGTAAAATTCGGACGAGATTCCCCAAGTAATATTAAAATCTAGTAAAATTCAACTACTAACTTAATCATAGTAAATAATACATCAATCAGTAGGAGCAGTCCTAAAGAATCCATTATATTAACTAAAAACATTTTATCATATTATATGCATATTCTGTTTTAAAGTAAAGATATAAATTCGACGTTTAGAACTTATAGAAATAGCCTGTGCATAATAGTAGTGTTTTAGTATTTATAAAATACTCTTTCATCCCTGTTAGATAGATAACGGATTTAGCTAATATGATTGTATTTAATTGTATATAGTTTCTATAGACTAATCTGATTATAAATAACTGTATATAGTGCTTTACTATATCGATTTAATTATTAGAGTATTATTATATTATTTCTTATATAGTTCTATGCAGAGTTTTATATATCTAATTAACTTTTTTATAATTCTTATTACTTACTATTTATAATTATAATAAGGAACCTCTATTTTCTTATTAAGTACCTATTATCTATTACTATTTATTATAGACTATTATATATTATAGTAAGCTTATAATAGTGTCTTAACCTTGCTTTCTTATATAATACTCTTCTTTAAGCATTCTCTAGCATTCTCTACTTCTACCTTATACTTATAGTATATGCCTAGAGTTATACTATACCTAAGTCTATGCCTAAGCCTAACTATTACTAACTCTATTATAATAGAATTAAAGAGAAACTATAATAAGTTTTAATCTGAATATCCTCTGCCTTTATTATAGTATGCCTTCTTATTTTATTTCTAATTGTTACTATCCTTCCCCTTATTATAAAGCCTAATTATCTCTTTCTAATATTATAAACCCTTATTATCTATTACTACTACTCTCTAGGTCTTTATAGTTCCTTTAATCATTTTACTAATAGCCCTTTTACTATAGTTATATCTTTTATAGTATTATATAGAGTAGAAAAAGAAAAGAAAGTAAGAATTAAACCGTTATTATACCCTTAAAGAAATAAATAGAAAGATACATAAATAAATAAATAAATAAATAAATTATACTAAAGCCTAACTGCTCTAATATAAGAGAAAAATGAATATCTTTAGATTATTTTATATAATATATAGCTAGCTACTATAAGCCGGCCTGCACTCTTTATAAAGGAAAGGGAAGCTAAGGCAGTCTGTAAGTAAGAATGAGCGAAGCGCAATTACTAGTAAGAATATGAAAATAACCAGGAGCACCCTATTTAATAACTTACTAATAGCTCAAGTATCTATCTAATTGATAACTACATAACCCTATATCCGGCCTCTTTTAGTAAAAGCTTAACTTATTCTAATTAGATTATTTCTAGCCTTCTTATACTTAGACTAGCGATCTAATATTCTGATTTGCTCTTAGATCTAGTAAGTACTACTAGCTAAGGTAGTACTACTCTTAACCTAACTAATCAATCCCCCCTATAGCTAGATTAATAAAGGCACTAGAGCCTAAGGCTTATTAAGATCTACTCGCTACTAATAGAATAATAATAGATATACTAAGCCCTTAGGCTATCCTCTCCCTATATACTGCTAATAGGGATAGAGGAAGAAGAAGAAGAAGCGATAAAGATAATAATTATTATTACTGACTCTACTATACCTAATGAACCTATCGCAGGAGAACAGCAGCCTCAAAAGCCTAGTTATCCTTAGCTTAACCCTACTATATCTTTATAGTAGTAATCGCGTTTTTATTTTTAATAGTACTAAAATCAGCAATACTTAATACAAATACTACTAGTTATTTAATAAGATAAAGGTCCTTAAGCGTCTCCTATTCCTGAATTCTCAGTACTTATATTATATAATGGCCCGCCTCTTTCTACTTATATCCAGGATAAGCCTTTATCTAAAGCTATATGCAAAGTCGAACTGGATATTAAACCTGACTTTAGGATACTATCTCTTCTTATATTACCTATTGCTCTTTCTGCTAGTATCTCTAATAGTTCTCTGCCTAATGCAGAGCCCAGGCCCTGTCTAATAACCCTAACGCAGCCGCCTTATCTATCTTAACGAGACAATTTACCTTCTAAGCCTAGTTATTTACCTCAATCGACCTTAAGTCTATTTAATTTATCCAGATCTTTTACTCTATTAGTATTGCTATTACTATCTTCTAGCCTAATTAATTCAGTGCTTAGTAACTTCCTCTAAGCTATCTATAACCAGGAGATAGCGGGCAGTACTAACTTCCTTAGGATATAGAGCGATGTATATAATTAAGTACTTTAAGCATTCTTTAACTATAAATGCGATTATAAGTTATTTATTATACTTCTATATATTACTACCTATTAAATGCGGAGATACTTATATCCGGCTCTGCCTAGGCTAAGACTAATACAAGCTTATTAAGCCTGAATATACTTATACTCTTTAAGAATGAACTTAATATCTTAGCCGCTCCCTTCCTCCCTTGCAGGCTGTCTTCGCTAAGCGTAGGGATGCATATGATCCTCGCGCCTCTTTCCCCTACTAGTAAAGCTTCCTTTCTAACTAACTGGTTAAACTGCTCTCTTTTTATAAGATATAAACTTCCCTCTTCTAGAACTTAGTAACCATCGCATAGTAATAGGATATTAATAGTATCTAGTTTAGAACTAGGAGCCTATTAGCTATTCAAGCCCCTAACCAGTTCTGGCTCTCCTTTTTTTCACTATATAAAAGTAATATCTCTACTAATCAAGTCATACAACCTTATGGCCTAGACTTAGCATATATATAGCACACCTATATCAGGTCTTTTACTACTGCTAGTATTTGCTTCTCTATCTTTATCTTCTTCCCTTATAGAGCCTGCTTATAGATGCAGGCTTCTATAAACAGTCTGTTTCTTATATAGTTTAGAGATCTCTATAATGATATCATCCTCCTAGCTATCTATAAAACAGTTCCTGATCACGCTTAGTAGAAAATCCCTAGCTTATATAACCTTATTTATGCAAAGTCTTATATATACTAGGAAAAGCCGGGTGCTAGCTAATGGAGTGCTAAAGATAAGAGCTAAGCCTTTTGACTAGTATATAATATTACTATTAGCGCTCTTCTGCGCTTCTAAGCGTTAATTATAGAGAGAGTAAACCTGCATTAGGTCTAAATATAGCGAGGGGAAGACGTTGCCTACTTCTAAAACCCTCGCTTACTTTTCTAGTCATATGACTTAAAGAACGCATTTACGCGACTAAGCCTTTACGAAAGTTTAGCTCTATTTCAAGATACTATCTTAGCCAGTCTTGACTTAAACTAGCTTAATATGCACTCTTACTGGCTTAATGTAGGGATGCAGGACTATATTACTAGACCTCTATCGCTATTACTACTATGAGATGCTTAGAGCAGGGCTGAACCTTAGATACTACTTTAGAAAAGTGAATATTACTATTATCTTTATAAGCGCTTTTAAAATCTGGTCTTAGACGCCCCTCTTAATACTAAATACTACTATTCTTTCTTCCTCTATAATATAGGGACTTACTATACTAAAGCGAGGCTAAGCTAGGTATTAAACCTAGGCTATCTGAATGCTAGATCACTTAGCATTATCTGTACTAAAGCATATAACTATAGTAAAGACCTCTTCGGGGTCATATTTAGCAACTACTAGCTCTTTAGCTCAGGCTACCTCCCTCTCCTTACCTTTAATAAAGGCATGTTAAAAGACCTAGTAAGTATGGATTAAAATCGCTAATGCGCTTTTATGCCTTAGCTTAACCGCTCCTATCTTTTGCATGCTTAGGATGCTAATAAGCAGCATCTAAAGGCTATCTTATCTTTATATAAGCACTTAAACTTTAGAGTCTGGAAAGAGGTTATATTTCGGCTTAATATTATCCTTACTATATAGGCTAATAGTATATTAAAGCCTAATAGGAGTCCTTATATTAAGCTAATGTCTTAGGACATTCCTCTTAATACTAGAGCTAGTAAGATATACTACCCCTTTTAGATTATTCTAACTAAAGTAATAACCTCCTTTATATTTATATAAGCTACTTACTTAATCCTCTTACTAGATTACATTTTCTAAGAGGTAATAAGGAAAGAAGGCGAGCGGCTATTGTCTTTATCTAATCCTATCTAGCAGATCCTTGCATTCTATACTGCTTAGCTTTTCTACTACCTCCTTATCTATACACTTAATAATAAGGAGGAGGAGCAGAATTTCAATAATTAGATTTAGAGGTCGGTCTAGATAGTATAGAATCATAGTTATAGTAAGGGCTCTTATAAGGAGCGGCGGGGTCTTAGTCTAGGCGCTCTTATTAATGCATTTAGTATACTCTGGATCCCTTATAGCTATATCGATTAGTAGTAGGGTTATATCTCGCTTAAGATACTAGTTAATCTTTATATATCTTAAAGCCCGCTCTAGGCGAAGCTAGCTTACTAGCCTAATATTCAAGCTCTTATAACCACCTAGGTTACTGTTAAGCTTCTATTTTAATAGTTAGTCCACAATGCTCGAAAAGCATATAATTAAAAGCATAATAAGGGTGTAAAGAAGCTAGCTAACCAGGCTATCGCACTTACTATTAAGGAGACCGCCTGAGCTTACTATTAGCACTTCCTTACCAAGATTGAGTTATACTAGGACCGAGTATAAAGCAAGGTTAGGCGCTAAAACCTACTAATTCTTATTTAGCTATAGTAAGCCTAAGTAGAATCCGTAGCTAAGGCTGGCTATATCCTCACAGCCTAGGCGATTCATAGCATTTATATAGAGGCATAGACTAAGTATAGTGAAGCTGCGCTAGCTAATATAGATCCCTTAATAGGAAGTACTATGCCTAATGAGCTACTTTATTAAGTAGCTATACATCAGTACTTACTACTTAAAAACAGCTGGTCTAACTTTCTATTTAATTAACTGTTTTACTACTCTAAGCCGCTAGCCTAGAATTAACTATATTTCCTTTAAGTCTACAGAGTATTTAAGGACATTTAGTAAAGTATTTATACATTAGTAGGCCCATTCGATAGTCGCTTTTACATAAAAATCAGCTATTATATCCAGATTGCCTTTAATAGTAATTATAGTAAAGAGGTTAGCATAAGCCATAGCTAGGACACCTAGTATTATAATAAGCCAGCCTTCTTCTAGATCTAATACTAAGCTCCTTTTTTCTTACTTCCTTAAGGATAGTAGGATACCCGCCTATTGTCTGTATATCGCTGCTTTGACTATTCTGAGGGTCTATCGCCTTCTATAACTCTGAGGATTCTATCCGCTTGATATTTCCAGGATATTAAAATAGCAGCCTGGACGTATTAGTTAGAAATTATAATTAATACGGACTATCTGCGCTCTACTAGTTATAGTACTATTTAGCGTCATTACTAACAGGTATTACTATATATAACCTATCTAGCCGGTCTAACCTAGGGTTAAGATAAGGATGTAAATTTTATATAACTATGGCTTCTTAGGGAATCAGACGTTTATAAATATAGTAAGGAGGATATTTTTTAAGTCCTTATATCAGAACTATATATAATGAAGCAGATATTCGAATCTATAGTAAGCTAACTAACCATTCTCTTACTAACCTAGGATAATATCGTCAGTTTGCTTAATACTATAAAGTCATTACTAGGCTATTTGCCTAAGTTTATAGTACGCTTAAGGTAGATAAGGTGTTAGCTTAATAATAATAGTAGTTAGAATAGCCTCTACAGCTACTTAGGGGCTAAGCAGTAGGCAGTAGAGCCTTTTACTAAAAGCCAGACTCTTTTATAGTAGTTCTTATATTAAACCGAGCCTCCCTAGTGGGAACTCGAGCCTGTGGATATTTCTAATATTATAGTTAAAGAAGAGGAGGTAAAAGGGATAGAAGAAGATAGAACTTAGTTAGATAAAAGCGATAATATAGATTAGGAAGAGAGTAAGACTAGGGAATAGTAGGCTATAATAGCGAATAGCTTAGGGATACTTAGTATAGTTTGAATAATCATTATTTATTTATATAGATAGAGATGTTCTTTTATATTAAGGTAGTAATATAAGCCTATTAATTATTTAGGAAAGATAGAAAGCAGTTATAAAGAAACCTAGTAGAAAACCATAAACCCTGCCCAAGCCTAAAATAATAATAAAAAGATTAGCTAACATTAGGCAAGAGAAAAGAAAAGATAGTAGGAAAATTAATAATTAAGTCCTTTAAAGCATCTCTACTGGCTTATTATTATATATCTACTACGCCCGAGCTTCCTTAAGATAAAAAAAAAATGCTTGAATCCTGCTTCTTTCTCTATGCAGAATTAGAATCACTACTATTCTATTATATAGTTTTCCTAGCCCTATAAGAAGCCTATTCTTTAGCATCCCTCTCTTACTCAGCCCCCTTTACTTACATCTTAGTAAGGATATATCCTTAATAGACTAATAACTATATATTAGTATTATTAGTATCTTAGGCTTACTTAGGGATTAGGACTAAAAATGCTAGTTATATAACTTCTTTAAATACTTTATTTATTAATAGCTAAGGGTTTAGTATAGGCTACTATTAACTCTAGCGCCTGCCTTTCTTTTACTATATTAGTGACTAAGTAGATGAGGATATTGATAATAATAGTGTGGAGGTGAGTTAAGTGAATAGTAGTAGTAATGCCTGCTATTCTTTAGAGAAGTCGACTGAGAAGCTTGGCCTTACTCTTTCCTGCAGTTATTAAACCTATAACTAGCTATAGCATATATCGCTAGAAACCTGCTTTAAGCGAGAATCAAACTCCCCTTATTATAAAGGGGGGATTAGAACGCTTAAAGCGTCTAATACTTCTATAATGACTGACTTAACTGCTATTCTTTAATTCTTTTTCTATATCTCTAGAAGAGCCTTTAGTAAGATAGTATAAAGGTATATTTTATAAAGGGAGTTCTAAGTATTAAGATTAAATAAGACATTATTAAGCTTACTATTTAGTATTATATAAGTTAATCTGAAGATATACTTAGTAAGTGCTTTACTAAAGGTAATAAGGCTAGTAGTAACTCTTATTTACTTAGTAAATATTAAGTTAGAAACTAGTAGTAGGATTTATTACTAGCTTAATACTTACATCCTAGTATTCTTCTATACTAAGGTATTTATAAGATATATATTATTAAGGTCATTATATATAAACACTTTTATATATTTAAGTATAATATAAAAGAAGTTAGTTAATAGATTATACTTATATAGTGATATTAGTAATTAGTATAAGCTATAAATATAATAAGAAGAAGAGAAAGGGGTTTGAATATATATTATAACTTTCCTATCTATAAGACTTACTAAGTTAATAATGAAAGTTCGAATAACCATAAGGTTCTCTTAAACTTAGTCTAACTCAGTAGTCTTAGAGGTTAATTGCTCTTATTTTAACTATAACTCCCCCTCAAGCTTGGTTCTCTCTATCTAGGCCTTCTTTAGGTCGTCAGCTTATAACCTCTTAATATTAGTCAATTTTCCTATCTGGACTTCCTTAGCCTTAGTTATAGTAATTGCTCTTTTAACCTCTTTTTCTAGGGCCTAAACCTAATTATTAAATTTTTATAAAATCGCCTTTTCAGTTTTTAAGTCCTTTTTAGTAGTCTCTTTAGCGCAGTTAGTCTCTTTATATTTACTATTTTCAGATAGCCATTTATTTTCAGACTTTATTAGCGCTTAGATATTTTAATTATAAATAGTATTAAGTTAATTAATCTTTGCCTTAAGGTCTTCATTTTCCTAATATAACTCCTTAAGGTGCCTG